>CM034149.1:182324592-183029202 GCA_019776745.2 Taxus chinensis
ACTTAGAATGAATCTTTTATTGATATTAATGATCTTATTGGTTTGGCTTGGTATTGATAGAATTTGTGTTTACTTATTTGTGGTTGTAGAGATACCTACATGGTCATGAGTTCCCCCAAGGGATACATATGGAGACATTGTTAGAGATGGGTATGAATGACACATCATGAGATAAACTAGACAAATATGGGTTGCACCATATTTCTGCGTTGTGGGATGTGCCTTATAAAATGCATCTAATCACTGCAATCACCTAGAGGTGGAATGTAGGCACCTGTACATTCTATCTCCCTATAGGGGAAATGATAGTGATTTTGGACGATGTATGGTAGATGATGCAGTTACCTACTGGGGAGAGAGTCCATGTTATAGCTAGTAATGTGCCACTAAATTTGAGGAGATAACATATATTTTGGTTGGGGTGAGGTAGAGTAGGGCGCATAGAGTTGACCATATGTCTCCATGATATTTTTTATGCTAATATTTAGCGAGTTTAAAAGTAATTTATGTACTATTATATTCCTTGTAGCAATAGATGTATGTATGGTTTCTAATTCATACCACTTGTTGGAGATTTCATGGTCTATTCATGATTAAGGTGCTAGGTATGCTTATAGTCGATGCGTATTGGTGCATTTATATAAGCATTTGTATAGGTTTGTATTGGATAACCATAGGGGTGGTTTGAGATTTGTGCAAATTGTGCACATTTGGATCACAAACATATTGTAATTTTTTAGCCGATAGGAAGCCCACATGTTGATTGGGTGCATCTAATTTTTTTTGTAGTGATATGGGTGATACCACAAAGGAGAGGGCTCAGCTATATACAATACCAGGAAATTTTAGATTGATTGAAACCTGGAGAATAATATGGGGACCCTAAAAATATTTTAGAGATTGGGTCCAGGATGTCATTGAGATACAATGAGTTAGGGATAACACGTGGTTAGAGGAATGATTTATCAGATAGGGGGGATTATTTCAATATGTGTGGGTCATATGGAAATTCAAGGTGACATAATCTATGCCCCCAAAATTCTATCCATAGAGGAGATCATAACATGTAATTAACTAAGAGGTTGATAGGATAAGGATGAAAAAAAATGGTTTAGCTCCACCACTAGTAGATAAGGTGGACCCAACCATAATCGTGGTAGTATGAGATGATGTTAGTTGTAGATATGTCTACACATAGTGGTGGATGAGAATTCACTTATGACTATTCTTAGTGATAGTAGAAGGCCCAAAAAAGGGTGTGGGTACAGTAAATAGAGGATGAGGTGGAGGACATGTGCCACCACCCATATGAGGAGGCAGGGGAACCATTCCCCCAATGACAGGAGGAGATAGGGCACTACCGATAGGCATGCCTCAAGATAATGCATGATTAATAGCCTTGAATCAATGTAAGTATATTGTGATTGATTTATTATGAATTAAGTAATTGAAAAGTGCATTTATTATAAATAATAATGATGTATAATGAGTGATATGTGGACTTGTTTTTGTGTGTATTAAACAACTATTGTTGATTCCTCAATTGACACCTTGACATGGAAAGTCCCTGCATACATTATGGATGCAAGCTTTCTAGAGCATGTTGATGATATTGTTGGTGAGAACACCCACTTATTTGATCCTATAACAACATTATGATTCGTTTGCACCATGTTTTTCAAACAATGAGATGAATGCCAAGTTGAGATTGATAAGTGGCTAGTGCTCCCTTATAGGATAAAGTTGGCACAATATTATTTGATTAGATTGATAACTATGCATACGAATTACATGAGGGCCTCAGTAGATATAGGTATAATATGGGATCAAGTGTGATGACATATATCACAGTCACGCTCTAGGGATGAAAATATCCATGAGAAGCTTTGATCTCTCAGGTTAGTGTTTATATTTTTATTACAGATGAATGTGATGAGGAAATTGTATGTTACATGATTGTAAGGGGTATACCCTCATTGTAAATTATTTTTGATTAGGCATATATATATATATATATATATGAGATTTTTTATTATTTCCTTATGTATTGTGTTATTGCTTTTATTGAAATGTATAGATGGTAGATTAGCATGATCGAAAAAATATAGTTGATGTGATGTATAAGGTAACCAAATAATGGCTTCATGGTCACTCCAAACCATACATATGTAATGTTATTAGTATATGTTGTTTGATTATTGTTCTTGAGGCTTGGTAGAAGGCACCTCTCTCCGCACTTAGATCTACAACTCATCAATAACCATTTTGCAAATGACTCTTTTCTCACTCTTTTGTAAGAGGGACTTTTTTTCAATAATGTCATGGAATGATTAGATATATTTTCATTGCATTTTGGTCTTCTATCCAATGGAAAATAATCCATGTTATAGAAAATATCTTTTCCCTAAACCTCCTTAGCTAGAAGGATTTCGATGAAAATGGTTTTAGCTAGGTGTGTAATTCAATTTTCTTGGCATATGTTTTGTTTCTAGGGTTCACTATTTGATCTTTGGTATTATGTAGTATAGAGGGTTGAGAAAAAAATTACCTACTATATCACCAAACCTCTATCTATAGTAGGGAAATTTCAAATCTATTCTAAGGTGCTCTACCACTCATGTTCACTATTCCTTGTTTTGGGCTCCCTCCAATTATTCTTATGCCAAATGGATATCACTTAAGATTCTTCTATGGGAAGAAAAATTTAGAAGGTTTTTAGGTTTTAGAGTCTCCTCCTCCCTTGTGCCTATGAAGATAAGTGGTATTTTTGTTGTTAAACACATTTGGAAGGAAAAGAAGCTTGTCAAACCTAACCTCATATGGTTTGGGTATGGTTTTAGATTTGGGACCTCTCTCAATTATCTCTCTATGGTGGTCTCCCATTCTTATTTTCATAATGTCCCTTTTGATATCGGTGATAAATTTTGTAAAGCTTCTACTAGTCGAATAACACATGGGATATGCTTAAATCCACATTTTAACTTAAGAATCAAGATGCAAGTCTATGTTTGAAATTCAAACTTCCATAAATGATGAATGCACTCACAAAATCAATATTTCCTCATGTTACCTAATGGAGAGACTGACGCTGACCCTTTGCTATTTCCTTTTGCTAGTATAAACTATGGATTTGTTATCAACTTCTTACCCGTCAACATGTTTTGGGAAAATATTTCAATCACTATTGGAATATTAGATTCATGGATACTATTTAGACCAAGAGGTTTGCTAAAATTTGAAAAGCTTGCATTGAGATTAAAAAATCCCACTTTCTCTGGTGTATTATTTATCAGGGTCTCCCTATTGAAAGATAGGATAAATACATGGGGCTATTGAATACCACTTATTCTGTTTTCCATCAACTTAAGTCTTTCAAACATCATTTTTGGGTTTTCCCTCATGCTTAGTCCATGTGGTCATGGATTCACACTCTTTTCCAACCTTTCATCCCAGTTTTTTTTACATGGAAAATGGTTAATCTTAGGGACTTGACCATGCTTCTTGCAAAGTACAATGATTATTGGAAGAAAATTGTAACATTCCCATTTTAAGCTAAATTAACATAATTTAGAACACACATAACAATGCCAATCCATCTCATAACAGAAAACCATATGCAACTATAAATGACTCGGTGAAACACCGATCTCTCATTTCATGACTCAGTATTAAATCGATCTCTCATGTTAACTCAATAATGTGTATATAATGTATACTTGGTTCTTTTACCCTTTTAGGGGTACCCAAGTGTTCTGTTTAAGAGGCCTATCTGAATATCTATTACCGATATTCATCTGAAATCCCACTTCTTAAATTAGGTGACATAGGACAATGCAACCAACAACTTGTGATACTTTGGCCAAAGTTTTTAAACATGTTTATCATGTTTACATTCCTTGATGACATACTCATCAAATGGAATGAGTCCCTCACCACACTTGTTCTATCATCTAGAGTGGTCTTTCTTGACTCCTGTCAGTCCAATCTATTTCAAGGTTTCATACTAGACAAGGGAAACAACATGAACTAGTGTGGAAGACTACTCATGGTGAATAAGGGTACATAGACATACTCAATTGACGTAAATTGATTGGGTGTGTCTAGTTATCCTAAGTCAACATGAGTTGACCTTGACACTAGATCATATTCCTATCCCTGTATAGGATAGAACCATGATCCAATCTTACTTTTATGTCAATCAAGTTAAACAAACTATGTCGAGGTGTTGAGACATATCAACTGCATCATAGTATCCTCGTAATGGCTCCCTCCATTACAAAGGTACTACACTACAGTTGAAGTGTTCCAACATCCAACTAAGTTTCCTCAACTGGTTCAACATACCTAGAATTATAAGTTTATTATCCCATTTAATCATTTGTTAAAAGATTAATTACAACAACACTTAAAGATTCATCTAGCATCATTTAACCTATAAGGTTTCAAGTTGAAACTGCATGTGAGGTAGGCATGTAAGTAAAATTGCTTTCTAACCATTTAATTACATGCTTAATTTTGTCTTTGAGTGAAATATTTGTATCATATAATGACATGATTGATCTTGAAGTTATGAAAGTGTGTTAATTAATTCCTTACATATTTTAGCCCTAGCTTAAATAAGTTCATTATAAACCCTTTTATTTTAGACTTCATGAAGATGAAGTCTAAATTCCATTTAATTCCTTTCTAAGCATTCCAAATTTTGATTAAGGAAATCTGCCTAAGGAAGTATACATTCAATCATTTACTTACAACATTTATAACACTTTAACAAGATCTTAAGTTATGTTTCTATGATTGATTTCATGGGAAGGATCCTTTCCCCATATATTATGGACTAATGTCCATTTATGAAACATATTACATATGTTTAAATACATCAAGAATTCATACACATACATCTATATAATTCAATCATAGTCCTTTTATATTGTTTAAGGATCTACTTATGAGTGTCAACTTATAAGTTGCATCTCTTTAGGAGAAAATCAACCAACTAACATTTCAGATCCCCAAACCATTCCCATAACATTTAAGTATATAAACTGCCCTCCTTCATTAGGATAATACTTAATAATACATTCCAATTCATGACAAGAAAGTATTACAATAAAGTAGTATTTAACAATCATCACATCATTTATTCATCAAGAAGGAGTGATACTTTCACTGAATCCAGAAGTATCTTAGAGATTACAAAGTATCATAACAACAATTTAAAAATAGTTTTATTACAACTTTATTTTCCAAAAAAGTACATCTCAAGTAATGACGCCACATAATTATCATAATAAGATACAATTTCTTTAGTAAAACAGATGTAACTTTCTATATGTCTTTCTCCTTTCATCTTTTACGAAATCTATCTGCACAATTGTTAGCACATGCCAGTTCATTTGAACTAAGCATGATAAGCACTAAATCATTAAAACGTTGTGCTTTATCTAAATGTTTCATAAAAAGAACTATGTTGTTTATGAAACAGCTATGAAAACACAACAATGAAAACAAAAAGATTAAATTCTCTAAAAGATGACAACCAAGAAGGAGAGATGTGTTTAAAGTTTCTAAAGTGTAAAAAGGGGTTAATTAATCAACCTATCAACCCAAAACTTTTCATCATAAAATTATTTTCAACATGCAGGAAATAAAACAATTGGATTAAAGAAAGGAAATCATATTTCCTCCTAACTTTACCTTATCATTCAATTTTCAGATTAAGGTACTTCATTTAACTAGTTCTAACTTTTCGAGAAGTAATTCTAGATATACAAATATAACTTTCAGAATACTTATATTGTTTTGCTATTTCAAGTGAACATCCAAAACAATACATGAAGGAATAAACAATCAAAACATAATTATATTCCTATCTAAAATCACAACTATAGCAAGCTCAGCCAAGATTCTAAATTAATATTGATTAAGATTATTTTTCAATACTCCAAATAAGGAAGGCATAATCAATAGAATCAAACAAGCTAGCTCACAGAAGAAATACTCTAAAATACCTGAGTGAGTTCATTTCAAGTTCAACTCAAAGGAAAAGTCATAACTGACACTCTGTAGTCCTAACAACTACACTTTTATATAATTCATAAGCCAAAATAAGGATGAGCTACCAATTAGAGTCACTCAAGTTTCAACCAACCACTATAAAAATTAAAAAAGGGAAGAATAGTTAAAGTTCGGAACCAAACTAAAACAATATCATTCCCTTTATCCTATGTTAGAGTTCATCCAAAAGAAATGATTACAAAGGTAATGAATGAATAACATTATAGAATTGAAGAAATAGACTTCAACCATGACCTCAAAAAAATCTTCAACACAACAGTCTCAATATATTATCTTAAGGATTCTAGCTAGTACATCAGTTACAGAGAAAGGAAAACAATTATACATCAAGCAGATCCGGTTTTCCAAACCCCAATGTTGGAACAACTTGAGAAGAGAATTAACCAAAGTAACCAAACTTCCCTCTATACAAAGCTACTAACATGATAAGGAGGAAGCCATAACCATATCTCATTTCATAGGCTAAGCATCCCCTCTAAGAAAAGTTAGACATGAAATGATACAAAACCAACTTCCCTAAGAGTAACGAACATCAAGTGCTTAATCAATCGAGGGAAACCCATTTAAGATCAAAGAAAGATCTTAATTGAGGTAACAACATAACCCAGAATTGGGTAAAAATCAATGAACAAGTTAGAAAGGAATGGAAACAAGACATTCAATAGTCCTACCTAGGAAGTTATTTCTCCTACAAAAGATATTATCCCAATACATGAATTAAAACCAATTAACAACTGACTTGCTTTAGTTCCAAGAACTTAATGAGAAAAGAAGGGAAAGAAACCAGAATGAGTTCAAAACCCGTCTCCACAGAACTTACAAACATCCAACAAGCAAGTAAATAAGTCATTCAAACAACCTCCCTACATCCATCAAAAATTTAGGCAAACTTACCCAAATCAACAGATCCGTTCAAAAACCAAAATCCCAGAGTGCGTTTATGATCATACGTCATAGAACCTGAACTCATGATGAAATCATTCAAGCTCAAGGTGGGTTTTCTTATACCCAAAAATAATGGTAACAATAGAGAGATTTAAAAAGAAACACAGATATTACAAGTGGTTCCC
Source organism: Taxus chinensis (assembly GCA_019776745.2). Lineage (NCBI taxonomy): Eukaryota > Viridiplantae > Streptophyta > Pinopsida > Cupressales > Taxaceae > Taxus > Taxus chinensis. The sequence continues at coordinate 182,331,741 of CM034149.1, forward strand.
ATTAGAGGAAAAACCCAAAATATTCATAACCCAGATTAACATGAACTATATTCAACTCAGAAATACAGTCATGAACCAAGTTGAGAAAAACAATGGTCTCTACTTTTATTATCAAGAAAACAACCCAAACTGAAGAGCTCACATTAACCTAAACAATGACATAATGCTAGAATGGAGACTCCTTCAAGCTAGATTCCCAATGACAACAGTAAAGAAGCATGCAAGTTAAGATCTATAGATTTCCACGAGCCATGCAACTATTAGAAGTATTTAAAACCTCCACATAAGTTTTCAATCAGTCAGAGAACCACATAAACTTATTTCAATAGCAAGAAAGTCCAAGATTACAAACAAGCTAGCATTACAGTCACATTCAACATTTCTATATTTCGTTCTCAATAATAAAGAATTAGTTACATCCCAAGAACAAAATAAACACCTTCGAAGCAAGAATAAACATCATAAAAATAGAGGATTTCAAACAGAGAAGAGTTTTTTTTATGAAGCATTTAAGTAAAAGCAAAAGACTTAATGAATAGGGCCTATCATGCATGATAGAGCTCTGGTCTTCACTTTTTCTCACTGAAAATCTCCAACTAGAGATTTCAAAAGCTTATTCCTTTCCACGAAACACCAACAAAACTCCTTAGAACTTCTTCTACTTCTCCTTATAACTTCACAATGCTATTTTATCATTCTAATCACCATGCAAAGTAAAATATTCATGCAAGAATTAGAACTGAAGGTTCGAAGAAAAAACAACATGCAAAGCTAAAGATCAAAAAATACCAAATGACCAAAACAAAACCAAAACCATTATCTTTTCCCCACTTTCCTTCTTCCTAGGCGGTTTCTTCACCATTACCCAAAAATATTAAATGTCGAACATTACTGACAGTCCTTCCCCTTCTCCCGTAGCCACCAACTTGCATTTGGCTATATTTAAATTTAAATTTCCATGCAACAATCACTTTGGTGGAGGTGCCAACTCAACCTCCCTATCACATTTCATGCATTTGCCAATTTTGGCCAAACAAAAGTTTTTAATGTCCACAAATGCCTCATAAATACCTTGAAGATGGTGCCACCGATTTGCCCTTTTTCATGCCATCCCATAGGCCCCTTTTTAGGTTAGCCAAACATTAGGTTAGGTTCAACATTAGTTTAGGAACTAACATAGGTCCTTAGGTAATGTTTAAGGTTTAGTCTAGGTCCTTTAATTATTAACATCCCATGTTAATAAAAGAACATAGTAACTTAGGATAGGTTACAAATTTGGATAGTATTACAATCTAAGGAACATGGATTAATTAGGTTCCTTTAGCAATAGCTAGGAATTGTATCATACAACCTACCAAAATAAGTATTAGAAAACTATCCAAGATTACTTACGAAGTAGGGAACAACATAGATCACTCGTGACTTCAAGACAATAAGAGTTCAAAGATCCTAAAACCTGTTCAACTCAGTCAATATGACCACAAAGGCATGAAATCACAAGCATGCCTTAGATTAATGAAATTGATCCAAGGTATTGTTGTTTTGTAATCCAAAAATTATGAAAACTGAAAGCACAAATTTGAGTGCAACAAAGACTCATGAATTAGTTTAACTGAATCAATTTCTTATTTCCCAAGTAGTGAATTATTTAGCATAAGAAGAGATGAATTACTTTATTTTCTATTTAGCATAAACATGACATAATGGTATTTATTCCAACAGATAACCTATTATCCACAGAAAACATGATTTCATAGTTCATAAGAGTACACCATCTTAAGACAAGAATCACATATCAACATTTACAACTTCCAATAAAGAAGTCATCATAGATATTAAACATGTTAGAGGTGAACAACAGTGTCATGGAAAGAGATTTCTTTGTGAGTAATAAAGTTACTATGATATCTAATGTGTTGCTTCAAATCCAGGTTCAAGCGGAGCATCTGTAGTTCCTACTCTCTCACTAGTGGAATGTTATGTGTATTGTCAGTCGGGTGCCTTTGGATTCTTCACACCATCACTCTCCTTTGCAGCGCCATGGATGAGGTTTTCATAGATGGAGTTTCTCCCCCACCATCGTCACCCTTCGCCCAGATCTTAACCCCCTTCACCTACGCATGCTAGTGGTGTTTTTGATTATCTTAGTGGTGGCGGCGGCGAAAGTAGTTGGGATACTCCTTTAGGGGAAATTGGCTTTAGTCATTCCTCTTCCTTGCCTAAATGAAGAAGAAGAACAACAATAGAACAACAAATGGGCCCCCATCCCACTTATGACGCACCCTTCCGACACAAATAATTAGGGGGACAATTTAACTCCGTCCACCACCATATTCGTTGCTACTCTATAGTTGTCTTGTTTTTTGTGATATGGTACTTTGCTTTTTTGCACCCATTTAAAATTAAAAATCACACTACCATGTTTGATACGATTATACAACTTTAATATTATTACTTTTAAGGTGAGCTGGTCTATTTCTCGAGGCCTTTTGACTAGTGGTATGATTCTTTCCACAAATATTTTTAGTACTAATAAAAATGTATAATTTTCAATCAAAATTAAAATTTTTATGTTTACAATGTAATTCTTTCATATTAAAAAAAGGAAAAATTCAAAAGTGGATAACTATTGACAAGCTGGCAAATTTGTCTCATGCGGAAGTTTTTTTTCGCAAGCCGAAAGGCGGCTGCGGGCAGACACGCTTTCATATCATAATGGCTGATAGCTTCAACACCATATCGTATCAGCGTTTACAAAACCCTTCACAATTAACCACTCTATTTTCTAAACGTAATACATTCAAAAACCATTGCCATGAACAGATTCTAAAATTGCAGACCTTAAACCGCAAATGCCGAATTTTTTCACCTCTGCTTTCTTCCACTCAGTCTGGAAAGGAAAACTGGTAGATTTTACGCGATTTAACTACTTCGGTTGCAGTGATGGCGGAAATACACGAGGCGACGGCATTGCAATGAAATTGGGAGCCTGATCACCGGGCATCTTCACTGCCAACATTCCTCCTTCCTGCTCTTTAACACCACTTTCGTTTCAGTTAGTATAAAACCCACGCAAAACTATTCAGGTATTTAAGAAGAGGGAAAAAATAAAACCCAACCCAGTTATTACCTGTTCAACTCCAAGATTTGTGGGCGGCGATGAAAATTCTGCGTCACACATATTTGGGCGAACGATCTGGATGGATGTATCCGCAAGAATGGATCTTGTGTGGCTGCTGTACAAAAACTTGATTTTTTCCCAGTGGTAACAGCACGAAAACAAAGCGCTGATTCCCAAAACCACGAAAAGAAGTACGACTGTTCCTAATGGAAATCCCAAGTTCAGTGGCCTCATCGCATCTACGCGTCTCTCACTGAGATCTTCCATTAATTGGCGTTGAAGATGCCATACTGATCCTGCTGTTGCCACCTCCATTTAAAAAAATTGCAGTTTGACATTCACAGGATCAAAAAAAAAACACAGGCTGTGTGTTGTTTTGAGGATTTGGGGAAGGTAAAGTGGAGTTTGTACGCGGTTTTGTAGGAAGATCTGAACAGGTAAAAACACTTATATTCCTTAAATATGAAAGGTATTTTTCAGAATGGATTTATGTGGTTAGGTAAGCAGGACATAATTGTCTTCGAGTGTGCGATTGCTCAAGGAAATGTCACGATTGTGTAGAGTCGTAGACAGACGTTTTCGAAGGCAGAGATCGTAAAATTTCCATAATGACTTTCGTGGAAAGCGGTCATGCCAAGTCATGTGACCGTGGGAGTAGGGACCACTACGCTACAAACTAGCAATTGTACCGATAGGTCCAAAGAAAATATCGACAGGGTGATAAAAGAAGAGGAAAACGACGACGACATGTTATTTTTAGTTTAAATAATTATAAAATTAGTTAGAATTAAACCACACTTAAATGTACAAGTTAATCTCTCTATCGGTCGCATTTTAAATAAAAAAGTCCTTCTCAAATTTAATTGGTATTTTCACTCGTTACCAATGATGGTCATATTTTAAAAATAGTCTTTTTTATATATAAGCTAATTTTAAACATTTTAACACCTTGCACAAGTCCTTAATCCGTTGATTTAATGTTTGATGGGTGGTGGCAAAAAAAAAGTTGTACATTGAGAACAATAATACTATCATCCCTTGGTGAAAATAATCGTTAGCGACAAACCCCAACTTTCCACATTCTTGCTTGCTCATAATGGATCCTACATTATTTACCCCTAAGTCAAGATGAATCTCATCCTTCTCCTCCTTCTCTACTTATGTTCACTATCTACAATCCAAGGTTGGTCTTGTTCTTTGTCCCTATGTAGTGCATCTCCATGACTTAGACCATACGATAATGGCTAAGGGAATATGATGTACCAACTTAGATCATCTTAGGACTCTCACACACTAAAACCTTTCAATCAAGTCACTAAAGTGATCAATGTACCACATGCTCATCATAATAAATCATATCTTTGTAGCATGCTTTTTATGCTAGAGGCATTCCTTATGGTGGGAGTCTTTGTCAGAAAGTGTTAAGATTTTTTGACAAGACTCTTCTCCACAATTAAATAAAATATCTCACATTCTCTAGTGATATTCATGTGGCCACCCTTACAAGGAATAAATGACATTAATTGACAAATGACTTAAACAACCTCCCTCTCTATCTATCATACGTCTTTCAAACCACCTTACAATGTTTATAGATAGGAAGGTGCATGTAGAGGCAACATAAGTTGAGACATATTCGCTCTATTCAAGTATGAACTCCTCGCAGGTAATGACCTGTCATAGGTCTGGTAAGCGTTATAATGAAAACACTTTCAATCTTCCCTTGAACCATATTAACCATTGATTTCTACATATCTTTCCTGACCGATCTCCTGATCAATGGCATTCCCAAAAAAATGCTTGGCAGGGATCTAATTGAAAAGCAAAAAAATTCATGCTATTCTTCTTTGTAATTCCATAGGGATATTAAAGAAGTAAATTACAGATTTTTAGCACCCACTTTTTTTCCTGCCACCTGTTCATATGTAGTAAATATATCTCAGAATTTCCTTGCTTCTGCTACTGTTGGTTCACCCATTAGCATAGTGTCATCCAAAAATTGTAAATTATCAATTTCTTCTACCGTGGAGCTGATTTTCAAGCCTTTCAATTCTCCTCTCAATACTGCATACTAGATTGTTCTACGCAGTCCCTCTACCATAATTATAAATAGAAATGGAGAGATTGGGTCTCCCTATATTAAACCTCTAGAAGCATTGAAGTGTCTAGTTGAAGCCCCATTTATCAACATAGAGAACTTGGGGGAGGATAAAAATCTCTGAATCAATAGGATCCAATCTTTCAGGAAGCCAAATCTCTTTAGGACAGCTTCTAAAGATTTCCAATTCACACTATCCTAAGCCTTAGCCATATCCAACTTTATTAGCATTCCCAGATTCTTTTTATGACCCAAGGAATGGATGGTTTCATGGGCCACTATTATTCCATCTAGAATTTGCTTACCTTTGACAAATCCACTTTAAATTTATGATATCATCTTTCTTAGGAAATTCTTTAAAATCTAATGGCAAAAACTTTGGATATGATCTTGTATATTCCATTACACAGAGGAATGGGGTAGAAGGAGTCAAAATAGTTCACCTCTTTCTTCTTAGGGATTAGGGATAGAAATGTAGAGATCCATTATTTAAGCATGGCTTTCCTTTTTCTAATTTCTCCAGTGCCACCCAAATATCCTCCCCCACAATATGAAAAAAATTATGAGAGAGACCAATTTGAAATCCATTTGGACCAGGAGCCTTATCAACACCCAATTCAAAAATGACTTTCCTGGTCTTCTACAAGGTAACATGAATCATTAGTTCTTTGGCCTCTTGTTCTGAAATCAACTTGGGAATATTAGAAAGTAGGGTATCTTCCCCTTTATCTCTTTCTACCTCTTCTTCAGATAATAATTTCTCATAGAAGGAAACCGCTTCTTCTCTAATTTAATTTATATATGAAATCACTTCTCCTAATGGGAACGATGATTTTCCAATCCTATAAACATTCCTTCTTACGATTGTAGATAAATGAAATAATTTAGTGTTCTTATCTCCTTTTAACCATCAACTTTTGATTTATGATTCTAGTAGACTTCCTTCATCTGAAGGACCTGATTAAGTTGCTCCAGACCAAAATTTTCCATTTCAAGTAGGTGTTTAGTGGCACCCTCTTACATGATTGCCACCTATATCATCTCCAGATCTAAAGATATCTCATTCTTCTTTTTAAAAATATTACCAATGGTATCCTTGTTCCATGACTTCACATGTTCCTTCACATGTTTTAATTTCTTCATCAATCTATTTCTTTTATGTCCTACCACCTAGATATCCCACCACCCTCTTTGATGCTCTTCAAAGGATGGATCCAAGAACCACATGAATTACGTGTTGAAGGGGATCCCAACTAGTTTTTTCTATGGGATCAAAACCAAGTTTATAAGGGAATGGTCTGACCCAACTATCTTCAAAATATTTGATTTGAATTGATAATTTTCAATACCCCATTGTGGGAAAATAAAAAATCAGTTTAATCTCTCCATAATTATCTCCGAGTCCATTCTCATATTTTTCCAGGTAAAGAGGCCATTCTTTGGCTCGACATCCATTAAGGAAAGGTTGTTGCAAAAGATATTGAAATCAATTGCACTCCTAGGAAGTAATAGCCTGCCCCCTTTCTTATCCTCAAATTTCAATATTGCATTAAAATAATGTTGGGAGGTGATATGGGGTCTACTAAAATAAGTGGACTACAAACTCATCTCTTATTACGTAATCCCACAATTCCATGATGATACTTTACCTATCCTTGGCAATCACTTGAACACTTAAGCGCTTGGGATTCCACAATGTCACTAATCCTCCTAAGCTTCTATTAGCATCTAAAAAGTGATTTCACCAGTGAAACAAATACACTTACATATACCTACCACTTCTTCTTTTTCCATTTTGGTTTCTTGCAGAACAATAATGTCGAGATTTTATATTTCATTTAGTCACTTAACGAATTGACTTATGTCAGAGGAATTTAAACCTCTAATATTAAAGCTTAGGATTTTCATAATCCTTGGGTGGAAGGAGGTGTCCTTTCACCAACCACATAACCCTCTAAGGTGCTTTGACTGCAAATGTCAATATTGAGCTTAGCTTCCATCTGGGTTTTGAGAATGTTGGGCTTCCTTTTGATGGGCTTAACTACCCCTATATCATGTTGAGATTTTTGATTAGAGTAATCCAATCTCTCGGACTTCATTTGTGGAGTGTTAATCGATTTTTATTTAGGTGAATCTTCTATAACACCAACACATCTTCCAAGCCACTTCTCTTTCCCTGACCCTGCATTTCCACACCTTGATCCTCCTTTTGTCTAGGGGAGTCATCTTTGTCCATTTTATGAAGTTTCTTCTTTGGTTATTTATTCATCATTTGGAAGGATTCTAGTATGACCTGAAGAACTTCCATAATCAAGGCCCTTTCCAATTCCTTCAATTCTATGTCTTGATAAAAACTTCCTGATCCTAAGCAATAGGATCCACAACCTCCCCCTTCGATGTTTGCTTTTTGTTCACAATAGGATCCATTGTTGACCTTTTTTATTTCCCCTCATTATATTTTTCAATAGAAGTCTGATTTTGGCCCTCAACCTCCTTATTTGTTGGTATTTACTTTTCCATAGAGGGAACATCGAATTTATTTTCTGAATTCCTCCATTATTATCTTCATTGGAGGGATGATTTTTGCCTTCCATATTCTCTATCTTCTGGGCTAATTCCATTTTATCTGCCCTTTATTTATTTTTTCTTGGTTAAATTCCAATCACCAATGGACACTTATTCATCTTGTGCTCAACCTCCGTGCATTTAAATAATCTAAATGGCAGACACTCATAATATATCGTTTGATACCAAACTCCAATTGGAGTATTTAATCTTATTTCACGTGTTAGAGGTTTAGAAAAATATACTTTCACAAAAATTATGGCATACGTGGATAATGTTTTCTCCTTTGTCTCCTTCACAATCCCAACTAGTTCACCCAATCCACAGGGGAACCTTTCCAAGGAATTATTCTTCCAAGTTAAAAAGAGAGGACTATGGTCCAAGAAAGAGACCGATATTTTTAGAAAACCATGGTCCACCAAAAAGGGCATTATCTTTGTCAGCCAAAATTTCAAAGTAAACTTGGTAGAATCCTTTGGATAACAATATGATCCCAGGGTGCATCCTCGTCATCTAGTTGTTGTTAATTTGTCCATTAGTTCATCTTGCGATGGCTAGGTGTCGATAAACTTGTAGATTAATGCTTTTTAGATCATTTGTTCACATATTTCTTCCAAGGCAAGTGCACTGACATCCACCATCTTTACTTTGAGATTTTTATCTCTATTTACCCCATACTGAAACTCATCATGGATTCTTCCTCCTTCGTTATCCTTAGGGTTTCCTCTTCCATCGTGGAAACCTTCGCTTCCCCTACGAATATTTGATAACCACCTTCTAACCAGGACGAAGCACCAAGGACCGCCTCTCCTTCTGAGCGATGCATTCCATCATTTGCACCTCGCCACTCATCGTTTGCTACATGTGAAAACTAGGATCCAATTCCTAACCTACCATCTTCATCCTCCAGTTATGACCGCACCATCCCTCACTAGAAATTTCACCACCCAAGGCGTACTTGACAACATTCCAACCCAAAGGAATTGCATTTAAACCAATAAGGGGGAAAGTAGGCCTGTTCTCCTCCGCCTTCCTCGGCCTCTGAAATCATTCACCACCAATCCTCCTAATGTATCCCTCCACTCTATCTTATCTGCCATAAATCTGGTCATCACTTCCTCTTCCAAACTGCTTTGCTTTTCATCGATCGAAATTGTAAGATTCACCGAATGCAAATTAGTAAATTTATCTTTCTCCCACGGCACGAAATCACCCTTCCTATCATGTTAGTGTTAGTGGTAATTGACATGATAATTTGGAAGATTTTTTGGTAGATGTCTATGATATTTTTCTATCAGTTTTTTTGTGTTATATATTTTTAAAATTTCCCGCTTATTTGTAAATTTTGGTGAGATTTTCTTACATCATAACCATAATGATATTTGTATTATAATTTTAAGAATATTTTAAAAATTAAGATTTTAAATCAAAAATAAAAAATTACAAATTGCAAATTATTTTATTAATGTACATTGTGTCTTGATTAGGTATCAATCACATATAAAATAGAATTAAATTGATTTAAATTTTTTTTCTCATGTTTTACAACTATAATTGAATCATAGAAAAAAATACTATCAATAATTAATGCATTATAAAATAAAATATTTAATAACGATACTCACAATAAATTTGAATCTCATAATTTTACTCATTTTAATAAAAATTAAATCAAGCAATAAAATTATTAAAGTGCATTAATAGTTTATACACTATTTTAGGGAATATATCCCTCTTTTGAGAAAAAGTATAAAATATGATTGATATTTCGTTATTCATCATCATTCTCATAATATTGATAATCCTCATTGTCCTCCTCATCGTCATCGCCATGATCATCCCCCATGCGAATGTCTTGTTGTGTACACAAAAAAATATTTTACAAATTAGAATGTATTTAATTTAAAACAAAAAAATTTTAAATAACATACATAATGAGTCTTAATGAGGTGATTTATGTTCCATATTTAAGAAAACAACATACAATTATTTAAGTTGTTATGTTGACAAATAATACCTTATATTTTAAATTTCTAATCCCTTTAAGTATCAATATAACATAATCTTAGAAATCTAAGTTAATAATTTTGAAAACTAATCTTAAGTAATACTTACATAAAAACCTTATGAGCTATCGATGCATCTCAGAAGTGCTACCCAACCTTCCTCCATTTCCACCTGAAAGTGATTATTAAGGTAGAACATAGAAACGGGTTTCCTAAAATAAATTAAAAGTAATATAAGCTTTATAAAAGAACAAAAAAAGCTAACTAAGAAAAATTGTATGGCAAGGCTTAATTAACTTACACAAGTCATGATGACATGCTGGAAAAGGTTGCTCCTTTTAAGGTATTGAATGTATTCCTTAGTTTGTTGACATTCAAACACCCCATGCTGGAAAAAAATAAAAATACGCAAGTTATTGAACAACAATTTACTTCATATTAAATTCAAATTACATTAATCAAAATAAGTAGAAAATATAGTGATTAAACTTATAAAATCAGTCACCACTCCTTTGACGCCTTTTTAACTTGTGTGATGCGTGACAAAATTTGTTTGAACCCTCTTTTGCATCCTTAATATATCTTCACTTTTTTCTTTATTTGCAACCTCTTTTTCATTATCCTCCCATTTTTCAAATAAAATTTTATTAATTTGTAAGTGTTTTCATAAAATAGCTGTTGCATGTTACCTTTGCAATTGGGATCAAATTGATATTCTTTATTTTCTTATAGCAAGAGTGACAAAACCTAAGTTGGTAACATCTTCATTGGACTTGAATAGAAAGCACATTTATCTTATTGTCATGTAAATAATCATCTATATAAATATCCCCATCTATTCTGAACTAAAAAGGGGCACCTATTACACCATAGGGAGGAAAAATTCAGCATATTTGCCATGCCTACTGATGGCGTCAGAAAATTAATGCGGTTTCAGATATTAGGAAGCTAGGGTTATGTACATATGGTAATAATCTAGTGAGTATGGATCAGCTTGGTGCATGGTGATTTATAAAATGAGGATCATCTAGGGTTTGCAAGCACAAACATCCAATAAGTGAGTGGAAGGTTTAAGAAAGGGTTGTAAATATCACCTACATGATTCAAAATCTGGAGGTGTTGTAATTTTATCTAGGTTGTGTACATCCAAGGAGGTTATCAGTGGCGTCTCTGGTTAAATTCCAATTGGACACTACATGTGGTCTTTGTTTTACATGATGTCCCTTCATTTATATCATCTGTTAAAGTTGCAGACACTCATAATATATTCGTTATGATACCAAACTCCAATGGGAGCATTTAATCTTATTTCATGCATTAGAGGTTTAGAAAAATATACTTTCACAAAAATTATGGCATACGTGGATCAATGTTTTCTCCTATTGTCTCCTTTCCAAGGTCCCAACCCCACCTAATCCAAAGGGGAACCTTTCCATAGGAATTATTCTTCCGGGTTAAAAAGAGAGGACTATGGTCCGAGAAGGAGACCCCCATCCACCAAAAAGGACATTATCTTTGTTAGCCGAATTTTCAACTTGGTCAGAATCCTTTGGATAACGAATGATCCCATGGTGCAAATCCTCTTCATCTAGTTATTTTTAATCTAGTCCATTAAAGTTCATCTTGCGATGGCTAGGTGTTGATAAACTTGTAGATTAATGCTTTGTTGGATCATTTGTTCACATATTTCTTCCAAGGCAAAATGAGCACTGACATCCACCAACTATTAGACTATTGAGATTTTTATCTCTATTTCCCCCATACTGAAAGTCATTAGTCTTCCTCCTTCGCTATATAGGGTTTCCTCTTCCATCACTGAAACCTTCGCTTCCCCTATGGAATTGATAACCACCTTCTAACCCCGAGGAAGCACCAAGGACTGCCTCTCCTTCTTAGCGATGCATTCGATCATTTGCACCTTGCCACTCACCATCTGCTACGATGTGAAAACTAGGATTTCGGTAACCTACCATCTTCATCCTCCAATTATGACCGCACCACCCCTCACCAGAACGGTTTCACCACCCAAGGCCTTCTTGACATCGGTATCCAGACCCAAAGGAATTACATTTGCTAGTAAGGGGGAAAGTAGGCCTGTTCTCCTCCACCTTCCCCAGCCTCTGAAACCAGGTCGCCAGGAGATCCTCTAATGTATCCCTCAACTCCATCTTATCTGCCATTCAATCCGGTCATCACTTCCTCTTCCAAACTGCTTTGCTTTTCATCGATCGAAATTGTAAGATTCACCGAATGCAAATTAGTAAATTTATCTTTCTCCCACGGCACGAAATCACCCTTCCTATCATGTTAGTGTTAGTGGTAATTGACATGATAATTTGGAAGATTTTTTGGTAGATGTCTATGATATTTTTCTATCAGTTTTTTTGTGTTATATATTTTTAAAATTTCCCGCTTATTTGTAAATTTTGGTGAGATTTTCTTACATCATAACCATAATGATATTTGTATTATAATTTTAATAACATTTCAAAAATAAATATTTTTCAAAAATCAAAAATTGCAAATTATTTTATTAATGTTTTGTCTTGATTAGGTTCAATCATATAAAATAGAATTAAATTGATTTAAATTTTTTTTCTCATGTTTTACAACTATAATTGAATCATAGAAAAAAATACTATTGAATTAATGCATTATAAAATAAAATATTTAATAACGATACTCACAATAAATTTGAATCTCATAATTTTACTCATTTTCATAAACCTCTAAATCAAGCAATAATCATTATTAAAGTGCATTAATAGGGTTATACACTATTTGTAGGGAATATATCCCTCTTTTGAGAAAAAGTATAAAATACGATTCAATATTTCATTATTCATCATCATCCTCATAATATTGATCATCCTCAATGTCCTCCTCATCGCCATCGCCATGATCATCCCCCATGCAATTGTCTTGTTGTGTACACAAAAAAATATTTTACAGTTATAGAATGCGTATTCAGTCATATTTAAAACAAAAACAATTTAAATAACATACATAATGAGTCTTAATGAGGTCGATTTATGTTCCATATTTAAGAAAATGACATACAGAGTTATTGGCTAAGTTATTATGTTGACAAATAGTACCTTAATTTTAAATTTGTAATCCCTGTAAGGATCAATATAACATAATCTTAGAAATCTAAGTTAATAATTTTGAAAACTAATCTTAAGCAATACGTTGAGTTGGGTGTTTATGAGCTCATCGATGCATCTTAGAAGTGCTACCCAACCTTCCTCCATTTCCACCTGATGATTATTAAGGTAGGTTAGTAGAAACGGGTTTCCTAAAATAAATTAAAAGTAATATAAGCTGTATAAAAGAACCTTTGATAATATTGTATGGCAAGGCTTAATTAACTTACACAAGTCATGATGACATGCTGGAAAAGGTTGCTCCTTTTAAGGTATTGAATGTATTCCTTAGTTTGTTGACATTCAAACACCCCATGCTGGAAAAAAATAAAAATACGCAAGTTATTGAACAACAATTTACTTCATATTAAATTCAAATTACATTAATCAAAACTAAGTAGAAAAGATAGTGATTAAACTTGTAAAACCAGGTCACCACTCTGGGGTCATGATGCACTTAACGTGACAAAATTTGTTTGAACCCTCTTTTGCATCCTTAATATATCTTCACTTTTTTCTTTATTTGCAACCTCTTTTTCATTATCCTCCCATTTTTCAAATAAAATTTTATAACCATTTTTCATAAAATAGTGAGTACATTTTAATTTCAATTGGGATTTGGGGATATTCTTTATTTTCTTATAGCCCTCACCTCTTTCCCTTCTCAATGCATCTGACATATAATTCCTTAATTTGAGTTTCAACCTAAGTTGGATCATATTCATTCAGCCAATAGCCTAAATGCACATTTATTTTATTCTTATGTAAATTGGGGTTAATTAAGATGCGTTAGAGATTGTGTGTTGGCATAGTTGATTACACACGCACACACTTGCATACACGCACACGCACACGCACATGCACATGCGCACGCACATGCATACGCACACGTTCCCGCGCACACGCACAAGCACACACATGCACACATGCGCGCGCACATGACAATCACACAAATAGGGTGAGTGTGTCATAGGTGTCTAATCATTTGGATACTTGGAGATTTAAAAAGTTCTTATTGAGGACTAGGGGTGATCATACCCCAATTTGAAAAAATATATAGAACTAAGGGGGAATTAGGTTTTCTAGCACCAAAGAAAGGTGTCACAAGGTTGTCTAGTTGCCCAAAAATCCTTTTAAAAAGAGGGATTCATAAAAAAATCTTCCACTCATAAGGTCACATTGCTTCATATGGATCTAGGTCATGAATGTGAAAAACCTAGGTGCAAAGTCAAAAGTGAATGATGCCTCATGCCTTTACCATGCATTGTATGAATGTCAATGGCAACATAGGATTGAGTTTTTTGTTATTTGGGAATCCTTGTACCTAGATTTGACCAAAGTGTAGTTAAGTTGGCTCTTTGTATTGACTTTTATTAGAGAGTCCCTACTGAGTAGCAAGCCCATATGTTTTCCCCCATTATGGTGAGAGAGATCAAATATTTTTGAATCTTTCAAACAAAAAGTAATTTATAATATTGAGTCAAATAAATTGAATTGGTGACTACCATAAGTTGATTAAATTCTAGGAGACATAAATATTTATATAATGCTGTATAGAATTGATAGAGAGTATGTGAGAAAATATGTGGCACGACCACCATATTGTATAATGGATTGAAAAGGTAATATGAAACTTAAGTAGGTGAAATGATGATCCCAACACCATGATTGATGTGTGAATCTTACATGAATAGGGCTTAGGGTATCACCTTGAAAAGACTGCAACATTAATTGATTAATTGAAGAAGGATTGAATTGAACAAGTGTATGATAGTAGGTTGAAAAGTAAGGTTACTATAAATAATAATGTTGAAACGTCAATAGTAATTTCATTGTACTTTGCCTGATAATGATTTGAGATATGAGATAGACACTATGTTATGTGTTTGGGGATCCCTTAGACTATATTTTGATAGAGTAGAAAAGGCCATTTAGACACAAGTGCATGGGAATATGGTAACTTGAAACCATGATTTTGGCTTAAAATATATGGAGAAAATTGAATTATGTAAAATTGCATTTTCAACAATTTTGAGTAGTGAAAGCCCAAAAATTAGGTTTTGGCGGTTTTGTCCCACAGGATGGAATCATCATATTTTTTTTAACAGATTTTTCTTTTTCTAATAGTTTCATCTAAAATTTTGATGTATTCATCCAAAACAGAAGGTTTAGTCCATGAGTGAAATTGGAAGTCTATTATTGAGATAACTTAGAATGAATCTTTTATTGATATTAATAAGGTTATTGGTTTATTTTGGTACTGATAGATTTTGTGTTTACTTATTTGTGGTTGTAGAGAGACCTACATAGTCATGAATTCCCCCAAGGAATACACAAGGAAACATTGTTAGAGATGGTTATGAATGACACATCATGAGATAAAATAGACAGATATGGGTTACACCATATTTCTGCATTGCGGGATGTGCCCTATAAAATGCATCTGATCACTACACTCACCTAGAGGTGGAATGTATGCACCTGTACATTCTATCTCCCTATAGGGGAAATGATAGTGATTTTGGACGATGTATGGTAGATGATGTGGTTACCTATTAGGGAGAGAGTTCATGTTATAGCTAGTGATGTGTCCCACTAAATTTGAGGAGATAACATAGATTTTGGTTGGGGCGAGGTAGAGTAGGGCCCATAGAGTTGACCATATGGCCCGTGATATTGTTTATGCCAATATTTAGTGAGTTTAGAAGTTATTTATGTATTATTGTATTTCTTGTAGCAATAGATGTATGTATGGTTTCTAATTCATACCACTTATTGGAGATTTCCTGGTCTATTCGTGATTAAGGTGCTAGGTATGCTTAGAGTCTATGTGTATTGGTGCATTTATATAAGGATTTGTACAAGTTTGTATTAGATAGCCACATGGGCGGTTTGAGATTTGTGCAACTTGTGCACATTTGGATCACAAACATATTGTGATTGAAATATCCCTTATAGGATATCACTGTAAAATATGCAAAAGATAGACAAAACACAGCCGAACAAAAATCTGGTTTTTTGCAGAAAATTAACAGCTAGGGCAGCAAACAGTAAAATATGAATAACTCCCAAAATATCCTCTCAAATCACTTGAAAATTTAAAGAGAGCTAGATAATAATATAAAGAACACAAGGGAAATATTTTTGGAATTTTTCAGTCAATATAACGCTGCCAGAAAATTACAGCATGCCTAAAACAGTTGGAAAACTTCTAAAATTCATATCTTCCCGATTACAAGTGCAAAAAATTATGAAACTTGGGAAGTAACATATACAAATATAGAAGAAGACTTTCCAACCTTCAGATCTAAAAAACGGCCAACTGAAAACCCTAAAAATTAGGGCTGCAATCTCCCAAACAAGTTGCCCTCTTTGGTAGATGACCAAAACCCTTGTGAAAATCTTTGTAGATGATGCCGAATCCTTCTTCTATGGCTGCCGTAGGTCTGATCCGAAAACCAGCTGAAAAATCTCCACCAAACTCTCAAAAATCCTCAAACCCTAATTTTGAAAATTCTGAAAATACCTCTGTAAAACCAGCCCTAAAATCTGCTCCAAATGACAAGCTACGGTAGATCTTTCACTACCGAAGAATGCCCTGCTAGCTAGGGATGGATCTCTCACCACCGAAGCTAGGGTTCCTGTGGGATCTTACTCCACAAGCTAAAAGTTGCAAACAACAGTTGCACTATGAAAAGAAATATAAGTGTATGTATGAATGATCTCTCCTTTCACCCCTCTTCTCCTTTTATAACATTTTCCATGTCAAAGAAACCCTAAAACCCCCAAGGCACACTTTCTCATAAAGAGGGCCCAATTAAAAATAACTTAAAGTTGCTTTTTCCATTCCTAGGCGCCTTGGCCCAAAAAGTGACCCCAACAAAGAAATAAAACATTTAATGCAATACACATCTCCTCAAGTCGCCAAAAAGGTACTTTAAGTGGCCCCAACGAAGAAACATAACATTAAATGCCAAAAGTGTCCACTTAAGTGATCCCAACGACAAAAATAGAACACAAAGGGCCCATTAGACCCTCCCAACGCCTAAAATATAACAAAAACATAGTAGGAAATCAGACAACCATCCCCAATAACCTCCAAAGTCGTTAGTCCCTTGGGAATGACCAGGGCTAAGACCAAAATAGGGCCGTTAGGCCAACTGCTCGGAATTGGGGACATTACAAAATATTTAGCTGATAGGAGGCCCACATGTTGATGGGGTGCATCCAAATTTTTTTGCAGTGATATGGGTGATACCACAAAGGAGAGGGCTCAACTATATACAATACCAGGAAATTTTATATATTTTTAGTTTAATTCATTTTAAAATTACTTAGAATTAAACCACAATTAAAAGTATAAGTTAATCTCTTTCTATAGGTCACATTTTAAATATAAGTCATTTTGAAGTTTAATTGATATTTTCACTTGTTTTCAATGATGGCCATATTTTAAAAATGGTCTTTTTACTTATAAGCTAATTTTATACATTTAAGCACCTTGTAAATCCATCAGCAAGTCCTTAATTCGTTGATTTAATGTTTGATGTGTGCTAGGAGAAAAAGAGTTGTACATTGAGAACCATAATATTATCATCCCTTGGCAAAAATAATGGTGAGCAACAAACCCCAACCTTCCACATTCCTGCTTGAGCAACAAACCCCAACCTTCAATCCATTTTCTCTAAAATTGATTGTTGTTAACTTTGTCATATTAACAAGTGCATTTTCTTTATAGTAGGTCTATTATAGTTGACAATTTGAAAAAATATATAGAACTAAGGGGGAATTAGGTTTTCTGAAACCCACCATAAGGAATGCCTTTGCGCCAAAGGCATTCCTTATGGTGGGAGTTTTTGTCGTCCAAAGTGTTAAGATTTTTTGACAAGACTCTTCTTGACAATTAAATAAAATATCTCACATTCTTTGGTGATATTCATGTGGCCACCCTTACAAGGAATAAATGACATTAATTGAGAAATGACTTAAACAACCTCCCTCTCTATCTGTCATATGTCTTTCGAACCACCTTACAATGTTTTATATATAGGAAGGTGCATGTAGAGTAAATCGAGGAGGCGGAGGACCCGTGCCACCACCTATAGGAGGAGGCAGGGGATTCATTTCTCCACTGACATGAGGAGTTAGGGCACTTCCGATAAGCCCGCCTCAAGATAATGCATGATTAATATCCTTGAATCAATTTAAGTATATTGTGATTGATTTATTATGAATTAAGTAATTGAAAAGTGCATTGATTATAGATAATAATGATGTATAGTGAGTGATATGTGGACTTGTTTGTGTAGTTCATGTGTATTAAACAACTATTGTTGATTCCTCACTCGACACCTTGACATGGAAAGTCCCTGTAGACATTATGGATGTGTTGTCCACTCAAAATTCCCCTGCTCTTAAGAAAGTGAAAATTTAAAATTTTGAGTTTAAGTGTCTTCTCTGTTGTACTGATAATGTTAAAAGTCGAGAAATTGAGGAAATCTGCGTTTTTTTGGGTCATTTTTTGTGTGTTTCGGGCCTGTCAGACAATTTTGTCCCGCGTGTCCCAAGTTCAGTTGGGCCCTCTGTTCCCCGATCGGCCGGTTTCCCCAAAGTTTGTCTTTTTCGGGCCCTTCAGAACTTTTTGTCCCAAATGTCCCAAGTTTGCCCGGACAAGTTGTTCCATTTTCGGCCGAATCGCCTGAACCGCGTACCTTGTGCTTTCGCGTCCCAAATGTCCCAAGTTCGCCCTAACCCGTTGTCACCTTTTTGTCCGATCTGGCCGAGTCACGTACTTCGCGCACTTTTGTCCCGCATGTGCCCAAAAACATTTGCGCGTCTTTTCCCCGCTTCGCCCGAATCGGCCGAGCCGCGTGCTTCGCGCTTTCGCATCCCACATGTCCCAAATGAACCAAGTGCCATTCGTGCTAATTTTTCCCGCTCTACCCGAATATCTTACTTATTCAAATTGGTAGGTATGTATTAAATGCGCATTCATTACCTTTCTCTCTCCTAAACGGCTATATAACGAGCGAACCCCCTATGCGTTTTTCACACTGCTTCCATGCTATCTATTGCTCGAACCCTTGCAATCTAAATTTCTGCACGCGTATCCATTTCCCTCTGTAATTCCTTCTCGAGTCTAGCTTGCAGCTCTGCCCTCCGAATTACTATCAACATGAAGATCAAATTTCAGGGACAGGAACAAATCTCACCACTAGAGTCTGTCGTTCCCAATATCGGAGACAGTGAAGTTCGCCATCTTGACTTTGGTGATTTTTGGTCCAGGATGACAGATGCAAACCCTACACCAATGGCACAAATGATTCATGACAGTGGTCTAGCTTTCGCTGGAGGTTTCCCAATCTCGGTGTAATGTGTAGATACAGTGCTTTCATGCGGAGCTCATTTCGACCCTGATTCGAGCGAATTGACCAACATACATGGGGAACTCATCGCCAAACTTGACGCTGCCACCATTGGCACTGCACTGAGGATTCCAGAAATGGATAATGCCATATTTGTTTCCCAGAATCAAGCACGGACCCTGTTCAGTCAAGACAGTGACAACTACAAGGCGCGGGTGGCGAAGTCTTGGCTTAAAAACCCTAAGAAGGGAGCATCTCGTCTATCCAAGACTCTTTTCCAGGCTGATTTCAATGAAGAATTGTCAGATTTTATAATCCTACTGGCTCGGGTTATGGGCTTACACTCTACTAACGAGTTCCATTTCTGGATGTGCCCGCTCATCAACATGGTGTGCAAGGGAACTCAAAATATCAACTGGGCAGAAATCATCAGCATGAACTTAGCGGAGTAGCTGTCCAATGTACAACAAACGAAGAAATTCTACATGAATTCGTACCTGATGTATACTCTGGCGGCATCAAGGCAATGGTTTGGTTTTTCTTACATTGATGCCCACAAGGATGATCCTGTATATGCCTACTGCCCGCAGTTCACCCTAGAGACCAGCAATCGCAATTTCCGAAGGGTAAATGATGCTTTCACCATGTACGTGGTCAGGCTTCTCAAGGGTGACACTGCTAGAAGTTTTTTAGACGAAGCCATGAACCTGATATCGCACTACGATGCCTATTTTATCCAATTCAGAAAATTATCCTATATCAGGCTTGCTAGCTATGAGAGCACCCCTCTGAGGCTTCCCATGTTCTGCAGTGATAAGATGGCTTTGATAGAAGTATGCAGACAATTAGACAAATTGCACAGAACCTGCAGAGACAAGAAGATTACTGGTTTGCACTTTCCCATCTCTTTGGGAAACTACACTTGTAAAACAGCCCTGGATGCACAGAATATAGAAAGAGCCCTGGCTCCCATCACTGTCCATTTCTTCAAGCCAAGAACTTGCTTCGACTTGAAGAAGTTCATTGAGCAGAACATCAAGATAATCTATCATCATAGGGCAGATACAGAAGACTATTGGGTTGACTGTGCCGATGATTTTGAGGCTAGAAGGAGGCATTATGGCAGGTTCTCTCTACAATTGATCCAAGAACTCGGCTTGTACCAAGTTCCTGAAGGACTCCAGGATGACAACTCTAATCTATACTCATATGAGTATGACCATGTGGTTAAGCACACTCCCTTAGAGGACTTGGATTGGTTCAAGAAAGAGAAAGATGATCTGGCCGAGATCCTGGCTCCAGTCTTAGTTAGGACTAAGATCTGGTTTGATAAGAAAGTTCGAGAGCTTAGGAGGCACTCAGGAGAATCCTCCTCTCAGGATGTTTCAACACCAAGGAGGGAAGCATCGACTCCAATATCAAACACACATGTGCAAACCCCTCTTGCCTCATCAACGCAAGGACCTGCAGTTTCTACTCCTTCTTCATCCACCCAAGTATACCAGAAGAAATTCAAAGAGATTAAGAAGGAGCCTGTGGAAAAATATCTTCGGAGAAAGCAGGCAGAATTACCTTTGGGATCAGAGAACATCATTGTTCTCAGTGAAAGTGAAGAGAGTGAAGTGCCAGCTACTCTAAGCACTCCTGAAGCTCCAACGGATAAAGACAAGGAGGTCCAGAGCACCGAGCTTCCAAGTACTATTGTCTCCTCTACACCAGTGGTCTCAAGCACCCCACTCATGTCTCAACTTGAGACAACAGCTGTGCAAACCTTGAGCGCCATGAGCTCTTTGTCTCTTGGTCCTCTTGCCCCTCCTGCTGCTTCCTCCTGCTCTTTTACATGGGTGCAACCTTTTGTCGACAATAGGAAGAGGAAATCTTCCTCTTGGAGCTCAGGGCCAAATTTTGATGTTGTGGCAGCCTTGTTAGGCACTACTCCTCGTGCCAAAAAATCCAGAATCACCTCCAGGATAGTGTCTGATACTCAGGGTCAGCAATTCATGGAGATTGCTAAGCCTACAGTAGATAAATCAGAGCAGGACTTACAGGCATCTGACCTAGAATTCTCAAGGATTCCGATGGGAGAGTCTACCCCTGAAGGTGAGATCCACAACCTCCAGGAAACGGTCACAAGAGTCATTGGGAGGGTAGAAAAAGGGCAGCAAACTATTAAATAGTTGGAGGAACAAGCCCAGATTCTCACATGTTTTATCAAATCTCTTTTGTCTAAGGACAAAGTTTTGGACCCTACCCCACTGACTACCCTTCCGCCACCTGTAATTTTGAGCCAAGATGAAGTACAGAGTATCAAAGACATGCAAAAGTATTCCGTCTATGGCAGAGCTATGGAGGCCATGGTGGAAGATATGCTTGTTGCAGGATTGAACTTCATCGATGAAGCTTTCAAACTCCACGGAAAGGTGAACAACTTGCAACAGAAGCTCTCCTCCACTATCAGGATCATAGATAAAGAGCTCAAACTTTGGAGCAGTTGCATAGTAGACCTCCGCCTCATGGGACAGACAGATGAGAACATTTTATTGTCGAGTAAGGTTTTTGATGATGCAAAGGATAATCTGTCAAAGTCCTGGGTTTACAGCGTGGAGTGGAAGATCAAAGTCTTGGAGGAGGCTTTGGGAGAACTGAAGAATAGCTGGCAGAAGGGTGAGGCTTTCAAGACACTGGTTGTATCTGCTTTCAAAGATATACATTGTCATCTTCAGGATGAAACTTCTGGTGTGCCTTTTTCCTTGCAAGAAATCAAAGCTCAATTCAGAGCTTTTGTCAAAGATAATCTATTCAAGGAAAGCTCCATTTCCAAAAAGAAAATGAAGGAGATCTGCTCTCTTCAATCTGCCATTGAAGAAGCAAATAAAAACTATCATACTCATGTTGAGTTTGATAAGGAAATGGAGAAGTTCCTCGGATTTTGGACTCAGTCTACAGCCAACACGTTAGTCCCCCGTGGCAGAGACATAGCCGAGGCATTGAAGAGATTCAGGCAGCGGATTTTGAAGTCAGTGGGTCCCTCCAAGTCATAACCACCTGTCTTCTTCTCCTTTTTCCTCTCTTCTCTTCCAATTCTCTTTCTCGGATTTATTGTAATAAGTTGAGGTATTGCGATTGGCAATCCTTAACTAATCTTTAGTTAAAAGAAGTGGTTACCAAGAGTAACTGATTTGTAAGCTATATAATGGCCTATCCACGCCATTTTGCAGAAGGAGGAAGAACTTGGCTTATTTTCTGAAAGTGTAAATAGATCATAAAGAAATCAATACATAAGGGCTTTTCATTCTTTGTCTATCTGATCTATTTTATTCCCAAGATTTTCATTTAATTTTGTGAAGATCATTTGTCTGTGTTATGTCAAGAAACTCTGTGTTCTTGCAGATGTTGTTTACAGAACTTTGTGTCTTTTAAATTCCATCTTACTAATATGATACAAATGATCTTGTTTCAATTCATTGTAACTTCGCATACATAAAGAATTACTCTATCATCTATAATTCTGAATGTTGCCCTTCTGCTCATTCTCGTATTCTCATTCCTCAGTCCTTTTGTAATTGATGATCTTTATAGAAAACACTTTCATTCTATCCAAGTTCAACAAGAAAATCATGTTTTGTATATTTGTAAATAGGTTCGTTTCTGAATAAGGGAACCTCTCCCATTAAAGAGGAGGGACTTCTTGTCCCCTGACTGTTGCTCTTCGTAAAGTCCTATTTGACAACCAACAGGATGCAAGCTTTCTAGAGCATGTTGATGATATTGTAGGTGAGAACACCCACTTATTTGATCCTCTAACAACATTATTATTAGTTTGCACCATGTTGGTCAGACAATGAGATGAATGTCAGGTTTATATTGATAAGTGGCTAGTGCCCCCTTATAGGATAAAGTTAGCACAATATTATTTGATTAGATTGATGACTGTGCATATGAATTACATGAGGGCCTCAATAGGTATAGGTATATTATGGGATCAAGTGTGATGATATAGATCACAATCACGCTCTAGGGATGACAAGACCCATGAGAGGCTTCGATCTCTCAGGCTAGTGTATATATTTTTATTACAAATGAAAATGAGGAAATTGCATGTTACATGATTGTAAGGGGTATACCATCATTGTAAATGATTATTGATGAGGCATATATATATATGAGTGTGATGAGGAAATTGCATGTTACATGATTGTAAGGGGTATACCATCATTGTAAATGATTTTTGATGAGGCATATATATATATATATATATATATATATATATATATATATATATATATATATATATATATATATATATATATATATGAGATTCTTTACTATTTCCTTATGTATTGTGTTATTGCTTTTATTGAAATGTATAGATGGTAGATTATAGCATGATTGCAAAATATAGTTGATGTGATGTATAAGGTAACCAAATAATGGATTCCTGGTCACTCCAAACCATACAGATGTAATGTTATTAGTATATGTTGTTTGATTATTATTCTTGAGGCTTGGTAGAAGGCATCTCTCTCCCCACTTAGATCTACAACTCATCAATAACCATTTTGCAAATGACTCTTTTCTCACTCTTTTAGAAGAGGGATATTTTTTCAATAATGTCATGGAATGATTAGATATATTTGCCTTGCGTTTGGGTCTTCTATCCAGTGGAAAAGAATCAATGTTATAGAAAATATCTTTTCCCTAAACCTCCTTGGCTGGAAGGATTTCGATGAAAATGGATTTAGCTAGGTATGTAATTCAAGTTTCTTGGCATACGTTTTGTTTCTAGGGTTCACTATTTGAGTTTGGTCTTATGTAGTATAGAGGGTTGAGAGAAAAATTACCTACTAGATCACCAAGCCTTTATCTCTTGTAGGGAAATTCCAAATCTATTCTAAGGTGCTCTACCACTCATGTTTACTATTCCTTGTTTTGGGCTCCCTCCAATTATTCTTATGCCAAATGGATATCACTTAAGAGTCTCCTATGGAAAGAAACGTTTAGAAGGGTTTGAGGTTTTATAATCTCCTCCTCACATGTGCCTATGAAGATAAGTGGTACTTTTGTTGTTAAACACATTTAGAAGGCAAAGAAGCTTGTCAAACCTAACCTCATATGGGTTGGGTATGGTCTTAGATTTGGGACCTCTCTCAATTCTCTCTCTATGGTGGTCTCCCATTCTTATTTTCATAATGTCCCTTTTACTATCGGTGATAAATTTTGTAAAGCTTCTACTAATCAAATACCACATGGGATATGCTTAAATCCACATTTTAACTTAAGAATGAAGATGCAAATCTATTTTTGAAATTCAAACTTCCATACATGATGAATGCATGCACATAATCAATATTTCCTCATGTTCCCTTATGGAGAGATTGGCGCTGACCCTTTGCTATTTCCTTATGCTAATATAAACTATGGATAACTATTGACAAGCTGGCAAATTTGTCTCATGTGGAAGTTTTTTTTGGCAAGCCGAAAGGCGGCTGCGGGCAGACACGCTTTTCATATCATAATGGCTTTAACACGTTGTCGTATCAGCCTTTACAAAACCCTTAACAATTAACCACTCTATTTTCTAAACGTAATACATACAAAAACCATTGCCATGGACAGAATCTAAAATTGCAGACCTTAAACGGCAAATGCCGAATTTTTTAACCCCTGCTTTCTTCCACTCAGTCTTGAAAGGAAAACTGGTAGATTTTACGCGATTTTGCTACTTTGGTTGCAGTGATGGCGGAAATACACGAGGCGACGGCATTGCAATGAAATTGGGAGTCTGATCACCGGGCATCTTCACTGCCAACATTCCTCCTTCCTGTTGTTTAACACCACTTTCGTTTCAGTTAGTATAAAACCCACGCAAAACTATTCAGTTATTTAAGAAGAGGGCAAAAAAAAAAACCCAACGCAGTTATTACCTGTTCAACTCCAAGATTTGTGGGCGGCGATGAAAATTCTGCGTCACACATATTTGGGCGAACGGTCTGTATAAATGTGTCCGCAAAAATGGATCTTGTGTGGCTGCTGTACAAAAACTTGATTTTTTCCCAGTGGTAACAGAACGAAAACAAAGCGCTGATTCCCAAAACCACGAAAAGAAGTAAGACTGTTCCTAATGGAAATCCCAAGTTCAGTGGCCTTATCGCATCTACGCGTCTCTCACCGCCGCCACTGAGATCTTCCATTAATCGGCGTTGAAGATGCCATACTGATCCTGCTGTTGCCACCTCCATTTTAAAAAATTGCAGTTTGACATTCACCGGATGTAAAACAAACACAGGCTGTGTGTTGTTTTGAGGATTTGGGGAAGGTAAAGCGGAGTTTGTACGGGGTTTTGTAGGAAAATCTGAACAGGTAAAAACACTTTTATTCCTTAAATCTGGAAAGCAATTTACGTGGTTAGGTAAGCAGCACATAATACTTGCTCAAGGAAATGTTACGATTGGGTAGACCGACGTTTTCGAGGGCAGAGATTGTAAAATTCCCATAATGACTTTCGTGGAAAGCGGTCATGACAAGTCATGTGACCGTCGAGCTCTCAGTACGGACCACTACGCTACAAACTAGCAACTGTATTGATAGGTCCAACAAAAATATCGATAGGGCGATGAATGAATGAAAGTTTTTAATAATGTCTACGAGACCAAACAGTCTATGGGACCCAAGGTGTAAACAAACTTGGCAGCGAAACACCAAAAAGATGCCAAAAAAAAAAAACGTTGTTACTTCTGCCTTTCTTCTAGTTCTTTGCTAATCTTGATTCCTCTGCTATGGATTTTGATCAAGAAATCTGCGGTTTTTGCCACCCTTTCCTCTTCAAACAACGTTGTAAGATCATCCACTGTTAAGATATCCACATAATTGCCCTATATGTCATCGTAAGTCACACATTCCATGACGAAATGTCATTCCGATTCCATCGAGCCCGACATGCAAAACTGACAAACCCTTTCTAACCACTCCTCTTTAGGTATTTTCCATCTCCCAGTTTCACACCTAAGATGATGTGAGCTATTTTTTAGCTGTGCAATTAATATTTTAGTTTTCCACTTTATCATCGCTCCAATATAACGTTTTTGCCCATGATTGCATGTGGGATTAAAATTCTTGACATAGTATTCTCTTTTTTGTCCAAGCTGTTTATTCCACATGATATTTATGAATTTCTCTCTCACATAATTTTTTATTTCTTCGTTAGTGCTAGGACACTCCTGTATGCTAATGCCCCATTTGCTCATCCACTCGCCATTTTGCTTCATCCAGGTTTTCTTCCTCTTGTTTAACTTTCCTCTACTGCTATTTTTGGCCACCAGGAATCATCCATGTTTTCGACTTTCTTGAAGTATCCTAATAGCCGGATCGTTGCCGCCTATTCTACCGAAAAGGCTCCAGCTTTAGCTAGAATGACTTTGTATGGCTCCGGCTTCAGATAGAAGAAGAGGAAAACGATGAGGACATGTTATTTACCCTATGGAGTAGGGGACTTCTTCCTTACAAACTAACAATTGTACCCATATTAAACCATATTATAATGGCTAAGGGAATATTATGTACCAACTTAGATCATCTTAGGACTCTCACACACTAAAACCTTTCAATCAAGTCACTAAAGTGACCAATGTACCACATGCTCATCATAATAGATCATATCTTTGTAGCATGCTTTTTATGCCAGAGGCATTCCTTATGGTGGGAGTCTTTGTCGGAAAGTGTTAAGATTTTTTGACTAGACTCTTCTCCACAATTAAATAAAATATCTCACATTCTCTAGTGATATTCATGTGGCCACCCTTACAAGGAATAAATGACATTAATTGAGAAATGACTTAAACAACCTCCCTCTCTATCTGTCATACGTCTTTCGAACCACCTTACAATGTTTATATATAGGAAGGTGCATGTACAGGCAACATAAGTTGAGACATATTCGCTCTATTCAAGCATGAACTCCTCGCAAGTAATGCCCTGCCATAGGTCTGGTAAGGGTTATAATGAAAACACTTTCAATCTTTAAACAAACGAGGTGGGAAGGAGCTTTGCGAGCTTTATATGTTAGGCAAATGTTATAGATTGTGATATGTTTTCTCAGCATCAAACATGGGTTATGAGGGATTGACAGTTCACTTGATATTGAAAATTTGCTCATATATATTACTCTTCCTTTGTGTCTATTCATAGTCTAATGTTGCATAATCTTTCAACTCAACTGAGAGGGATGCACTGTTGAATTTGAAAGATGGTCGTAAGAATAATACAATATTGTGTACAAGTTGGGCAAGGCCTTAATGTCTTTAGAGCCAGAGTCGTTGGAAAAGGATTACGTGTATGAATGGATGGATTATGGAGCTTCTCTTAAAAGGATGGGACTTCAAGGATTTATTAAAGAAAATGCACTTGTTAATATGACAAAATTAACAACAATCAATTTTAGAGAAAATGGATTGAACGAATTTCTGCCTAATCCATCAACTCTCTCAAAACTGCATTTCATTGATTAGTCACACAATAAACTCTAAGGTCCCTGGCCATAGTATTTTTTCACACCATGAAAGTAGATAAAACTACAATATAACAATATGAGTGGCTCAATTTCTTTATATTTATCCCCCCATGTTGGAGACATTGTCAGAGCAAAATAACAATCTCATTGGCACAATCCCCCTATTCAATCAATCAGGGCTAAATGTCTTCAATGTGTCCTACAAGAATCTTTTCAGACGAATACCCAATACTTGAATTATGTAGTCTTTCAAAGATAGTTCTTTCTTAGGAAACCCTGGCTTATGTTGTAGTTTCTACTTGTTATGACCTCACTTTGTATATGCTTATTATTTGTTTGTTAGATGTTTTCGTCGTAAGTGACTTGGTAGGTATGTATGCAAAATGTGGAAGCATGTATAAGCCATGTGAACTATTTGACAAAATTCCTAAAATAAATATGGTTTTATGTTCTTGAATGACTGTAAGATATGCACAAAATGTGTTTGTCGAAAACGCCTTAAAATATTGCAGATAAATGTAATCGATAGGTGTAAAGACAACTCCAAAACCTTTGCCAACATCCTACAAACACTATCAAAATAAGAATTTTAGACAAAATATAAATATCTACAAAAACATTTAAAAAAAAAAATTCAAATAATTAAATAAACAAAGAATTATATTATATATTTTATTAATAATATTTAAATAATACTATTTTATATTTTTGAAAAATATAACCTAAAAATTCAATGATAGATATGACCCTTGCCTCTAATAAAAACAATAGTACTAGTACCTACTAATAACAAATTTATATTTACATGGAACACAATGTTTTCACATATTAAAAAAAAATTAAATGTTCTAAAGTAGCTTAATTTTTCAATATAGGAAATTGATAAGTAGTTGGTAAAGTATTTTGACGAGCTTTTACGTAAGTTTTCCATCGAAGAAAAAGGGAGGAGACTACATTTCAACACGCCAGTTGGCAAATTTGTCTCATGCGGAAGTCTTGTAACGCTCTCCTCGTACGGCAGTAGACGAAGTATTTGGCCATAGCTTATAACCCTTCATACCTTTATCATATCAGCGTTTGTTTTTATTTATTTATTGTTTTTAAGGAAATTAATGATTTTATATAGGTATTGGTAGTTTTTGTGGAGTAAACATATAGTGAATTATATTTGTTGAGTAAAAATATATTTATGTTGATTTTTTTTTTTTAATTCAGAAGCGATGTTTATGAGACATCTAATCCATTTAAATTATTTATGGAATCGTTAAAATTACTTATAAAATGATCTCCTATTTATTGAACTTTTTGTGTCAAAAATCTACACAATTTACATACTGATGGATTGTTTAGTGATGCAATTTTTACAAATCACATTTTCTCAAAACTTATATTAAAGTGAAGAGAGGGATGCAACACAACACTTTAAATACTATTGAAATAGAACAATTAACAAGACTTAGAGTGTATGCTCATCATCTAATATTGAACACCTTGACCACCATACACCAAAAGTTACACCCAAATTAACTCAGTTTTATTCACATCTCTCCCAAATTTAATACCCAAAATGTACATCCAAATTAACTCAGTTGTGAATGTAAAATTATCGTTTTATTTTGATTATTTGGGATTAATAATGACGTTTAGTTCGGGTGTAAATGTTGGGCATTATAAAATAAGTAGATTATAGACGCCCCAATATTTATATGTTTCGCTAGTTTGGTGGAAATCCATGGGACAAGGACATGCAATGAAGTTAGGCAAATTGTTTCCAGGCATCACAACCGCTAACATAACCAATGATCACCTTCATTGGTTATATTAATCCCAATATAACCAATTTGGGATTTAATATAACCAATGAAGGTGATTATTGGTTATATTGTTTGAACTGATAAGGGAAATAAATAATAGAACATTTTACCATTAATAGGGTCCCACTAAATAATCTAGTGTCTAACACTAGTAGAAGTACGGTCTTATGAATCCTAAATAGATTATTGGAAAGAAAATTTAGGAGGGAGGCTTAAATATAAATGCCAAGTGTCACAAAAGCTCCATAATTTTTTTAAGGAGTTGATTTTTTTTGTGCCTTTAACAACTTTATGGAATTGGAAATCCTCTCCCTGAAAAATAGTTGGTGAGAAATTTTAAGAGTTTTATTTATTTCTTGATTGAGCACTTCTAGGGGTCTTACTATCGGGGATTCAATTACATAGTTTGATGACATCTCTGTCTAAGTTCCAGAGGGAACATATAGATCCAAAAATACAAAGTGAACAAACTAAACCAATGATAACCTTCAACTAAGCAACTACGAGTAAGGGGCATCCATGTTGTCCAAATAAACCAATGATCACCTTCAGCTAAACAACTACGAGCAAGGGGAATCCACACAGTAAAAAAAGTTTGACGCTCACCTTTAGCTAAGCAACTACAAGTAAGGGGCATCCACGTCATCAAAATCACCTAGGGCACAATCCTGGCCTCAACCATTTGACTCTCTGTGTTGGGTGTCTTCAGGATTTACACTCAATAAGACTTGATCCCTGGTGGGCTCATTGAAAGTCATACATAAACACCAATAAACCAAGGACCCTTTGAATTTTTTTTTATTGTTGAGTTGTAGAAATAATCTATTTTTAACATGAAACCATATTTCCCATATTAATAAAAGAAATAGCCCCCAACATGAAACCACCCTCTTAAAATTCTATTAAAATAAAACACTTAACAAATCGCCTCGTCTAAGCTCATCATTTAATATTGAACATCTTAATCACAATACCCAAAAAAATTTACAACCAAATTAATAGAATTTCTTTTCGCATCTCCACCAAATATAACACCTAAAATATTCATCCAAATTAACTCAGTTTTAAATGCAAAATTATCACTAATATATATATAGTTTGGGTGTAAATGTTGGCATTACAAAATAAGTAGATTATAAACGCCCTAACATTTATGCGTTTAGCTGGTTTGGTGGAAATCCAAGGGGCGAGGACGAGGGCAAAAACATGCAATGCAGTTGGGAAAATTGTTTCTAGGCATCACAACCACTAACATTCCTCTCTTCCATTTGACAACAATTTGATTTCTATGTCATTCCTTGTTACAATGCAGCAAAAATATTCAAGTATATCAAGAGGGAAACGGGGCAACATATTTATTACCTGTTGAATCATAATGGTTTATACAATAGATGTTTGTTCTAACAAAATATTTCATACAAGATAAGATTTTTTAGGTTTAACAAATTTTTTTTGGAACAAGACCCAAACAATGGATGCCAGCTCCTGCATGTTGCATTTATGGCTTGAAAACTATCACAAGACAAGATCTTATCAACTTCAATAAGTAATAGTAAATTAATAAATTTAGTAAGAAGAGTATCCATTATAAAGCACAAAGCTAAAGGTAAATTTAAGGTTGCGGTTCCATGTAAGGGGTAAGCTAAAAATAAGATATTTTAACAATAATAGGATTTCATGAATGTTTATAATTTTTGAAGGAGACAAAATTTTTAGAGAGTGTGAAAACAACTCTCTAAAAATTTTAAACAATGGATATTTTTTGGTGTCTCCAATTGTTTTATGGGGCTACAAATCCTTTCCTTAAAATATTATTGCTCATAACTTTTAGGAACTTTGTTAGATTTTAGCAACATCAATTATTTTTGTTTACATGAGACTATATTTATCAAATAAATAAAAGCACTAATCCCTAACATGGAACCATGTTTTAACTCGCATTGGGAGAGATAAGAACCTTCTGGTCAATATTTAAAGAAATAAACGAGTTCCCACATATTAATAGAATGAGTAATCTGTAAAGCATACTTAACATATGAACCATGTAGGATTCTTCTCATTTCAGTTTTGATCTTGAATTTTAGGTGATTCCTTATATTTATATTACCAAGAGCTATATCTGGCTTGCCTACTATTCTACAAAATTAAGGGTATTCTCCACCATAGACTAAAGTATGATCATGTAGGGTTGAATTTGACTCTAGTATGAATGTGTTAATGTTCTTTAACCAAAAATACTATGGATTTTTTTAAAGGTCTTATTAGATGAAAGGAGAAAATTATGGGGACTTTTTTTGAATTATATTAGGTATATTAGAGGGAATACATATCTAGACTTTTAATCTTTTTTAATTTAAAGATGATTAATGCGAAATTTTAAATGACAGTTTTAATTACCTACTCTCGAATTAAATGCTTATTTATGTATATATGTGATATTGGTTAGTTGATCAATTAGTCTTACAAATATATGTGATGTTTAGATTGAGCGCCTGTGATATATGAATGAACATATGAAAAAATAATCATATTTAATGATTTTCATTTCGTTGCATTCTATTATATTTTTTGAAACTAAGAGAATTGCATCTTTTCACCTCAAAGGTAATGTTTAAAAGCCATTTTTTCACAAATGTAGCTCTATGATCAGATGTCACTGGTGATAGAGGTTTCAGTACTTGAAAGAAAGCACAAGTTTTGAAACTGGTAGGGTAATTTTTTAATTCAGCTCCATATGAATATAACCTGAAACAACTCAGTGAAGTTGTATATATCTTTCTTAATCTTTCTTTGAATGTAAATAATAAAGGGTAATATTGCAATGTCGAATAAATCAAATTGATATACAGAAACTCAAACAATGACATCGATCTAGTTCCATATACTACTTGTAAAATTCACCCACTGCTCATACAATATAATTAAAAAACTGCCACTAACCCAACCTGCTAGGCTCAAAATGAGCTTCAGTGTAAATTAAATCTATGGATTAAGGGCAACTATAGCAAAATGATAACGTGAAGAGAAGAAAAATAGATAGATTTAGGAATTGATCTAACCTAATAAATTTATATGACTAGTGAAACACAAAATTATCAATGTAAAGATCATCTATGGAGTTGCTACAATTTTTGGGGATTTTAGGAAACCTTTGTGTGATAAATTAAATTGGAGAAGCAAAAACAAGTATCTATCTAAATGGCACAAAACACATGTACACAATATTGACACATACTTTACTCTAGAAAAACCCTTTTGGGTAAAAAACCTAACCAAAACCTTAGTAATTGTATTAACTTCACAGTGTTCTATGCAAGACTTACATAGAGCACTCAACTGTGATCCAATATGCAGCCTTCAAGACTTGCATGCATACTCAACCTTGTTTTATATTATAGCCTCCTAGTGCTAATCCACATCGATCCTCTTTTGCCAGATCTGAACCGAGCCTAAGAAATCTTCCAAGTTCTATATTGAACATCCAAGTTCTATACCAAACTTGATTTGGCTAATCCAACCTCCAAAACGATGACCATTTCCAAAAACACCTTTTCCCCTGACCCATGGTCTTAACCATGTTGGCTTTCCAATAGTTCTTAACCAAACTGGATTTCAACAAACCCCTCTAGTGAGAGAGCATGCACTTATGTAGAAGTGCATTTCCTTAATATAGATATTTCTTGTACTGCAAGTGTCTTAAAGAAAAATCCTATTATTAGGATTTAAATTAGAGCATTGTATTTTCCCACTTAGACCTAGTTATAAAGCTAAACTGATCTAGACAACAACCTAAGTGGCAATTCAAGTGGGGCAACTTCCGGGAGTCATAAATTTTTCATTGTAGCTTTGATTGAGTTCATTCAAAATGTGTTGAAAAGCTTAGAACATGTAGAATATGGTGAAAGGGTAAAAAAAATCAGTAAATTTTGACCCCATAAATCCACTTCTAAAGGCCTCAAATTGTAATTTTTGTAGTGCTATCTAAAATAGTAATTTGTAAAAATAGTAATTTTGTTAAATTTTCGCATATGTAATTCACGGAAGGTGAATCACTCATACCCCTTGAGATTGGTGACCTTCCACCTTCTTCTAGACATATCTTCATATTTCTAAAAGTAGTACATAAGTAGATGTAAACTGCAAGGGGAAGACAAACATCTCCTTGTAGAGTTAGTTATTATAATCACAATTTTATAAGCAATATACATATCTTTTCAGAGATAGTTTTTCTGTTTACATTTGACACAATTTTTATTTTTTCCTTTAATCCAAAAACCCCTGAGTTTTGGATTGGTGATATCAAAATTTATTTTACCCTCAAAAATAGGAATATCAAAAATTCCTTGAACCTTGAAGGGCGTCGGGGCACTTAAGGGTTGGATCCCAGAGGAGGATGCGAAATTTCTCGAGTGTATCAGTTGAAGGATCTGGGTGAATTGTTGTAGCATCTGATCTTTTTGCTCCATGAGATCTTCATTTAAAATTTTCTTGAGAGGATCATTTGTCTTGGTGTTCTCTGCCATTTGAGGTCTTTTGCAATGAGTAGTCAAATATTTTGAAGAATCTTGTGTGGACCACCCAAGCTTCTTATATCTCGAGCTCATCTCGGGAATCATACAATCTCAAGAAAACTTCACTATGATACCACTGATCCAAAACTTAGAGATTTTGGGATTAAAGGACATAATTGTGCTAGATGTAAAAAAACTATCTTTGAAAAGAGATGTATATTACTCAGAAAGCTTTGATTACAATAGCTATCTCTCTAAGGAGATGTGTGTCTTCCCCTTGTGGGTTACATCTACTTATATACTAATTTTATAAATATGACGAGAACTATAGAATAAGGTGGAAGGTCACCAATCTCAAGGGAGATGAGGTGATTCACCTTCTGTGAATTACATATGTGAAAATTTTGTGAAATTACTATTTTTAGACAACACTACAAAAATTTCAATTTGATGTCTTATAAGTGGATTTCGGTGGTCAAAATTTACTGAATAAAATTCCATGCCCTTTCACCATATTCTACACGTTCTAAGATTTCTGACGCATTTTTAATGGAGTCAATTAGAGCTATACCGTGCAAAAGTTATGACTCCCGGAAGTTACCCCACTATAATTGCCACCTGGATTGTTGTCTGGATCAAGCTCAATTGTCACTTGTTTACTTCCAATTAATTGAGTTTATAACTAAAAAGTGTGTGTGCAAAGTGTGACAAGAAGTTAACATTGTGGTAGATTTTACCTATATATATTTGTCTTTTTTAAGGGTGATTTGCATTTACGTAAATAATGTAAGTGAAATTGAGATGACAAACATTGTTTGGGTGTGAACAATATGAACCATGGAATAGATGTGGGCCATGCAAGTATTTTTTCCTGCATTTTTTATCTCTAACTTTTCATTCACGTCTGTCTTATGTAATAATTTAAATGCCATCAAATCTAAAACTTTGACAAGATAAGAAACAAAACAAAATAATAGCAAATCCCATTTTCTCCATTTTTTTTTCTATTTTTTGTAGTGTTCATGCTAGTTGTTAGTGCCCTACAACCGAAATAAAAGTTTATTACAATGACTGAGTGATCCTTCCATATGGCTTAACATAAACACAATACAATTTTATTCTTGAGCTCACTACTATTTTTGGTATAGTCTGCTCATGTGACTCAATACTTATTTCATCATGCCCCACACTTGTTCCATACATCAATAGGAGTGTTGATGAGGGGAATCGTAATCACTATCTTATTATCTAAAAAGAAAACCTAAACACAAATGTGCATGCAATTGACGACAAAAGAAACCCAAAATGCAATGCTTTTAACCTTGTCACCTATTATATTTTTCCTCTTTTACATTTTGGCCCCTTTAAGTGAAAATTGCATTCACCTAAATAATGCAACCGAGATTGAGATGATATAGTGGAACACATATAAAATTTATTATTTGGATAGGAAAAATCTGAGTTGTGGAATATGTGCGGGACATGCAAGAATTTAATTCCCATAGTTTTTATTTCCAACTTTCCATTCATGTTTTTCAACTTATCTAACATACTAAATGTCATCCAATAAAACAAGCTAATACTTTAAAAGATAAAATAAAATAATAGCAAAAATTCCTTTTCCATTATCTCTTCCAAAATATTCCATTATGTTCAGTTGCGTATGACTGGTTTATGGTGCTATACAACTTATGGACAAGTTAATGAAACTGGTTGAGTGACCCCTTCATATGGCTTAAAATTAACACAATACACGGTTATTCATAAGGTTGATATTGTTTTCTATTTTGTTGACTCATGATACTCAATACTTCTTTCATCATGTCCCACACCTATTTTGCGGCTCAATAGGAACTTTTATGAGGGAGAACCTTAATCACATTCTTAAAAGCTAAAGAGAAACCATAATCATAAATGGGCATGAAATCAACAACATAATGAACCCTTAATGCATAATTATAGTTTTTTACATATGTTGACTTCGAGATTGAACCAAAAAATGCAAATTTTCCTTTGAAGTACTCATTGAAAACACCGTGCTTTCTAAAATATCTTCAGACTATATTGGCACGATGCCCTGCACACCGTATCCCCTTTCCCTTTCGAAAAATTGACAAAAAATACAAATGTTAATATTTTCGTCCTCGTAAGAAATATGGCTTCCAAAAAATGGTTCTACCTAATATTATCCTCTCCCAATTGCTTCTCCTCCATATAATCCCATATTCTACACCCATCTTCCTCCTTTTATGTTTTTCTCCCTTGAAATCAACCTCATCTTTGACTGCCCCTTTGGCGTTGACATCACACATTTCATGTGCGATTGCTGGTTTTATTCAGCATTGGATTTGAAAAGTCAAGCATTACATATACATTGGAACCCTCCTTGTCATGCATGAGTATCCCAAAAACATTGCTTTAGATAGTTGGCCCATGGTTATTAAACATAATCCCCAAGGTTTAAATTATTAAGTTTTTAATATTTATACCAATTTTTAGTACTTGAATTTGGCAGAG
Organism: Taxus chinensis; assembly: GCA_019776745.2. Taxonomy (NCBI): domain Eukaryota; kingdom Viridiplantae; phylum Streptophyta; class Pinopsida; order Cupressales; family Taxaceae; genus Taxus; species Taxus chinensis. The sequence continues at coordinate 182,368,390 of CM034149.1, forward strand.
AATTATTGCCTTTGCTGCAGTATATTACTTTGATTTTTGCACTTCGAGAAGCATGGACAAAAACCCATTGAGTAATGTTTTGTAAAAATTAATAAAGATTTATTCATTTAATGATATATTTTGTTTTTTCATTCTTAAGTCCACATTGACGAGTTTTTTTTCCTATTAACATTTTTTTAAAATCGTACCTACCCAAGCAATATTTTATGTGAAAATTTAACAAAGTCTTATATGATATAATTAGACCGCCCACAATGGTTGACCAAATTCTATGAATTAAATATATTTTCTTATGATGTAGCTTGGTCTAACACCATCTCATTCTTCTATGTAGCTTATGCATCACTAGTATAAATAAAAAATACCTTTCAAGGTTCAAGTAAATATCTCAATGTTTCAAGGCATAATTGACACCAAAAAATTGGATGAATTCAACAAATTGAGGCCTGATTCTTTGTCAACCTCATCAATGATGAAGATAATATCATCTTATCAACACTAAAGATGTCCATATTAGTGTCCTTCTTATGGAAATCTTACAACACATAATGTGAGAGACATATAGGCCACTGATACTTGGAGTTCATTTTTCAGTGGTTTGCAAAAGGATTTCCCCCCTTAAACACTATATTCATGATGAGTAGATGAAACTCCTTTAGTTGTGCCAGTGTAAGGATCAATTGATTGAAGAATACACAAAAAAAATTAATGACTACATAATACATCCACATAATGACTTTATGGAGCAACATAAGGTGTTGAAGTACATCAACATATTCTTAACTTATATTTATGTGAAGATAGAATTTTTGAATTTCAACACATTTAGATAAACTTACTACAACTCTGCTAAAATCAATTCTAGGAAAAAGATGAAACATAAGGCTTCTTTTTAATCAAACATTGTGTATAAGATCTACCTTGTGCATAATGCACCATCTCACCCCTACACAAAAGTATAACATCTTTCTCAAGGGAGAGAAACCTAAAAAGGCCACACAAGTACTATACTTTTGATATCAATAGAGAGATTTTAAATTTAAAAGGGTGACACAACACTAGAAGGCTCATGTACCTTTTGCATTTGATAAAGGAGAGAAGGATCAAAGTGACAAGTGGTGCCATAGACATCACACAAACTCAAATGATGATTTTGAATGTCATGTACAAAACAATGATGGACTACTCAATGTACGAGTCAATTCACGTGCAAGTGATTAAAATTTACCAACAATTCGCCAACACTTTGGAAGAGTGAAAACATCTATGTCACACAAAATATTAGGTCAAGGGTCAACTATCCATGTCATCATCGACAATAGGACTTGTTCTATAAGAACAACATTTCATAAGATGTAATCCAATACCTAGGTGACGTCTAAGTATTCTATTAAAGCACATCCTCAAGCATACTTTTGGGATGGTTCCAATAAGGAAAAAATATATAAGTCTGGTGAAAATGTACTTGCCATTACAAATCCAATCCCACAAAGGATACAATCACTTGTGATGTCATCACACTAAAGGTTTATGACATTTTTCTTAGAAGGTCATATTTGTATGACTAAGATGTTACCTATTGTACAAAACTACACTAGTGGATCCATGTCATAGATTACATTTTTTTGAGTCAACTCCAATGACTTTAAACTCACTTTGGTTTGTACCAAATTGTGCCATAAGCTTGTCTCACGTGTGTAGAATCTCATGGTGCTCCTAATCCATTTAGAAGCACCTACACAATTGAGAAAGAATACATTAGTAATGTGACATGTCACACAAACATTGTCACAATAACATATAACCCATCAAACTACTGTACCAATACAAAGATGTCTTCACAAAGATAAAAGATCTCGCAACACATTACATGATAAGAAATCAAATTCATTTGCTTCCTAGATCCTATCTTCCAAATAATCTATTTTATTGCAAGTCCATTGGGAGAAAGATGAAGTACATGATCAAATGCAAAAGCTCCTTGATCAAGGAAAGATCAAGCTTATCTATTCTCCTTGTGATAGTTTGATAGTCCTCACGTCGAGGAAATATGACACTTGGATATTTCACATCAACTTTCACATGATCAATATGATAACGACGGAGAATTGATACTCACTACCATGTATTGACACTATCTTGGACCAACTCTTAGGTAAGAAATATTTCATCAAAATCATCTTGAAGTAAACTTATCATCATGTAGTACCAGTGATCATGAAGACATCTAGAATAAAACATTAAAGACAAAGGATCGTTTGTAGCAGTGGGTGGTTATGACTTTTGGATTGACTAAGATACCATCAATTTTTTTTTTTGATGAATAAATAACTTCAGATTTTCACCTACTCCTTTTTCATCATTTACTTGGATGACATTTTCATTTACAAGAAGACTCGAGAGCAACATGTGGAGCACGTTGTGCATGTCTTGGGGCACATTCCACAAACACAAGTTCTGATCCAACTTCGTGTTAATTTAGTAAATAGGCTAAAATATCATTGATCGTGAAGGCATCTTTGTGGATCCAAAGAAGATTACTTGGAAATCTAAGATTGACCAACTCCATGCACTTTCATAGAAACAAGGATTTTTTTTTGTACTTGTTAACTTATAATGTTTGTTTAAAATTTCAATTTCGTTCATAATGACGGAAATCCATATAACTAAAAATATGAAAAATGCATAAACCTGAATTAGTAGGACACTACAATACTTAAGTGATAGTGTCCCCATTCATTCATCTCCTGAATTATTTTTTGAGTGTAACTTATTCGAGGTTAATAATGAAACACTTATACGTTATTTCTATTTCACTATTGCACTTATCTTGTTATCTCATCCACTCTCAAAACATTGCGTCTCCCTTAGCATTGTTTATGCATTTTCTATTTCCTTCTCTGCAATGAAAATCCATTTATATAACATTGCACAAACCGTGGGAAAGGTACTCAATGGATATGACACACGTTCAATTCAATTAAATTAAAGGAGATTTTCTACAAGTACGTAAAATGTAGAAGGTGGCATCCATGTTATATAAGCTACTCAACTTAATTGCACTTGTGCCGTCAATCGATGTATGTATAGATGCATGTGCATTCCACATACCATAATATGTCTTCCTCCATTCCTACTACAACACAATGTACACTCTTTGTTCTCTCCGTAAGCTTTTCAAAAATGTGTTAGCTGATCTATGAGGAACGAGTATGAGAATATTTATAACAAAATGTCTTTTTCTCGCAGTGTAAATGTAACTCCGTCTTCGTAAACTGAAGGTTTTTGTATGCTTATTCAATATTATTTCCTCTAAAATATAGATAGAGATGCTGATAATCTATATAAACCAATGCCCATGTAATGTTTCAACATAACAAAATTAAAAAAATTCCATTAGACAAGATAAATCAGTGTAAGGATTTCATAAATTTTTTCTTGCTCTAAATTTGCAACATCTTTGTGTGGTTCAAAACTTGTAGGACTCCTTAAATCCAATTGTGGCTAACAAGTTTGACAAATTCAAACTTAAGTACAGCCAAAAAATAAAAAATCCCAATTTAATAAATTTTACGTGTATATATGTATAATGTGCCCGCAACACGACATGTGGATCCCACCATCTTTTATATAATAATAATAATAATAACTGTTTCATAGTCCACGATGCCGAGTGACATGTTTTTGGGTCTGCAGGCAGCTTATAGCATATGGGACTACCTCGTACTCCCAATATGCATAAGGCACCTAACTGTGCTACAAATGAGGCGTACATACCCTACCCCTGCATGATTTGAACTTGTGACCTCTATTTCAAGAGCATAAGTTCTTCACCGTTAGGCCAACTCAGTTGTATAGTTGAAGTGTGGAGATTGTGTGGTCCTTGGCGGGCTGATTGGTTGGTCAATGCATGGTAGAGGATAATAGTTGTACATGTCGTACAACAGTACAAAGGAAAATATATTATTTAATATCGTACAAAGGACAAGTGCAAACGTGGTTTGTATTTTCACGGTAAGACAAATACTAAATTTAGATTCTTGGGTTACACTAAGGGAGAGGAGCCATTCTTTGAGCGTTACCCAATAGTCGTGAGGGTTCTTGTCCTCTTGGGCTCCTCTTTTAGAATATTAAAATACTAAAATTTGAGTGAAACAAATCTAATATATGTACATTAAATCTCTGGAACCAATGTAATATTTCTTTTTATTTGTGCTATCATGACCATGTCATTAATAGGGTACACACATCATTTTAAAAGAGTAAATCCATGGAAATAAGATCTGCAATATGTCATATATTGAGCAATAAATGTATTACACAAGTGCATTTGTGTTTGTGGTCAATCCCAAGGAAAAATTCAAATACATCTATCATATCAATGACAGGCATATTTTAATAAGTTTATAGCCTCCTCTATCCACTATAATAAATGTATTGACGACATATTCAAGTACATTCCTGGACCGAATAAGAAATAGCTGCTGTCAAATATTGGACCAAAATCAATGACATAACAACTCAAAAAACACCATCTTCAGATATACATTGTTTTTAAAATAAATATGTGCACATCAAAGACTCATCCACTTTCCCTCCACTTTCCATAGCACCTATGAAGTACTTGCAATAAATAACAACTATTGTAAGGCTCAAGAAATACGAACTGCAGTTTATTAAATTATAATAATTTAATTGAAATATCAGTCATTCAAAATTGAATTCAAATCTAGCCATTAGATTATTGCTTCTAAAATATTGATCCACTCCATTAAATTTCAACCAATTAAATGCAAACAGAAGGATCAAACATCAACAATGATTCTATTTTAAGTATAAATTCAATTCACTAGTTGGCCGAAATAAAATTTCACTCAACAATGCTTTAACCACAAAATATTGCATTGAGCCAGACTACCACAGACTACTGCATAGGTACCACAATGTATATTTCACATAATATAGTTGTATAAGTATGATATTTCATTTTATCTGAATTGATATTTATTGAAAATTTTCCATTATTCTATGATTCTATTTAGTTTTTCTTATGATATCGTAGTCCATAAGTATGATAATTTGTTTAGTATTTCCATTATAAACCTGTAGCTTTTGTTATGAAAGTTGAACATTTATAATCTTCACAAAGTCAATTATTTTCTTGCAATGATAAAGAGGTTATAAACATGTAAATTTTTCTATGAAAATTAATATGCCTTTACAAAGTCCACGTTATTTTCTTGCAACAATAAAGAGAGTAAGAATTATAGCCTCAAACAAATTTCATATTAGATGATCATACACAAGAAGATTAGCTTGAAGAAATTCTCTTTCAAACCCTGTCACATAGCCTTAGGTCTCATATTGCCAATCTATTAAGAATAAAGAAAATTATTTTTGAGTAATTTACATTTGTTCTCCATCCCCTTCAAACAAACAAATCAAAACTAGAGGAGATTCGACATTTCCCATAAACCAGAATTAATCATGTTTGAATATGAGGGTTGTAGGGGAAAAATAATGTTGAAATATATTAGTATAAAATTATTTTATGTTAAAATTGTATTAGCATTGACATGCATATTTGATTGATAATAATGATCTATTTTGAAACTAAATACATCTAAGAATCTCAAATTATGATTTTATTTTAGTAAAGGAAAATCTATAAATTATGAATTAGTACTATATCAAATGTTCTAAAATGCTTTGTAGTATAAGAAAGTTCCATGAAAGTTGAAATAACACCAAAACATTGAATACTTCAATGTCTTGGTACAGTTCCTTCCTCTCAACTATCCATTTTCGGCTCTCTTTGAAGTAATCATTTTTAAAAACATAGACACTAACATCGAATGGTTGTAATTACACTATTTTTGGTAACTTTAACAGTTCAAATTTGTTTAAATATGTAATTTTCATGGGAGTGACACTTTTTTTTATTTACCATAGTTGTTTATTGTTATCACGAGGAGAAGGCAACTACCTAAAAGAGTAAGGCCAACTAGAGCCAAAACTAGGGGAGTCGGATTTCCACCAAGTCAAGAACATGAGGAAGAGGCCAACAATACATCAATTGAAGATGTAAATAATACATCAATTGAAGATGCCAACAATACATCACTTGAAGATGCCAACAATACATCAGTTTGAGATGCCATCAATTCATAACTTCATGACGAAATCAACCAAGCAATAAGAGGGAGACCTTCAACTAAAAGAGTCACAATACCAAGAAATGATTGGAATAAATATGATATGGATGGTGCCATGAAAAATGTTGAAGAAAATGGATATTCTACACGTTTTGCTGCAAAAAAATGGGGTATATCGGCGAAAACTCTTACTTCTTGGTTGATGGGTCTCACTAGCACCAAAAGAAAGGGCCCACCAAAAATTCTTACCGATGAATAAGAACTCGAGTTAGTGAGTTGGCGTCAATAAATGATGAACATGGGCCACATGTTAGAAATTATACAACTTAAGACATACATGGCACAAATATGTGAAAATAGAGTCAACCCTTTTACAGATGGTCTGCATGGCAAGTCATGGTGGGCTGGTTTTTAAAAAAAGACACCCAGAAATTACATTGAGGACAACTAAAGGCCTTGATAAGGATCGGGAAATGTGTCTTAGGCCATAAATTGTCAATTCTTTCTACATTACTTTGTCCAAGGCCTATGAGGGAAACCCATATGGGCCAAAAAAACATGGAATTGTGATGAGACTAGATTATAGGATGGAAGGAACTGCGATATGAGAGTACTTGCTAAAATGGTCAGCAGAAGTGTCCCTTACATCATTCCAAAAAGGAGGGAATGGATTAGCATATTATTTTGTGTAAACGCTATCGGACAAAGCATTCCAGGTTTCTATCTTTTTAAGGGGAAGAAATAATTACATAACTACATTTTAGGTCATGAGCCTAGTGCATGCATGATAACACAACCTCATGCATGGATGACTAAAGATTTATTCATGAAATGGCTACATCACTTTGCAACATCTATATTTGATGGTGTGTCTCCAATAAATATGCATTTACTGATTTTTTATGGTCATGGTTCACATGTTTCTTTGGGAACAATTCAAGAGGAGAGGAGTTTGTGAATAGATTTGTGTAGTCACAAAATCACACACTTACTATTACATTTATACCGGGTTAAACATGTTATTTTATATATGGATCTCGCGTAATAAAAGTATTCACTAATGACCTATTCCTTAGTCCTGTCGTTAGTTAGTCGGTCGTCTTCATCATTTTTCTTACACAATTGTTAGTTGTTTACATGGTTCTAGTCCTCTCTTGGGGAGGATCAGGTGTCATTATTTAGTCATTTGTTGTCTCTAGTCTCTGACTAGGGCACCTAGGGTAGTCCTGGGGTTATCATGGGTGCCTCGGTCCATAATTTTAGGCACCCTGGTCCCCATAACACTTGGGTCTAATTTAATTATTCAAGGTCAGTATTTTTCATTTTCCCTCTCATTCCCCTAGGTACTAGTTGGCATGTTGGGTCATTAGTGTCGAAATTTGAGCAAGAGATCCCTATATAAACATAGCATACTCACTATCTTATGGGAAGACTATCTACTATCAAGAGCTATCTATCTACTAAGGCAAAGGACTGCATTTGGGCATCACACAAGCATAGGGGGAAAGGGTTGTATTCATTCTATTCCATCCACCATTTGAATTTTACATCTAGGTACTACCCCCTACTTCTGCGTCATTAACGCTAGGGCACCCGAGGCACACAACTGCACACACAAGAACACATAACTACATTGGGTTTGGAATGTAGTGCAATAATTAGTTGTAAGACCACCATTATGTCAGCTAAGGTTAGTCCAACCCCTTCATATGCATCTTTATTTTTTTAGGTATTTGATGCTTTGTATGGGGATTTATAGGTAGATCTTCATATCAGATTCACAACGACATAAGAGAGCATATTGTGACAACTACGCGACAAAGATAAAAACACTGCGAAGACCTAATGACATTGTCAGTTTTAGATTCTGAGATTTTCTGTAGTCTAGAGAACCCATATCATAGACCAGGGCATCCATAGGCACCCTAGTCCTCTCCCGGCACCCGTCTAGTCGGATCTTCAATTGCTATAATTTCAAGGGTAGCACCTTCACTTTATGTCTTGTCCACACATCAACCTATTCAAGTCCAACACACAATGAGGTAAGTCATTTCCAGGTTAGTACCTTATCCCTCTCATTTTCATTATTTCATTTCATTTAAATATCAAAATAAAATATTTAGCACCAATATTTCAGTTTACATCATTTATTGCATTTCTATACCTACTTAGATTAACTTAGAATATAGATCTCCAAATTCATATTTTAGTTAATCATTTTGGTGAACCCATCTTTTCGAATAGTTTTCCCTAGGATCCAATTAAACCCTAATGGCTAAAGATCGCTCATCTTCTTCGCCCATCATGTCTCACTTTAGTGTTAACCCTATCTATGATGAGGCTGCCATAGCTGAGCTTAAAGCCCTATATAGTACTCTGGTTACTACACCCCATCATATTCAACAACTTTTATATGACCAACAACATGTGCCTACTAGTTTTAAAGATTCTCCTATAGGCATTAACATTGTTGAGGATCTAATAGTTGTTAGGAAATCTATGGTTAGTTCTCTCATGGTAGATAATATTTACAGAGTGGTAAATATTATTAAGTCCGTGGTTAGTTGTTATACCCATAGCTATTAGTAGGTTAATTGTTATACTCACTTCTTATTTTATAGGAAATTGTTTGCCTACCTTTATGGCTATATAATAACCAATCTATTGTACGTTGTTTACTATGATGTGAATAATATATTGTTTTTTATTATTCCTATTGTGCAATTATGAACCAAATTCAAGAATAGCCTTTGCTCATTGTACACCATGCTATTCGGCTGCTTGTGACCCTCCTTCTGATCTTTCGCTGGAAACTTTAGATGATTCTCTTGTTGATTACTTACTTGGTGTTGACAATCATTCACATGTGCATAACAATTCTTCTTTTACTTCAACCACTGATATAGTCCCTTCTCATGCTTCTACCACTTCTGATATTACTCCTACTAGTTTTCATGCTCATTTACATTATGTTGATGATCCTATTGATAACATTCTTAGCGACATTCTCATTTCTGAGTCTCTATTTGATACTGGTGAGGCGGATGATAGTCCTAGTTCTCCTTCTTTTCACATTGCTGAATGTGACTCACTTGCTCCATTATTACCTTCTCCTGAATTACATCTACCACTGTGCATGAGTCACTACCATTTCTCGATTCTTCTTCTCTTACTGCTACATATCTTATTGTTATATCATCTGCATCTTCTAGTCCATCCTCTCCTATAGATGTGTCTCCATCAGTCACCTCATCTATTAAGGGTATTTCTGATGCTAGTTTTACCATAGCTATAGACACCCTATCTATATATACTACTATAGATTCCTCGATACCTACTCCTAGTGTGCCTTTAGCATCAAAATCTCCCACATCACCTCTTGATATTCCTATGATCACTCATAATGGAAAATTACAACCACTTAATACATTATTGCCATCTTCCACCATTCCTTTCCAGGATATCATCTCTCTCATACATGTTGTAGGACAGTTACAATCTTAGGTTCACTCCCTCACTTTAGAAAATAGGGCTTATTATGCTTCTATTGACAAAAATTCATTACATGGTAACCATGTCCCTAAATAAATTAATAAATCTGCACTTCCTCACGATTTTACCATGCCCACTTTCACATGTTTTGACAATCCTAGTGACCCTCATGCTCATCTCCTACATTATCGCATGCTCATGAAATCTCATTCTAATGATAGATTGTTACTTAAGACCTTTCAATATAGTCTTGTTGATGAGGCATTACAATGGTACACTCATCTCCCCTTTGGGCCCATCAGTACTTTCTATGACATGGAGGCCACTTTCCTCTGTCATTTCATTAACAACAGCCTTAGAGTCACTTATGATTGCATACCTACTTTACATCAGGGATCCTCTGAACCTATCAAGGATTATATCTTACGATTCAATGCTTGTATACATCAACTAATATTCCAACCTATTGATTTAGAGAAGCAATTCATTTTATGTCGTGGCCTAATTCCTCCACTCAAGAAAAGATTACAATATGATACATGTGAGTCATTCATTCTCCTATGTTATAAGGTTATTAACCTAGAACAAGAACTTATCTCATCATGCATCATGGAATCTCCACATATCTCTACGGCTATTGCCTCATCTAGTTCTCTGCCAGTGCCTCTGGTTGAGCATCCAATGCAATCTCCACCTTTTCCTCATAAACAAAGAAAACAAGCTCCAACCCACTCCACCACAAAAACATACTCCTCCTCCAGCTCTGTGACAAGCTATTCCTCCTACCACTCCACCTAGGTCGCATGATCCTTTACATTTCTCTCATCACGCTCAACCACATGATGTGATATGTGTTTTACTTATTGAGAAATTAATTCATCTTACCCTCCAACCGACATCATCCACAACATCGATTACAACATCAATGTGACCAAACTTATTGTAACTATCATCGCATAAATGGCCATAGGGACAATGACTGTCTTACCCTTTAGGATCAATTACAATGACTAGAGGATAAGGGCATCATCTCCTTTGGCTCTTACTCATGTGAGCGATCCATTTCTCCTCTACCTCGTCAGAGACTTTCTACTACCGATGAGTTATCTCCTACATACGATGCTATGATACATCCACCATAGTCTGTTACTCATACGCATTATCCACCATGTCCATACACCGCTGCATCATTGCATCCATTGCATTCACTTCATTCATCTCATCCATCACATTCAGGCTATCTACCTCATCATGCTACTCATTCACATTGGCTTCCATAACACTCCACTCTCACACATCCCACCACAACTCCATAAGACATTCAGTTCGGTTCATACACTCATGCCGCTTCCACCCCACACGCTTCCACCGCTTTACGCCACCTTGGTCTTTCATAGGTGATTTCTATCACCTTACCCCCGATGACGCACTTGTGTTCTTACGGTTCTTACATGAATGTTGAGGGACTTGTTCTAAGAACCTCTCATCACGTGCTTCATCATTTCATCTAGCGCACTAAATCATTTCCCGATGACGCACTCTTGCGTACACGACTCATTCTTGACTACTGAGGGGTTTATACTAAATGAGCCCATTCATACACATTTGGGGGCATCACTAATCCCTTCCCTTTTAGTTTCATCATGTTAACATTCCACGATAACATCCTATTACCATAACACGTTGATTTCTTTGGTGATCACACATCATCCATTTTTAGATTTTATTCTACTCTCACCATTACATTCACTATGTGCCACATGCAAACATTTTTCATCAATCACATTACATCATTCTCCATGCACATATTGTCTACCATTACCAATATTATAATACAAATCTACGCTAATCAAATAATACACCACACATATAATAAACATTAAATCATGCATCATCCAACACATTGCGATATTTATCTACAACAACGCAAAATTATCATATATCAAAAACATGTGTCCATACATATCTAGTGAATACAAAACTCATAACAAAACATCACCAGGGGGCAACGCCCCTACATCATAATATACAATGATACAAATCAGACCTCATCATCACTATCACTCTCGGGTACTACAAGAGCTCTAGAACTAGATACCTCTCCACCAATGCGACGCCACTGTTCGTGGCCTCGATATCTCTTGACCTACCTCCGTAGCAAGGAAATCTCCGTAGCGTGCTCAGAACACTGGCACTGCACATCCACATACCATGCAAACACATCTTGTGCCAAGGGACCACCACCTACCGCCTCTCGGGCTCATTGAGTCTCCTCATGTGCCTCATCCCTCTCACCTAATAACACAATACATGTCACTGCTGCTATGGCCACTCAAATAAATGGGCATATTCGCCCACGATATCATCCACATGCTCCAGGATACCTCCACTAAGCACATCGGTCAAAAAATTCCATGTCAATGTGTGGATGGATGTGTCAACGATCAACGAACAATAAGCATCGCCTACAAACATAAATTACACAACGTGTTAGATAACCATATATAACAATATAGGCAAACAACAAAGTAAAAAATACAACTATACAAATACTTATGCTCCGCTACAACTACTATTACAGGGTTGGGGGCATGGGCTTCCCCCTCTCCTCCTACATGTGGTAACCTTGTTGGACCTTCAAACAATGGGAAAAACAATACCCACCGATGAGCTGCCCACCATGCGTGGTTCTCCTCGGTGCAACCCACATCATTTGCATCTACAACCTCTATCGCTATGTCTACCTCATCTAGCTCCAATGGTACTAACTACTCTATTATAGGCCCTGGTCTAGGTATGGCCCTCCTAGGTGCTCTGATAGCTCGCAACCATATATATGGCTATGGGGGCATGTCCTGAGCCATGCCAAAATGACGTGATACTCTCTCTACCTGAAAAATCTTGGCCACACCTGGAAATCGATCCTCAAGCCACATCGTCCTCCGAATACACCGCAACTCTACCACATCCTCGGGCCATCCTCCATAGTTGCGATATGGCCTCCATATGATTGCCTCGGGCCCCATCCTATCTATTAGTGCCTTGTAGGTATTTGTGTCCATCTTCCTACCGCGAATATTGATCCACCTATATGCATAAATCTCTGGCCTAGCCCACTCTCCTCGTGGACCTCCAACTGGTCTCAATACGGCTATATGCTCATAAACCCATACATGCAATAGTGTGGTGGCTCCTATCCCTCCACCATATCTCCTCATGAGTAAATTATTATAGGTCTCTATATAGGCGGGCCAACACACTATGTGCCCACACATATCTCGTACCCTCCTTCTCTATCTATTGGCATATGTCATGCATCTTACACAAAATGCATACACCTCATCCCTCTACGGCTATACATGAAGTAATCACAACCATTATGAGCTTCCACAAGTGCGGAAACCCATACCTCAATATACCATCCAAATTGATATGGGCCTCGACAGGTACTCAATTCCCCATAAAATACCACCTTGCGGCCTGCATCTGTCGCTCCATATCCTCTACTGGCATAACCTGTACTATCTCCCCAACCACTGACAATCACAGTATGCGATATAAATCCTCCAAAGTAACAGTCATCCCCCATGTAGGTGTTATCCCGTAAAATTGTTAGGGGCAATTTTACAGATAACCCTACCAAAATTTTTGTTCCGGTCCCTTGTCAGGGACCCCTTGCTTTTGGAACGTTGCAAAATCCCTCCCCGGGAAATCTAGTTTTCCGAACTTAGCCATTTTTGGTCTTTTTTGGTTGGGCGCACATAATGACTATTCAACATCAAGTTTTCATGTGCCCCCTTTATAATCCTTTGGCGCATGCTTTCTCAGTGTCTACATGCGTTTTGGTGCGCCTCACTATGTTGAGTCTTCCTTGCATGCGCCAAGGCGCATGCGCCTTCATGTCAACAAAACTTTTGTGTGTGCCGCTTTTTGGTGCGCCTAGGGCGCACATATTCCTCTGTCACACACCACTTTTGGTGCGCCAAAGGTGCACATAACTTTGTGTTGGCAAGTGTTTTGATGCGCCACAGGGTGCATGTTTTCTTGTGTCGACAGTGCTCTTCATGCGCCACTTGAAAAATTTGGTGGCGCATTTATTGTCACCTCGCCTATATATAGGCACATCTACGCTGTCATTGTCATCCGAGAAAAATCACGTGATTTTTCTCTGTACCTACCAGTACACCTGCCCTGTCGTTTTCAAATCGCTTTGTGGACCCGTTTGCATATTTCTTCGTTATATATCCTGGTAAGAGGTCCTCATTACTTCTGTGTTTAGTATTTTGTTTATTGGTTGCTTGCTAGTTTGGATTGAGCTAAAAGAGATTGTCAAAACATGAGCTCCCCATCCTCCTTGCTGTTTTTCTCTACCCATGCTTTTTCCCCCCTCTTTCCAGATCTGCTGGTAGGGGAAAATCTATCCTAAAAAATGGCTTGGAACTCTCTGAATAAGCTTCTTCATAACCCAAATGAACCCTTAAAAAGGAGCTTAACCACATGAAAATCCCTCAAGAAAAGAATCATGACTTGAAAAGAGGCACTGTTATTTTTCTCCTTTGGCGCATCTGTCACCACTGCAACATGATAAAACAGTCGCGCCAATGGCGCACATTCCTTGCGTGTTACATAATGAATAGTTGCTCCCTAATGGCGCACTCTCTTCGCTTGTTATAATCGCTTTCCCTGCGCCCTACTTGGCACACTCAACGCATCTGTTGCATCATTAATACCCGCACCCTTTGGTGCACCCTGCATATATGCAACATTCAACATCATATGCGCCAAGTGCACAACTATTAAATGGCACATGCGCATCCATTGTTGCAACGACATCATGTTATGCAGGACCTTCTATGCGCCGTGCCAAGTTCTCCCTGTGGCGCATGAAAAAATGATGTTACATGCATTATACCTGTGCCCTTTGGCGCATCCTGTACCTGTGCAACATGAAAAATATCTGCGACCTTTATAAAATATATACACATGGCACAGGCGCACTTGTGCTTACAACAACAAAATGCAATTTGCAGTGTCCATGCGCCATGCGCCCCTTTTGATGCTAATTTATCCCTTGCAATAGCCCTTTCCTGTGCACCTTACCATTTAACCCTGCAGCTTGCAGTGTACATGCACCCTGCGCCCTGAGGCCTTAAAATTGCTAACTCTTCTTTCTGTCAACGCTTTAATGGAAGATCGAATAGCTAACATGACCTTCCTGCATTGTGTTTCCCTTCTTCTCCTTGCAGATCAGCAACTGAGTTCAGAGTTACATATGTCAACATCAAGCAAGAGACCTACCAAATCCAAAGGCAAGGCCAAGCTTATAGAGGAAGAAATGAAATATAAGTATCAGAGGGTCAGAATGCCCGAATCCCAGGCAGAGTGTGACCTAGATATTAGAGACTCAGAGTTCAGACACATTGATATGGAGGAGTTTTGGGCCAGAACCAGGAAGGTCACATGAAGTCCATGGATGGACAAATTGATAGGCAGTGCCCTGCACTTTGCTAGAGGGATCCCAGTCAGTGCCGTGAATAATGAATTTATGATGGTGGTAGCCCGATGCTACAATAAAGACACAAGATGTGTCGTAAATGAGAAGGGCGAGGTTATAATTAACCTCACCGCCCGCCATTTTGAAATAATGCTCGGCATTCCTCATCACCGGCACTCTGTGGCCGTAAGCCGGGAAGACTGCATCAAGGCCTGGGATGACAATGAAGATCAGTACATGTAGCTGATGAACGAGGTTTATCTGAAGAACAAAAAGGTGGTGACTCGGTGGCCACAAGTCATTCATCGTAGTGACTTTTCAGAGGAACTCAGTGACACCATCACGTTCCTGAGCAGAGTCTTTGGGCTTCCTGACGCCCATTATTTTCACAAGTGGATGTTGCGATACTTTAGAAACAATGAACAAAAATGTGCCCGATCAACGCTTTGAGTGGGCAGAAATCATAAGCAGCACAATCTCTGAACAGCTACAACAACTTAACACAACGGGGAGGTTCTACATGAACTCCTATGTGGTCTATGCTGCAGCTTCAGAAAGGGACTATCCAGCTCTGATGCGGTGTGGGGTTTGGCCCCAAGTCAAAATCTATGAATACTATCCAGAATTGAAGCTGGAAAATAGTATTCCCCAATTCACAAAAATCAACGATGCATTCTTCTACGGCATCATCTGCCTCTTGAGGCCAAATATGACTCATGGTCGCACGACCAAGAGCATTGTAGCAGCTACCGAGAAATGGGGGGCCCTGTTCACTCAATTCCCCACATTCACTTATCTAAGGGCAGTTAACTTCTTGGGAGAACCAACTAAACTGCCAAGGTATGCTGGTCCCAAGTTGATTCTGCTGGAGCTGTCAAGGACAGCTAATTACTTACCACGAAAAGTGTCTAAAGAGAAAGAAGGGTGGAACTCCTTTCCCCCTCACAGTGGGTAGGTATACGTGTCTCACTCACCACAAGGCGAAAGACATGTTTGCAGAACTGGAGCTGCTGAATCTGAAACATAACTTCCCAGCAAGGCCCACCTTCGACCCAAGAAATTGTCTGCCTAGGGCCAAGCTCGACCCGATCCACATCCCTCAGATTGAAGATATCTACATCGACATATATCATGAGGTTGAGCTTAGGAGGAAGGATCATTCCCGCTTGGCCTTAGCAGAAATCATCCAGTACGGGGTGGCCATCGTCCCAAAATGCTACCAAACTACTGAACAAGAAGTTGATAAAGTGTATCTTGATACAAATGGGGATGATTGGCCTTTCGCGGTGATTGATAGAACCAAAGCTCCTTAAACAATCGAGGAGAGAGTCAAGGAAACTCTGCGCAGAACAGAGCATTGGTGCCGAATGAACGGGCTCATCTACCTCGGAGTCGATTTCACAACCTCTCCGTTGGGTAACGCACCTCCTCGGTCTAAATAGCAGCTAAAGGGAAAGAGAAAAAGCATAAAGAGGGTGAATCCAGTTCCACCCAAGAGGAAGCTCCTGAAAGCCCTCCTTCCGCTTCACAAGAACGGGTTGAAACTCCTGAAAAGCTCAGAGAGAAGAAGCGGCGGAAGATGTTCCCATAGGCACATCCACTCAGGATGTGGCCACTACTGTAACAACTGAGGTCCCTTCTTTTCCTTCTCCTCTCTCCTCTTTCCCCTCCTCGAGTGATCCAAGCGACCATTCCTTTGGTCGTCTCCTCTCCCCCTTCTTCTACTGTTCCTCCTGCTTCTTCATCCATCTTCTCTTCTCTCGCGGAGCTGTCCCCCTCCATTTCTTCCCTCATCTCCGAGCTCCCTTCCCTTCCTATGACTTCCTCCCCTGCAGTATCCCTTCCTCCCGTGGGCACTTCCTCGGCTTTCCTCTCAATGCCGCCTCCACGTGTCTCCACATTTTTTCCCTTCTACTACTGCAGCTGCCCCCCTTCTCTGTTTCTGGTCCTTCTCCCCTAAGTCCAGCCTGGATCTCCCAGCACCTAAGTCAACAGAAAAGGAAAGTTCCCATCGCACTGATGGACTTTTCCGTTATCCCATCAAAGGGGGCCAAGAAGCAAAAGCCTATCACACGCTTCTCTCAGAGTGCTTTGGGAGAAAGGGTAATGGAGATCGCATACCCCAATCCTCTGAAAGATAAAAAGGATCTGTCTTCGACAGATTACACAGTGACTCAAGTCACAATGGGGACGTCTTCTGAAAGCCTTCAAGGAGAGGCCCTATCTGCAGTTGACGCCCTCTGCAAGAAGCTTCAAGAAGCAAAAGAAGAGAAAAGGCTACTGAAAGAGCAAAATAAACATCTGCTCCAAGCCTTACAGAAGATGGGCAGTGCACCTCCCACAACTGCCGCCGAAACTCCTGAGCCTCTGAGTCAGGATAAAATTAATGAATATGCAAAGATCGGCGAGCAGGGTATGGCAGTTTCCGCTTGGAGGAGCCAGATCCTCAAGGACAGTGAACGAGTGATCACCAAGTTCACCGATTTGTATTTGAACATCAACAAGGCGAACAAAGAACTCCAGGCGTTAGCAGGACCCATATCCGAAGAGCTGGACCATGCTAGGCTACAGCATGAGACCTTTCAAAAAATGTTTGACTGTTCAGTCGAAGATCTGGTCAAGTTCGGCGTTTTCGGTCACCCCAGGGCCCTCAATAAAATCCTTTCCACTCTGGATTACCGGATGGATCAACTGGAATTCTGTCCTCAAAAAGATTGATAAGGTAAAGGAAGAAGCCCTGGAAGCAATGCATCAGATGGAACAAATCATTCTAACGATGTCTCCAGGGTTGCTTACTCCTTCTTTCACCTTAAGGAAGGTTGATGAAACCATCCAGATCTTCAAGGAGATCATTTCGCAAGGGCTGGGGCCAGAGGTCACTTTTGACGCAGAATCCATCAATAACCTGCTGGCCTGTCGGGACTTCATCGGGTTCTTAATAGAAGCAGAGAATGAATATTCCAAACTCCCAGAGAAGCTCACAGACGAGCAGGAGACTTGCGAGGCTATCAGTGAGCGACACAAGGATCCTTCCCAGGATCAACTAGAGCCCATGATCAGCAAGTTCATGGAATACCGTGCCCAATTCCACATCTCGTCACCTAAGCAGCAGCAAAAGCAGGATATCCCCTTTCAGCCGCGGGACGACGACGATGAATAATTTCTCTCTCTTCTTCGACTTTCTTTTTGTAAATGTCTAAAGTATGTTGGCACAAATGATGACATCATCCATGTTGCACCATGGGATGATGTCATCCATCAAGTTGTCAAAAGTCAACATGACTTTGAGATATTTTGTAGATTTTATGTAAATAGGTGGTTGGTTCCTTTTTGCCTTCCTTCTTCTCCTTCTTCTATAAATACTCGAATACTTGTTGTATTCGGCATGGTGAATACTTTTCAGATGAGAAATAGAAGTAAGAAGAAGATTTTGAACTCTTTGTAACAGAAACAAACATTGAATACAATATATTTAGACTTTGTGTTGAATACATGTGTTTTTATATCAGATCTTTCTTATGTTAGATTTGTGTGATTGTTCTGTTGGATTTGCTTCTACTTTGTTGTCATTTATTCATCAGTATTGCTTTATCCCGTCTATGCAAGTAGGTTCGGCTCTGTTTACTACCAACCCAAACCATAAACCCTTTGACCCTTCTGCTTTGGAATTCATTTCTTTTCTCCCTTCGGATCTGATCTTTCTTCGTTTTCCCCCCTCCTTTCATTTTTCCTCTCAGCCGGAAACACATCTACTGGGATGAGATCCCAAACCCCCGAAGGCAGAATATTGTGAGACTTGCACAGATTCCTGCTGGTAGAATAGCAATAAACCAGTTTCGCTTTGCTGACTCAAAGAGGGGCTATGCCCTGCACACTGTTGAGTCGTTTATCCATAAATCCGCCCAAGCGATAGATTTTCGAACCAACAGTAATCTAAACAGTACATTGATGCATGTAACGGCAAATAAACTAAAATACATAGTACAGTCAACATAGGCATATTATGGGGCATATTTTAAATCCGAATGAAATAATTGAAATGCTGCAGGTCGACAAAGGTACATCACATCCGGATCATCATCCCAACATTACCAATGCAATGAATCTAGAGTTGAGTAGGATGCCCACCGTGGAACATCCCTCGAATGGAAAGTCCCTCTGCAACAAACCTCAGAAAATGGACCAGAACGCAATAGATTAGAACACTACTACTGGGGCACACTAGATGAGGATTAAGGCACCTCTTGAGTGTTTTTACTCTGATTTGCACCCTGTTTGTGAAATCCTTTTCAGAATTACACCTAACATAGTATTGAACATGTTCATATGCATTATCTCTCTTTGACATTGTCTTCCATTCACTTCATACACATTTTGGAAAATCACGTGAGTGTCAAGCTAGCTTCGATGATGACTTTCGGCTTAGCGTTCATTCTTATCATCAGTTCACCTTTCGCCGAAAGGGGGGCATATCATTGGGGTTATCCTATAATGCCCCTTATATCACCACGTGTTTAAAACACTACCAAAACGACAATTCCAAAAAATTTACTAATTCACTACGTGACATTTTACCACCAATTTCCCCTAATGACCTAATTTGAGGGAAACAAACACACAATTTTTCTATACGACGCTTCATCACTTCCCCCTAATGACCTAACTTGGGGGAAAGGAGCGATTAAAAATCCTTTTCCATGCAGTGATGTGTTCACCAACTTTTATCGATTTCCCCTAATGACCTAACCTAGGGAAACTGGCGTGAAATATCTCTATGAGTAATAAATCAAATCAATCAATCAATGCGTTCAATCAATACAAACTCAACACAATTGGCCTCCCAGATGACCTAACTTGGGAGGCTATTCTACATTTTGCGTTTGCTTCCATATGACCTAACTTGGAAGCCATCATTTTGCATTCACTTCCAGATGACCTAGCTCGGAAGCTATCACATTGTGGCGACACTCATGGAGTGGGGGAAAGAGTGCCTTTCTTATACCACTCCTATATGGGTCAACTGTTTGATTAAAATTATTTGGTTCCAAAAACCACAAAATTTGATCGAGTCTATCTGTAATGGCTAGATCTTGAGGATGTAGTTAGAGATTGGAGAATAACACAATTTTCTCCCTACACTCTTCCTCTAGAAGCATGACGCCCAGATCCTCTGGTCGATTATTTGTATACACATGTTCAGGTTGGGAACTGATCACTCCCTACACAAGATCTCATTGTCATCATACAACGTTCGAAATCATAAATCATCTCACATTTCTATCATCACTCATATTTAGTTCACTTCATCACCACAGTATGATTTTCATTACATGGATCAACACGTTGATCCATGATTCGACATGCTATATGGCTCTTTCGTCACACTTCTATTACACATTTGTGCATTCTAATACAACATGGGATTCTCCGACTTCTCTCAAGTATGAATCTCTATCTACTTTATGTTACCAAGCTTTTTGCTCACCAACATAAAGTGGGGGAAAATGTAGTCACAAAATCACGCACTTACTATTACATTTATACTCGGCCAAGTATGTTATTTTTATATATGGATCTCAAAGTTAAAAGTATTCACTAATAACCCATTCCCTACTTTCATTTGTTTTCAGTTAGTTTCCATCTTGCACCCACAATTTCATTTGTATTACATAGTTGTCAGTTGTTTACATGGTTTTGGTCGTCTCTTGGGAAGTATCGGGTGTCGTTACTTAGTCATTTGTCATCTCTAATATCTGACTAGGGTGCTTATGGGCAACCCAGTCTGTAATTTGGGCACTTAGCTTTTTATATTTTAGGTTGGTCTTTGTCGGGGTTCCCACTCATTAGAACAAGGTACTAGTAACATGTCAGGTCATTAGTGACCATAATTTGAGCAAGAGGTCCCTATATAAACATAACATACTCACTATCTTATGGGCGGAATATCTAGGCATATAAAGAGCTAGCTATCTACTAATAAAAGGACTGCATCTGGGCATCATTTACATCTGCATCACACAAGCATAGGGGGAAAGAGTTGTATTCATTCTATTGCATCCACCATTTACTACATTTTACATCTAGTTATTTTCCCACTACTTCTGTGTCATTGACTGACATAGGAACCCTAGGCACACAATTACACACACACACACACACACACACACAAGAACACAAAACTACATTGGGTCTAGAATGTAGTGCAACACTTAGTTGTAAGTCCACCATTGTGGTATCTAAGGTAAGTTTGACCCCTTCATATGCATCTTTCTTTTTTTAGGGGTTTGATGCTTTGTATGGAGTTTTGTAGGTAGATATTCATATCAGATTCACGATGACATAAGCGAACATATTACGAAAACTACTTGACAAATATAAAGATACTACAAAGACCTAACGATACTAATAGTTTTATATTCTAATATTTTCTGTAGACCAAAACACCTAGATCACAGACCAGTGTGCCCATAGGTTCCCCAATCCTCTCCCAGGCGCCC
This sequence comes from Taxus chinensis, assembly GCA_019776745.2. Classification (NCBI taxonomy): domain Eukaryota; kingdom Viridiplantae; phylum Streptophyta; class Pinopsida; order Cupressales; family Taxaceae; genus Taxus; species Taxus chinensis. The sequence goes on from CM034149.1 coordinate 182,390,028, forward strand.
CAGTCCAGTTAGATCTTCAAATTTTACAATTTACAAGGTAGCACCTTCACATTTTTTCATGTCTGCACATCAACCTGTTAAAGTCCAACCCACAATGAGGTAAGTCATTTTCAGGTTAGTTCCTTATCCCTATCATTTTCATTATTTCATTTCATTTAAATATAAAAAAAAATAGCACCAATATTTTAGTTTACATAATTTATTGCATTTCTGTACCTACTTAGATTAACTTAGAATATATATCTCCAAATTCATATTTTTTTATTATTATTGGCAAATAGTTTTTTGAAAGGGACTATACCCTTGTGAACAAAAGAGGGCCTAGGAGCCAGAAAAGGAACTAAAACTGGAATAAAAAGGATCAGAATCCAAGTGTGACAATGAAGCCCAAAGTAGCCAAAAAATAGCTACCCCATCAAAACAAAAACAACAAAAACTCTGCAATAAAGCAGCAAAAATACTGTAAAAAAACAACAACAAAAATGTATAAGAGCAGCTAAAGCTCCTACAACTACTTCTTGGCAGCTTTGTCAATGCTGTATTTGATGTTCTGCCAGGATTTGACCTTTCTGAAAGTTGTCATGTGGGAAGTGTTAGTCTTATCCAGCTGATCAATGGTTCTTTTGCTTTCCTTATCAGTGCCCCATAGTGTTGCCGGAACTCCGTTGAGAATGGAGACACTTCGAACATGCTGCTCAATGAACTCTTCAATCACACTGAAAATGGCCATATTATAATCATGACATGTCTTGGCCTTCCCTAAACGGGAGTCTAAGGAGTTCAGCTTCTTGTAAATGTCTTCTATCTGGTTGTTATCAATAGCCTCCTCCTCCTCCTTCTTCCTCTTACCTTTCTATTTTGACAAGTTCTTAACCTCTTCCTTCAACAACTTCATATCAGCTTCTAAGGCTTCCAACCTTTTTGTAGAGCTCTCCATATGCGCATCCTAGGGACTAGCACTGCTAATATTCAGGAGGTCATGTGTAATTTCAATTTCATGAGGACCCTTCCCCATAGCAAGGGTATCGAGGTTAAGCCTTCTAGAGGACCTGGTGACCGACCTGGCCAAGGTGGAAGTGAAGGGGGTGGGAGAAGTAGTAGGGGGAATGGAAGAAGAAGCCTGGACGACCGGCAGAGGGGTGACAACAACGGTGGCAGGGACAGAATGTGGAGAGATGGGGCTAGCGGCAGCTGAACCAGGCAGAGGGGGAACGGAGCTAGGGGAGGAAGGGAGACCAGGATACAGAAGAAGACATAATTTATGTAGCAATAAAATAAGCCCCTGGTGTAAAGGAACCGCCCGGGTATGCTTTTGAAACTCCAAAATGGAGTGCTCAAGAGAGTTAAGCAAATAATGGGGGAAACATATCGTGTGATTCCTGCGGAAGTGGTTGAGGAAGATAAGATGCTTTGCAGGTACGGTGATAAACCTCCCTTCCAAAGAAATGAAACGTATCATCATGCGTGTAACCTCATCATAAGGTGGAGGGATCGAGCTAACAAGCAGGCCCGCAGTAACAAAGATCAGCTTCTCAGTTCCCTCCAAAAATCTCCTCTCTTCAGCTTCTCTGTCGACCCTTTTGTTAAAAAAATGGTAGCCCTCCATGCCAAGGCCAGTCGCTTCAGCAATAAGCTCCTCGTTGACCAAGATCTTCTGCCCCCCATAATCCACAGTTCACTCCTTCCAATCCTTCACAAAACGCACTGAGATGCTTTGATCATGGCCCTGAACCTTCTCCATGAAGTTGGTGATGCCACCCTTGCTGAGTATATTCCAGAGCTCAACATTATCCTTCCAATCCGCGTCTGCACTGGGCTCAATTTGGAAAGGGGGACCCGCCATCTTCACTATGCTTAACTGCTTGCAACAAATTCTAAAATCCTTGAAAGCGCTGAAGCCAGACTACTTTTTACTGTTGTAATCCGCACAATGCTGAATATGAGAGCTGTTGCTTTTCCCATGAACATTCGCGTGACTGCTGATCTGAGCCTGTAGAAGTTTGCATGTGGGAATTACAACCTTTTTGCTAGCCCACTCCCTATCATCAATTACATTTTTACTAACTTCAGGATCCATGGAGTCTTGTATCCATATTGTAGATAGCACAATGCTACCCACATTCAGTGATTTTCATATCTATGCAACTCCACTTGAAATTTCCCATATACTTCACACTATCTTGGTTATTCGATAAGATTTGCATAATCTTAGTTTTTAGTTCAACACGTGTGGGAGTTTTATTGATACTGATCCACGCCCAATAATCATAACTCAAATCAAGAAATTACGTGCGTATAGAGATCCACTTGAATGCTACTTTGAAGCTGCTTAGGGATGCTATTATTATCCCAAACAATGTGGTTAACATTAATGCCATAATTAGCCAGTGCATCTGCCAACTTATTACCCTCCCGGTAAGTATGCATGATCCGAATGTTATTGAATGTTTGACATATACTTATGGATTCTGAGATAAAATCCTTGATGCTCCAACTTAGAGATGACCACTGTTTAAGGAGATTAATGATATTTCAGGGAGTCCCTTTCAATAATGAGGTTCTGGATATTTTGAGTCTGTGTAATTCTCAGGCCCCATAAAGTAGATAATGCTTCGGCAAAATGATTGGTTTGAATTCCCATTTTCCCAGCATACGCAGCAATCAGACTACCTTTATGATCCCGTATCACTCCTCCCCCCGCCGTAGTCCCAAGGTTCCCCTTAGAGGCCCCATTGAAGTTCAACTTAAACCAATTAAAATCAGGAGGATGCCATTTAATCAAAGATCTATCAATACTATTCTCGGGATTGCTATGGCTATTGACGGTTCCAATCTGCCAGTTGGATAAGATATATTCTTCATTCTCTGGATATCTCTTGTTCTTGGGGGGTTTAAATCTAGCAATATTCTCTTTGATATCATTAGAAATTTTACCAATACTAAGTTTATAGTTTTGATTCTTATTTCTGAAGATAATATCATTTCTATCCTTCCATATCCTCCAAATTATATGAGGGATAACCAGCTTCCAGATCCTTTTGACAACACAATGCCTAAAGGGTGGGTTCCATTAAGTCCATAGCTGATTTAAATCCTTCGGCACCACCTGGAGAGCTTCAAATTTAGAGAGGGCAAAACTCCATATTCTGGTAGCATACTCAACAATGAATGATATCCTGATATCCTTAGAATCTTTTTTACAAAGATGACACCTATTAGGTATTATAAAACCTCTTCTCATCAGGTTGTCAGTGGTAAGAATCCTGCCTCTGATAGCTAGCCAAAGGAAAAAATTTATTTTAGGAGTTAATTCAGTCATCCAAATTTTATTCCAATTGAACTCTGTTTGACTACTGTGGAAGAAAGTATTATATCCAATTTTGACAGAGTAGTTCCCATCATTGGAATTATTCCATACCAGCTCATCCTTGGAATCCAGTTGACTTAAGGGAATAAGATCTAATTGATCTTGAAGGGAGGAAGTAATTTGTATCAGATCATCTCTCTCCACAGAAAGTTTTTTCCATTTCTTTCTGGTGCCATTTCCCTCAATATAATCCTTGATTTTGATGCCATACTTGCTTACAAGACTGTCCTTAACTATCCCAAATCTATCCATGAGATTTCCATTAAACCAATTATCATCCCAAAAGTTTATGTCCCAACCATCCCCCACTTTCCATTTACTGCCCTGTTTAATGAAATTTCTGCTCTTAACCAGATTGTTCCAAAAGATGGAACCATAGGGGAGGTGTTCATCTTGCAGGAAAGAGTACACAATTTGTTGATTTAGGTATTTTGCTTTGATTAAATCAATCCAGGGTTGTTTCTCTAGACAACATTCTCCAGCCCATTTTAGCAATGAGGGCCTCATTCATTTTCTCAATGTCTTTTATATCCAGTCCTCCCATAGACTTCGGGGTGCAAACCTTATCCCAAGCAACTAAGTGAAATTTAAACTTCTCTTCCATGCCCTGCCATAAAAAAAATTTCTGGATCCTTTCAATCTTTTCTCTGAAGGAAGAGGGGATCTTGTAGAGTGACATGACATAAATGGGCATATTTTGAAGAGTACTTTTAATGAGCAGGCACTTACCAGCACTATATAGAATGGCTCCTTTCCAACCAGCCATTTTTTTTTTGGAATCTCTCCAATAAATCATCCCACACCTTGCTAGAGACTTTTCTAGTGGCAAGAGGAAGGCCCAAGTAAGTGGCTGGAAGTGTACTTATTTTACAACCTAAAATTTTAGCAATTTTAAGCTGTCTTTCCTCAGGAGTGTTGAAAAAGAAGATGGAGCTTTTATCATAATTGATCTCTTGCCCAGAAGTAGATTCGTAGAGCTGCAGTATAGCCTTGGTAGCCTTGGCTTCAATGATGGAAGCTAGAAGAAGGAGGATAGTATCATCCACAAATTGCTGATGGGAGATAGCTTGACTGATGGAAGTGGGCTTAGAGCCTTTTAAAAAACCATCATTAACTAGCTTTATCAATTGTTCTACTAAGGCTATTAGCCATAAGAATGAAGAGCAAGGGGGAGATAGGGCCCCCTTGCCTAATCCCTCTGCTGCTAGTGAAAAAACCCACAGGCTCACCATTAACCACCACTGAGAATCTGGCCGTAGAGATACAAGCCTTAATAATTTTTCTAAATTTGTCCTGGAAAACTAAATTTAGTTAAGACTTTGTCAAGAAAAACCTAAGAAACCTTGTCAAAGGCTTTATTCATATCAAGCTTGAGGGCCATATTTGCATTTTTATTATTTTCCATAGAATGTATGGTCTCATGAACCATAATCACTCCATCTTGTATAATCCTACCTTTGATAAAGCCACTCTGCTGCCTTGAGATTAAATCATTCATAATGAGTTGAAGCCTAGTAGCAATAATTTTGGTAAAAATTCTATAGATGGCATTCACAAGGCTGATAGATCTGAAGTCTTTGAAGTTTTTAGCATCCATTTTTTTTGGGGCCAGCACAATGTGAGTGTTGTTTAGCTCTTTCAAAAGATTTCCCATTCTGTAGAATTCATTCACCGCTCTGAGAAGATCCTCTGAACAAATTTCCCAAATTTTTTGGAAAAAATTGATGGAAAACCCATCCGGACCAGGAGCCTTGTCACCCTCCAAAGAAAATACAGCCTTTTGCAGCTCCTCAAGCATGACAGCTTTGGTGATATTTCTAAATCTATGTTCCTCAATTTTATCTTGGGGAATGGCCTCCAACATAAAAGAAATAGCCTCAGAATTGATGGTATTCCTCTCCTCAAGAAGCTTTTTATAGAAATCTAGTGCTTCTTTCTTGATGCTATTGGGATCTTTTATGATATTTCGTTACTTTTAGTTACTTCCAAGATCCTATTACAGGGTTTGTGTTTCAAAGTGGTCATATGAAATAACTTCATATTCATGTCTCCCTCTTTAAGCCAAATAGCTCTAGACTTAAGTCTCCATAAAGATTCTTCTCTATTGTAAATCATATGCAACTCTGAAAGAATATTCTTTTCATTAGCTTCGTCTTCAACCGATCTCCCCATAGTATCCACTTTGATTTCCAGATCCTAAATTTTTTGTTTTAACTTCTTTTTATTATCAAACACATTGCCAAAAAACGCTTTTATTCCAGATTTTAACTTGCTTTTTAACATTTTTGAGATTTTTAATCAATCTAAATTGAGTAGTGCCTTCACCATTCCATCCCCACCATTCTTTTATCTTGTCATATATATTGTCATGCTCCATCCACATCTTTTCAAATTTGAATGAGCTTCTGGTGGGTTTAGTTCAATTGAGAAAATTTAAAGCAATCAGATTGTGATCCAATCCAACTTTGGGCAAGGAAGAGAGGTGAAAGTCTTGACTGATAATCTTGCACGCTGAAATTAGTGCTCTATCTAATCTCACCTGGATAAAATCTTTTCCCAACCTTCTATTATTCCAAGTGTATTTATTTCCATGAAGATCCACATCTAAGAGATTATGTTCAGCAATAAAATCAACAAAATCCTCCATACCTATAGAAAAGCTGGAGATTCCTCCATACTTTTCACCTGGGTTTAGTGGAGAGTTAAAATCACCCATAATAATCCAGTTAGCTGAACTATATTGGTTTCTAAATGTTTTAAGATCAGCCCAAAGATTTCTTCTCCCACCAACCGTATTAGGGGCATATATGTTAGAAAGGATCCAATCACCATTATTCTCAATAGCAATAAATTTGATTGCCATATGATTAGTACTAGCATTAAGAACCGTACCAGTACAATGCCTTTTATCCCAAAGAGTAGCCAGTCCTCCAGAAGCTCCCTGGGAGTCTACAGCCACCATTTCAGAGTTATCCCAGAAAGTGTTTTTATTAGTTTCAAGGGCCTTAGCTTTCATCTTAGTTTCCTGCAGAATCAAAATACTAGGACTACTAGAATCCCATAACTCCTTGATGATTCTCTGTTTGGAGTTTCTATTTAGGTGTTGGATGTTCCAAGAAATAATATTCATTTGGAATGATTGGTAGTTGGAATTTCCTGATGGTTCAATTGACGTTGAATGCCATCTGCAATGTCTCTCTCGGTTCTCTTAGATCTAAGAGACTTTTTAGAGGGCCTTCCTCTTTTAGTGCTTCCTCCAAAGTCTACTAGTCATCTTGTAGAAGATCTAGTTGTCCTGGATGTTGAGGTATCCCAGTTGTCTTTTTTTCTTTTTCTTATCATTGTAAAGTGATTCTGGGATCATTTCAAATCCTTTCATTCTCTTTTTCTTTTTTGAAATGATCTTTGTGAATCCAGAATCTGGATCCTCATCATATTTGACAGGTGTAACTTCTCCCTCTTCACGTTCTTTCTGATTCCTGTCAAGTGTGTGTGGATCAGCTATTTTGATGCTGTAGCAAGTAGGTGAAACCATTGATTTGTTGCTGGAGCAAGGAGGTATATCTGCAGATAATTTACCATCTCCCCTAGGAGTGTTTTTCTACAAAGTTTCTTTAAAATCCATGTTGTCCTTGTTCGATGTTTCCTCAATTATGCACAGATGATTATCTATCTCGGCTTCCTTATTACTCTGATATTGATCATTAGGGACTATATTAATCTTCACAAAGCCTTCTTGCTCGCTCACCACCATGGACACCTTTACAGGATTTTCCAAGTCCTCTTTGTTAGGTGCTTCAGGAAAAGCTGCTGCTGAGATTTTAGGATGCCAGACCAGATGTTTCCTTATTTGAGTTTAAAACCCCTTTTTTTCCCCTTTCGATTGGAATCCACCTCCTTCTGACTAGAGGCTTTGTCTTCATTCTGGCTATCCTTGTTAAGAACCCTACATTCCTTGCTCAAAACTAAGCCATCCACAAGTTGTTCAGCTTCCATTGTAGAGATCTTCTTTTTGGGACAGCTTTTTTCGGAGTGTCCTATGTGATGACAATGCTTACATCTCAAATGAAAAGTTTCAAACTCAATTTTTTCAGTCCATATCCCATACCTAGATTTCAAGATGATGTGCTCCAGCAACTCCTGTTCCATTTCAGAAAAGATGTAGAAATGAGCAAAAGCAAGTCTGGATCTGTTTCTCATGGGCCCATCTAGACCGATAGGAGCACCTAAGGATTTAGCAATATTTAGCAGAATTTCATCATCCCAAAAATGTAATGGTAGTCCAAGTAGCCTACACCAGATTGGGATGGTTTTTATATTTTTAGTATTAGGGTAAAATCTAGGATACCATTTTTTCAAAAAGAGGCCCATATTACCTTGCCACCAAGGTCCTCCCAGAAGCACCGATTCCATATCCTCTTGCTGATTAAATTTTGCAAGAAAAAAACCCCTTGGCATGATGGTAATACTCAGGTCTCCCTTAGGTTTCCACTTTCTCAAAGCCCATTTTCTAAAGAAATCAATATTAGGTCTAGAACCAAGAAACTTACCAACAGAGGAGAGATTCGCTTTGCTTAAAGCTCTATCAACACATCCATCTAGGACCCTCAGGCAGGTGGCACCCTCATTGTCCTTTTCCCACATGAACTGGCCTTTTTGAGGAGAATGCAGACCCACTTTGATGCTAGGGCTTTGAAGAATCTTATTCCAGGCCAGAGGTGTGGATCCCAACATTTCCACTTTTTCCTTTTACAGATTTACAACCGTTTGATCTTGGCTAGAGATCCGCCTCTCCTCAGCATTATGAGGTTTAGCATGCAGACATTCTGCAGCCAGAACTACAGAAACTGTACTGATAGTACCTCCATTTCTTTCTCCTTCGCTTATACTTGTGCTTACAACCGTCTGATTTTGGCCAGAGATCAGCCTCTCCTCAGCAATTTTAAGCTTAGTGCGCAGATATTCTGTAGCCAGAACTGCAGAAACTACGCTGACAGTACCTCCATAGCTTTCTCCATCGCTCGTGACCTCTAAATTCATATTTTAGTTAATCAATTTGTTGACATTTCCTACACATACCTCTCATATAATACAACCATTATATGTGAGTGCCTTTGTTCCATTCAAATCTTACTTCAAGGAGGAGAGACAAAAATGGATAACTAAGAAACATGGAATAAATATCAAAAGGATAGAATTAACAGAGTTGGGAAGTAAGGGATTTATAAAGGCTTTTACATATGAAAACATTAAATCAGGTTTAAAAAGGATAGGTATATGGCCTCTAAATCCAAATGCATTGAATTAAGACATGGGACATAGCAGAACATTTGACATGTCTTTTCAAGATGAAGCAGGTGCAACATAAAATATGTTACAACTAGCTAGGGTTGATTTGGAGATTGGGGAAGATGTTGAGATGGTTGCTAACAAATAACTAGGCCAAGAATTAAAAGTTCAACATATTAAGATAGACTTAAATGACTGTGTTGATAAGAAATCAATAAATCTGATTGAAATAAGTGAATTTGATGAGCCACTAACTATGCCCACACAAGTTATCCCTCCAGATTGGATGAAAGATGCTGCTTTCAATCTAGGTGTAAACTTGAACTTTAATAATGAAGAAGCCAGTATCTCTCTACCAACCCAACCACCAATACTTCATGAGTTATATTTGGTGCACTACTATGTTGACACTCAAGCTGAATAAAATGATGCAACAACATAGTTGGAGGCAGAAGATGTTTTAGGGGAAAATTATGATCAAAATCTTGAGGTAAATCAAGGAAAAAGAAATATTAGAAAATTCTTAAAACTCCCAATGGAAAATATCAAGGGATCAAGGTCAAATTGTGATGCTGGAATAAGATTGAGTAGGGAATCTTAACTGATCACAACTGATAAGTACATGGAGATTCTCATAGAGAAGGAGAAATAAATAAATAAATTGACGAATTAAAGAAAAGAAAAAAGGAATACATTCAAGAGAAGAAGGTAGAAAGAAATGTTGAAAGAGAAAGAAAGGAGCAAGAAAAGATTGATAAAGAATACAAAAGGAAATCAAAGGAGAACCAAAAATTGATGCAAAGGCAACAAAGGGAGCAACAAAAAGAGAAAGAAAGGATTCAAAAGGATCAAGAAAGAATGGAGAAAGAGTTTGTGAAGGAAAGAAGAGAGTTGGAAAGGAAAAGGAGACTAAATAGTCCAATTAATCCTTTACATGAACAACACCCATTATTAAGGGAGTTGATAGCCATACATTGCCCCTAATTAGTGTCTGCAAATAAAATTTCAATCGGAGTGAGTATTTCTACAAATTGTGATTCATTCCCAACTACACCTATGAGAGATGTCAACATGGGCAGGAAACTACCAACTTCTAACACCCCCACTTCAAACATGAGTATATATGCACTTGTATGACTGCAAAATATTGTATTTAGAATTGGTGAGTGTTGTGGGATTTTTCTAGGAATAGAATTAACTCTCTTTTTGAGGTTGAATGAGTTGTAAAGGTTATTCCAAGAGTGTGACAATATAATTTTTGACTGAAGTAGGTATAAGTAACGTGATAAGTTGAATTGAATACTCATAAGAATTTCTTAGAATTGTAACGACCATGTTGTTGTTTCTATATTTTAAGCATTGTTTAAAGTCAAGGGAGGGGGTAGCTATCATCTCGTGAATCCATGGACATCCAAGTGACATGTTGATTGTATTGTTGGAAGGTAATACTCATAAACATGTGGCAATATTCTTAGGTCTGACTTGTAAAGGTAATACAATCCTTCCAAGCGGGTTTTGATTTTTTCCATCAAAACTAATGACTAAATCTATTATACCAATTAAATCATGAGTAGTATACCCAAGAGTAGTAAGGAGTGTCATGGTGCATCTATGTTTGCTAGATCACAATGCTAGATACATTGTCGATAATAAGAATGTGGGTTGGATGTGAATCAATATGTGCCCAAATGAATAATCGTTTATTAGAATCACTGTCATTATGAGGAATATCTTAATCATCAAATGTAATCATAAGTGATAGATGAGGTGTATTTTTTTTCATGCCAATAATGCCATCTATAGGATGAGATTCGATATTGTAAGACTTAGGATGAGGAAAATCATGATTATTCAGATGTATATTACTTTGTGTGAGTGTTAAAATGATTAGATAAAGGATTTGTAAACACTTTGAGGTTTGCATTAGGTCGGGTCACTATTGTATTAGAAGGATTTTAAAGGTCTTCGACTAAAACAATATTGTTGTCAATAAGGTCGTGAATCTTAAATGTTTTAACTTCAAGCATTTTTTGGTTATATGTATCTAATGCATCAGTGGTAGTCACAACATGCTTTGATATAAAACTTCGTATGTTACAATTTACTAATGTCAATTTTGTAAGGTGGATGTACATTTATAAGATTACATTCAAGTATATTTTATAATACATTAGAAGGAGGTTCTTCCAAACTTTTCCAATGTCTCTATGGAGGAGTAGAAAGAGTCAGGGTGCAACCTATTTTGTTGTATTAATGATTGTATCATTAATATTTTTGTGTCATTAGTCTTATCCTTGTATGATGGTTTAACTTGAAACTTATCCCCACTAGATGTAGGAATGTCAATATCAAATACGATCATGTTAGCTACAAGGAGATTAGTCTCAAAGACCTTGATTGTTTCGAATAGTTCTTCAAACATTGCGAAGTTATCAGATATGGTTTTCTCTGTTTTGGAACTAGGTTAATAGTGAATACCTCTTGTAGTTTTGTCTCAACAATGTTTTTGGGTCCTTGAAATGGCGTATTCTTATTTTGTAGCATATTTTTTGTGAATTTCTCATTAGGTTGTTTGATTTGAGAAATTTACACAAATGAAACTCTTTGGCTAATGTTGATAGATAATGCTATAGAAAGCTATCAACTAATGGTCAAAACGAGTGTACCGAACTTTGTGGAAGGGTTTAGATCTAATCTTGTGCATACTCAAGAATATTTTAGAATATTTTGGTCAACAATGTGTCATTACTTGCAAAACCCATGTATGGAGTGATAAAGGCCTGAATGAATTTTTTGGGATCAATCTTTCCATCATATAAAGAGATATTTGGTGAGAAAATAAAAACCTTGTGGGTAGGGGTTAATTGAGAATTTTGGGTGTTAATGGTTTATCTAGAAAACCAATGGAGCTTGTGGTAGTATGAACTTACCTTGTGTTAAGAGAGATAATTGAGCTTAAATAACTTGTATCTATTGGGTGTAAACATCAATAGAGTTATTTGGACATGTGCATGGAGATGGGGGACCAAAAAAATGACCAAAATCCATTTTTGGCCATTTTACACATAACTAGAGTGTATTATGGTTCAATTGCATTATAATGTGATTATGCTATGAAACAAGCATGTTATAACATGCTCACTTTATGGCTTGGAATTTACAAGCCATAGCACACTTGTGTTATGATGTTGATAACGCGAGCACTGTGTAAATTCAAAATTTCACTAAGAAAATAATGCAAATGCGTTATTACACTAGCGTGTTATAATGCAAGCACGTTTTGTTTTTCTTGGCTTCGAATCCACCCACCCTTTGACTTGAATATCTAAACTTAAGCATTGGACTGTCTATTCCATCACTGAATTCATGTTTTTGTAAAAAAATAAAATCTCAAGTGTATGCCACATTTTCACATGTGTTTTAAGACAATATTCCAAAAAACACAACTATGATGTCAAGATTTATCTCAAATTCATGTCGATGTATTTCTTTCTAAAATCTGAATAAGTTAAGGTTTTCATCCTTAATTTCTTTTAGTAGTGTCTTCATTTTTCACCAAAACACATGTATTGTTTTTCTACATAATTTTTGATACGCTCATCCAAATTTCAAAATAAATTCTTTGACACAATTTACGATCTATTCTACACACATTCAACAAAAGAAAAATTTATTTTCGAATATTGTTCTCAAAATTACGGCTCGGTGTACACATGAATGTTTCATTTTCAGGATGTGTCCTCTTTGAAAATTAGTATAAAATAATACACTCATTGAAAAATTAGGAAAAAATATTGGGACCTAATACATGATCTTAGCTAACTTTCTACTAAAGGGATTTGTAAAATAATTTATGAACTAAAAAAATTGCGCGGGGGGGGGGGGGGGGGGGGGGGGTGTAGACATGCAGCACTATGTTATTTTAACACAAAAACATGACCACGTGTGTGCACCACATTTCACCCTCTTAGTCTCAACCATTTAAAAATATAATTAGTAGTTTATAAACTAGATTATGATCACTATGATTCTTTTCCTTTTCAAATTTTCAAATCTTGAGCATAGGCATGTAAAATTCCTTGTTGAAGTTCATATTTTTCTGATTTTAGGAAAAAGTGGCCACTTTTGACCCCATTTTGGTCCCCCATTTCCACACACATAGCCATTTGTAATGACGAGAGAAGTATTATGTGTTTTAAAGGAATAAACATAATGACTTGGGGACTAGCTTGTGATGCCCCCATGTTAGGAATGCTAAGTGTAGGAAACAATTTTATGAACACATGGTAGTGATCCCCTAATGTGGAAAAAGGTCTTCTATGAGGTAGATTTGCATCAATCAAGGGTTTAAAATGATATTTCTCAAGTGAAGTTTGGCTAATAGGTGTTTTTTTTTACTTTTTTAGCTCATCATAAAGTAACTTAGGGATTTGATCATGATTTTCTACGATATGTTTCTTGAACTCATTTATCATATGCATATCAACATGTTAGAAGTATGATTATCAATAATTACAAGAATTGCATCAACATTAACATCCATGGAAGAAGAAGCATTAATATCATCCATTTTTCAATGCAATGTATACACAAGCAAGGGACGATTTTGATACAAAATCTATAATAAAATAAATTAAAGAAATTCTATTGATATTTGAAACCGTAACAACGAAGAATGGAATCTAGGTTGGTGTAGTTTTATAGGTAATTGGTTTCACAAAAATCTAATAAGAAATTAGTATTTAATTCAAAATTTAATGTATGATGCAATAATGATGATTTGGTAACACAAACAATTATAATATTCATAAATCATGCTAATATTTCTTTTTCCAATATTTTTTAATTATAAATAAATAAGGCACAATTAGGGTTTTAGGGTTAGAGTGAGGAAATAATGCAAATAGACTGTGCGACAAAATTCTCAAAATAAGATTAGTGTATCATTAAGTTTCTTAGAAATCATCTCTATATAGAACTCATCAGTGGATAGGTTTTTGGGACGTAGGATGCATACATTATGTAAACCATTTTAGGGGATATAAAACTTTCTTTTAGGGGTGCACATAAAATATGAAATTTGTGATCTTGATCATCTATATCTAGAGATCTAACTTATGTAGGTATAGAATTATGCGATGAAAATATATTTTCCTTATTTTGAAACCTTAATCTTGTGCTTGAGACCTAAAGAATGGGTTAACACATATTGATATGGATTGCCTCACCACACCCTTACTAATGTAATAAGCATTGGGCTACATATCACTACTTGAAATATAAATCATTACATTGTACTTTCCAAAAATGTGTGATGAGACACATACGATATAAAATAAATAATAAATATGGAGCCCTTCAATTGAACCTCACACTTAGAAACATGCACTTGTACTTCATATTTTACTCATGGTTGATATAGGGCAATAATATAGACGACTTCATATTTTAGTAGCTTTATATTGTGATAGGTCATCTAAGGAATTGAGTTCTTATATTTACACTCTTATTAGATTGATGTGAAATCTAAGAATCAATAAAATTAGTACAATAAAATATGTAAGGGTTAGATATAAGAGGTTATTCTGGCTAATTAACTTCCGACATTAATTACCAATATCATAACAACACATTAATATTGCAACCAATGTACTAAATACTGTATAAACCTAAAAAACAAGAAGATAAGTGCACTTAGCTGATTACAAATGGTTCTTAGAAGTTATGGGTGTGCAATATGCTAGAACATGGATGTATGGGACTGATGATGCTTCATTTCTAAAACTGTGACTAGAAACTGAAATGGTGTGGGACCATACTCTTTTGTTAGGGCCATACCATACAGTATTGACCCTTTTGTATGGTTTTGAACCTACTTGGATATTAGCTTAATAAGTTTTTGATATGGCTGCATATCTATAAATGTCTATCACTATCATACCCTAATTTACGGTCATCTAAAAAAGTTCTCTTAAAATCCTGAATGAGGTCTCAAGCATGGGTGGGAGACCCTACAAAAAAAATATTAATTGGGTTGTGGGTACCCTTGTACACTGCTGATGCTGGCACTACTTAGAAGACGCCTCAAACCACACGTCATTCACCACCCATCATGTGATATATAAATGAATACAACTAGATTTTGACATCTTTGATAATGCTTGAGTTGAGTTTGGCTCTTGTTAAAACTATTAGAGAAGGGATATTTGAGTACTTTTAGATGAGATGGGATGAATTCTTGACCCTGTAAGAATATTTTGACCCATAGTAATTAATATCCTAATGACTTTAGATGTGTTATTATGATGTTTAGGGAACTTTGGGTGCTTTTTTAAGTGTAGGAAGTGAGTGTATCAATGTAATGTTATAGGATTTCTAGGTTAGTAAATGAGGTAGTGTTTACTTGCTTATATATGGCTCTATAGGTGATTTATCTAAGAAAGAATGACCCCAAGGGATTAAAAGACCCAAAGAATAATATTAAATAGAAATTAAAGTTGGAAAACATGTCAGTGTAAGACCACACAAGTTGGCTAATACTAGATATAAAATCCCAAACAAATTGTATGGCCTTTCCCAGGGATGGAAAACATGCAATCTAAAGTTTGTAACTTATCAATTGATGTTTGTCTATGGATTTTAAGCATTATACTCTCAAAATTTGAGGCATATTAGTCTGTAAGGATAAACAAGCTACACAAGAGACCTCAAAATGTGCTAAGTGGGAATAAACAGGTTATGTTTTATCTTAGCAAGAGTGCATTAGAAAAACCAAAAATTTTAAAGAGTAAATTGCCAAAATTGTGTGTCTACATTTTCTCCCTCTTTAAGTATGAAATGAAAATTTAAATGCTTAAATAAAAAGATACCTAAGTGTATAGACACACTTTTTCTTCGCTTAAAGTTTTTTTTAGAGTCCTATTATGTTGGTGTTGGCACACTCCATGATGAAACCTACAACATAGAGTGTAGTCAATGTCCATGGTGAATAATTTAAATTTAACTCCAACATAAAGTACAATACATAATATTTTCATTTGCACAAAGTGAAATGGAAAGAGATGTAGAACATGAAAGGAATATACCTATTCATTTTATGGAGGGAGAGTTTCCATTTCTTTACTTATACTTGAAGATTTGCATTATTGAGATCCTTGAAGGATTGGGGGTTATTAGTCCCCAATTTTACTGATTAGAAACTCCAGTATTAGGTATATGCAACCCAACATGAAGAGAGAAGAATAATAATTAAGTTTTGAAACACCCCGCTTAGGAAGTAGATTGGGTATCAAAGTCTTTCAGTAAATATGATATCTTCCCCTTTGAATTTACAAGAGGAAAGGCATGATTGGATATGATTAAATTAGCTGATTCAACACCTTCTATAACCCCACAAATCACACTACTGGAGATGTATCCAGGCCTGATTATGTAAATAAGGATGCATGGTAGAAAATAAAACAAGTGCCCTATGTCCTTCCCATGTGCTGCACAACTAAATAAAAATTGTAATATAATGAAATGTAGATGGAGGAAGGAGGTTCGTGTCCCCTAGATTCTTGAAAATATAGTAGAAAATAAATTTCATGGTCAAGGAGTGAAGTAATTCACGCATCAATGTAATTGATGTTGACCAAGTGGAGTGGATACGAAACTATGTAAAAAACCTATAACTATAGCTCAAATTTCGAAACTGTTAAGAAAGTTTGGTATAACTACCCCTAGGAAAAATTGTATGAAATGGGTAGGACTATACCATACAGAACCAAACAATATGTTTTTGAACATGTTTCTATTTTTCTGGATTTATGTGCTTGGATGCGTTTCTGAGCACCTATATCCTATTTGTACCTATTTTTTACCCCATAAATTTGTATGTCTGTGTTGTAAGTATACGATTTACTTAGATGAATTTCCCCAATTTTGAGGAATGTACGAAGAATCATGTTGAACAAATGGATCAAAATAATAGATGTCTACCCATGAAATAGATATATGAGGTGCTGTAAAATAATGTAGGATACAGAAGAAGTTGTCACCTTGAAGAAATTGTAACTATAAAAAGGAAGGTTTTGCACATGGTAGAAACCATGACACACAACAAAATAAATGATAGAAATATATTAAAATAATATATAATATAGCAAGAATAGTACAGATTCATGTATGATAAGACAAGTGAAATAATATTAAATTTAGATGCAAGAAGTTGCAGACACTCAAATTTGGCAATCTATCCTTTGACATTGCTGATATTGACATTGTACACTTGCATGTAGAAATGCACTCTTCTCTCTCTTTCTTAGCACACCTTGATAGGTATTTGATTACTTGATTATCTTTACAAACATCTATGTTGTCAGTTTATGATGTTTAACAACATAAAACACATCCAGAAAAAATCATCCTCCGACGCATGAAATTAAAACATGATTTTTCCCTCCCGATCAAAATTGCCATTTTCAGCCATGTTGTACACATCTATAAGATAACCCTACTATACCACTTTAGACTGAAATGTCTTGGGATAATCCTTTTTATTCTATCACATTCTTATGAGAAAATATATTAAATATCCCCTTGGTCATCCTTTCATGACATAATAACCTTCGGAAGCATATATAAACAAGTAAATCATGCCTCATTTAAGGACGTGACACTTTAAAAACTCCTCATGTAAAAGTAAGAACAAAATACACTCCAAGCTCCCTAAATTGCAAAATAACTCATGCACATACATTAGGGAAGTACCCTCTACAGGTATGAAGTCTCCTTCCAGGTTTACGGGTTTCCATATTGTTTCTAGAAACAAGAAGTGCAGATAACGATGGTTATAGTAATCCTGCAAAGAAAATGCTACACATGAAGCAACTGTTAGCATGTTAAAAATATTAATAGTATTTCAAAGCATGTATATAGAAGTGAAAAGTAAAGTTACAGTAATGAGAAGAAGTAAAACATGTGACAATAGAACCTGTGATACATGTAGTGTGAGAGCAGTAAAGGTAGATGCCCCTAAGAGCCTCGGCGGGATTGGTAAAGTGTGGTGTCAAGCATCATGCATCGTGTATGAATCCGTGAAAGGTCTTGCATTCAACTCAAGATATTAAGTGAATGTGCATGTGCATATAGAAAAAGATAATGACATACTAAGAATCTGGCTAACATAGTAAGCAAAGTGCACATGGTAAGTAGTATAAGAGAACACGAGTAAATGTAACCAAGATATGCAAATGTTGTATGAGTGTGATGGTGTAGTGTGATATATGCAAGATGTGAAGATGATATGAACCATGTTTCCCCCCAGTGGATGTGAATGAGATGAGGTTCATTTAGAAATACTCCCTTAACAGTAAAGAATTAAGCATAGAACAAGAGTGTGTCATTGGGAAATGAAGGTGAGGTATGCGAACTAGCAATGCAGTGTTTCTTAGAAATATAGTCACAAAGTGAGGAGATAGGGTAGTAAATGCTTGGAAAGAAGTATCGTGAAACACTGAGTGTGAAGTGTAGAAAAATTAGGTGATGTGAGGTTCATTGATGAAGTATTCCCTTAACAGTCAAGTGTGAACTGTAGCACTAGAGTGCATCATTGGGTAGTGACGGTACAATGTGTGTACCAAAGGTGTAGGAGTGCTGAGAAATATTAGACATGGAGTGCAGAGCGTGAAGTGTAGTAGTGGGCACTAAAGAAAATTGATAGTGATGGAAGGGGGGGAGAAAGTGAGATGCCCACCAAGTGTGCCAGTAATGAAGATCTATGTTATGATGTAAGAAATATATTGAGATGGTGATGAAGTTTGGAATATGTCATAGGTATTAGTTGGATCATAAGAAGGAATTTGGTGTATAATATGAACTTGTGGTGAGGGAACTGGTAATGATGTAGAGGAATTGATAGGAGGAGATGATGAGGTACGTATTTTTAAAGGTGGTTCCTTAGTTGGAATTAGTAACATTGTAGAGGACTTGATAGGAGGAGGTGATGGGGTACATATTTTTAAAGGTGGTTGCTTAATTAGAATTGATAATGTTGTAAAGGACTTAATAGGAGGAGGTGATGGGGTATGTATTTTTAACGGTGGTTTCTTGGCTGGAATTGGTAACACTGTAGAGGACTTGATATGAGGAGGTGACAGGGTAAATATTTTTAAAGGTGATTCCTTAGTTGGAATTGGTAATGTTCTAGAGGACTTGATACGAGGAGGTGATGGGGTACATATTTTAAAAGGTGTTTTCTTAATTGGAATTGGTAACATTGTAGAGGAATTAATAGGAGGAGGTGATGGGGTACATATTTTTAACGGTGGTTGTTTAATTGGAATTGATAACACTGTAGAAGACTTGATATGAGGAGGTGATGGGATACATATTGTTAAAGGTGGCATGACACTGAGTTGGATAGGTGACTCTTGACTTACCGGAGAATTAACATTAGTGATTATGGTATGATGCTCATTAGACATAGAGGGATCATATTTGGGAGCCGAATCAGATTTAGAAATTAGAGATGAGCATGCAACATAATGTTGTGTAGTAAATGAAATAAAACCATAATGCTTAAGGTGGCCAATTCTTCATTTTAAAGCACAACAATCATTTTCATGATGTACATTAATTATGTGATGATTGCAAAATGGGAGTCCTTTGTATTTGGAAATCTGATAAGGAGGGTAGTAATGAGTAGGTGGCAAGTTGATCAACTGGTGATTGAGGATCTCAGGAAGAATATCATATTACTTAGCATTTAGATCAAACTTGAGAGGTGCTGGTAGTGGTAAGACTTGGGCTTCACTTATATGAGCACATGTAATAGACATAGGATTAGGATGAGGTGTAGAAAAATAACTAGCATGGACATATGAAGCATCCTTAAGATGTTGGAGTTCAAATTTGAGGGATGTAATTGTGGTTTCCATAGATTGAAATTTATCTTGAAATAAACAATGTAAAGCTTGAATTGACTTGCAAATGGATTGATTGGTTGTGCTATCAGGACGAATAGGATCATCGGAGATATGATCGAAGATGGCACTTATTTGTGTAGGCGACATATTGCTATGGATGTACATAGTGTCTAGGAATTTTTGGAGAACATCTTTGCAAGGTGGGGGCATTTGAAGTAACGGATGCAAGAAGACTTGAGGAACCTTAGGAGCCATAAGATAAAAACTGATGGAAGAGGGATCTGAATGATCGATCACGAGTGGGGTTCACTAAATGATTCAATATAAATTAAATTAAATTTATATTTTAGAGTAACTACTGTAGCTAATGATATACAAATGATAATATACAGTAAATAGAAAAGCAGCAAGCAAGAAATAATATGAAACTCTAAGCGAGTGAGAGAGATAAATGACTTGAAGATGATTTCTGGATGATCAGGAAGTGTTATGGACTGAAGCAATGTTAGAACATAATGGGAAGAGTGTCGTCTTGAGGCTCGTTGGGAGTTCAGGAACTCATAAATGTGCAAGATAGAAGTGCCCATAGGAGGACAGGAGCGCCCAAGCGCTAGTGACTGATCTGGGTACTAGTGTCCACCCATATTCTCATGTTTTGATCTTTTATGTGCAGAAGGATATTCATTGTTAATCTCTATTTGTCACTTTGGATTTGTTCCAATGTCGTTGTTCACACCTGTAACCTATGAAATAGATACCTAGCTGCACATGCCCACAAACCACATCAAATCTAAAAATAAAGATGCAAAATGTGGAGTCAAACTGAACTCGATGGTCACCCGAAGAGTGAACTTAGTACCGAGTGCTACACTACATTTCATACTCCATGTAGTTCTGTGTGAATGTGTGTGTAATGATGCCCTAGGATGCCCTTGTGTAAGTTTCATAATGATAGCAAGATAAATCTAGAATATAAAAAATGTATAAAATGTGTGAGAAGAAATAGAATGAACTTCCCCTCCTATGTTGTGTATGTAGAGTGATGCAGCCCTTGTCCCTTATAAGGATGTGCTAGATGGATGTTTTGTAATGCCCTTTTTTCTTTGAATTCAAGCTTAGGTGATGATAGGTAATGATTAGTGCTTTGCCCCTTATTTGAGAGCTATAACTATGTATATTTATTATTCCCTTGTTTGAATTTCGTAATTGACAATTGAAAGGCCGACTTGAAGTATTAAAA
Source organism: Taxus chinensis (assembly GCA_019776745.2). NCBI lineage: Eukaryota > Viridiplantae > Streptophyta > Pinopsida > Cupressales > Taxaceae > Taxus > Taxus chinensis. The sequence goes on from CM034149.1 coordinate 182,410,831, forward strand.
GATCCCCAAAAAGGATGAGAAAATGATAGAGAGGGTCAGGAGCACCCAAGATGGATAAGATTTCATTGTGCTTATGTCCTAATTGGGCACTAGTGTCTGAGGCCATAAAATATAACTCAATAAATTTTTGGCAGAGCTATGAGGTGTGTAAGGCCAATAAAAGTGCAAAAGATAAAACAAAAAGCCAAAGAGGAGTTGTTAACCACTAGTTTTCTTGCTTAGGAATCATGTATATATTAGTATGCTTTAAGACCTAGAAATGTCCTAAGTGCATATATTTTATGTCTATAAATACACATTAATGTTGGAAGTGGTAGTTTGACGCTTACTCATATGGCCCTCTATGGTGGGAGGAAGATACACAATCTTACACTCAAGAAACCCTGCAAGCATGATATGTGGTGGTGTTAACAATATGACGAATGTGTAGATAGGATAGATGCCCCCACTTAAAGGGGAAAATGATACATCAAATAGTTTCATAAGTAGCTCAAGAATTGGGTTCTAAATGTCTTTAATTTTATTTTCAAGCCATATTATTCATTTGGATTATTAAATGGTTGCATGTAAGATTTGGATGTTTGTGTAGCTCAATGTTCATTCATCAAACACTCAAAAATGAGTAATGCCTCTATAGAATTAATGTTATCTATAGTCATATATTTCTTTCATGATTCTATAAGTAAACCTTTCTTGAAAATTGTGTTTTTCTTGTCTTGTAATGGGAATTATTTGTCTTTATTACTAGCCTCCTTAAGGGGAGAGGATTTTGTAATCTCATTATTAGAAAAATTGACTCGGTATGTTCATGGACCCACAAAGTTAAATATAAAATCATCTTCATCAATGGAATTGAAATTGAACTTGCACAAATCTTCATCAGATATATCATTTTTCTCACCATCACTATCATTAATTTAGTTTATGTACTATCTTGTCTTCTTGAATTGACTAGTAAGGGTATATTAGGACCAACCTCAAATTTGTTATATATATTTCCCTCTATGTTTTTGTATGCTCTAATTACTTTATAGACCATGTGTTATTTCTCTTGTTCTAGCTTTTTTTGTTCAAGTTTTTACCTATGTAATTTTTCCTTGTTGCATTCCTATAATTTACCTTTATTTTTGCACAACAGTAAGATGTGGTTCTTCTACTAAGATAGAATTTTTAAAATGATGTATTAATTTCATATCCTTTTCATGAGTATAATACCTTTTCATTATAGACACATTTATATAATTGATTATTGTATTATTCTTAACTGATATAAATGCGTTAGCTTTAGGTACCCCTATAAATCTAGGAGATTGAGACGATCATATAAGAGAGAATAATCTTTGAGGAACATTACTAAGAGGTGTTTAGAAAACTAATGGCTCCCCTAAAGGGGTAGTGTGCGATATCCCAGTCTTTTCAAAGAGATGTATTAGAGGAGGAGATAAAGTATAACACATATCAAAAGAAACAATACCCTTAGATTCAAGTTATTTTAACTTTCATTTTAAATCTTAACAATCATTTTCATTATGTCCATTGTTTTCATGATAATTACAAATTGGTTTTCCTTTAAACTTAACAAGCATATGAAGGGGATAAAAATAATTAGGTATAAAAATGGTTAAACAACTATAAAGTATATAATACAAAATATCATGTGGTCTATCATTGATTTTTTTAAAACAAAGAGATGTTTTATTCTTAGGCGTGGATTGATCTTTCTTTTGAAACCATGGTCGAGATCAAATTTTTTGAGTCCCAAGACTATAAGTAGAGAAATGGTTTACATGGGCATGTTGGGGATTCTTTATATGTGCAATCTCATTTTTGATTGATTCTATCTCGAGATTCATATCACGAATATGCATTTGAAAATCAATTTTCAATGCTTTGATAGATTCTAGGATAACCTTATAAGATATGCTAGTTTCATGAATATTTATTCATGAAGGATCCATATGAGACAACTTAAAAGGGTTTTTTGAATTATTATTTGTTAAGAACTAATTCAAACATGATGTAGTCATAAAGAATAATATAAGACCTAATTTTTTATACCATAGAGGATAATGCAAAAATCGGAGGTTTCAAGATGTATAAGAGAAATCCCAAATCTAATAAGATGAGGAGGCCCAAAAGCGTTTATTAGAAATTTTTGTATGTTTCAAATTAAGAAAATGACTATTTTAAAACTTTATGGTGAATTACAAGAAATGAAATTAGGTTTTTTAGGGCCCCAATGTGATGGATCAAAACATCTAAGGAGTTTTAAAATAATTATATATTTCACCTATTATGCACTTATTAAGGAAAATATCATTAGAATACCAAAAATTCTGCTATAAATTATGATAAATGGAAAAGAGTTTTTTTTTAATTTTTTTTTTCATCATGTAAAAAAACATCTAAGTGATTTATAAATATATTTGCTATTTTTTAAGTATAGTGTGAAAGATGTTTTGGCCAATAGAAAACCCTAAAATGAGGCCCTAATAGGAGGACCAAACATGAACCCTAGGGGAAAAGTATGAAAACTAGATTTAGTACTTGAAATACATAGAAATAAGAATTAAATATGAATAGAAACCCTAGAAGACGAGGTTTTATAAACCCTAGGGATTTACATCAAAAGATTTTTTTTGGAATAGGGTGACATAGGCCAAATAGGTTAAGGATTCAATTAATAAATAGGTTCACTATATGATTAAACCCAAAAAGAAAATAAGTGAGGGAAGGGGATTAAATTACTTTACTTAATTCAATTCTAGATTGGGGTTAGAAACATGGTGTATATTTAGATTATTGAATAGACATTTCGATTAGAATATACATATACAACAATTTTCAAAATATATCAACTAGAACATTTTCTAAATATGGTGAAGTTTAAGAGAGTGAGTGCACCTAGCTATTTGGTTGATGTGGATGCTTATATGGGTGTGATAAAGTGATGAACAAACTGAAAATGTTTTGTAGATGCATCGTCTCTATTTTTGGGAGTGCACAATATACTAGGACCATACCAACAATCTTGGACCAAACCATTTGGAATGTCCATACCTAACTAGTGGTTCTATCCAAAAAGTCAATGGGGATTACAACTTTCTTTTCTCTTGCAACTGACTGATTCTATAAGTAACTAACTTGGTTTTATCCAAGAAGATGATGGGGATTGCAACTTTCTTTTCTCTTGCGACTGGATGTAATATGAATTATTATATGATATTAAATCTCAAAAACGTGGAAAAATCTATGTAATAAACCAAAACGACATTATACCCTAACCATTATTGAAACCAAGTGAAAAAGGTTAGCGACAACCTACATTGGCGCTACTCTAAAGAGGCATGAAACTGCATATAGTTCTCCACCGAGAGATTCAATATATATATATATATATATATATATATATATATATATATATATATATATATATATTGTAAATAGATCTGACAATTCAATCCTTTGATAATATTTGTAATGGCTTGCATGCTTAGTGCTTGTCTTGGATTTGAGGGCCTTTGGCTTGGGAATCTTGACTCTAGAACATGATTATGAGTGCTTTAGAATTGTGTGGGGGATGATCCTAAAGTTTGTTGTTGCTTTAGGGGAATTTATGAGAGCTTTAAATATCTTTTGAAATATATTTTCTAGTGAATCTCTTGAAAGTTCCAAGTAGCTTCCAAGTGAGTAAATGAGTGCATTTCACTTACTTATATATGGTTTTGTAGGTATAATTTCACATTAAGGCCAATCCATACAATATGTAAAATTGAAAAAATGGTTGTACTCGTTGGAAGACCCGAGACTAAACCATTACTTTAAAACCAAACTATTTGGATGTTTGTTTCAGGGAAAGAGTGGGATGTTGTAAAGCTCTATGCAGGGTAACTGCAATTGATAGACTACTTTGGATTTATGTAAGTTTTTCTATGGGTGACTATGTAATGCAATGAGGAGTACAAGTCTTGCAATAGGGCTAGGGATATAACAACTAGTCTCAAAATAGGTGCACAAGTCATGATTTAGGGATTAATCCAATATTGACACTATAAGTGATTTATTTTCGAATTTATGTTTCTACAAGTGTCTCAAACCTTATCTTTCAATGGATGCAAACAAATATTAAATGTTGCATAATCCTACATATTTTTGAATTATACTTATTGGTATAAGGATGCTTCAAAAATTGAAAAAAAAATCCTTACAACTTCAATGTGATTATTTTTCTGCATAATAATGTCTTATCATGTCCTTACTAAATGCACTAGTACGCCTTAATGTTTGTAGAATTATTGAATTTAAATAAAAAAATTATTAGCATGCATGATGACACACAACGGGTGTGAAAAGCCAACAAAAGGGCCAAAAAAGTTGAGATACACAAAACAAGGGAAAAACACCCATAGAGCAAGGATGACCTAAATTATAGAACTATGGTTCAAATCAACCATAACTATACTTCTTCAAGTTTGGCAAAAAATATACAAAATAAAGGAAACAAATAAAATGTGAAAGGGGAGGAAAGAGGAGTAATGGAAAATAACATGTGGTCACACAAGGTAGAATGAGAAGTTGGTAAGAGAAACATAATATCACTAGAAATAAGTAAATAATTGAAAGTATTGACAATTGCATGACACAAAGATCAATTCAAAAAATCATATTTAATATACAAAGCACGTGCCAAGGAAAACTTAACTTGAACTAATGATCAATGAGCACATAAATACATTAGAATCATGGCAATTAACTAGTTTTGTAGCCAAATTAAGTGAATAAACGTAGAAATTCGAAATGGGGAATCAAATAGAAAAGAACCTTTATTCGTCGATAGGCGTCCACCTTTGAAGTTGTCTTTGCTGAAAAGTGTCAAAATCCGGCAATGTTTTCTGAGCAGACTTTGTCCAACAATATTATTTTCTCCTATGCCAAAATAAATATATAAATATTTAGATTCTCTCTAGCGTAATTTGCAACACCTGTGCAATTGCTAGTAAATATGTCTATCAATGTACAAGTCTATTTGAAAATCTTTTTCATGTCAAAATTAGATCTTGATAAATAAAAATTTGAATTTAACAAATTTAATTCAAGAAATCGAATTAAAATGCACCTTTAGAAGTATGTCCACCAATATACTTGTATTTAGCAATCATTTTCATATCAAAATATGTTTAAGAATTTTAATTTTAATGTAACAAATTTGAACTAGAATAGGAAATGAATATTTACAAATATATGTACATCTTTTTACCATGGAAATTTGGTATTTATCATCCAAATGAATGGACTTTATTTAGGGCTAAATTTTGTGCAAAATGTACTTTTTAAAGGTTTACACTTAAAATTGTATAAAGATTAAAATAACATTTTTTTACACGGAGTTTAATGTTTTCACATATAAAAGTCTAAAGTGGTTTAATTTTTAGATTTAATATACTCAAGTAAATGATGCTTATAATTAATAAATTTCGAAGTCGTCTAAGCTGTCCATCATAGAAAAAGGATGCTGAGTTGGCAAATTTGTCTTATGCGGAAGTGAGAGCCATTTGCCGAAAGGTGGTTGTAGGGGAAAGTGATAGCTTATGGACCATATCACCTCCTACTTCATTATCAATTATTATTTTTCAAAATACACACATCAAAATTTATATGTAGTCCATGGGTTTTAGGTAGGTAGGTTTCTTTCTTGGTGTGCAAATAGATACGTCATACTCATTATCGATATTAAATTTTGTAAGTTTATTAAGTGTATAAGGAATTGTGGGAAGATTATTTATGTTTTATGTAATATATAAAAGTTGAAATGGCATAATATTTCATTGTTGAATGGGTAAGGTATAGAGACGATAGAGTTGAGTACGAGAAATTTCATAATGAAAAATATTTCATTTCATATAATGGTTGGAGTGTTACAATCATGTAGAAATATATGTTGAGACTACAGACACTTTGAAAATACTATTAAAACAGAAAAAATTGACGAGTTCATGTCTTGGTCTTTTTTTAGCATATTATATTTATATATAAGTATTTAATTATAAAAATAATAATATTTGGGTGTTTTGATGTGAAATTACATTTGAAATATACGAAAAAATAGAATATTTTATTAATACATATATTTAGAGGGATCCGAAACTATTTAACTATCAACACTTATCTTTGGTGCAGTGAGTAAATGTTGCACTCCATATAGTGCAAATAAATCAGGAATCAAACATATGAGTTTATAATCACCAATACAACAACTAACTCTTGTGATACACTTCCGAGGGCAATTTCTATATGTACTATAAAAAAAATGAATCATGTTAAAAGATAATTAATTAACAAATTTAAAATTTAATTTTTTCATTAAAACTCAACCTATTGACGAAAAATAGCCCTAAAAACACCCTTCCATACTACAAATGCAAAGCACTTAAAAAACCATATGATAAGCCGAATCTAATATTGCACATGTTTACCACACACAGAGTTGTTTTCAATTATCATCGTTCAAAACATTCAATTGTAACTTTTTTACATACTAAACGCCTGACACTCAAGACTATTTTCTCCATAAACACAGTGACAACTTACGCCCATCACCACCACACTACCTAATATTTTTTACCCCTTGCCCTATCACATTCCCTACTTAAGGCGAGGGCATGGTAATGCAATGAAACTGGGCGTCTGGTTTCCAAGCATCAACCACACTACCGAACATTTTTAACCCCTGCGCTTTATCACATTTCCTCTGTGGGGCGAGGGCACGGGCATGCAATGAAGTTGGGCGACTGGTCTCCCGGCATCACCACTGCCAACATTCTTCCTCCCTGCTGTTAAACAACGCTTTTATTTCAATCAGTATAACATAATACATTACAGAAATGAAATGGTTTTAATTACGTCTACAAAGAGACAGAAAAGCCCAAACTTATTTATCTATTACCTGTTGAATCCCAAGATTCTTGATTGGAAGCGAAGCTTCTGCGTCACACAGATCTGGGCCAACAGTCTGGGTGGATGTATCAGAAAAATTGGATCTTGTGTGGCGGCTATACAAAGTGTTGATTTTTTTCCAGTGGTAACAGCAGGAAAGCAAAGCGCTCATGCCCAAAACCATGAAAACAACTATGGCTGTTCCTAATGAAAACCCCACATTCAGTGGCCTCTTGGGATCTACGCCGCCACTGAGATCCTCCATTAATCGGCGTTGAAGATGCCATACTCCTGCCGTTGCCACCTCCATTTTAATAATGTGCAGGTTGACATTCACCAGAAGTAAGGGAATACAAACTGTGTGCTGTTTGAGCAAGGTAAAGTCGAGTTTGTAGGGATTTGGATGGGAAATCTGAATCGGTGAAACAATTTTATACCTTAATATATGTAATTAGCAGATTTAGAACTGGATTTAAATGTGGTTTAAGAAGGACATAGTTTTTGTCCGAGTGATAGGTGGCGTTAGGGAATAAATGTTTGTTGGCGTATGCCTGCTGAATTGCTACAATTCTACGCCAACATTTTCCTCGGCGCCTTTGGACAGCGACAGCGTTGGTAATTAAGATTTTTTTGGTAGCCTCGTGGACATTAAAAAATTCTTTCTTCTTTTTCTCCTAGAGTGACTCATCCGGAAAGAGGTCATGACATGTGATGTGTGATCATTGGGCTCTACATACTAGCAGTCACATTTGAGTGGTGCAATGAAAATTATGAAAATGTTGATGGGAGGTGACGAGTTGTTGAAAAAGTTATAGTTGAAAGATTGAAGGTGAAACATTACAAGGGGAAGAGGGGCGATAAAGAAGGGGATTGAGGGAGGAAAATTCCCGATGTGGGGAATCTATTGGAGGGAACATAGGTCATCCTTTTATCTATTCTAAGATGTCAGATGCAGAGCATGTGTCATTTTTTTGAACCACTCAAAGGAGGAAGTGGTTGTCGTCCAAAGATACTTGAAGCTAGACACTTTGGAGTTAGCTTTGAAAGTAAGCTTTTGTCATTCAATACTCCAAACGTCAATAATTGTGTTTTACAATTTCAGCCCCCCCTTTTTTTTGTGGATAGTTAGAGGCATTCAGGTGGCGTAATTGAGATGTTGATAAGGGAAGAAACAACTAGAAGCAAGAGAAATGGGATATGGAAAGGAAACCTAAAGAGTGGGGAAAGTTTTTGATGAGTTTGTAAGAGCTACAAAATTATATACGATAGAGAAATGTTGAAGTTCTTATAGGTGATCACATTCTTTTTTTATTGATTTTGACTTACAGATGGAGAGCCATATTTGAGTGTCATGGAAATGAGAACGGAGGTGCAATACACAAGCAATTAAGGGACTAGAATCTAGAGACTATCTTGAAAGTAAGGCCTTTTTGTTTTGTACATCCAATATCTATAGTTGTTTTGTGCAATGTTAGATCTTGAGATTTGTGAACTGACAGTGGCCATGCCATTTTCAAAGGGAGCTACATGTGGTTGCCTCATGAAATCAATGGGAGAGGAATGTTGGGGGGGGGGGGGGGGGGGGGGGGTTTAAATCCCATGATTTCCTTCTTATGGTGCTCAACTAAGTCCTTTAATGCAAACAAGTGCGGTGACGACATGAACTCTTTTTTCATGTTCCAACGAAAAAGAACTGGTTCAGAACATGAAATTTTGCTAATTATGGGAATAAGGTTTAACATTATGTATGTTGAGAAGTAGTTGGTGAAACAAGACTTGTGTCAGGTGGGAATCTTGTTGACAAAAGATTGTTCACAAAGTGACAAAGAATTGAAACCTCTTCCAAAGGATCGACCTACATGAATGGGCAACATAGATAGGTACATCCTTGGCTTGAAGTAAATGACTAGGATCAAAAACAAGAATTATAGACCATTCACTGCAAGAGGTTGTTTTATGAAGGGGGAAATTATCTTGCATGTGCAAGTCAAAAATGGAAAGTAATATGTGTCCAACGATGCTCATTTCATCAATGAGAATACATTGCACATGTTTGAGAGACTCTTGAAAGGTTTCCAACGATTGACCTTCAATAAGTTTCATTTCCTTGATAGAGATTTGCAAGCGTGCATGTACCATGGATGCACAAATGATAAAGGCGGCCACACCAGTTGGCACCAACAAGAGAAGAGGGGAGTTACCTACACGTTGATCGGAAGAAACTGCAACTTTGATCTTTTTAATTAGATAAAATTTTCCTATTGCATTCTTTTGTTGAATGATCAGTTACAAAGGTGAAAGATGTTTTGACATATGAAGTGTTGAGGAATAGTATCAAATGCAAGCTATTGTCCAGGTGGAAAAGGACTTGTAGTTGGAGAGGTATACTTTTTACAAGATGGCGAAAGTTGTTCTGCTCAACTCTATGAAATATGATACAATATGCTGCTAGAAAGAAATAACATCCCCATTGTTCCAATTATATTGGATGTTAAAAGCTCGGTGGCCAAACAATTCTAGACCATCAAGGCCCATATTTTTAGGGTAGAGCTAAGACAAAAGATACATTTCATCTTTGAGCTATGATGGAGATTTGTGCTTTGTATTTTATGGATAGTTATAAATAAAGGAGTGAAGGTGAAACATTAGAGGAGGAAGAGGGATGGTGAAGGGGATTGAGGGAGGAGAACTTGAGGGGTGGGGAAACTATTAGAGGGAATGTAGGTGATCCTATCCTTTCTTCTAGAAAGTCACATATGATCCACCTATCATTTTTACGAACCACTTGAAGGAGAAAAGGGGTGAGATGCACAGATCCTCGAGGCAATGTATTCTATAGATCCAACTATGAAAATGAACCCTTGGATTTTAATCCCAATATCAACTTATGTATTTTGAAATGACAGTCCTCACGTTTTGTGGATAGTTAGAGATCACAACACTTTTAGGGGATTTTTTTGTGTGTTTTCCATGGAAAACTGTATAGATAAGGTCATGGCGGTGGGATTCGACATCCCGTGTTGGGCCAATGTAAATGTTGAATTTTAAAACACTAAGCATGCCATGTCAAGTGGGTTTATTTCATATTTAAAGACAATAGATTAAACTTAGTTGATTGCATCATTGTCAAGTGCAACCTCTACCCACAAGCTAGATGTAAGAAAAACCCATGCATTTTTTGGCATCATGAGTGACTTCAAAACAAATCCAATAGGATATGTTTAGGGGAAATTGTTAGTGTATTTGAAATCCCTGAGCATCTAAAATCCCCCTCCACCATCTCTCAAAGAATAATAAACACATCAAATCAAAAAAGGTATATCGATAATAAATTAATGGCCAATAAACAACAATCATTCAAATTAGAAGCTAGACCAAAAAATAACTTTATCATTACCATTACAACAACACCTTAATCATTTTATAATAAGCTAAGATATAGATTTAATTCTAATAACCACTCAATTGGATTTACAAGTTTTCTTCAAAAACATTTGATATTGCCTGAAAAGTATAAGAACATGCCTGAAAAATAAATATAGACTATATCACACTCTAAACACCTCATGCGTGAAAAATAAATCTAGACTATATTGGACTCTAAACACCTCATGCCTTTATTTTTTTATTAACATTTGGACCATTCCAACTGGCCATTCTTGGCCTCATGTTCACACTAATATTTAAATTAAAATCGATTCATGACTTTGGAATTACAAACTTAAATATTAGTAAGCGATAAAAATGATTGTCATATTTAATGCAATGTTTGATCAGTGGTATATTTTCCTATTTAATGCAACATTTTTCAAGTATTATATAGGTCTTTATAGATTTATAACTTCTTGAGATTACTGTAATTACATTATTTTATGTTTTAATAATATAAGTGCTGAACCAATACAACAAAAAAAACACACATACAATGAAAATAAAAATCATATTATTATGTGTTTTAATAATATCGACATTAAAGTAATACAAGAAAAAAAATGTAAATTCAATGAAAATAGAAAATACTTCATTACATAAAAAATGTGCTATATTAATAAAAAAAAATTAACACAATTTTTAAAGGTCCCAACAATTTTTAACATATATTATAAGGTTCAAACAATTTCGATGTACGTATTGTGAGAGTCCAATGCTAGGGTATTAAAATACGTTTGGAAAATAATTCAAACTAATCTTTATGAATTTTTAATAAAACATGTTTAGTAGGTTGAGATAATTTGTGAACATAATAAAAAAATAATGATAAAAGTTATGAGATGTTTTAAACCAAATTTACTCATGAAAATCTATTGTAAAAATGTAAAATCTCTCCCATCAACCAATGAAAAATGAATAATTACTTAAAACTATAGTTTATGTTAATCTCCAACATGCAACTATATTGCTAAAACATGAAGCAAATTCCACAAATTTGTAATTGCATGGATTTTCCACATTGCTATTTGGCATTGCTTCTTAAAAAAAGTGTTGTTCCACATGTCACAACTATTCAAGATTAATGTTTTGATATGTTCCTTCATAAACTAAATGAGGACAATAGCCCTCTATATCCCACATTTTTTTTTCATTTCAGATTGTTGATTGCATAACTATTGTTTTTATTTTGGGTCTAATGACAACATTATCCAAAAGATGGCCCTTTAGAAGCATTTTCCTCTTCAATTTTACTTTCTCTTTCATTTTCAATTATTTTCATTCTTTCCGTAGTATAATTCTTCCACCATACCTTTCATCTCCAAGAAGGCTTGAAGGTCCTTTCTGAATCAAAGTCTTCCATAGCTGATTCTTGACTTTCAAGTTTTGCACCAATTTCCAGATTGTGTTCCTCCAATGCTCCTTTTCCAGGCCTAGATTTAGACCTAGTTAACATGCAATATGAAATCCTGCAACCCAAATAACAACAATAAAAAGTCTTGATCAATCTGATCTGATACCAACTTGATCCATAAACGGTGTCGATCAAAATCGATTAAAACCATTAAAAAACGGAGTAAAGCATCTATCTTGATTTTTAGACTTAATTAAAATTTGGCATATAAGAATTCAAATAGAATCTAAACTATGTAAAATGCAATCAATGATAATAAACACAAAGATAATCGTACACATGTTGATAACAAAATTCGTAGCAAATAACTACATCTCTGAGTTAACGTTGAATGCATATTGATCTATAAAATGTAAATATCAAGTTGTTACATCAAAATAGTCTCGACCTGCTGAAAGTGTTTCTTATGCCCTTCAAAAAGACCTCTGAAATCAGCTATAATATTCTTGTTACTAAATCCCAGCTTCCTGCAAATAGAAAATTCGCTCCATAACTGATAGAAAGAAAGAAAGAAATAAATTTTTAATGTCCACAAGGCTAAAAATAGCCTATGAGAAGTAAAACCACTTTCTTCATAATTCACCAATTCAAATCTTCTTTTGTTAATCTTGATGATGAATTCTCCCATAGCAGTTATCCACTCCTCATCAAACAGAACTTGTAATGACAAAGTCTTGAAATTGATTTCATATCTGGAACGAATTTTATTATAGGCACTGCAATCTATAATAAAGTGTTTTTCTTATTTCACTGCCCCATCTGAACAAAAGACACAAAGCCTTTCTTCCCATTTTTCTTTAGGCCTTTTCCATCTACCTGTTTCACATCTAAGTTGGTGGGAGTTTGTCCTTAGCTGAGCTATGAGAATCTTAGCTCTCCATGGAATGAGGGCCCCGATGTATGCCTTTTGTTGATGGTCACAAGTGTAGTTAAATTCTTTAAGATAATATCTCTTTTTTCTGCCTCTATTGTCGCACATAGTTTTGCGGACCTTATCAATAACAAATGCTTGTATTTATTTATTTCCTTGGGGCCATGTTTTCCATTCAATATTCCATTTCTTCATCCAATTGATATTTTGATTCATCCATGACCTCTTTCTCCTACATAATGGCTCTTTGAAGACAATGTTGGGCCACGTGTTTGTTGTCATCTGTTCAATTTTGTTGAGGTATCTTAGAAGTCAAATCATAAAAATGGCTTCAATTGGAACTGCACCTATTTCAGCTAAAAGAATCTCATAAGGGACCGAAACTTTTAACTTAATTTTTTGGTAATCATATGCTTTTGAATTCTCTCAATTTGCTTCCATTTTGACAATGGTATGCTATTGGTCCATATTTCACACCCATAAAGTACAACAGGAGTAACTAATATTTCAAAAAGAGTTTGAGTAGTTTTCCAATCCCATAATTTTGCTTCTTTGCATTTGTTTTGTAAAGCATAAAGGGCTTTCCACCCTCTTGTCGTTCTCTTTTTTCTTCAAGTCTCCCAAGTAATTTTTTTTTTGAAGTCAATCCCCAAACATTTGTAGTCAGTTACTTATTCTAGAATACTACCCTCAAAGAAAAATGGTTGTTGATTTCTTTTCCTTCTATTGCTAAAGATCATAATCTTGGTCTTGTTGATATTAACTTGCATACCTACTTTTTTGCAAAAGGCTTCAAGTGTGAGAAAATATTTTTGTAATCCTTGAGCAGACGTAACAATAAATATAAGGTCATCAACATATAGAAGAAGCCTTATAACATACTCACCCAACCAGATACCTTCACCACCCTCCATATTTAACAATTCTTCAAGTTGGTCTATATATAAACCAAAGAGTGTGGGTGATAGAGGACATCCCTGCTTAACACCAATGTCGCTCCTAAATCTCTTTGAAATTCTTGTTTGGGTTCTGATTTTAATACATACCTTTTCATAAATTCTATGAACCTTTTCTCTAAACTGCAATAGTATACCAAGCTCTTGCATTTTGCACCATAGCTTATCCCTAGGGACCGTGTCAAAAGCTTTCCTGAAGTCAAAACAACAGCAAAAAACTTCTTTCTTTTCCTCCCACACTTTTTCAATGATATGTCTTAGAGTAATACCATGATCTAAGGTGGAGTGCTTAGGTCTGAAATCAACTTGCCCTTTCGCTCTCTTCTCATTGTCTTTTGCCCATTTGCTAAATTTGTGTTCAACCATGCTACCAACTAACTTTGCAAATAAGGGATTTATCATGATGGTCATGTAATTGGTTGGGTTGCCAACATCTCCACTCTTAAAAAGAGGTACTGACATACTAGTGGTCTAATCATTTGGGAAACCACATGGAATGATGTTGTTGAATATATTCAAAATGTGAGGAGCAAGAATATCTGATCCCCATTTTAGGTATTCTTCCTGTAGCTCATCTAAATCCTTGGCCTTACCTGCACATAAATTTTGGATACCTATCTGACATCCTGTAACGTGAATATAATTGTTGTTGTGTACATTAGAGGTGGAGCCTTAACATCTTGCTCTTGTTCGTATAATGTTTTTACATATTCTAGCCATTGATTCATTGTAATTTTGCCCTATAATTGAGTGGTTAAAACCTAATGCTTATTTGTCGATCGAACACAGTTCAAATCATAAACCATATATGGTTTAAAATGATCGTCGATGTAAATCCAATTATGGGAGATATATCCCACATCGGTCATAATATAATGGCTCAAGTTGTTTTTAAGAATTCTGACCGCATTTAGTATATGTCTTAGAGGCTTTATTTATGCATCAGAACTTGGTGAGTTGTTTGGATGGTGATCTTGTGGGAAGGCCAAGGTGGCATATATGTTCTTATCTTTACAATTTGCTCAAAAAAATTCCCACATTGATCGAAGACTGCACGCAAATGAACACTACCATTCTAAAAATTCTTCTTTGCCACATGTCAATATCTCATTTATCCACATATTTTTCCCTATTGGAGTAAAACTTGAGCATTTTAAAATTCTAATTTCTTCTCTGCCACATGAAAAATCCCTCCTGGGCTCCATATCCAATTTCATGATTGTTGAAGACTAGAGGTAAACAAACACTAACATTCTAAAATTCTTCTCTGCCACATGACAATCCCTCATTCATCCACATATCAGGTTTTCATGCATTTTAAAACTCTTCTCCGTCACATGGAAATCCCTCATTGGTCCACATATCAGGTTCTGGTTGGGCCACCACATCTCTGTATTATACTATCCATATTTTTTCCTTGTTGGAGTAAAACTTCAGCGTTCTAAAATTCTAAATTCTTCTCTTCCACATGGCAATCCCTCATTTGTCCACATATTAGGTTCTAGTTGGGCCACCACATCTATGTATTGTACTATCCATATTTTTCCCTGTTGGAGTAAAACTTCAACATGTGATATCTTTTGCATACAAACTTCGTTTGACTCTGTTTAAAAGGCATCAGAAATACATCGATGAGATCAATGTTGTGAAATTAGTTTCAATATGTTTTAAGAACATTTTATTGGTACGTTCAATGGGGATCCTCCTAGATCATTCATTAGAATCATATCTATTTCAATATCAACATCTAATTCAAAAGCTGTCTCATTTTGTTGCGGAAGATTAGAGATATCTATAGAATCTATTGTTGTGTTTCCCTCATATTGGGCTTTTGGTGACTATAAGTGTTTTGAAGTGGCGTGAAATTTTCTGTGTTCTACTGGTGTTAATACCATTGTTGTTTACAAAATAGGATGATGTAATTCATACATTGAGGGTGGTTGTACCAAAAGAGGAATTGCATTATTATCCTCTTTCTTATTAGACGAGTCTTATTCTATGTTTGAAGGTGTATCATGCAGTGTCGTAGTATGATAATCAAATATAGGTTGCATAAAATTTTGGTAACCAATGAGATTTTGGAACTTGAGATGACTGCATAGTAGAATGTCGTGTATCAAAGGAAATCAATCCATTACACTCAAGCTGTTGGATTCATCATTGTAGAGCATAACAACCATTGTCACGATGTCTAGTAATCCCATGAAAATTGTAATATGGTTAACCTTTTATATTTGTAAGTTGATATTAGGGCTAGTAATGAGTAGGTAATAATGTAATTAAATGATAATCAAGTAGCTCATATAGAATATCATGTTTTCTAGCATTCATTTCAAACCAAAGAGGTCTTACAACTATGGTTGTCTTAGTATTCAATATTGATCTTGTGGAACATACACATTGGTGCCTCTATGTAATTTCAATTCACTTGTATGGGATTATGTATCATGCATAATGTATGTATCACATTGCTTCTTAGTGTTATTAGAACTAGATTGATCATGATGTGTAGAGACATTATGGACATGGACATTGGGATATTCCTTTAGGTGTGGTATCTAATCCTTGAGAGATGTGAGCTCAATAGTCATAGCTTGAAATTGAACTTGAAAATCATGATGTAAAACTTGAATAGACTCTAAGATAGGCTTATGAAATGTGTCATCATTACTAATAGAAGGAGATGAAATATGACTCAAAATTGAATCCACATGGGAAGGTGTTGTATTATCAAGGAGAATTGTTCCGTGCTCTAGTGTTGTGAGAGTGTCTCTACATGAGTGATGACGTTGAAGCAAATCATATAATGAAACTTGGGAATTTTTAGCATGGTCCATGATGGAAGAAAAAATGATATAAGAAACTCCAATTAGGTAATAAATAATAAGAATTGGCACATGGAGAGCAGATAATCGAGAGATCATAGGATATAAGATGCAAAAGTGATGTTTAGAAATAAGTGTCCATCGTCAAATTAATAAATTAGCCATATATGAAAACAAAAATTGAATTTGACTAAACACACAAAGATATTTTTAAATATGATTATATGGAAAAAAAAACTTCCAAGAAATTTTCCCAAAAGTGTATATTTTTCCTACTATGCCCTAATTACTAAAAATAGTAATTCTGAATTTCTAAAAAAGTGTGAAAACAATTAGAGAAAACAAAAGTGGTTTTCATTAAATCTATTAAAATTAATTATAACATCAAAGGAATTTGAAAATAGATCCATTATTCTTGAGATATGTAATGAAAGATGATTTGGCAATTAGGAGCCCTAAAAAGAGACCCATAGGGTAGCACCGACCATGAGACCTTAGCAAAATTTGCACAAACCAAAGTTAGGGTAGATGATAGATGTAAATAAGGTATGGATCTGAATATACAATGTTGATATAAAACCTTAGGGAAACTAGGGTTTTAAAGAAGGTGCAAGATACAATGTCACATTCACTGAAATGTTTTACACCCTTTTTGTTTTTAAGTATAACAAGATTAGTTATTTACATACACTAAGGATGTAAAGGGTAGATTCATCGGGTTATTTTGATTAATTAACTTCGAAATTAATCATACCATATCAAAATAATGCATTCATGCTTACAACTATGTATATGTGTTCAGAGAAGTTTTTACTTTTCTACTTTAAATTAATGAAGTGAAATAATAAAAAACAAAACTGACCTCAGAAGACGGCGGGGTTTACCGATACCCACGATGATGAATGTTGTAGCTGATGTTTGATTGCAGCTACCGATTTTGAATGAGTTTACAAGTTCACCAATCTTGGAAAGCAATCCGTGATCAAAAACACTAAATAGAAAGGATTAGATAAATGCATAGATAAGCTACTCGACGAAGGATAATCCCAGGAATCCAAAGGGGTTTCCTTGGTGAATGTCAGCTTGTTTTGCAATGTAATCAAGTGAATTAATAAATATAACGATATAAAATAGATAATAATATATAGATAATGGATTCATAGCTCTAAAAATTGAGATTGAAAGGAAGATCTTGAGTAGCTTTGAAGGTGGCCCAAATGAGGGTGGATGTAATTTGTATGCGTTCGAAGTAGTCATACCAAAACTATTCAGTTTCTTGTTGGATTTTGTAGAGGAATTCAAAATGATCCACAATGTCCTCTTCATCAACAATGAATTGGATTGCGCAAAGTGTAATCTCGTGTCGGATATTGTATTGTTCCCAGAAGAAAGGGTGCTAGACTATGGGAAGATCATAAATGTTGGCAATTGGATGTGAATGGCCAGGAACTGCCATCTAACAGAGAGCCATTCTTGAAAATAACATGTTAAATGTAGAGGATTTGATTAAAAAAATGATTTAAAGCTGGTAAATTGATAATAAAGATGAATTTGACAGGAATAACTAGCGATTTAGTCCAATCATTGGCGATTAGGGTGAATTGCTAGCGATTTATGTGAATATTGACAGTTTTGCTAAAAGCGATTTTTGAAGCTCTAAAATGATATTTTTGATTGATTTTAAAGTTTCTTATGACTTATAAATAATGAAAAAAGATGTAGGAATACCTTAGTATAGATGAGGAGTTAAAAGATGCCTCAAATCTTCAGTGGGAAGGATATGAGTTGATATGTTTTTGTGTCACGTTCTCTTAGGTTGGAATGATGAAGATGACCACAAAATGTTGTTGAAAATTATTGGTGTTGATATTGGGTGATCTCTGAATATGTCTTGGATTCTGTGAAGTTGAAGGTTAGAAGTAAATTGAAGATTGGAGGTCAAAAATAAAAAATCCTTGAGAGAGAGCACAAAGGTGCTATTTATAATTACTAGCAATTCAATTAAACCACCGACGATCCGCTTTTTTAGGGAAACAACTAGAAAAGTGGTTGAAACTACTTCTAATTAGGGGGTTTTGGTTTAGGATTTAGGTAAAGGGTTAAGGGAAGGTTAGGGACGAGGTGTAAAGGTTAGGAAGTAGTAGAAAATAGGTTTTAATGGTTTTCGAAATGGTTAGGGTTGATTTAGGGTGGTTAGGTTGTTTTTAGTAAGGTAAAATGATATTTTACAGATGTGAAATGATTTTTATGGGGTGTGGAAGGATATTTACATGGAGTAAATATTTTGAAGTATTTTAGACTTAAGATAAGAGATGTATGGATTAAGTAATGTGCTTATATGAATTTATTTGATTTAATATAATTGTGAAGATAGTGTATTCGGTGAGGGAATTAACATTACAAATTTTAAGTGTTTACATTTGGCCCTTTTTGTCGAGTAATTTGGTGTAGGAAAAGTTCTAGACAAAAATGATTTTCAATAGGTTTATTTTTATGGGTGATTCCCCCTCAAATTATGTTGATTGCAATGTAGTGTAAGGAACACTAGTTTGACAAGGTTAATTTGATTATGTATGACAAGAGTTTCTTTAAAAGTTTCCCTAAGATGGGGTATCGAAATGATAGGTGCTACTGTGAAATCAAGTGATAGGGGAACCAAAGGGTTTGTTTCCTATGGAAATATGATTCATAAGGGTAGGTTGTGAGGAAAAGGAAGTCAAGTGATGGGGGGCCAAAGGGCGCGTGTCCTATAGATGCATGACATATCTTGTGCTTTGATTTTGATCAAGATTTTTAATTGTCGAGGATTGGGGGATTTTAAAATGATACATTGTGTCAAAAAATGTGATAAGATGGTTTTTTTGATTTCGAGAAGTGTGATTTAGGGTAAAATGGGAGGAATCACTAGTGACTGATGATTATCGCTGACGATTACAACCAATCATTGGAGATTTAAGTAATCGTCGATGATTCTTGGGAAAGTGTGGGGGAGGCTATAAAATCCCTAGGTCAATGGTGAAAAGTTCATTTGTGTGACTTGATTTGTGAATTGGAGAGCTTAAGGAAGTGATAAAATGTGATTGGGAGTAATGGCATCATTGAGCAGGTAGAGGAATCCCACACAAACAGAGGTAGGTACTTGATTTTATTGTTTGAGTCGATTTTTAGCTAGTTTTTATTTGTTTTGTCATTTTCATCCGTACGGAGGGTTTGTTTGTAAAATCATCAGAATCATCGGTGATTCAGGAGGATCACTAACAATTCATGTGAATCACCTGTGATTTTTCTATTTTAGTTGTGACTGGGTTTATTTTCTAGCGATCGACTTGTTTGATGAGGTTTTGAAGATTTTTGTGATAAATATGGATTCTAATATGTGTTTTTTTAGTTGTAGGTGAATGCCAAGTTGAGTATCTAAGATAGGATTCATGTGATCCTAGCGGAGGTATGAGAGGAGATGTCAAATGATGACTGGAGACATGTGGAGGCAATAGGGTTTTTAGGGATGCGTGACTATAGATGCA
Organism: Taxus chinensis; assembly: GCA_019776745.2. NCBI lineage: Eukaryota > Viridiplantae > Streptophyta > Pinopsida > Cupressales > Taxaceae > Taxus > Taxus chinensis. Next base: position 182,430,783 of record CM034149.1, read on the forward strand.
TTCAAAGATGTAGAAGATTATTGTTGGCATTGATGGAGAGATGGGATCCAACCACTTGTACATTTTATTACCGACACGTGAGATTACAATCACTTTGGAGGATACCCATAGGATTACGAGACTGTCAGTATGTGGGGAGGGTATTTATTGTATTGATGAGATAGAGAGGGAGGATGTTATGAGGAGGTTGTATGGGGGTGATGCTGCGGATGTGAGATATACTTCATGTGGTTTTTATTATCAGTATTTGTATTTTTAGAAGAGAGAGGGTTGTACCCATATGACTATGCTAATGATGGGTATTTCATGTTTTACTTTTCCTGATTCTGGAGGGGGTATATTTCCACGGATAATGAGTAGAGTAGTTGCAAAGATGATGGATCATCTTACCATGTTTTCTTGGGCCTCTACACTACTAGCACAAACATACAGGGAGTTGTGGGCTTGGAGAGTCCATAAGAGATTTAATATAGATGTATCTTTTTTGTTATAGCGTTGGGGGTTTGAGCATATTGATATGGCTCATCTACATGGTTTACCATGAGGGTGTGTGGATATGATTGATAGGTCTACTAGTTTTATGAGATGGTGAGGGGATGTGGGACAATCGAGAGGGAAATGGAGGGAAGATCATTATAGAGATAATTTTACAGGGTTACAGGTGGGATATGTTCTGTGGAGATTGTATATTGATTTTTCATTTTGGTCAGGATTAGAGCATGAGATTTATGGGATACAAAAGGAGTTATAGGTGTAGGAGCGACGAGGGGGAGAGTGGGACCTTGTCAAATTTAGCCATGTTAGGTAGAAGTTTGGTTTGGTATAGGATGTTCTAGATGTTCCAGTACCATATAGATGAGATGAGGGAGATGTGAATATTCCCAAAGTAGTTGTGGGACCACCTCTTATCATAACTGATGAGCAGGGAACCATGGGTTTAGATGAGCACGATGATCGAGTTCCTATAGATGATGTTAGAGTGACTGTTGGTTACAGGCAGTGGTGGACTAGTCTTATGTTGAGTTTGAGAGGGCTCAATTGGTTCAGAGAGGGAGTAGGGTGTATGCTCAAGTAAAGGGAGAAAAATATATTTTTGATGTTAGTGATGATGAGGAGGGTTATGGAGATGGGGAGGATCTAGAGGCCCTTGTTGCACATTTTTCAGCTGAGAAGGCCTCCGTGGAGATTGAGAGAGATGGATTGCGGGTGGAGCGAGATGATTTGATTGGAGTGAGGGATACCCTGATTGGTGAGATGGATGGTGTTATAACTAAGCATGATACTCTCAAGAAATAGTTGGCATATGCCACGATTGACCGAGATAGGTACAAACAATAGCGAGATACCCTGAAAAAGGGATCTCAGTATTATAGGGTATTTAGTGTCAGGTCTGGAGCTGGTGGTCCAAGCCCATGCTAGTAGTCAGATGGGTGCATAGGGTATGGTTAGCTATGCCCACTATCAGTCTTTATAAGAGGGGTTGGCATATTATGAGGATTTGGTGATATGGGGCTTACTAAATAAATTTATTTATGTAGATCACTTAGCGCAGCAAAGGGTAGATCCTAGTACCATTGCAATGAGTGTGGGTCAACCACCTCAAGGACCAGACAAAGGAGATGATGGTCAGATTGCTGAGGGGAGCCGTGTTTGAGACAAGGAGTTCCTTGGGGATGTTTATTTTACTAGATAGTTATGATATGTATTGTATTTAGATGTGTATATGACTCTTTTATGAAGCCTTGATGTATATATTTTGGTATACAGAGTGAGGGGACTCCTGATGATATATTAAGACTTTGATCTTAAATATATAGATGATGACATGATTTGTCTTATGATTCATGTGTTGGCTTTGTTGTGATGTGATTTTTATGACTATGTTTATTTTTTATGAATGTTAATGTTTTTAATTTACGATGATCATATGATTTGAATGTGAAATATTTATGATTTGAATAGTGATGTATTGACATTATTGTGACTAAGATGTGATCCAAATTTTATGAAAATGTATTCTAAATTTTTAAGATATGAGTAAAAATGGAATGATCGCTTTGATTTGGATATGAATCATATGTGAGGGGTTATAAATACATTGAACACACTTGCACTTTTGTTCTTAACAATAAATGTTAACAAGATACCATCAGTAGGTAGTCACACATGAGATCCCAAATATAGAGATGAAATGATAAGATGTACCTTCCTAGAATGTAAAAGGGATAACATATGTAGGTTGTTTGGGAAAAGAGGGTTCTCCTTTTCAGAAATTTAATAGAGAGATGCCCCAACTTTACATATTATTCTTTTTCTAGAAAAATGATTGATGCGGGAAGCCTTTTTACATGGGTAGCCATCCTTCGAGGGAGTGGTCTAAATTTTTTGTTTTTATAGATAGCTATCCTTCAAGGGATCAGTCTATAATTTAATGGGTAGCTGTCCTTTGAGGGACCATTCTACATTTATTTTGACAATATGATTTGAATAGTTTTCCTTCAAGGGATCAATCTATTATTTTTGATAATATACATCCATAGATATTTTTGATTTTGTAAGCTAAGGGCATAAAATTAATAGAACACTTTAAGGAGGGGAAGAAATGTGTATACTACCTACAAACATATTCCCCATGACATGTTTTTAATTGGTACATAGGGTAGATGAATGTAATGATTACGGGGTTCCCATGGAGGGGGAACTTGTCCAAGTGAAAGATGTAATGAACAAAGATATGGTGCTCATCTTTAAGGATTTTGAGGATAGTGATGGAAAACCACATACTTTCAAATAATTATGATGATAAAATGATTGGTTGATGGTGGATTAATATCTTAGATGTAATGACTATTTTGATGATAAAAAGTTAACAATGGAAATACCGAAAGTGCAAGGAATTCAAAGGCTTCTTTTCAGGTGTACCATCAAGGGAGGCTAGGTGATACGCTCTCGACCCATACTTGTGAGTAATGGCGTATGGAACGATCCAGTTAGGGGTGAAATTTCCACGTTTAATCATTTTCAAAGTAGTGACATTTTGATTTTCTTTGAGAACGAGATCACCTATTTTAAATTCACGTTCTTTTACATGTTTATTGCATGTGCGTTTGATGCATTCTTGGTAGACATGATGATGTTCAAGGGTTGTCAAGCATTTTTCATCTAAGAATTTTAACTATGCTAAATAGTCTTGTCGATATTATTCATCAGGGATAAATTCTTTGAGAGATACAAAAAGTGATGGGATTTAAACTTCGAGGGGTAGAACCACCTCAAAGCCATAGAATAGTGAGAAGGGCTTAGCACATGTAGGAGTACATATGCTAGTTTGATAAGCCCAAAGAGAAAAAGGGATTTGAAGATGCTAATTCCTTCCTACTTCATGTATTGTTTTCATGAGAATTTTATTAAGTGTTTTGTTAGAGGCTTTGGCTTTTCCATTTGATTGGGGATAGTATGGTGATGAAAATCTACGTTTGATGTTTAAGGTGTCGCAGAGTTTTTTAACATCCTTGTTTTTGAGTGATTTTCTATTATCTGCGAGAATTTTATGAGGAACACCGAAATGACATGATGTATTGATAGATTAAATTGATGATTTGATTTACCTTAGTTAAAGTTAAGGGGATGGATTTGACCCATTTTGTAAAGTATTCAGTGACTGTGATGATGGAATTATTTTTTTGAGATGAGCAAGGATTGATAGTGCTAATAAGGTCTAACCCCAATTGTGAGAAAGGCCATAGGTCTTGGGATGGCTGTAAAGTTTGACTAGAAACATGGATGAGGTATGAATTTTGTTGACACTTAACACATTTCTTAACATATGTGCAACAATATTGAATGATGGTAGGCTTGTAATATCCAAGTCATAAGACATGTTTAGCGATAACGTTACCATTGAAATGTCAACCATGTATACCATCATGGACCTCTTGAATTTATTTGATGGATTCATGTGACTTAAGACATCTTAATAGAAGGCCATCAAAACCAAATTTATGTAGGATATCGCCTATAATGACATAGCAAATGGCACATTGAATAAATGATCATTTAGCATTTTAGGATACGTAGAGGGGAATTTTAGATTTTGAAAGGTAGTCAAATATTTGAGTATACCATATATCAGTTGGATGATTTACAATAGTGTTGATAGAAGGGAGTTTATTTCCATGTGAGGGTTGATCCAATTTGTGAATGAATACAAATAGTTTAGAGTTATCAATTGATTCTTTGATTGATAAGGGGATGAGAGACCCTAAAGAAGCCATGGTGTCTAAAAACTTATTAGAGGATCGTGCAATTGTTTGAATGGTGTAATGATTGAAGGATTCGAGGAGGAATTCAACATTGGCTTTATACTTTTGTAGGATTTCATTTTTACTTTGATAATCCCCTTTAATTTGATTAATGATGAGCTATGAGTCTTTGTAAATTTCTAGGATTTGAACACCTAACATGATAGAAATTTGAAGACCCATTATTAAAGCTTCATATGCAGCCATTTTATTAGTACACTCAAAGTTAAGTTTGAATGATAGAGGAATATGATTCCCCCAGGAAGGTATGATGACGATACCGACCACCCCCTCTTGCTGACATTTATATCCATTAAAGAAGAGGGTCATTTTGATAGGATCAAACTCATGATCATTGAGGGTGTTAATATATTCATCAGGGAATTGTTCATGAGGGAGTTGATTTTCAGAAAGGGTAGCCTTGGCAAGTTGATCAATGATGGCTTGATCGTTAATATTATTATTTTTATATGAATTCAAGGTCAAACTTGGTCATTAGCATAAGCCACCGCGTGATTCGGTCACTATGATATGCCTTAGAGTTCATGGTTTTGAGTGGGTTGAAGCTGGTGAAAACGTGAGTTTTAAGATTGAGAAGAAAGTGATGTAGTTTAGAGGTTGCAAAGTATAGAGCACAACACAATTTTTTGGCTTTAGTGTAATGGGTTTCACATTTGTGGAGGGCACGGCTTATGTATTAGATGAATTTTTCATGACCTTGGTTATCACGATGAGAAAGCATTGCCCATAAGGCATGATTTGTAACATATATGTAAAGGTAAAATGGCTCCCCCTCATGAGGAGGTATGAGTACACGTGGTGATAGAAGGTATTGTTTAAGTTTGTCAAAGGATTTTTAACAATTAAGATCCCATTTAAAGTCAATGTATTTGTGAAGAAGGTGGTGAAATGGTTGAACAAAATATGAGAGTTGTGATATTAAATGTCGGATAGACTATAATTTACCTTGAAGACTACGCAGTTGTTTGAGATTGGAAGAAGGAGGAATTTCGATAATCACTTTGATTTTGGTAGGATCTACTTCAATGTCTTGGATAGATACAATGAAACCTAAATTTTGTTCGGTGAGAAAACAAAAAATGCATTTATAGGGGTTAAGGAAAAGGAAAAATTGGATAAGATGAGTGAAGATCGAGTCAACGACGATGAGATGATATCTGTGTTGTTTAGAATTTCCTAGGAGACCATCTTCGTAATATTTGATAGTTTTGTGGATAAGATCATGGAAGATATAGGTCATGACACGTTGATAAGTTGCTCCAGGGTTCTTAATTCCAAAGGTCATGACATGGTAGCAGAAGGTCCCCCAAGGGGTAATGAAGGATGTTTTGTGTTGATCGTCAATGGTGATGAGAATTTGATTGTAACCAGAAAATCCATCCATAAGGGAGAGAATTTTGTGGCCAACTATTAGATCGATGAGTTGATTGATATTCAGAAGAGGGAAATAATATTTAGGATAGGTGAGATTGAGATCCTAGAAACCATTGAAAATGCGTAACATTCCAGAGGCTTTGGTTACAGGTACGGTGTTAGAGACTCATTGTGGATAGTCAATGGGTATGATGAAATTAGAAGAAATCAAGCATTGTAACTATTATTTGATGATAAGAGCTATGCGAGGGTGCATCCTACGAAGATTTTGTTTAATTGATTTGACATTGGGATAGGTGAAGATATTTTGTATGATGATGTTAGGATCAATACCTTGCATATCACTATACGAACATGAAAAGCCTTGACTATACTTAGATAAGAAGTTGGTGAAATCGTTTAACTCTTTTGGATTTAGTGAGTGACCGAATTTCACTATGTGGGGCTCTTGAGGGGTGCCTATGTTAATGTCAATGGTGGAATTTTTGAGAAGGGTTGATGTTTTGGGTGGTAGGGATTTCTGGAGGAAATGATCCTCTATTCCCAAATGGGAGAGAATATCTTGATCGTCACAACATTGAAGGATGTCGATGGTGGGAGAATATTCCTCAATCATTTTTGGCCAAATGAGAGGAATTTTTTCTGTGACATGGTTAGATTGATAAGTTAATGGTCCTAAAGGTATATTATTGACTAAATAAAAAGTTAGGTGGGGTGGAGATTGTGTTGTCGGTGTCCATGGGGTCATCGTGTTCTATTGAGGATGAAGTTTATGATTCTGTGATACATAAAGGTGCAGTATATGTAGATGATTTAGTAGATGATGGTTTGAGGGAATGTTGGGTAATTAAATCATATATTCCATGTTCATAATGTCCAAAAACAAAACCTTTCCATGTGTAGCGATGGAAATACATTTGTGCGAAGCTTTGATTATTTAGAGATTTGAAATCTGATAAGAAGGGCAAATCATGGTGTTGATGAAATGGTTACGAGGAAGGGTGGTTGACCCCTCCATAGATGAGGTTTTTTTCAGCTACGTGGGGCCATAGGAGATGATGTATCTGACGTTAGGCTCATACATAGGTTGTTTGTTTGGTCTTCCATACATTTTGGGTGTAGGAAGAGAATTAAACATGAGTAGATGATACTCTCCCAGTGAAAGATGTTCCATAATGTCAGCGAGGGAAGAATCACTTGGTAAATTGGAATATGGGATGGATGTGTGGGTAGATGCTTTGTCAGAGGATTTTGATTTTGATTTAGGTACAAGGAAATCATTTAGATGATATTTCATATTGAAGTTGGTAAGGGGATTGTGATTTGCAGGGAATGTGAATGTTTTACCTTCATATTCATATTTAAGACATCGGTGAATTGTCGAGGGGACACAACGCATGGTGCTTATCTAAGGTTTTCCTAACAGAATATTGTATTGGAAATCCCCCTCTACAAAATAAAAGAGTTTAGGAATATTTTTGACGCCAAATTTAAGAGGTAGAATGATAGTACCTAACATGGGCACGATGGTTTCGTTAAAATCTCGAAGTAATATCGTTGTTTAGGTGATAACAATGTTTGGTAGTCTAAGTTGGTTAAAATTTATGGATGATGATGTTGATGGAAGTTCCCCCATATATTATGACCATTTTGATGAGGGCATCATTGATTTGGGTGGTGATGAAGAGGGGCAAGTCATTCCAAAGTGATGGTATTTCGGTAGAGTCAAAGGAGATAGCTGAGGATGTTTTGAGAGGACCTATAAAGTCTATGAAAGAACGTGGGTCATACTCAAGTACTAATATAGACTGAAGGGGTTCAATCATGACTTGTTTATGTGAAGGTGATGTCTGAACTAGCTCATAAAGTGACATTTTGACAGGATCTTGGTGTAGTTGTTTGATGACTAATTTTTGTACTAGGGTGGAAGATGGTGGAGTGGCAAAGATGAAGAATTTGGTCTTGGATTGTGATGTCTGATTAGACGTATCAAGAGTGAGAGAAATTAAAAACTTAGATTTATCGTTGGATAAGGAAGAGGTGAGTTTTGGAGGAGGAGGAATGGCGATAAAGGTTTTAGATTTTTTTTCTAAAAGGATTAGGTTTGTGGGTACGTGCGTGAGTGGTAATATGGAAGACATCGAATTGATGAGGAAGAAACTTACTCAAGGATTCCTTAGGTGTGGATGAGGGCGTAATCATGCTGATTTTAGATGTCGAGTGGGATTTCTTTGATTTATGTGACTCTGAAGGAAGAATATCTTTACTTTCAAGTTTTTTAACAACTGGGTGAAAGGATTTACAGTCTTCTACAAAGTGTCAAGGAATTTTATGGTAATAACAGAAAGCTTAAAAATTATACGAGGATGGCTTCCAACCTCAAGAGATGGATGGATTTAGAGGAGGCAACTCTATGAGTTCCTGTTGAAGGATTTTTGCTAGAGTTATTGCTGTTAGAGTAGGTATTTACCTTAGCTCATGTTCACCTAGGTACTTTATTTACCTTTATTGTATTTATCCTCACCCACTTATGTGTGTGGATATTTATTTTATCTTATTTAGATATTAGGAGATATTATCTAGTTGTTAGGTATAGTTCTTTCCTTGATCTATGGTATTGACTAGATCCTTGATGTCTAGTTCTCTCCTAAATCTATGGTCTTGACTAGTTCTTTGATGACTAGTTATTTCCTTGATTTATGGCTTGATCTACAACCTTGACTGGTTCTTAGATTGTTATTCCTTTCCTATTTAAGCAAGGCCCATTCTCAATGTATTACATTGAGTGCCATAATAATATATGATATTGTTGCTCATTTGTTTGCAAAAGTTTATGTAAAGTTATTCTGGTGAATTAATTTCATCTTATTGATCATGGTGTTTGATTAGCATCTGTGTTCTTGGCTTGGTATGATGTGTTATCATTCCTTTTAGTTACATAGTGTCCTTTTGATGAGGATGTTGAAGGTGATGATGTCTCGTTTGATTTGGTAATCACAGGAGGTGTCATTTTGGATATGGATTGTTTAATCATTTGTGGATGAATAGTTTTTGATTGTTTGATGGTAATAGGTGATTTATACAAAGGGTAAAGACCCAAGATAGATGGTTGAGACTTTGATTTTTGTGTAGGCGTAATTGGATGGTTTCAGGATCTGATTATAACCTTTCTATATGGAGGTGGAATAAATATTTGAAGGTTACATGGGTGATATTGAGCTATGAAATCATCATGATTTGGATAATGGATTACTTCTAAGATTTATGTGGAGAATTCATAGATGAGCTAGGTGAAGAGGATACATTCGTGGATGAAGAGGTTCATTTTTGATGACATGTTTTGAGGAGATTTCTGATTGTTTGTCGGATGTTGGATCAGGGATATCACAAGAGGAAGATGCAGGTGTGGATTGAGTGATAGGTGATGTTTTATTGATGGTGTTTATGGTATGTTGGGCTTAAAAATTGTTGGTTTGTGGTTGATTACTTGATGGGGAACGATTCAAAAATGGGTGCTTGAAGACATCAAGGTTATGATTCTGAGGTGCAGTAGGATTTTCTAAATGTAGCTCACCTTTCTCAATCAGATCCTGAAGGACATTAAAAAATTAATGACACCTTTCAATGCCATGACCTTTGACCCTATGGTATATACAATAATCATTATCCCTGTACCAAGAGGGTTTCAAAATGGAGGCATCAATAGGACATATGGATGGAAGAGAGATCATTTTAGCAGTGAGAAGTTTATAAAAAACCACACTATACGATTCTCCTATGGGAGTGTAACTTTGTTGACATTGGGAAAGTTCGGTAGTTTAATGTTCTTTACAAGAAGATTTGACGACTACTATGTTGGCTAATGATTTGGGTTTATCTTGAATAGAGATGGTTTATATGGAAATTCATATTTTAGTTTCTTTGGTCTAAGTTTGACTCTGACTAATTTGAGGGCTCAAGTTCATGTTTATGGGCCATTGTAAAAGCTTCGTTAAACATCTGTAAAGATTATATTTGGAGTGTAGATGAGATGTGTTTAGTGCATGAACGAGAAAATAATTCGATTAACTCTATTTGTAGGAGAGAGAATGATAGTTGATTAATAATACCCCTCCAACGGGCAACAAAGTCTGCAATGGATTCATCCTCGAAATGTTTAATTACATATAGGTTGGTAATGGTGATTTTGCGGGTGATGTTAATAAAAAAGAGTTTAAGAAAGAGTTGGGCAATCTGTGCGAATGAGAAAAGAGAATATTGTGGGATGATGTTATACCCGTCCAGGGTAGGGCCGGCTAAAGACATGGGAAATGTCTTAAGCATCAAGTCTTCATCATGGGCTATAAGATAACATGCATGAAGAAAATCTCAGATATGTTGTTTGGGGTATTATTTTCTATAAAATTCGAGAAATTTTGGAAGCTCCCAGTGAGGAGGATAAGATTTCTAAGTCACAGACAAATTAATTGGTTCATTGCATATTTATTCATATGATAGTTTATTTTTACAACCCATGGAAGCGGATTCAAGATTGGATATTTGATTCATTAAAACCTAAAGGTGGTAAGTTTCTGGTTGTTGCTACATGCTGAATGAGGATGAACCAAGTTTATTAAATGAAAATTTACTGCGTTGTTGATATGGTTGATATTGTTGTGAGATATTTTGTTGGAAATGGATGTTTTACTGGGGAAGACTTATAGGGATGTTGTAAGTGGGCTATGAGACTAACAATTGTGATGGCTAGATGTATTGATACTGGGGATGAATAGATGTATTTAGAAGAGGTTGTAATTTTTGAGGTGCTTGTTAGAAGGGTATGGGAGTGAAGACAAGGGGTTGTGATTGATATGGGGTGTTCTGAAGAGGAATAGAGGTATGGACAAGGGGAAGGAATGGTTTTAGTATAGACTAGGAGGAGGTAAGTGATTGGGATGGTTGGGGTATGTGTTGCGAAATAAGAGAGGTTGAGGATTGTTGTGAAATTGGATGAGTACTGAAAATAACAATAGTGTTGATTAAGGGTGTAGATACAGGGATAGACATAATAATGATTTGGAGAGGTGGTGTGGTTTATTTAGAGAGTGGTGGTTGAGACACACTAATGGAAAAAATGACAGAACTCACGAGAGGTGTTTGGAGAGTAGAGGATTTTGGATGTGTTTTTGTAGATGGAGAAACATTTTTGTTGTTTTGAGGTGGCATGGAACCAGTCGAAGGGTTGGGTGAAGACATACGTTGTTGACTGGTCGTGTCTTGTGAAGAAATTATATTAAAGTCAAAAGTGATGACAGGAACTGAAGACACAACATTGGATGTTTCTAATTGACTGTTAGTTGGATAGGAATATATCTGCTAGATGACAGGTTTGTGGTTTCGATCAATAAGATGGGAAAAATTTCATGAAGGATTAGGTATATAAGGATGAGGTTCAGGTAGTGAATATTGAAGATGAAAACCTAGGGAAACAAGGTAGACATTGAGAGAAATAGGGTTTGAATCTAAGATTTATGAAAATAAAAGATCACCACTATCAAATAAACATGGACTGAAAGGATCAAGTATCTTAGATGAAGAAAATTCAATACTAGGTGAATGTGGTTGTTCTTGATTTTCCTGTTAGGGTGAGAAAGTAGCTCATCGTTCCTTTAAGAAACATGAGGTTCCTTCATGAATGTTTAGAGATGCTCAACATATCTATGGAGATTCTCAAACATATTTTCAAAAGTTTAGATACGGGATTGTTGTCTCGTAAGAACCATAGAAACAAACAAACAAACAATCACCTAATGAAGAATAAACTAGATAGTTGATTACAAACATTAGAAAAATCACACAAGAATTTTTGATTATCTTGATCAATTTAGAAGAAAAGTGAAATGTGTGAAATGACTGATAAGGTCCTAGGAAATCGCCATCTATGAATGGTTTTAGGAATGTTGAAGGTTTGATTCCTCGATATACTTGAACATACGTGAGGCCCAAATCTATCCTGGTACCGATACGGGGCCTTATATTGGGGTCTACCCCCTCACTTCATGGTCCCACAGAGATAAGGCAGTCACGTTATTAGCCAATATACTGACAACCAATTTTTAATACTCAGCCAGAATATCGAGTTGTTTTCCCTCTTAGGTGATGAAATCCCTATAGTTTCACCCAAGTAGAATTGTTTGATGCAAATTTTATATTCAATGTGGTTTGGATTTGTGTGAGGGATATTATGTGAATGTAATATATTAATCCTTTTTATTAATCTATGTGATCACGAAGGATGAAAGGTTTGTTTTAATCCCAAAATAATGGTTGATTTCGACGAGGACAAAAAATAAGTTGTAATGCTTGAAAATAAAAAGAAAAGAAGAGGAATCACCTGAGAAACGTATCCTTTTCAATTTTAATTTTTTTGATTTTTTTTATCAATGCAATAATGTAGAAAAGAAAAGCCACTAGAGAAAAGGCTTGCAAAAAGGTTAGCATAAAACATAAAACAACAAAATAAAAATGGTGTCGGAGGTTGACTGACTGAGTAATGATAAACAGTCACTGAGATCGTTGGTGATTGACAGGAGGATGACTGACTGAGTAATCATAAGAAATCACAAATATCATCAGTGATTGACAGGAATCGCTGGTAATTCACCCAATCACTAGTGTTTTGATTGGATCGCTAGCGATTACAGAGAAGAAAATAAAAAATGAACTAAATTAATTTAAATGAAAGGAAAGAGGTACTAGGTCCCACTGTGCATGCCATAATTTTTAGAGAAGTTTTTAATTTTTTTCTTTAAATTAATGAAGTGAAATACTGAAAAAAATGACCTCAGAATATGGCGGGGTTTACCGATACCTGCGATGATGAATGTTGTAGCTGATTTTTGATTGAAGCTGTTGAGTTCGGATGAGTGTACAATTCTGTCGGTCTTGAAAGGCAATATGTGATCAAAGGCACTAAACAAAAAGGATTAGATAAATGGATAGATGAGCTGCTTGGCAAAGGCCGATCTCAGCAATCCCTAGGGGCTTCCTTGGCAAATGTCAGCTCGTTTTGTAATAATCAAGTGAATTGATAAAGATAACGATATGCAATAGATAAAAATAGATAGATAATGGATACAAATATCTAAAACTTGAGATTGAAAGGAAGGTCCTAAGTGGCTTCGAAGGTGGCCCAAGTGAGGGTGGATGTAATTTGTACGCGTTCAAAGTAGTTGTACAAAAAATCTTCAATTTTTTAATTACATTTCGTGGAGGAATTCGAACTGATCCTCAATGTCCTCTTTTTCAAAAACAAATCAGATTGCGCAAAGTGTAAGCTCATATAAGATGTTGTATTATTCAAAGAAGAATGGGTGTTGGACTATGGGAAGTTCATAAATATTGGTAATTGGATGTGAACGGCCAGGAACTGCCATCTAACAGAGAGCCATTCTTGGAAACAACATGTTAAATTTAGAGGATTTGATAAAAAATGATATAAACCTGGTAACTTGATAAAAAAGATGAATTTGATAGGAATCACCGGTGATTTAGGCCAATCATTGGCGATTAGGGTGATTTGTTAGTGATTTATATGAATATTGATAGTTTTGTTAAAAATGGTAGTTGAAGCTCTAAAATGATATTTTTAATTGATTTTAAAGTTTCTTATGACTTAGAAATAATGAAAAAATATGTAGGAATACCTTTGGATAGTTGATGAGTTAAAAGTTCCCTAAAATATTTATTGGGAAGGATCTGAGTTGATATGTTATCATGCCATGTTCTTTCAGGATTGAATGATGAATATGACTAAAAGAATGTTGTTGGAAATGATTGGTGTTAATGTTGGGTGATCTTTGAATATATCTTGGATTATGTGAAGTCGAAGGCCAGGAGAAAATTGAATATTGGAGGTTGGAAATCGAATATCCCTGAGAGAGAGCAAAAAGATGCTATTTATACTCGCCAGTGATTCGGTTGAATTGCCGACGATCCACTTTTTCAGGTAAAAAACTAGAAAAGTGGTTGAAACCACTTCTATTCAAGGGTTTTTGGTTTGGGATTCAGGTAAATGGTTAAGGGATGGTTGGGGATGAGGTGTATAAGCTAGGAAGTAGAAGAAAATAGGTTTTAATGGTTAGGGTTGATTTAGGGTGGTTAGGTTATTTTTAGGAAGGTAAAATGAGATTTTATAGTTTTGAAATGATTTTAACGGGGTGTGGAAGGATATTTACATGGAGTAAATATTGTCAAGTATTTTAGACTTAGGATAAGATATGTATGGATTAAGTAATGTGTTTATATGACTTGCTTTGATTTAATATAATTGTGAAGATAGTGCATAAGGTGAGTGAATTAGCGATACAAATTTTAAGTGTCTACAATATGATATGCTAAAATTTAAAAAATGCAAAACAATGAGTGCACTTAGTTGATTACAAATGTAACACCCATGTTCTTAATCATCCAATTTAAGCATTTATTTGAATAAACCCCTTAATCATAATTAATGCCTTCAATGATTTTCATCTTGCAACAATTAAAAATATGACATAATTAAATGTTTACAATCCATCTCATAACAAATGATAACCATGTGTAACTGTAAGGGTCAATTAAATGTACTCGACCCCCCTTAATTTACTCTAAACAAGTGAGTATAACTTATATACTTTTTGTTAAACCCTTATAACAGTTCTTCAGTTTTATGTGCAACTCCTATGTGTCAACTTGGAAAATAGACAAGATACAATCCATCCGGTATCTACCATAAATAATTAGGAGTATGGTGAACAAACAATGTAATAAACTAGCTACACTACTGGACTAATTTTTCAAGTGTTTCTCTGTAAACTCAGTTTTGTGATTGCACACAAGTCAGCAAAACTTTTCTCTATCACCACACAACTATCCCTTCACAGGTATTTGGTTCTCATTTTATTGTTTAAGAATTAAGTTTAATTTCAAAGAAGTAGGAATCATGAATAATCCTTCTAATCAAAAGGATCTTATAAGTCCCATCTTAGGATCCCTATAGGAAAGATAGTGACCACATAATGAATTTTTTCATTACGTACTCGCTATCCTTCTTGTAGCCATCCTAAGCTGTCACAGTTAGGATTCAGTTGAAAAGAACGATGATTCCAGATATCTACACTTCAATTTCAATTTACTTATCTAAATCGGATAAGTTAATAAGCTCATTGTTATGATAGGTTATATGGTATTGTAACACATCATTCATTTCTTGATAGATAGTCATAGTAACTCACTAAATTACTATATTTAATAAGTACCTTTTTTCATGCTGTCGTAACATAGTGTTGTCATTCAATGTAAGATTATTTAACTATGTCTCACATTTAAATGATACAATCACTTCCTATTTAGGGTTGGTATTAATCACATAGGTTCATCATTTAATCTTGCATAGTACATTTTATCTCATTTAATATACATTGTAACTTATTTGGTAAGGTGTAATATTAATATGACATAGTTTACATTATATTGTTTTTCCATAGCATACTATGTTAATTAATAACACCTCTGTTCATTCATAATGAAACTATAAAATCAGCTATGTTTTCTTTAAAAAATCAATAACCTATACTTACACACTATTGTCAAAAAAACACTTCAACACTTTCAGATTCATAAGGTAGAATAAGGATATAATCATTTTTTTCGTTGTACTATTTCCCATATCATACTATGTTTTTCAATCATCATATTCGTTCATCCATAATGATTTAATAAACTAGATATAGTTTCACAAAATAATATCAGTAATTTATTTCATACTTTGATGTAAAACAACATTAAAAAAACCTTAGAGGGTCTCCTTTCTGGAATTCCTTTGTGGCCTCTAAAGAAATCTTAACCAAAGGTACTATATGGGAAATTGGAAAGGGCTCTAGAATAAGTTTTTGGTATGATAATTGGATTAAGGATTCCCCCTTAGCTAACTTGGATATTTGGAAAGAAGCTGCTTAGTACTACAAGGAATCTGGAAAATTTTGGATTCGAGACTTTTGGTTCCAGGAGGATTTTGTCAGATGGGAAAACATTGAGCCTCCTACAAATTTTGATGGTGACATCCAACCTTTCCGGGTTCTCAACAATAACTTAATGGATTTCCACATCCCCATGTTCCAAACCAAGGATGACTCCATCAAATGGAAAGAAGAAGAATCTATAAATTTCTCCGTTAAATCAACCTACATGTCAAATTTCAAGACTGATTTGCACAAGGACTATTGGGGTAAACTCTGGGTGATGAATCTCACCCCAAAGATTAATATATTCTTCTAGCTGGCTACCCAGAATAAAATCCTGACTGTGGAAAATCTAAGGAAAAGAGGAATGAAGATTCCCAATAGATGTTCTCTTTGTAAGAAAGAAAAGGAAAATGTCAACCATCTCCTCCTTCATTTCTCCTTCTCCCATGAAGTCTTTGCTTCCATTATGGATCTGTTCAATATCCAATGGATCCTGCCCTTGTCGATTGAAGACTATTGTTTTCAATGGGAGAGTCCTTTCCGCTTTCCCATCTTGATCTGGGCCTGGAATATTGCCCTCCCTCATTTTTTTGGGGTTTATGGAAGGACAAGAATGATGGTATCTTCTGTGATCAGAAATCTCTTCTCTCGAAAGTTAGAAGAAAAAAATTGAATGCCATAAAGAAAAACATTAAACTATTTAAAGGAAAAGTTAAGAAACCTTGCCTGAAAAGTGAGAAGATAGTTCTTGACAAGTTTTCCCTTGGCCCAGTGGAATTACACATACCTAATAAGAAATCTAGTTGGATTAGGCCCAGGGGAAATGTTGTAAAGTTAAATTTTGATGGAGCTTCAAAAGGGAATCCGGGTCCTGTTGGGGGAGGGGGAATTCTAAGAAACAGTGAAGGAGATTGGTTGTTTTCCTTCACGGGTCCATTAGGTCAACAAACCGACAACATGGTGGAAGCTAGAGCTCTTCTTTGGGGGGTTTTGTTGGCTAAAGAAAAAGGCTTCAAGGAAATCTAGATCAAAGGTAACTCTCTCCTCTTAATTAATTCCCTCAATAATCAAAGTTCCATTAATTGGGCCATAAGAAATATCCTCAACGATGTGAAGGAAAATTCAATTTTTTTGATAGCGTTTCTTATAATCATACCTTATGTCAAGGGAACAAATGTGCGGATAAGATGGCTAATTATGGAATCACTTGTAATGATTATAAGATCTGGTGTAAAGTTGATAAATTACCCATGGACATTAATGAGACCATTAGTAGAGATAGAGGACACTAAGTTTTATAATGTTGGCACGAGTGAGCCTAATGGTGGAAACAACTTACTTAACATCTTGTTCTCCACGAATTTCTATTAGTGCGAAAGAGGGTATTTTTTTGAAAAGTAGTAGCAAACAGAAGAAGTTCAGTCTTGTGACAATGGGGGGTGATAGGATTATAGTTGAACCTACTAGCCAAAGCATTGAAGCTTTTAATCAACATCTGTGGAATAAGCTTAGGATTGGGGGTTTCAGTAATTACATTACCAAATTACATGGTCACGACCCCTCCCTGTCTAAGGATTTTGGAAAATCTTGGAAAGATGATAAGTTTGAAGTCAGAGAGATGGAAATCGTGGTTTTTGATCCACCATCGCCCTGACGATGGACATGAAAATGGGTGGGCTTAATATTTTTAAGGAAAGAACCCGCAGAGTAAAAAAATTGAGTTACTCTTCGTTGGCAAGGAAATATGTTGTTTCTTTACGGATGGTATTTCCAGGTCATGTATTACGTGTATTTGGAGATATATGTGTCTTCAAATAATGAAATACATCACTCTAGAAGGAAAATAATGAAAAATCTATACTCACCATATGACCCTTCTGAATATGTTCTGCCACAAGGTCATGGTGAGCATCCATTTATTTATATTTATGTCTCTGACTAACTCTTTGATGGCTTTCCAGTAGGAGAAAGTGGAGATGCCTCTACATGAAGGGCTCATTCTTTTGCTGTTTGAAAATGGGAAACCTATTATGTCCTCTTCCCTGAAAGAGAAGGTGGATGAGGATGACCTCACTCTTATAGAATGCCTTACTAAGATGAAGGCTGGGAAATGCAAAATTGTGGGGGAGGATTCTGGTAAAGAAATGGGTGAGGATGGTCATGGGGAAGCGAGCATATCAAGAAAAAGAGATCGGGATGGTAATTTAAAGGGTTTCAAGGATTTGAGCAGAAAGGTCCAATACTTAGAAGGGGTTCTTTAGGCAATGGAATAAACCAATGTTGGTCAAAGGGAAACAATGATGGATGTCATTAATGCTTCTAAGAAAATTGTCTCTGCTTAGATGAAGTCTAAGCAGAAGTTTCTAGAGCTGGAGGACTAGGTCAAAAATATTAGCTACAGGTTGGAAGGGATGGAGGAGGGCACAAAAAGAAGGAAATTTAACTTGCGCATTAGTAGCTCCGAGGATGAGCTGGAGGAAGATATTAATGAAAAAGGTGCTGAGGATGACGAGATCTAAGATAGTCATGATGGTAACAGTGGAGGATCTCCAAAAATTAACTAGTGGTTTTGGACTGTTGGCATAATTTTAGTGAACTTCTGTTATTTTGTAGTTTTGGAGACTATTTATCCTTTCTCTAGTTTTCCCACTTTGGTACGAAGTCCGGTTCTTAATTGTAATATTTAAGCATGTTTAACTCCTTTCTTAGACTTTTTTGTTTCTTTCTTGCTCGTTTTTTTTCTGTTCCTCATCTTGTAATGGCCACTAGGAGCTGATCCCTGTTTTTACCTATTCAAATAAAAATAAAAAAAACATTAAAGAAACCTTAATATCTCACAAAATGTGATACAAAATAACAACTAATTCTATTTAAACACAATAAGGATAAATCCATATTTTCCTATACAATGACATACAATTATTCAGAATAGTACAATAGGAAAATTTCCTTAATCAACTTGCAAAAATAATACTTCCGCATTACAATAAAATAAAATCACCCTTATCAGACTTTTAAACAATCAATGTATGAAGTAATCATGCCGATTCAATAAAATATAGATTTATTTTATTAAAATATGAAAGCAATGACTGTTGCAACTGATATACAATGAAATGCAGGTGTTAGGAAATGTATTCAATTTATTTATGAAAGCAAATGCAATATATAGGTAACTTACTTGGATTTCACTTATCCCAAAGTGTGTTTGGACTAGAGAATGTGATAGAACAGAAACATAGACAATTGTAATTTTACTTAGAAAAATGTAGAGGTGGTCGAAACTCCTAAACATGGGCACTTGGACAAGGGAAGGGGCACCTGTGGATGCCCTAGATCTCTGGTGGGAGTTGCAGACTACAAAAAATATTGGGATTTGGTTTCGACATAGTTGTTAGGGTTTCTCACTTGTTCAACATTGATCACTTTAAAGTTACACTTTGACTGCGGGAGTACCTATAAATATGCAACACAAATATCCTCCTATAAAATCCTAAAAAAGACATCAAATTCTAAAACAGAAAGATGCACAATGAGGGGTCCGACTGTCCTCAACTGTCAACTAGTGAACTTAAGACTAAGTGATGCAATACATTTCAGACCCAATGTAGTTCTATGTGTTTTTGTGTGCAATAGTTCCCATAGGTTGCCCTTACACCAATGACGCCAAGATAGGGGGAAATAACTAGATGTAAATGCAAATGTGTGGATGGAAACATGAACTTACCCTTCCTATATAGTGTGTATGTAGAGTAATGAGCCCAAAACGTAGTCCCTTTGATATGTAGATATAGATCCCTTGATATAAATTACCCACCATTATAATGGTATGTATGTTGTGTATATTTAGGGATATCTTGCTTGAATTTAAACACTAATGACCCGATGTTCTGACTAGCACCTCAGAATATGAGTGAAAATACCAAAAATACCGACCTCAAATGTGAAAAATAATATAAAGAAGAGGACACATGTGCCCAAGATGGACAAGAGTGCTTGGGTGCTAGCGTCAAGTCCTGGGTACTGGTGTCCAGAGAAAAGTGACAACGAATATGTGAAGACTGAGAGATAGGGATCCCTGTGACCTGACCAAGGATGAGTGTATGAGTGATAACTGTGCAAGATGAAAACAATAGAAAAAAACAACACACGCAGATGAAATAGGAAGTGTGCCATTAGTAAATAATTTTCTTACACAAGATGCATATATAAAACAACATACTTGGCAGTATAGTAAATAGTAGTAGGTGCTTGATTTTGTATCTACATTTTCCACCCTTTATACTATTTGAATGAAATTCAAGTACTGTAAAGGAGATAAGGAACATACCTAAAAATCCATGTTGTGGAAGTACATGCAGATGTTGTAGAAGCACATGCAAAATAATAACAAATAACATGGTGAACCATGGATAGGCATGTCAACCCATGCAACATAAAGAGAGATGGTGAACCATTTTCAAGAGCACTAGGCAAGATCGATGATTTCAATTTTGAGTGATTGGAGATTTCAAATTTTTTTGCTGATGAATATTTTGATGGAGGTAGGGAGTGATCAATTCCTAACCCAATTTTGTGTCTGTGAAAAAATGAGGATTTGTGTATCCTGTTGCCAGAAGAAGAGTGTAGGGAGAAAGGTCTAGTTTTACCCTTCAACTTTAACTACATTCTCAAAAGGTCTAGCTACTACAAATGGACAAAAGACCAAATTTTTTCATTTCGATACTTTTCGATCAAAGTTGAATAACCCATACAAGAGTAGTATTGGAAAGGAAATGATGTCTCATTTCCCACACCCCAAGGATGTCACAATATGTGTGAGATGACTTCCATGTTAGGTCATTTGGAAGTGATAGAAAATATAGAGATAACTTCCCATTTTAGATCATATGGGAAAGTGATGATGTAACTGTTGATGCAGAATCACAACAACCCTAATTGTTTGTAATTCAATGCATTGAAAATGTCAATGTGATTTCATAACATGGAGCTTTTCCCAAAGTGTGGTCCGACGTTTCAATAGAGAAATATCTCCATAGAAATGTCAGCTCCTAATCCTCTATTCTTATACACACACCCAAATTTTAGAGGAACTACTCTAAAACCTACCCTATTTTTTCCCAAGGAGACAGGGTTAAGAAGATTACAAGAATTTGAACCTAATCTACGGGAGGTGATGCACCAAAGGAATGCTAAATACCTTCTTTGCACGAAGATGAAAATAAACAAGTTTGAAGAGGATGAATACACACTATAGATCAATTGATTGCTATGAATCTATTCACCAGAAAACACAAACCATTAAAACATGTAACACAATTTAACATGCACAAGTAACTAGAGATTGCAATGAGAGATTAGATAGATGTAAATAACACAAAATAGGGTTAAAATTTATCCACATATCTTTTTTTATTGCTCCAAAAGTTGATACAATACACTAAAATGGCCAAGAGGCACAAATTTTTATTATAGTTTGAATGGGAGGTTTGAAATCCACAAATTCACTTACAGATAAGAGAAGAAAGGAGGTTCTAAATCATAATCATCCAACAATAGAATAATGCCCCTTGTTACAATTTATAGTGAAAGATTTGCAAAGGAGGAGAGTGAAAATTGAATCACGAATTTTCTCAAAAAACCTCCAAAAATCATTGTTTAATCCTGTAACAAGTGCATTTTGATCTTCAAAATCTCCCTTTTCATTAATGTCTTTTTCTTGGGCTTGAAGAAATCTACTGTGATTGAACCTTTGGTCTAGTCTAGCTCTTGTAGAATCATGATGGCCCTACTTCTCACCAACTTCCATTAATGGTCTCACCTACCACTTCATCTCTACCATTTTTGGAGGTCCAAGAACCTTGAAATCCAAAATCCCATGTTTCCATGCTCTAGATCCCGAAAATACCCTTCCGATGCCTATAAATTTGCAAGAAACGGGTGAGTACTTTGGAAGATTTTCCCATTTTTTCCCTAATGCTTCACTTGGATTTTGCCTATATCTAACCTCCTAGGAACTAAAATTGGTCTTAATCATTGTATTCTTCACTAAAATACCTTTAGAACAAGTATAAGTTTGTTCAATTTAGATATAAAAAGCAAAATATATACTTGTTTGAAGTTTGGGTATTATTTGGTCTTTTACAACTCCACCGAACCAATCTAGCTACCATCGAGCCATTTTATCTCACCACCAAGCTCTTTCCATTCAAAATCAGCTTGGAACTTGCACGCCATTGAATCAGCTGCTACCAGCCCTAAACCTAACATTCTGACATGACGCCTCGGCTTGGTCCTCGATGACGACTTAGCGTGACGCATTGGTGGGAGTTACATAGTTTTCGGGCTTTCGACCCCTTTCATTTTGGAACTAACTCGTGCAAATTTTCGGGCTCTACACACCACAGCCGCCGAACTAAACTCCTGAAAGCCTTGATCTCCAAAGTCCAAATTTTTTGGACTTCAGAGCCTTCCCGTTTCAGAACCAACTCGCCTGACGTTTCAGGATTTTCACTTTGCCTAGCCCGAATGAAACCTCCAAATAGCTTGGTCCCCAAAACCCAAAAAATGCCCCATCATGGATTCCAAAAACCAATCAACTCATCGTGTTTTAGACTTTCGACACCTTGCACCTTCGAAACTCTTCTCGAGCTCATTGTGGTCCTTTAACCATCTCAACTACGAAACTATCTTCCATAAACCTCTAAAGCATATAATCTCCAAAGTCTGAAATACTTTGGACTCTTGCTTACCTTCTTCAACTTGCTCGACCTACGAGCCATCCCTACAACTTGATTGGCCCAAATTTTGACTCGGCCCCTCATAGAAGTTTGAACACATACTACATTGATCCTCATCTGTGTGATCTTGACTCGTTGCAATGCATGGGTTTGCTACCACCACCGATCGGTTTCAACTTCAACGAGCTCAACTCGGCCCTCCAAGTTCATTCATTTCTTGTGACGAGAAAATCTTTCAATTCTATAGCTCGTCAAAGCGAGATACCAAAAAATGTGGTTTGGTGTGGAAATCCCCGAGCTTAACCCCAAACTCATCATCTAATTTTTCTCTCCTCATTAGCTCACCTGAGCTAGATGTAACTTGGCCTTCTCTTTGACAAGTGTGAGCTCGCCGAGCAGCTTGCCAAGCTACTCGGCGAGTTGTTTTGATCTCGATGCCTCAATAAGCCCCTATAGGAAATTTAATCACACATTTTTTTCATTCCTAAGGGGATTTTTCAAATTTCTTGACTGAGGGAGTTCAGGATAAGTGCCCAGAACACTAAAATATTACATTTTCCATTCTGGCCCATTTTGACTGATTTTGGAGACCGAAGACCACCTATTACACTGAAACGGAGTACTGATCCTGAGATGGCCCTGAATGGCATGGATTAACTTGAATAATTCCTAAATTCCTAGAAATTATCCCCAAGACCCCAGAGACCATCTGTTACATGTTTGTAACCTGTTGGTCCCATTTGGGATCCTGTAATTGTTTTAGAACCCTGTTGAGCAATTTTTTGGCCCGTGGGACCAAAAATTGTCAACAATTTGGCGACTCACGGGTACATCTATCTACTAGATGTTCTAAATTGTATCCTATGCATGTCCATTGAGCATGAAATCACTCTATGTCTGCAAATTGATCTTGAATCCGTTATATTAAAACTTGTAACCACCTACATACTGCCAAGCTTGGGATGGACTGTTGTGAATTTTCAATCTTCCTAGGAATATTTCTTGATTTCCAACATCATGAAACTCTATTGAATTTGATCATTTCTTTCTCTTCTGGATGTCCATATACTACGGTGATCTTAAATGCCACTATTAAAGGATGATCAACTGATTGTACTCTCAATTTTTATAAGAAAATTTTAAAATTAAGATTTGTGAGAGTAGAAAATTGTCCTGACTCAAGATCTTCACCTATTCCCTTTTGCAACCCTGTTCCGCGAGACTGAGATGGAATGTCCTAAAATATGATTTATCCAAGTATGGAACACATGACTAATGATTGTTTGGCATGTATTGCATGCTACAGAATTTTGAATAAGACAATTTTCAATCGCTCACATCATGGAACTCTATTAAATTTGGATTTTATCCTTCTTCTAAAAGTTCCATTCTTTTGACATGCTACTGGAGGCTGCTTTCCCAATTTTTCGGAGGTGCTATAAGTTCACCTGTGATTGGTCTTGAAGGTTGAAGACTCATTAAAATCAGTCATCAACCTTATTTTAGTTGCTCTGCATTTGTTTTCCTTTGAAACTGCAATTGTTTCTTGCTAGTACGAACCTTCTCTTGTTACAACACTTCACTTGGGAGGCACCTTGAACTGCACAATGACATAAATTAGGAGTAAAAACTGTGTTGGATCACTTACAGAAATGAAACCTACACTACAACAAGACAATGTGCATACACACTTAGAGGAATTAATATTCTAATCTAATATGTACAAGGGTGAAACTTTTCCTTTTCAGTATCAATGTTTAAGATAGATTCCATTGACTGAAATCAGAAGTTCCTTTCCATCCAATGTAGACAATTAGAAGGAATTGCTACTTTTAAATCCTGTGACCATGTAGGGACCACTCCAATTGGCATCAAACTTGGAATGCCTATCAAGTTTTGCCCAATCTGCATCCCATTTCAGAACTAGGTCCCCCTATTGGAAGGTCCTCGCTTTTGCTTTCTTATAAAACCACCTTTTGACTAAGGCCTGATATTTCTCTATCATTTGTACTGCATGTTCTCCTATTTCCTCCAATTCGATTAGCTCCACATATCTAGCTTCCATAGGTTTGAACTCTGACAACTCCAATTGCTTCATGAGATCCAATGCAGGTAGTTCCAATGATTTAGGTAGCACTGCTTCCTCTCCATAAACCAACTTGTAGGAAAAAATTCCTATTGACCTATTTGGAGTTATCCTATCAGCCCACAATGTTGATTTGAGCTTGGTATGCCACGTCCTTTGATTTTCATCCAGAGTCTTCCTGATGATTTTCAACAAATTATTGTTTATCGACTCTACTTGTCCATTACCCTAGGGGTAATAGTTTGATGAGGTGCTTAAAAAAATCCCATTCTTAACATCGCATTCTATTATTTTGGAACCTAGGAATGTGAAAGAATTGTCTAATATGATAGTTGACGGTACCCCAAACCTTATGACTATCCCTTTGTAGAATTCCAATAAATTAGACTCGTTTACTTCCTTGAGTGCTACCACTTTGGTCCACTTGGTGAAGTAGTCTGTTACTGTTAGGATCCACTTGTGACCCTAAATTGAATTAGGATTAATGACTCCAATTAAGTCCAATCCCCATTGTATGAAATTATGATCAAATGAAATTGGATGCAATGGGAGTGGCGCTAAATTTTTTTACCCGTGAAGAACACACATTTTTTGCATTTCTTGATCCACTTATAGCAGTCACTAAAATCAGTGGGCCAAAAATAACCTTCTTTCATAATATTGAGTGCTATTATACAAGGGGAAAAATGACCTCCCGCCTCACTATTTTGAAACTCCTGTAGCGCCTTCTCAACTTGGCTTGTTCTAATGCATCTCAATAGAATGTCATTGATGTATTTCTTGAACAAAACCCCCTCAACAAGAACATATGGAATGGGTTTTCACTTGAAGTATCTCCTCTTTGCTTTTCTCATTTCTGGAGGCCATAACCCTATTTGTAGGAAGTGTATCATGTCTTGATTCTAACAAGGAGTAGGCACATTATCATTTTCTTGCTCTTGACTATCCTATAGCACCAAAACAACTTCTTTTCCATCATCTTATTCAACCTATTGGCTTGAAGCCAATTGTTCACATAACCGTTTTCTATGGACAAGATTGGTGAATTTACTATCAATTTCATATTCCATGACACTAGTGATCCATCCTGCATGCTTCTCATTAAAATCCTTGTTCAATAGGAAATACTTGATTCTGACATGTGATACTAGCAATTGAATTTTGTTGTTTGATACTATGTGCTTGAATTTATTTAAGATCATGACTAATGCAAGAACATGTTTCTCAATGAAAGAGTACCTAACCTCATAGTCTTCTAAACCAAGGTTGAAGAATGAAATTGGCTACTCGGATCTTTCTTTTTTCTGTCTCAGTAAGATTGCAGAAATTGTGTCTGCACCACCGAAGGCATAGAGCATGAAGTCTTTAGAAAAGTCTAGATTGACGAGAATTGGAGCTTGAGATATGGATTCTTTGATTTCTTCGAAACTTTCTTTTCCTTACATTGTCCACTTGAATGCCAGACTATTCTTCAACATTTGTGTTATTAGCTTCACTAGAGTGGAAAAGTTTGGCACAAACATGTGGACAAAATTGATCCTTACTAAGAAGCTCTGATTGGAAAGGGCAAGGCTCGAAGTGCTTCAACTCTTTCTGGGTCAATTATCAATCCTTTCTTTGATAAAATGTGTCATAGAATATTTCCTTCGTGGGCCAAGAACACACACTTCTTCGGGTTTAAAGAAACTTTGAATATTTTGCACCTTTGAAATACATGTCTTAGATGAAAGAGGTGATCTACTGCATTTTTTGAGAACAGAATGATATCGTCAAGATATACCAACACTATTTTTTTTAAGAATCCTTTGAATGCCATGTCCATCGCCCTTTGGAAAGTGGCCCCAAAATTTGAGAATCCAAATGGAATTTTCTTGTAGGCATAGGTGCCCCACTTGGTGGTGAAATCCTTCTTAAACTGGTCATATTCTTTCACCATTATCTGATTGTATCCTAAATACCCATCCAGGAGAGAGAATATTTTAGAGCCAACTACTACCTGTAGGATCTACTCCATTGAAGGGAGTGGGTAGTTGTCTTTGAGAGATGCCCTATTCAGATCCTGAAAGTCTACGCACAACCGGATTTCTCCATTCTTCTTCCTGACCGGAACCAAATTTTCAACCCAGCTTGAGTGTTTGATTGCAAATATAATGCTTGCCTATATCAGCTTGTTCAACTCTTTCTTCATAAGAAGCTCAATGTGAGGGTTTCTTGGTCTTTTCTTTTTCCTGATGGGCTTAGCATCCGGATCTAGTTCTATTGTATGTTGTGCTAACTTTGGATTGAATCCCTAAAAATCCTCATAGCTCTAGGTGAAAACATATGGAAACTCTTGGAAAATTTGTATGAACTCATTTCTTTCATGCTTGGTGGCTACTTTGCCAATTTTGAGTGTTCTGCCTTCCCCTACTGAAATTGGTTCTGAATCTTCTCCTTTGACTTGTATGTTGGCTTTCTCTTTACGAAATTGATCATTCAGGTTGAAGATGGATTCCAACGTCACCAAGCCTGTTGGGAGCTTGTTTATCTGCAGCTGCATTACTTGATCCCCATAATGTTGCTTCAATTTATCTCGATTCCTAGCTAAAAATTAATCCTCTTCTTGCAAGAAATTGACGATCTGTTGATCATTCTCAAACACCTACTATCTTGTATGTTATCTAGAATTGTGGGTCTCACAATCACACAGATATGTGGCTGTTTTTTGTCTCTTTTGATACTGCCAACTACATCAAATGTTTCCTCAATGGCTGCAAGTCTATCCACTGCTTCATTCTTCTTCGTAGGTATGAATTTGATATTGAATGCTTCAAATTATTCGATGAGATCCCACACCTTGTTTTTATAGCTCTTGAGTAGGTCATTTTTTGCAGCATGTTATCCCCTAACCTGATTCACAATTAGCTCACTATCCCCAAACACCTACAAACTCTTTAAGCCTCTTCTCCTAGCCCAATGAAGTCCATGAATCAAAGCCTCATATTTAGATGTGTTGTTTGAACATGAAAACTGAAATATGAAAGCTCAATAGTACTTGATGTTCTGTGGTGAAATGAGCATAGCTCCTCCTCCTGCACCTTGTCTACTTTTTGAGCCATCAAAAAAAGTTTTCAGACCTCATTGTCATCCTTATCTTTCTGCTTAGTGATGTTAGGAATGGGTGAATTTTCTTCGTGTACAAAATACACACCCATTCCAGATTCTTCAATTTCCTTGTATGGGTCAAATTCATACCTTTTGTCTTTCCCACTCCTCTAGAGTCAGATCTGGAATACCCTCAACCTTAGGTACCTGGTTCTCCTAGATCATTTGAACACTCTTATTGATCAAAAGGCTGATAAATTTACATTGATAGGACTTGGCACATGATGGCTCAATGTGGAAAGCTTGGCAATTGGTTCTGATCTGACTGTTGCTTTGGCTCCATACCTTGTTCTAAAAAGCATGTGTGACCAATCTGCAGACAAGTATCACCCGACAATTTTGGCTGTGAAATCCCTTGAAAAACATAGCACACAAGATGTGGTAGGGAATTCAATATAGATACATCTTGCATAGACTGTGACATTTGGACATGCATGTAGTGTGAGACTTAGTACCTATTGATGATAAACAACCATTACCTACTTAGATGTCCCATCGAGTTGCACTACTCCCTTGCAACACCGTGTTTCTATACTTTAGCCCCAATTGATATACTCATTTGCTATTGGCATGACTGAAGCTACTGTTATGCCTAAATCGATGGCTATACAATTATGTACCAAATATAATCTCCAATGATCAATGAGATGTAGAATGGTGGGGGATTATCAGCAATTTCTGTGTTAACTAGATTTGTACTTGGGGTTTCATTCAATTAACTCTGATTCAAGTTTCTAATTCGTTACACTCACAACCATTGTATTAGTTTGAGATGGAAAACGTGAGATTTTGTTTTTCTGAGCATGAGAAATTCTTTACCATCAAGGTGATTGCCCGATCCATTATAAAAAAATTGATACACATGTTTGACTCTAGTTGCTATTGTTATATCATATTTTGAGATTAATGTTCAACCATTTGGATATGGCTATTAGGTATTGCTATATACCCGAACGTGTCCTTATATTTCTGTGACAAGATCGCCTCTGGATTTTGCCGCACTTTTCATTGAGTAATATCCCTTTACTTTCTGATGTTCATCATACCACTTATCAGTATATGAGATCATATCATAGGTTTGTTCAACCCTACTTTTCACGATACTTTGAAGGAAGGAGATGTCTCCTACATATTGATATAACAAATGTAATTCAACAATGGATCTAGGATGCATTTGCTGACATTTCAAGTTCTACGCATTAGGAGTATTCATTATTTTGGCCTTATGAAACTTGCTTATTAGTTTCACATGCCATATTAGGACGAATTAGTGATATAATTGATCATTTGTTTTGGCTTGCATGAAGCCTTGTGTGCAACTAATGTTCCATATGGTTGAATCCCTTTCTAAGTTTGTGATCTAAAAGAGAAATTTATATCCCGAAACTTCCATAGTATTCTATACCTTGGGTATCAGAACTTGAAGTTGATTGTTTCATTATTACAAGGAAGTATCTTACATCACCTTTTCTACAACATAATGGAATATTTGTCTCTTAAATATGGTTCATCTGCACTCCTCTGAGCTAGCTAGTGCTGGGTCACAAATTTAGAGACTCCAATTTTTAAAAGATTGGTATTATGTTTGCAGTAGGCATCCTATTGCATCTCACATTGAGGTTCATGATACGGTATACTTGTTATTTTTATGGAAACCATATTGCATTATGGTTATGGAGTCATTTTTAATCTTTAAATATCCAGAGAATTGGCACGATGTCGAGCACTGGTTAACAAAATGCTTATACACGTAAACAATTATCTGTAAGTACAGATCAAACACCAATGGCGCACATACCAACACTCTGGAGCAAGAAGAAAGGAGGATTCAAAAATACTATCACGTCTAACGTTCAAAATAACCTATCGTCAAATCGACTACTGGTCAATACTTTGATGCGATAACTCCACTACTACTGTTAGATCAACACTTCAGGTGTGTCTAAATGTATCTCATGTTTATTGCAAATACAAATATGGCCGCAAAAGGCTACCAATCATGATACTCCAAAATGCTTCTACGAGCATGTATGGAGGTCCTTCATGTATTCATGCTTAGTTCAGAACTCATTGATATAAGATTTGCAAATGTCATATGTATGGTCATAATTTGTAACAAAGTAATACCACTCCTGATATAAAATCTGCACATTTAGATGGGAGTCTTCATGTAAATCCATGTTTAGTTCGAATAAAATAGTGGTGCAAATGGTGTTTTACCACTGGCATGATATAAGATTATGCAAATGTATATGTACGAATTTGTAACAAATTTGAAATCCATAGAGAATAGTTAAATTATTAAATGTATGATGAGTATCAGTCTGTATTCATGAGTCACTTGTCAAAGGAGTCAAATCACACCCCTTAGTGTCAAAGTGTCAACTATTGTAAAGTAATATTTTTTATCCCTGCCTAAATCAAATGGACGCATATTCGGTGTAACAACCGATGTAACCTAACACTTACACAATTTAACCCAAAACATTTACAAACCACATCAACTACAAAAGTCAATTAATGTGTCCCCTCCAAGCTATCAAAAAGATTACTGCAGGACAGAGGTAATTAGATGATGTCCCTCTAAATCAAATAACTCTCGTCACTCGTTTAACGTTCACATTGCATGATTACACATGCGATTTTCTAGTCTTACACCTCTCACAAATGGTCTCTCCATGTTAAAGCATTTAATGTGTTTGATCACCTCAAGATTTCAAATTTGGACCCAAATTTATACACTGTGCTACGTTAAACATAAGTCCATATTTCCATTCATGTCCATCTTTTCAAATGTAGGTAACTCATACTTAGTCATCCATTAGGTGTAATATTAGGATTAGTTGACCAGAACAGATAACATATTGACAGGAAATGTCATGAGTCTATGAAGAGGTTGACACAATCAGTACCCTAATCCATGTTCATACCTAGGTCTTGTCATCGCTTGATTCCTTTGGAGAATTACTAAAGAGCTATTCATATGTGTTTCAAAATTGAGTTCCCACAGAGTTAGGTCAAATGTGATCAACCAAGAGTGATTAATTGATAAACACATGATTCTTGAGCGTGTTGAAAGTGCATGTATGTTAGATGTGTTCAAAGAAAAAAAAAGGATTCATTACAAGTTGACATATTCCTATGTATCTACCTTACAGTTAGAACTGTTGGAAGAAGATCATGTGTAAGCACAGTTGGCATTTTGTTGAGTATGGAAATGCTGAAAGTTACTCCTGCTTCTAGCATGTAAACATTAAGGGGGGAACTTGCTTAGGTAGTTGACATTTACCAACATCGGTCAGGGCAAGTTAGTTAACTGGCGACGGTTGGGTAGAACTGACAATCGGTTACCTACTGTAGATTCGAGCGTTATATTGTTGCACTCTCGGGTTTCTATACGGGGTTCCATTTGTTATTCCCACTTGGAATAGATTTATATGAAGTTGTAATTGCCTATGGCTAAGTAGCCCTAAAGTCTAAAACGACTATTTACAGGTGAAATATATTAGCAATAGGGTTTATGTTTTAAGTAGAGGATTGTATTGCATAATTCACAAGATAATTGTGTGACCAGAGAATTCTTGGTGAAGAAGCGAAAAAGCTTGAAGGAAGATCAATTACTGATACATTCTGCAGAGGTGTGGAAGATTGGTAAATGCATTCATTGTATATCTTATCAAAGCCTTTGGATGAATCCAGATTGGCTTGTTTCTTGGTGGACATAGCCCACATCTGGGTGAACAAATCGTCTAAATACTGGCTGTTGATTTATGTACTCTTGAATTGATCAACTATCTTCTTCTGGTAGAATGATCCATTTTTATTTGCATTTATGCCCTTAGATCTGATCATGCATTATTTATACAACCAACTGTGTCTAACCCCAACAACTGGTCATCAGAGACTTTGTTTGAGTGGTTTTGTGTGTTGAAATATTTACCTCACAGAAGGGTTTTTTGATTAAGTGGGAGCTACAACAATGGTAGTAAGAAAATAAATACAAGGTAGAGAAATTTGACTAGCCGAAATGTATCAATTATGAAATGATGCAGATTGCCATCGGATTATTTGTATAAAAGATCCCGATTTGTACTTACTGTTGGATCGAGAATGATCTAGACCACATGCAAGATGACTGATGAAGAATGTGTTTTCTTCATCTGATTTATGATATTAAAAGGATTTGGGATCTCCTTTTTCTACCCTTTACTGGGCACAACCTTTTCTTGTATGTGAGTTAGTACTTGTATTGCTGCGGTAGAGGCCTTAGGCTGATTTTGCACATTCAGAGTTGCACTTGTTTTGTTAACCCCCTCCAATGTGAGAGTGGGTTGAGAAACACTTGGGTTAGATGAATTCCCTTCCTCTATGTTCCTCTTCTTTGACCTTGTGTTGGTAACCACACCTTGGAAAGGAGGTTGATTGATTCCACAAAAATATTCCACCTTCCAATTTACTAATTCCGTTTCAATTTGAGGGGCTTCCTGTTGACTTGCCTATTGTTAATTTTCTTCCTCATTTGGTTCTTGGACCACACCAACCATTTGAACAGTAAAAGATTGATTTATTGCACCATTGAAAGAAGTGGATTGGTTATGTGGTTGACTGCAAAGATAACACCATTCATACTCCTGAGCTAGATTGTTTTGATTTGGAACTAAGGCTTTTGAAGTTGAGCCTACATTTGGATTATATGGTTGGAATTGCCTGTTAGCTTGTTGTTGTCCTTAGTTCTGGTTTTGATTTGGAGCTTGGCCTTGAGGCCTATTTGACAGAAAAGGATGCCTATTTGTCTGAGATTGAGGCTGATAAGGCATAGAGTTTTGAGCATGTTGTCTCTTGATATCAACTAGTGCGTTCCCAAATGCTTGCTGTACCTTGGCCATTTCATTGCCCTTTTGCTATCTCTTGCAAGACTTTCTTAAGTTCTTGATTTTCAAATGGATTGCTCGAAGAGGTGAAAGATTCGTTATTGATTTGATTTCTTGGAGTTAGAATCAGATTTAAATCAGGTGTTTGAATCATTGTAGGAGCTCCAATTTTTGGATACAGAGGCATCGATGGCCTTGGTGCTAACTTGCCGACTTGAATTAGGTAATTCTCAGCTCTGATAGCTACGTCATATGCGTTTGGCAGTGTTGTCCCTCCCATGGACTGAATCATCATTGCTATATCTGAATTTTGAGCCTTCAAAAAGTAAAGGAATGCACCTTCTGTTACCGACCTCACGTCAAATGGAATTCAGTTCCACGATCGTTGGAATTGGAAATTGAAATCCGTCATTTTCTCATTAGGATCCCTCTTAATGGTCGTTAATTGTTCTAATAAAGATAAATTGTCTCCTCTTTCTCCAAACTGGTTGCAGAGGGTTGTGCATATGTGGTCCCAATTTTGGATGGATCCCATTGTCAGGCTCTAAACCATTGCAACGCCTTGCCTTTGAATGAGGAAGCTAATAACTTGACTGCAACATCTAATTAATTTATTTCAGGAATAGTGAAAATGTTTGTAATGTCTTTTATATGATCAACATGATTTGTGTGATTCTCTCTATTAAAATAAGGGATATTTTTTAGTGCTTCCACTAGGGTATGGTTTTAAGCATTAAGTTCCAATGAGGTGTTTCCTGTAAAGTGAACATAAGGATTCAGTGGACCTTGTAGTGGTTGTTATTGTAGATGTGCCATTATGATTGGCCTAAGAACCTTGTTTTTTTGAATGGTCTACTGGGAAGAGGTGTAAACAATGCTCTATTTGGAGGAGATGATGATCTCCATGGTCTTCTTCCTCTTGTACCTCTACACGAAGATAATTACAAGTATTAAAAATTGCCTTCGTCTCTTGCTTGTGAATGAGTTTGGATCCTTCTCATATACTTTAGCAACCTATATTGTTACATTGCCACTGAGTTCTTTCAGAGTCGCCAGATGTGTACAGAGATAAGCCCCAAAAGGCTAGATGTTTCCAAGTCACACACCAAACTTGATAGAATAAAAATGAACTTTGAAGGGCTTTAAAACTGATTTTCGGAGGTTGAAATCTACTTTGAATTGATAGTCCCGAAATCCTGAAATGTAGAGATCCTGAAATTGAAAATCTCTGAAACTCTGAAATGATGGAAAACCCTGAAATTTGAAAGCAAGAGACTTTTGAAATCTGAAATTTAAAAGGTCTAAAATTGATAGACTTTTGAAACCCAAAATTGAGAAAACCCCAAAATTTTGAAACTCAAATTTTCAAAAATATAAAAATACCCTTTTGAAGCTTAGGTCTTGATCTATCAGCTGGTGAAATTTGGACTTACTTTGAGAAATTTAAGCCCTTGATAATTGATTTCGGAGTTCATCTTGAGAGGTGAAAAGTTTGAAATAAAAGAACTTGCAATTTCTAAGTCTGAAAAATGATGAAAATGCCTTCAAAGCTTGTGGAAAAGACTTCTCTATCCCACTGGGCATGCCAAAACTATTGATGTGGAATCACAACACCTCTGATTGTTTATAATTCGATGGATTGAAATTTCCAGTGTGATTGCATAACATGAATCTTTTCCCAAAGTATGGGACTTTACAATCGGGAAAGCTCTCTGGAGAAAGGCTGACTCTTATTCCTCTATTCTAATACAAGCACCCAAATTGTAGAGGAAATACTCTAAAGCCTACCCTAATTTTTCCGAAGGAGATAGGGTTAAGAAGATTACAAGAAATTGAACCTAATCTACGAGAGGTGATGGACCAAAGGAATATTGAATACCTACTTTGCATGGAGATGAAAACAAACAAGTTTGAAGAGGATGAATACACACCACATATCAACCGATTGCTATCAATCTATTCACTAGAAAACACAAACCATCAAAACATGCACTAGTAATCAGAGATTGCAATGAGAGATCCGATAGATGCAAATAACACAAAAGAAGGTTAAAATTTATCCATAGATCTGTATTATTACTTCACAAGTTGATACAGTATAATACAATGACCAAGAGGGACAAATTTGTATTACAGTTTGAATGGGAGGTTTGAACTTCACAAATTCACTTACAGACAAGAGAAGACGGGAGGGTGCAAAGCAAAATTAGCCAACATTAGAACAATGCCCCTCATTACAATTTATAGTGAAAGATTTACAAAGGAGGAGAGAGAAAAATGAATCCTGAATTTGCTCAAAAATCCTCCAAAAATCATTGTTTAATCCGGTAATGAGTGCATTTTGATCTTCAAAATCTCCCTTTTCATTAATGTCTTTTTCTTGTGCTTGAAGAAATATGTTACGATTGAAACTCTGGTTTAGTCTATCTCCTGTAGACTCATGATGACCATACTTCTCACCCACTTCCATTAATGGTCTCACCTACCACTTCATCTATGGAACTTTTAGAGGTCCAAGAACCCTAAAATCTGAAATCCGATGTTTCCATTCTCTAGATCCCAAAAATACCCTTCCAATGACTGCAAATTTGCAAGAAATGGGTGAGTACTTTGGAAGATATGCACATTTTTTCCCTGATGCTTCATGGGGATTTTCCTTATATCTAACCTCATGGTATCTAAAATTGGTCTTCACCATTGTATTCTTCTCTAAAACACCTTTCGAACAAGTATAAGTTTGTTGAATTTGTATAAAAAATGAAAGAGATATGCTTGTTTGAAGTTTGGGTGTTATTTGGTCTTTTGTAACTCCACCGAGCCAATCTAGCTACCATTGAGCCATTTTCTCTCACCGCCGATCTCTTTACATGCCATTAACTCAGCCATTATCAACCCTACACCTAACCATCTGACATAACGCCTCGACTTGGTCCCCGATGATGAATCGACGAGACGCATTAGCGAGAGTTGCATAGTTTTTCGGGCTTTCGGGCCCTTTCATTTCAGAACCAACTCACCCAAATTTTTGGGCTCTACATGCCACAAATTTCAAACTCAACTCCTAAAAGCCTTGACCTCTGAAGTCTGAAATTTTTGGACTTTGGAGCCTTCCCATTTTGGAACCAAATTTCTCGATGTTTTGGGATTTTTACTTCGCCAAGCCCGAATGAAACCTCCGAAAACTTGAAAAACACCCCATCAAATATTCCAAAACCACTAAACTCACTGTGTTTCAAAATTTTGACATCTCACACCTTCGAAACTCTTGCCAAGCTCGTTTTTTTAATTCATCCGCATGAACTTCGAAATGATCCGCCCTGAACCTTTGAAGCATATAATCTCTAAAGTCTGAAAGACTTCAAATTTCAGACTCTCACTTACCTTCTTTGACCAGCTCGACCTACAATCTGTACCTGTAACTTGATCAGCTCAAACTTTGACTCAACCCCTCATACAATTTTAAATCTTTACTACATCGATGCTCCTATGTGTGAGCTTGATTCATTACAATGCATGGGGTCACTACCACCACCGCTTGGTTTCAACTTCAGTGAGCTCAACTCATCCCTCTGAGTTCATTCATTTCTTTCGACGCGGAACTCCATTGATTCCATAACTTGTCAAAGTGAGCTCCTCGACAAGGCGGTTTGGGGTGGAGATCCTTGTGATTGACCCCGAACTCACTGTCTAAGTTTTGTTTCCTTATTAGCTCACCTGAGCCAGATGTAACTTAGACTTCTCCCTGACAAGTGTGATCTTGATGCCTCAATAAGCCCCTATAGGACATTTAATCACACTTTTTTTTTTCGTAACGGGATTTTTCAAATTTCTTGATTGAGGGAGATGGGGATGAATGCTCAGAACACCAAAATATTGAATTTTCCATTCTGGGCCTATTTTGACATATTTTGGAGACTTAAGACTGCCTATTACACGTAAAGGAAGTACTGATCCCGAGATGGCCTTGAATGGCTTGGATTAGCTTGAATATTTCTTTAATGCCTAGGAATGCTCCCCAGGACCCCAGAGACCAGCTGTGACCTATGAGGCCCACTTAAGAGCCTGTAATTGTTTTAGGACCCTGTTGGGTAATTATTTTGCCCGTGGGACAAAAAATTGTTAGTAGTAACTCCCAAGTTAGGTCATCTAGGAGAAGTGAGATATGTTTTTGTGGATTGATTGATGTGAGTTTAATTTTTTTTTTTGAGATTTGATTATGTTTGATTGATTACTCCTAGAGATATTTTATGTTTGTATCCCCTAGATTAGGTCATTAGGAGGAGTTGGTAGAAAATGGTGTAAATTGTCACGTGATGTAAGAGAAAATTTTCGATAATGATGAATAAAAAATTTAGAATGGTCGTGTAATGGTGTAAGGGGAATTATAGGATGACTTTGATTATATGCCCCCACTTTTGATTAAAGGGAGAATGATGATGAGAAAAAACATTGAGCCAAAAGTAAATGTGTGTTGACACAATTGTGATAGTAGATGTCATAAAATTGAGTTGAATTTATGTTGAGCATGAATATGCTATCTGTAGAATCTATACGATATGATAATAGGCAGAGTTTTTAAGAGAATGACGTAAACGAAACAAGAATCGAAGTAGTAATGCTCAAGATATGAGAAAAATTGTGTAATGTAGATTGGTTGGAAGAATGAGCGTAAATAATGACTATAACGAGGTAGGTAATTGAGAGTTACTATAAATAGTAATAGGAAAAGGTGAATAGGTATTTCATTTGAACATTGCAAGAGTGTGATTTTGAGCTCTAGGTGTGTGAAGATGCCACAAGTGAGAGCACCGTGATTGAGTTGATTTGAGATGGTGGTAGCAGTTGTGGCGTCCTATATGACAATTGAGCTAGTAAGTGTAATTTTTTTAAAAAAAATTGTGTTGAATTGGGATGTTTTTAGTGAATTTTCACAAAATTTACACTTTTAAGTTTCCAGGCGTTTCGACATAGGAAAGAGTGGAAAAGGTGCTAATGACCTTCGGGAAACTAGCACCCAGGAATGGGTGCTAGTGACCTATTCCGGGGTACCCAAGTCTTGCTCATGGGCGCTGACAACCTGGAAGGCTAGGGTTGAGCCCAAAGTGTTGTAAATGTGAACATCGATACTTGGTGATGTTTTTGGTAGGTTTTATTACATGTATATGATGTATTGATGTCATGTTTATTTTTGTGTTTTGTTGTGCAGAAGTAAATTATTTTGTAGGAGTTTCGTGGTGGTTTTCATTTGAGCATATTGTTAGGATTGGGTTTGTCAGATGATGAGTGGGATGTTCTAGACCATTCCGACTTGTGGAGTATAGCAAGGATGGAGGATGTGCCCCATAATATTCCTATGATAGCAAATTTGTGTGAGAGATGGTGTACAAATACATGCACATTTTGGTTTCCTACCGGAGAGACGATAGTGA
Organism: Taxus chinensis; assembly: GCA_019776745.2. Classification (NCBI taxonomy): domain Eukaryota; kingdom Viridiplantae; phylum Streptophyta; class Pinopsida; order Cupressales; family Taxaceae; genus Taxus; species Taxus chinensis. Next base: position 182,468,732 of record CM034149.1, read on the forward strand.
CTTTGGAGGATGTATATCACATACTGTGATTGCCTATTTTTGGTGAGTGGGTACATGTGATGGTCCTAGAGGATGCACAAATACATATGAGGTCCGTTAGACATTCCTTTAGAGGGACCCGAGTGCATACTCAAGTCCATATAAATCTTGATGCTATATTTAGGTCAGGGGGTCCTCGATTGTAGAAATTTATAGTAGTTATGATTGCTTCTTCGGTTGCAGTCGAGGGAGGTGGTGTAATCATATTGTATAAGATTCATGATATTTACCATCATATAGAGGAGTATGGGACAAGATATGTGTGGGAAAGATGTGTATTAGCCCATTTGTACAGGGAAATTTATATAGATTCACGTACGAGGAGCATGGGGGTGGACTAGGTGCCACTACATTGTTACATGTGTGGGTGTACAAGCATATTATGATACTAAGGCCTATTGGTGGCCCACGTGGAGAGTGGGCTAGGCCTAGTATATTTTTTGAGCAGTGTGTGGGTGTTTGGGGTAGAAAGATGGACACCGATACATATATATGTATGTTGGATAACATGGGTCTAGGGGCCATTATCTGGAGGCCGTATCGAGATTGTGGAGGATAGTCAGAGGATGTAGTGGAGCTCCAATGTATTCGTCACACTATGTAGTTAGAGGATATGTTTCCTAGAGTCGTGGAAATATTTCAGGGAGAGCACATGTCATGCTAATTTGGCATAGCTCAGGATGTGCCCCTAGAGCCTTATATAGGTGACAACTATGAGGGAACCAAGGAGGGATGGAGTGAGATCTAGGCCTACAAGGGCATAACTAGTACTCCCTAGGCCAAGGGAGTTAGATGCGACCATAGGGCTAATACAAGTGGATGACGTGGGTTGTATAGAGGAGTATAACACATGGTGGGAAGCACACCGATGGGTGATATTATACCCAATAGTTGTAGATATAGTGGGGATGTTGTGGCAACAATGGTAGCAGAGTGTGAGTATATGTATATTAGTAATTGTATGTTGTTACTGATTTGTTTCGAGTTCATCATTTTACATATGAACATATGTGATGCTTTTGTATGGTTGTAGGGGATGATTACTGGTCATTGATTGTAGACATGTCTACAATTACAAGGTTTGTGGAGTAATCAATTGAGATGAATTTATTACATTAAAAGGTAGAGATATATAGGGGCCGCGACTAGTGGCGTAGACTAAGCAATGAAGCTTCTAGTTCTAGAGCTCATGCTATTATATATAATGATAGTGATGATGATGTATGATATGTATTGATGTAGCGATGTATGAGGGTTTTCCTACTAGTGTTGGAATTTTTGTAACTATGCTTTTGATGGATATATACACATACATACACACACACACACACACATATACATATACATACATACATAGATATATACATATACATACATACACACACACACACACACACACACACATATGTATACACACACACACACACACACACACATATGTACATATATGTATATATATATATATATATATATATATATAGATATACATACATACACATATATATATACATACATACATACATATATATACATATGTATGGTGTGTGTGTTTGTTGTGTGTGTGTGTGTGTGTGTGTGTGTGTGTGTGTGTGTGTGTGTGTGTGTGTGTGTGTGTGTGTGTGTGTGTGTGTGTGTGTGTGTGTGTGTGTGTGTGTGTGTGTGTGTGTGTGTGTGTGTGTGTGTGTGTGTATTTGTATGTGTGTGTGGATGATTGGCATATTTGAGTTGTATGGATGTTTATTGATGTATGCTACTATGATTGATGTTCATATATGAATGTGTGATGTTTGATTTATGTAGCATAAATGATTATCTGATATAGATGATGATGAGTAATGTTGTGACAATTTGATTATATATATGATTGAAGTTAGATAGTATGTGATGGGAATATATGTATATAGATAAAATAAATGAATCATGAGATGATGTGAAAAATATTTGTAACGTTGTATGATATTGTATGTAATATGAATAGGGGAAAGATTGATGCCCCTAGTGTGTGTATGGTTAGATGTGGTTCATTTGTAGAAGACCCCTCAACAGCCGTGTATTAACTATAGAACATGAGTGTGTCATTGGGAAGTGATATAGTAGTGTATAATAGATATATACATCAATATAATACATAGTGCTAATCTGTAATGATGTTTTTTTATAAAATATCCCTCAACAGTCATGTAATAATTGTAAGAACACAAGTGTGTCATCGGACGGTAAGGTGAGAAAACAACCTATTGTTATCCAAAATAAGCCCATGCTTATTTTTGGCTAACTCCTCCTCCTTCTCCTTTGTTGGTACTTAAAATGAAATTTTTGCATGCTTTAGGAGCTCAAACTTTATTGAGTATGATTCCATCAGGTACATAATTTCCTTACCTTTCTAGAAAGGTAAAATTTTCCTCCTAACTCCTTGTAATTTTTGAGTTATGGCTCGATGAAGTTTTTTGGGGAAATTTTCCCTAGACAGGCCCACGGCCAATGAGAAGGTGTCACGTGGAAGGGCAGAGCGGTGGATGTTGGGGGGAATTTTAAGTTCTAGCACTTTAGTCAAAGGGTGCAAAGGAAAATTTTTGCCCGCCAACCCAACAAAGGAACGAAATGGACTGGTGCAGGCCCGCGGAGGAGAACTTGGCATTTAGCCCATTGGGGGTTAAATGCCCAAAGTCAAATATTGGCCCAAAGGCTCATGGATCATTTTGAAGCCGCCACGTGTACCTATTTGTAGTGGATTAGAGGCGTAGAGGAATTTTTGGTTTTTTGCCAAAGTGATAGAGGCACAAAGGAAAAAATAGAAGTGCACCCCCGCCAAGCAACCAAGAGCTGACATGTGTCATCGGGAGAGCGGAGCATGGGGAAATTTTGGGAAATTTTCCCAATGAAAATTTAAAAAGGAAAAGGATAGGTTTGAGCTCATGATTCCATTGGCAAACAAAGAGGTGCCACGTGTCTCGGAGTGACGGAGGCGTGGGGATTTTTTGGAAAATTTTCCAAAAGTGCAAAAAGTAAATTTTGACCCTGTGAACCCATTTTCAAAATCTGATTTTGCCACCAAGTGTGCCCTAATTTGATGCCTCAAAATTTGTGCCCAAAATTTCATGCCCTATTTTTCCCTAAATCTTAAGATAGCCCCATATCTTTTGAACCAGAGATCAGAGTTGAACAAAATTACACTTTTTGGAAAGGTCTCGAGCCGCTCTATGCATTGGAGGAATAAAAACATCATTTTTTTTTACAGGTTTTGAAGGAGAAAATTCTAAAAACATCTTTCATTCCTTTAATGCTAAACAAATTGCTTCAAATGAGTTGTTTTTTTCTCAAAACTGCCATGATTTCTTTCTCCCACATGCCAAGGATGAAGAATCAAATCGTTTTGATGGAGAAAAAACCCTAAAAATATCTTCTCATTCCATAAATGTGAGATCAGATTTCTTTGAGATCTGTGTTTCACCAAATTCATCATTTTTTCTCTCCAACACGTAAAATAGAAGAAAAGGATCTTGATTTGATGGATTGCAGGCTGATTAGAAAGGGTTAATGTTGGGTGGTTGAGAAGAAGGATCAAATTTGCTTCCTCCTCTTTTTTCCCTCTCTTTTCTTCAGCTATAAATGCAAAGGATGTAATCTATTGTAATGTTGGACATTTTGCTCTTGCAAGCTCTCTTTTCTTCCTTAGCAGGTAGATTTGTAGAGTTTTAGACCTCTCATACAGGCTGCAGCACATATTTTGCCTCCTTGCCATTGTAATGCATTGTATTAAACTTGGGAATGATAATGTATGTTATGTGATTGATTTTCCAATCCTCTCATGTGTTTATCATTATCTTCTGATCTGTCATTATATTCTAGCAATATCTGTGCATGTTTTGTGCTACATTCTTATGATCTGTGTTTATTTACAAAATAGAAGTTCATCACTCCTTTGGTGTATCACCGTTTTAGCTTAGTTTTTTTTTCCCTTTGTTGCATTTTCAACTCTGTCTCCTTGGAATTTAGAGTAGGAATTAGTATTGAACCTCTGTAAATTCATGCATACACCTAAACAGAGGAGTAAGAACCAGCTTCAATCTGGAGATTTTTCTCACCTTGCAAGGTCCCACACCTTGGAGAAAACTCAATGTTGTGCAATCACACTAAATGACCCAATTCTAGACTATAGATATGAAGGTCATTTTGGGGTGCTGTAGATTTGCACTAATAGTTTTGGCATGCCCAATGGGACCTTAGAGGTCTTCATATTCATTACAACAAAGTTGATGTGCAATTGTTGTAAGTTTCTTGCTTGAAAAAGCCCTGATTTGCACATCTGGCGACTCCAAAAGGATAGAATCAACTGGTTTCAGCAATCCAAGCTTGAAGATTCATGAGAAGGATCCAAACAAGGTCAAGGACCAGAGAAGAAGGATTGTTTGAGTATCTACAATTATCCCTAGAAAGAAGAGAAAGGGGAAGAAGGATTCAAAGGTCTCCATCTCCACCAAACAGAACTCTATCAACTCCTCCACCTAGTAGACATTTCATCCAATCAACAAGGGTTCTCAGGCCATAGTTATAATGGCACAACCCAATCCTTATGTCAACTTTACTGGCAGCAGCCCACTTTCTCTCAATCCACAAAACCTAGTTCCAACTGTGGCATTGAAGAACATTCCATACTTTACTGGAGAAAATCATACCACTACTGGTGATCATGTCCAAGACATTGCTAATGTTTGTGCAATCCATGAGATTATTGAGATGGATATTATTATCAAATTGTTGGCATCTTTAGTCAAAGGGAAAGCCTTGCAATAGTTCAGAATCCTTGAGGCAGGCTTTATCCACAATTGGAACCAATTGTGCACAGCTCTCCATAACCAATTTGGAGAGAAAGGGGACAACTTGTCTCTATTGGAGCAACTGACAACTATCAAGAGAGATCCCAATGAGAAGCTAACAGACTTCAATTTCAGATTTCAAAGAACATGGGATAGAATCCCATTGGCAGTGAGGCCAACAGCTCAAGGTGTTTTCTTATACTTTCTCAAGGCTTTAAATTCTGACATTTCTATGTTGATCCAATCCATGGGAGGTGTAACTCTACCTGTAGCTTACAACATCACCATTAGGGCTGAGAATTGTTTGATCCAAGATGGTAAACTTGCACCTAGGCCTCCTATGCCCTTATATCCAGAGTTGGGAAGCCCAAGTACTAGTCAAACACCTACTTTAGCTCCTATTCCCACTCCTAGAAACTAGAGTTCAAATGAAACTTCTATTTCATCCTCTAGTGCCTCAAATGAGCTCCAAGAAGTTATGAAACAATTACAAAATTTGGGCAATGAGCTGGTTACACTCAAGAGACAACAAGCTCAAAGTTTTAGGCCTTCTTATCAGCCTCAAACTCAGCCTAATAGACAACCATATCATCCTAATAGGCCACCCAACCCAGCTGCAAATCAAAATCAAGTAAGGCCTCCTACCAATAGACCATTTCAGCCCTATAACCCCCATGTTGCATCTACCTCTAAAGCCTTAGTGCCAGTGTAAAATAATATAGCTCAAGAGTATGACTGGTGTTTCCCATGCAATGAACCTCACAGCTAATCTATGTGCTTCAATGATGCTTTGAACCAAGATTTGATGGTGACAACAACTAGTGTGGAGAGTGAAGCAAGTGGAGAAACAAACCAACAACAAGGGACATCTCAACAAGATACAACTCCAAATGAGACTACACTTGTGAATTGGCAGGCTGAAGATTTTTGTGGTGTGAATCAAACACCTTCTCAGAGTGTAGCAGCCAACACATGGTCAAAGAAGAGGAATATTGGTGAAGGGAAGTCATTAGGTCCAAGTGATTCACAACCTTCCATCACTCCACAAGGTGTTGGCAAGCAAAATGTAGTTCCAAATGTGCAAGGACAGCCCAAGCCACCTTCTAGACCAACTCAAATGCCAGCTGTTGTAGCCCATGTACAAGAAAAGAATGTGCAGACTAAAGGGAAGAAAAAATATGGTTCATCCCCATTTAACATCATTGAACAAATGAAGAAGACCAATGTGAACATATCTATGTGGGAGTCACTATCCATCCCAGGACAAAGGGATCTATTACAAGCTACCATGAAGAATTGGTCAACCTCAAATCAGCTAGCTCATATGCCAGAGAAGGTACTCAAAAATGCCACTCATCCTGAGGGAAATCATGGAGGACAACAAGGTAAAAATTTGAAGACCCCTCCATTCTATGTTTCATTAATCATTGGGGATAAACTAGTACATAATTGTATGATTGATTCTAGGGCAAGTAGTTCCATGATGACCAAGCAAATAGCTGATCATCTAGGCCTTCAATATGAATTCATATCTAAGGGGTGGTGCAATTAGATGGGACAATCAGTAACAACCAGTCGGGGTAATTAAAGATTTGAGCCTTACTTTGCATGCATGCCCCAATGTCACTGTTTTGCAAGATGTGTCAGTGATAGATTTTCCACCACTCTTTGCCTTATGTTTGTCAAGGGATTTCACAGCTAGAATTGGAGGCTACCTATCTGCTGACTGGTCACACATGTTGTTTAGGACAAGGTATGGAGCCAAGGCCACAATCAGGTCTGAACCTATTGCAAACTTCCACATAGAGCCTCATACTCCAAGCCCAATCAATGCCAACTATTCAACATTTGATCAAGAGGATTATCTGAGCACACATGAAGCTGACACCAAAGTTGGAAACACTCTAGATTCGACTCTTGACAAATGGGAAAGCAAGGTACATGCTTTTGATCCCTATAAGGAAATGGAGGAATCTGAACTAGGATTCTTTTACATGCATGAAGGAAATTAGCCTCTTCCTAACATCATAAAGCTAGACTATAAAGATGACAATGAGGTATGATAGTTGTTCTTTGATGGATCAAGAAGTAGACAAGGTGTAGGAGGAGGAGCTATGCTTGTTTCAACCTCAAGGCATTAAGTATTATTCAAATTTTAGATTTCAATTTGCATGTTCTAACAAAACTACTGAATATGAATATTTGATACACGAATTACATTGGTCAAAAAAGAGAGGCATAAAAACTTACAAGTCTTTGGTGATAGTGAGCTGATTGTTAATCAAACTAAAGGACATCATGCCACCAAGAATGAATTGCTAAAAATTTATAGGAATAGGGTGTGGGATCTCATTGAGGATTTTGAGGGTTTTGGCATCAACTCCATCCCTAGGAAAGAGAACCAAGCTGTTGATAGGCTTGCAGCAGTTGGAGAAACTTTTGATGTTGTGGAGAGTATCAAAAGAGATAAAATGCATCCAAAAATCCATGTGATTATGAGGCCATCAGTACCAGAAAACAATGTAAGTTGGTAAGTGTTTGAGAGTGACCAACAAATCATCAATTTCTTGCAAGAGGAAGTTGAGTTCTCAGCCAAAAATCAGGAAAAATTGGGACAGCAGTATGGTGATCAAGTGGTACAGCTGAGAACCAACAAACTACCAAAAGGACTTGTGACTTTAGAGTCTATATTCAATCCTAATGATCAATTTAGGAAGGAGAAAGAAAAAATCCAAGTCAAGGGAGAGGATTCAGAGCCCATCTCAATTGGAGAAGGCAAGTCACTTCAAATTGGTAAAGTGGCAACCGAGCAAGAAAGGTATGAATTCATGCAACTTTGCCAAGAGTTCCTGGATGTATTTTCTTGAGCTATGAAGACTTGAGAGGTTTCAATCCCAAGCTAGCTCAACACACAATTGAATTAGATCCAAGTGCTAAGCTCCATCAGGTAAAAACAAAGACCAGTCAATCCACACATTGAGCCTCTCATGAATAAGGAATTAAATAAGTTAATAGAAGAAAGTATCATATTCCCCATCAAGAATTCAAGATGGGTTGCAAACTTGGTTCCAGTTAGAAATAAGAGTGGGGAAATCAGGTTGTGTGTAGACTTTAGAGATTTGAACAGAGCATCCCTCAAGGATCACTACCCACTTCCTTCTATGGATCAGATTTTGCAAGTTGTTGCTGGCTCTGAGAGGTTTTCATTGCTAGATGGTTATTCAAGGTACAATCAGATCATGGTAAAGGAATATGATCAGTTCAAAACAGCCTTCACCACCAAATGGGAAACCTATGCATATAGAAAAATGCCATTTGGACTGTCTAACGCCAGAGCTACTTTCCAAAGGGCAATGGATATGGCATTCAAGGGATTGATCAATAAAATAGTGTTGATATACCTAGATGATATTACTGTATTTTATAAAAGTACAACAGACCATCTCTTTCATTTGATACAAGTGTTCCAAAGATGTAGAAGATTTGGGGTATCCTTGAATCTCAGCAAAATGCATATTCCTAACTCATAAAGGCAAGTTTCTAGGCCACATTTTTTCCAAATAAGGGTTAGCAATTGATCTAGTGAGGGTTGAAGCTAATAAGAGCACTGCCATTGCCAAGTCATAAGAAGGCTCTTTAAATTTTCTTGGGAAGAATCAATTTTGTTCGAAGGTTTGTTCCAAACTTTTCATCCCTTGTCAAGCCAATAACTATGATGTTGAAGAAAATTATGGATTTTAAATGGACCAGCTGAGGGTAAGGAAAGTTTTGAGGTAATCAAAGAAGCTATCTCACAGGATCCAACTCTCATTAACCCAAATTTCTCCAAAGACTTCATCCTTTATGCATTTTGCAATGGTGATACAATTTCTACAATTTTAGTACAACAAAACGAAGAAAATGCAGAGTAGCCAATTGCCTTCTTTAGCCAAAGCTTGGAGGACTATGAAGTAAGGTATTCCTTCATTGAGAAGCATGTTCTTGTAGTGATTAGGAGCTTAAAGAAATTTAAGCATCTGGTTTCAAACAACAAGGTTCAACTGTTGGTTTCTCATGTGGGAGTTAAAGACTTCCTCCTCAACAAAGATCTAAATGAAAAATGTGCAGGGTGGATTACTCATGTCATGGAGTATGACATTGAGATCAAAGTCACCAAGCTGGTCCAAGGAAAGGGATTGTGTGAGCAATTGGCCTTGAGTCAACTAACTGAAGCAAAAAAAGAGAAGAATGTTGTTTTGATGCTGTAGGACAACCAAAAACAAAGAGATGTTCAAGAAGAAAATGGTGGTGTTTTCACTCCTTGCTGGACCCAAGACATAATGCACTTCTTACAAATAGGCCTATGCCCTATAGAGATGAAAAAATCCAAAAGAAGACACTTCAGATTGCAGGCTATTCCATATGCACTTGTTGATGGTGTCTTGTTCAAAAAAGATATCAATGGAGTATTGCTGAGGTGCATTGGGACAAATCAAATTGAGAAAATGTTAGAAGAGTTCCATAATGGATCAGCTGGGGGTCACTTTGCTCCAAGAGTGATAGCTCTCAAGATCATGAAGGCTGGTTATTATTGGCCCAAAGTATTTAGTGATTGTTATGCATGGATCAAGAGGTGCAAGAATTGTACATTCTTCACAGGCAAAGAGAGGTTAGCAGCACTTCCATTGCACCCAATCTCAGTTGACCAGCCATTCATGCAATGGGGTTTGGACTTCATTGGAGTCATTAATCCAAACTCAAACCAAGGGCACAAATGGATTCTAACAACAATAGACTACTTCACCAAATGGACTGAGGCAGTGGCACTCAAAGAGGCAAATGAATCCAGCATTCTAGACTTCTATGAGGGGATAACAACCAGATTTGGTATACCTACCACTATAATATCAGATAATGCATTGGCATTCATAGGATCAAAGGTCACTGAATGGGTTGTTAGAAATGGGATCTATTTGAGCACTTCATCAAATTATTACCCTCAAGGTAATGGCCAAGTTGAGTCCACAAACAAGAATCTATTAAGGATCATCAAGAGGACTCTTGATGAAAATCAGATAGGACTTGGCACACTAAGCTCAAATCAGCTCTATGGGATAATAGGATAACTCCCAAGAGATCCACATGCAACTCTCCATTCAGAATTGTTTATGGGAGAGAGGCAGTCTTGCCTATATCACTTGAGTTTCCAACATTGGAACTCATGAAGCAATTGGAATTGTTGGAGTTTGAGCCCATGGAGGTTAGATATGTAGAACTGATGGAACTCCAAGAAATTAGAGAGCATGCAGCCCAAAAAATGGAAAAAGACCAAGCGTTGATCAAGAGAAGCTTTGATAAGAAAGCTAAGGATAGAAATTTCCAAATTGGAGATTCAGTGTTGATGTGGGATGCAGACTGAGCAAAGCCAGGGAGGCATTCAAAATTTGATGCCATTTGGAGTGGCCCCTACATGGTCACAAAATGTAAAAACAACAATCCCTTCTAATTGTCTACAGATTCCAGTTAATGGAATCCATTTAAAGCATTGCTACTAAGGGAAACTTCTCAACTTTGTACATATTAGCTTAGAATTTTCATTCCTCCAAGTGCTTATGCACATTGTTTTGTTGTAGCTTAGATTTACATTTCCCTAAGTGCTTTGGCACAGGTTTTGTTGCCCCAAGGATGCATCTTTGCAAATCATGTTCCAGGCCAAAGTGATTTTTCTACTCCCATAATCTCCACCCTAGAGGTTTTCTAATGTATTGAGAGTAACAGGTAGTTAAGTTCATGACTCCATTACCCAATGGATTGCTTCAGGCAACTGATCACTTCATCCAGCAGGAAAATGACCCCTTTGAGTTGCCAAAAGTGTTATCCAAAATAAGCCCATGCTTATTTTTGGCTAACTCCTCCTCCTTCTCCTTTGCTTGTACTTAAAATGAAATTTTTGCACACTTCAGGAACTCAAAATTTCTTGGGTATGATTCCATCTGATAGAGAATTTCGTTACCTTTCAAGAAAGATAAATTTTTCCTCCTCACTCCTTGTAATTTTCGAGTTATGGATCGGCGGAGTGATTTGGGGAAATTTTCCCTAGACATGCCCGCGACCAATGAGAAGGTGCCACATGGCAGGGCAGAGTGGCATATGTTGAGGGGAAGTTTAAGTTTTGGTGCTTTGGTCAAAGGGCATATAGGAAATTTTTTTCCCGCCGGCCTGACGAAGGATGGAAATGGGCTAGCGCGGGCCCGCAGAGGAAAACTTAGCATTTATCCCTTTAGGGGTTAAATGTCCAAAGTCAAATTTCGGCCCGAAAGCCCGCGGATCATTTTGAAGCCACCACGTGTCCTTGTTTTCCGTGGGAATCAGAGGCACAGAGGAATTTTTGGTTTTTTTCCAAAGTGATATAGGCACAAAGGAAAAAAATAGAAGTGCACCCCCGCCAAGCAACCAAGAGCCAATACATGTCATCGGGAGAATGGGGTGTAGGGAAATTTTGGGAAATTTTCCCAATGAAAATTTAAAAGGAAAAGGACAGGTTGAGCCCATGATTCCATCGAGGAACTAGGAGGTGTCACGTGTCTCGAAGCGGCAGAGGCACGGGGATTTTTTAGAAAATTTTCTAAAAGTATAAAAAGTAAATTTTGACCTCATGGACCCATTTTCAAAATCTGATTTTGCTGCCAAGTGTGCCCTAATTCATGCCTCAAAATTTGTGCCCAAACCTTTTGCCTTGTTTTTTCCCTAAATCTTCATAGCACCATATCTTTCGATTCAAAGATCAGATTTGAACAAAATCAAACTTTTTGGAAAGGTCTCGAGCCCTTATATGCATTGGAGGAATAAAAACATCATTTGTTTTACAGGTTTTGATGGAGAAAATTCTTAAAACATTTTTTATGTGTTTAATGCGAACCCAATTGCTTCAAATGAGTTGGTTTTGCTCAAAAGCACCATGATTGCTTTCTCCCACATGCCAAGGATGAAGAATTAGCTTGTTTTAATGGAGGAAAACCCTAAAAATATCTTCTCACACCATAAAGGTGAGATTAAATTGCTTTGAGAGCTGTGTTTCACCAAATTCATCATTTTTTCTCTCCAACACGCAAAACAGAATCAAAGGAGCTCGATTTGATGGATTGTAGGCTGATTTGAAAGGGTTAATGGCGGGTGGTTGAGAAAAAAGATCATATTTACTTCCTCCTCTATTTTCCCTCTCTTTTCTTTAGCTATAAATGAAAAGGATGTAATCTATTGTAATATTGGACATTTTGCTCTTGCAAGCTCTCTTTTCTTCCTTAACAGGTAGATTTGTAGAGTTCAAGACCTCTTATACAGGATACAACACATATTTTTCCTCCTTGCAATTGTAATGCATTGTATTAAACTTGGGAATGATAATGTATGTTCTGTGATTGATTTTCCAATCCCCTCACATGTTTATCATTGTCTTCTGATCTTTCATTATATTCTGGAAATCTATGCATGTTCTATGCTACATTCTTATAATATGTGTTTATTTGCAAAATAGAAGTTCATCACTCCTTTGGTGTATCACTGTTTTAGCTTAGTTTTGTTTCCCCTTTTTTACATCTTCAACTCTGTCTCCTAGGAATTTAGAGTAGGAATTAGTATTGAACCTCTGCAAATTCATGCATACACCTAAACAGAGGAGTAAGAACCAACTTCAATCTGGAGATTTTTCTTAGCTTGCAAGGTCCCACATCTTGGAGACAAACTCAATGTTTTGCAATCACACTAAATGACACAATTCTGGACTGCAGATCTGAAGGTCATTTTGGGGTGTTATATATTTTCACTAACACCTACCAAAGACCAAATGGGTGTGGAGCGGTGGAAGAATATGGAGTGTAAGAAACATCAGCATATTAACTGAACCAAATTCCAGATGAGATGGTGCCAATGATGAGTGATGCAATGGTTGGAAGCACAAATGTTGACAACTAGGCAACCAATGTGTAGTAGTAGGAGCACTACACACCTGATGAGATGGTGCAATTGTGGATGTATGAGATCGAGGGTGTGCATAAATAATGACCTTAGAAGTGGGTGAAGGAGATAAATGCACTAGAGTAATAGAAAGCTTACGTGTAATTGGATACATAGACCACTCACGAGAGTGAGAGCCAAAGGTAATGACACCTTTGTCTTATAATTTTTATAATTAATCATGAAGGGAACAACAGCCATTATCATGATGGCCATTGATATGATGGTAGTTGCAATAAGGTTGATCGAATTTTTGTTGCAAATGATGTGGTGGATGACATTGATTATAAGGTAAGCAAATCAAGAACTTATCAAGTAAAGCATGCAACACGTCACGAGGCTTAGTGTTATGGGAAAAGTGTAATGGCTCCCGTGGAGGATATGGAGAAGTCTTAGGTAGAGAATGACATGGTGGAGGAGATGAAGGACACTTATGTGATGGAGAAGAATGATTTTTTTTGTAGGGTGGAGGAGATGGAGACCTAGGAGGACGCTGAATAGATGGAAGAGGAGCATAACTAGATGATGCAACATTAGAAAAAATAGGAGGATATATGACATGTATATCAATGAGATCTTGTTCTAAATCAATGAATATATAGCATAAGAGTGTGAATGATTTGTATGTATCATATTGCAAGTGTTTCTTTAAAGAAGGAATCAAGCCATGACAAAAGATGAATTAATTTTCTAAATCAACAGGTTAAAAGACTAATTGATGTATGCAAGCATTAAAACACAAAATGCAATCAATAATAGGTTTTGTCTTACCTTGATGTAAGCCAGGTAGGAGTTCATGTGTGACTTGAGGGCCATTGTTAATTATAAAGTGTTGAATGAAGGATTCTTCCATTTCATAATAGGTACTAATAGATCCAAAGGGTAAATGCATGTACCATTGAAGAACGTCATCAATAAGACCATGACGGAAAGATTTTAGCAATAATATATCATTAGATTATGAAGCCATAACTAGATGATAATTCTTGAGAAGTAAATATGGATTGCCAATACCATCAAAGCATGAAAATGTAGGCATAATGAAATCCTTAGGGAATTACAAATTATGAATCTTTTTAGGAATAGGATTTCCATGTAAATAATTATTAACGATAGAAGCATAGTGAGCCTTTCTTTCACGTGTGAGATATTATACCTTAGATTATAATTGGCCAACAACACGCATGAGTGATAAGATGTCATGTGAAGGAATGGTATAAGGTGTGAATGATGTATTGAGTAGTTGAAGCTTGCCATTATGAGTGATCATAGGGATGTCAATAGAAGAATTGGAAGATGTCGATGCTAAGGGAAAACTTGATGTAGGTTCCGAAGAAGTAATAGGTGGTGAAGAACATGGAGTGTTGATAGAGATAGTGGGAATAACATTGAAAGAGTTATTAGGAGATGAAGTATGTTGGTTGGATACTTTGTCACAAAAAAAATATGAGGTTCAAACATAGTACACAGGATTATATCCCTCCTCAAATGAAGGGGAGGACCCTCTTTATTACTAATCTAAAACACAACAAAGATATAAACAATATTCATACTAATCTAAGCACCAGGGTTGGGATATCATCCTAATATATTTTTGGAAATATGCATGAATAAAAGGATAGATAAGAAACAAAATAAATTTATAGAATTAGAAACGAAAGGAATAAGCAAGAACGTTATTTTTATTAAGAAAACATAGATAAAAAGATTATCACACGCGATTTGGATTGCAATAAATTATATAATATTTGATAGACAATATATGCCAAGAAAGGAATAATTTAAATCATTGAACATAAGAACAATACCTCAAATACTAAATATATCCTCACAACACAAAGTTTGTAATAAAATATCTTGTATATTATTCGATGATTAAAGGAAAACACAAAGTCTTTCTCTTTTCTCAACCTTGCTTTAATGTCACATCAAAATTTTCCAACCCTTAAGAATGCCAAATAATTTCTTATTTATAGAAAAGAAAAGGAGATAAAATAGGAAGCGGTTCAACAACATACTAAAAACAATAAATAATAATAATGAGTTCATTTTGATGGGTTCTCACGTAGGAGATTAAGTCAAACCTTCCAAGTTCAAAGTATGTCAAAATGATAATGAAAAAGACATACCAAATTAAAAATAAGAATGTCATGACAAGTTCATTATTCAGACTTGTCTTCTTCATCACCCTGTTAATCTTGTTTGGCACAAAATTCCTTGAATTTCTGAATTATCCCTTGTGCCTCCTCTTCATTTGGTCCACAAGAGTACTCATTCAACACCTCACAAGTCTCGTATGTATTGCTAACAATCCCTGGAATCCATTGGAATTTTTTGTTGAACTTGGCCAATGCACTCAAAACACCTTCATAATGGATTAGTTTGTCAATAGTTATCATGTCAAACTTTTCACCTACTGCAGACTCCTTTTTAACCAATTCCTGAAACACCTTATACAAAACATGAGTTGAAAAAATATTCATGCTATCATCCATAATCTTTGTGAAGAGTTTTGATAACTCTTCATCAATATCACTAGTAGCATCAAACAACTGATCTCTTGATTTTGTTAATTTACTGCAAGCTTCATTGAGAATCTTGAATCTGAACTCAGTAGATTTTAAAAATTGAAAGTGCTTGTTAAGATTTGGAACTACTCCCTCCCTAACCAAAGTTTCCGAAGGAACCTTTTTAAGGGCACTGTGGTCTTCTAGAGTTAACTCCAAGGTACCAATTTCATCATTTAAATTTTCAACCTCCTTCCTAACATCGTCCAAAGAATTGAAAACCTTCACCGTATCATCAATAATCTTCTTTCCTTGAACGAGAAGTCACTGAATCCATTCATCGACAACCCTACCCTTTTCATTGAACTTTTCCATTCTAGGTACTGATGAGAAATAAAATTGAATGGGGGTGAGTGTAGTAGTTGTTATTTGCTACTTATATTGAGAAGGATTGGAGAGTTTGAGAAAAACTTCCGTCAACTATTCAACCTTTTTCTTTAATTCATCTCTTGATACCTTTGTCTCTTTGAGCTTCTTGTACAACACATCCACTTCCCTTTGAGCATCTTGTTGGGAAACTTTAGTAGTGACCTTCTTGAGATCGATCCTTGTGATTTGATAATCAACAGCCATGGCATCTTCTTTGGTTTTATCCACCACGGGTATAAAAATATTTGCAAAATTTTGTCTTGATGAATCAACTGAGATTCATGAAATGGCCTTCAGTTTCTTAGCTGATTGAGCAGGTGCCAATTTTAATGATCTGAAGTCAAATGCTTCAGGTGGAACAATCAATTTTCTTTTCCTTGGGGTTTTATCAACTAAACAAGAGAGCGCTAAAGAAGAGGGTGCACATAGGAAGCGAACTGAGACTATTCCAGAGGAAATTTGGGAAATGGGAAAAATGGAGACTAGAGATGGAGGATTGGTGAGAATGGCAGTAACAATGATAGATAAAGTGGGTAAAGAAAATGGAATGGAGGCTAAGATCCCAGAGGATACAAGTAACTCCAAAGTCAATCCCATTCCACTTGAAAGAGGATACATGGATGAGAAAACACTCCCCATGGTGGATATGAGTGGTGATGATGGAAATGAAGAAGAATGAGGTTGGACGGAAAGAAAGAGAGAAGGAGAAGAAACAGAAGGGAGCACTGAAGATGTCTGAGTGGGAACATGCTGGGAAGGGGTGCCAAGAGTGGAAGAAGTGATAGATAAATCAGCCATAATACTTACTTGGACTCCCTCTTGAACTGATGGAGGGGGTGAATCAAGAATCTCCACTAATGAAGATGGTGTAGTAGATGAAAAAGGATGAGAATTTTCTCCTTTTCGTAAAAACTTGAATTTTAACTTTTTAGGTAGGTGGGCTTACACCTTTATCCTTTTCCCCATGTGAGGGGTCCACCTCTGACGTTGACGTGACTGGAAAATTTAGGAAGTTGGATTATTTGAGATTTATACCCGATGAAATCAACCAAGCCTTTGTGTGAAAAAGGGTTTGGGTGAACCTCTCTGTTATGGATGCTGCCTCTACAACCATCCAATCAATTATTGGGAATCTAATGTTATCACCATCCATTTGTTCATACATTATATCAACAACACTTTTATTATTAAATGTGTCCTTAGGAACTTCACCAAGACCTAACATCCTTATCTCATTTAAATTCAACAAGCTATTATCCTTTCTTCAGACTGTGATCTCATCTCTAAGATCAATCCAGATATATTCAATATTTAGAACATGGATCTGCAACATTCCATGAGATTTAAGGAATCCTCAAAATTAAAACCATGTCCTTAGCTTCATATGTCTTTTAAGATTCTCTTGTAGTGTATGGATAATATTCTTAGCTTTGATGACATAAGAGCATGTGTATCTTCCAATTGAGATAGGGAGTGAGACAACAACCTTATCCTTGCTATGTTGAAATTTGTGGAAGTATAGGAGCTGAATAAATAATTCCATAAGAATTATCTTATCACTGAAATACCTGGGCAAATGGAAAGGAGCTTCTTGGCATATAACAATCTGCAGATATGTGAAATTTTTGAATTGTAAGAAGATACCACCCCATTTAGATACTTCATTCCTTGTTTCATCATAAACAATTTTCTTTATGAGATCAGGTTCCAATCTGTAAATGATCTTGTAGAAGAAAGCGTCATTCATCCTTCTGTATTGTTCCAAACTTCCTTTCAAGGTAAATTAAGGATAGAATTTATAGATATGACCCGTTTACGCTTGGAGTCTAACCAAAGGTAATTCCACATTCCGGAAGCTATGTAAGTGACATAGGACATCATATAGAACTTTCTGGTAGAAATAACTACCTTCATTTGAGCATCAATATTGTTACTGATGAGAACTCCCCAATCGATATGCTGGTCATTCTTCTTTATGATAGTAATGAATTGGTACATCCAACCATATAACTCTTTATATTTCTAGAACCCAAATTCTTTGTTGAGGAGTGTAATAATGTCAGTGATTTCCAAAGTGAAGTCACTTCTCAGAACTGTTTTTGGAAGTATTGACATAATGGGCTTAGCCTTGATAAGGAATTTCTTATTTATGTGCTTGATGTAATTGTCAAAATTATTTTCCCAGGCTTATTGTGTGGATTGAATACTTGTGCTGACATATTCCTCAAAATTAGGAAGTTTGAGTATTTTATCAAAGTAATGATTATCAAATTTGATCATTGTCTCCCCTTCCTAGTTATAGATTGAGTGGGAGCTCGAGTCATAATTGGTGGCACATGTTAGGATGAAATCAAGAAATTGAGCTAATACAGAGAATGCAACTGCTAAAGGTAGTCACCTGGCACAAATCAACTGCATCCACCAAGTTGTTGAAGAACTTTGAACTCTTCCCTAAAACTCCTCCATGTCAATATCTCCCAGCTCTATATCTTGAATGTCAAAATTGACATTAATGTATGCGGGAGCTTCAACCCCCTGGTACTTGTACTTCATTTCCTTTGTCACTTGTTTCTTTCCCTTCCCTTTTTCAGAATCTGACATTGAAATTTGGTCTCCAAAATCACCTACAAGAAAAATAGAAGAAATTTGGGTTTGAAACCCTTTTGTGCAGCTATAAAATCCTGAAAAACCAATCCGGGAAAGTGACTTTCTCGAGCACCTATCAAAACTTGAAAAATCTAGTCGGGGTTAGAATGATGTTGTACAACTTGAAAACCCCTACACACTGCATAAGTAACCTGTTAGGGCATGTGAAAAACCCGATTAAGAACCTCTGCATACTAAAAATTTGATTTTGATATTTCAATTCTTCAATACCTCATTTCATAGAAGTAAGAATAAATCCACCCTATGGTTGATGGTGAAAAATGACTAACTCAGGTGAAAACAATGAGACCATGGGGAAAATCTCAAAACCTACTCAAAACGTAGACAAGGAAATAATTTAGGAAACCCAAAATATGACCCAGGTGAAAAACATACTTACCTCAAAGTGAAAATAATGTAAAATATAGAAAAACAATCAGAAATATCGCAAAAAATGTAGTTTGGGTTTTAGAGGTGCGCCAACAAGTGAATAATTCATGTGGAATAAAAAATACAAGGTAAAAATGAATTGGAAAACCCCCTTATTTATAAAGCCCTAACGTTAATTATACCTAGCATGACACGTCTACTTACCAACCCGCCAGTTAGACATTAAATGCGTTGATTTTGGAGTCAAGAATGTGTTCGCATTTTTCATCATGTGGTTGAGTCTTGAAAACCTGACACAAAGAGGCCTTATAATGTTGGAAACTAGAATCGGGAAACATGAAGCATCTTCCATGTGCTTGCAAGGTAAAGTGTTTTGATGCAGCCGGGTTCCAAAATCTGATGACATTAGTTTGATTCGGAGTTCGGGTTTAGAATGCAGGGAACATGTAACATATGTTCAAGTGGGAAGATGTTTCGATGCAATCAGAACCCGAAACCTGACAACATGTAGAGAAAATCAGACTTCGGATTTGGAATGCATGGAACAATTTGCATGCATTTGAGTTTTTGCTTGTTTGGTGCAATCAGATCCCAAAATCTGACAACACAGTGTAATTCGGGATTTCAGGGTCAAAAAACAGATAGGTCTTTGCATGTTAATTGTTAAGAGAGTTCCATGGCAAGCGAAATTAAGTGGCACAAATTGTGGATGCCGGAGCTAACCCCTAGAGTGAACTTATTTTGGTGGCTAATTATTAATAGCAAGATCCTAACTAATGAAAACCTCATAAAGAAGGGATTCATCATGCCGAATAGATGTTGCATGTGTCAGCAAGAGGCTAAGGATATAAAGCATTTATTCCTCCATTGTGAGATTGCTTCCAAAATTTGGCAGCTTGTTTTTGCAAAATTTAATCTGAGATGGATATTTCCCCTTACCCTGCCCTCAGGCTTGGGAGCAATGGAGCTCTCCGTTCAAACAATGCATGGTGAAAAGGCTATGGCAACTTGTTCTGCCCCCAATCTATGTGGAGAATCTGGAAGGATCGTAATGATAGTATTTTCAGAAACAATAGACAGGCTTGTAACAAAATATATAAGGAAACTATCATTGCTGTGCAAGATAATATCGCTAGATTTAAACCCCCTAAAAATAGACTCTACTTGGAGAATGAAGAATGCATTCTGACTGAATGGAATATTGCCACTGTCAATAGAAATAACAATGGTACTGACAGAAACATAGCCTGATGGATTAAACCCCCCACTGATTGGCACAAGTTAAATTTTGATGGGGCCTTTAAGGGAAATCCGGGTGACTCTAGAGGAGGGGGAATCATCAGGGATCAAAGAGGCTGTTATGTTGCTGCTTTTTCTAGGAGAATGGGCAAAAAGACTAATCATAAGCACCCTTTATTACATTTACCTAGCCATGACCCCCCTTCACCCTACTAATAATAATTTAATTAATTAAATTAAATTAATGCATTATCCTCACTATATTTATTATTTGAATATTTTATTTAAATAATATCCACACATACACTTCACTTAGACACCTCATCAAACCAACTCAACCTAAGACCTATTCTTAGTAAGTTGCCATAACTAACTAAGACTTACCCAAACCCTAAAAATCAATGCCTACATTCCCTCTAACCACATTCCCTGCATGCTCACAAGAGGCTCTCAGTCTAATCCATATTGTGGGATAATGAGCACGAGATCCAAGGAAATCAGGAGGATCTCCCTAGTTTAGTAAACCTAGGAAATCCCAACCTTGACCGACGTCGGTTACCCCTAACCGTCGCTCCGGTTAAGCCGGACTGCCGTCGGTTACCCCTTTTAACCCCTAAACTACCTTATTCTCAAGGTTGAAAAACATTGGGAAAATTTTTACGAGCAAGAACACATCTTAGAGAGATAATGCATCTTCAGAGAGAAAAATTCCAGTGAAAACCCACATGTAAGGAAGGAGATTGAGCATCTTCTCCTGCACAGCCATCCCAGCCATGATCTGATCTATCCAAGCAAAGAGGAGTGTACATGCAGCCCATGCAGAAGCTTTTCTTCAGTTGGTGATCACTTGCAACCTTCAAACCCATCATCAGCACCTCCATCCCTCACACACAGGCATTCAAGGAATGGAATCCAAGTAAGTATAACATCATACTTTCCTGGTTTATTTCATTTCATCATCATTTTATCATCCATTGTTTACCTTGCCCCCTATTGACCTTCTCTGACATTTTCACCTCCATATACCCATTAAAACCTCACAAAATCCTACTCCAGTAACCCAATATTTCACCCCGACTCACCAAAGTCCTTTGTGCAATCACAAAGGAGACCACAACTTGTTCTGTGACATTTCCAGATCTCACAGTAACCGGCACCGGTTACACCTAACCACTGTCGGTCACCCCTGACCGACACCGGTCTTTGTATTTTCCCACATAGCCTAGAACAGAGACCTACCCACCAAATTTCATCTCACCCCCATTCACCTGTGATCTACCCGAGACCTCTATCAAACCTGCAGAGACCCAGAACCAATCATTTGACCTTTGGATTCTATTCTAGCTTAGCCTGTTAGATTAGATCTATTTCTTATTGTGTTTTTAAGTGAGATACCTAAATCATTTTAAATAACAATAGGATTTACTTTGTTTACAACATTAAATTTTTTAAAATAGTGGACTGACAGCCATCTAGGAAGTATCATACTTCCCGGATCTAGCATACGCTAGGCAGTTCACTGCCCATATTGTTTAATTCCTTCTGGTGGTCTTGTTTTCATTACAGGTAGTTCCTCCTAGCCAAAAGGAAGCTCTCACGATCAGCTGTGGATTCAGAAGTCATACGTGCGCAACAACCCATCAACCAACATTTGAACAGGTATTCCTCCTACGCCCGTTACCCTATCTGTTTCATCAACACTTCAAAGAAATGATCTAAGAATCAGGTGAAACATTTTGGCATGCCCGGTGGGACCCATCCGGGGTTCCTTGCATTTCATTCATTCCTAGGAAAAAATTGTGTGTTTGTTTCCCTTCTGAAAAGCGTACACACTAATTTTCTTCCTTGGTAACCCACCTCTTCTTTCTATTTGCTCTAAAGGAAACTTTTCTTTTGGTGTAATTAAAAAGAACCATTTCTTCATGTTTTCTGCATTGTAGTGAAAGAGCATCCCTCTTCCTCTTCATCTTATTGTGTCATCCAATTTCACATTTTTGATTTGGGTTTAAAAATAAGTGCATTCCATTCTGATTTATTGCATTAGCTCACATTAATTGAGGGCAACCTATACGCTGGAAGTCATGCCCAACTGATGGTTGAAAAATGAATCGTAGAAAAGCACTTCTATCCTTTTCTCTTTCTCTGAGTCTTACCAAACCACACAAAAATTCAAAATACATACATTCTTAAACAACATCCTACCTGGAAGAAGCTGTAGGTGATCACATGATCATGACACAGTGGGCACCCAGCTCACTGCTCTGTCGAGTCATACTTCAGAGCGAAGCCCGCCCCCACCATAACATACCTGAAACCTCACCTTTTAGATCTCCTTCTTTGTAGGAAGCCATCCTCACCAAAAAATCTATTTCACAATTCATGTGTCAGTCCCTAAATAGCATAAGCTAAACAAACATAATAGAAAGGGCACTCCTAGGATCACATTTTCTTAGTGTTTTTGCTTGGCTTGCATTTTGAGGTGAGAGATCACGTTCTTCATTTTTTTTGTTGTTCATCCTTGCATGCTCCTCATCATAGATGGTGTATTCCAGCTTCAACTGAGTGTGCCTGGGCCATATCATCATCATTCTCAGAATTCTGGGTCTGATTCTACATCAGATTTTAATTCACAACCACTTTCTTTCATCACTATTTCAATTTCACAGTAACCGTCATCGGTTACCTCTAACCGCCATCGGTTATACCCAACCGACATCGGTTCCAGGTCCTTTTGCTAACCTACTCAAAAGGACATTTTACTTCACTTTCTTCCACTTTTCACAGTCTCTGTCACTGTCATTATTCCCATTGACGTTTTAAACATCATTCAGATTTTCCATACCTGTCAGATTTTACCTTCTGCCTCGTTGTTTACTCACTATCATTTTCTACAGTAACTGGCAGCGGTTACCCCTCACCGGCGTCAGTTTTCCCTAACTGGCATCGGTTAGCCTGTTTCACATTCCAGCCACCATTTGGTACTTAATCTACTTTTTGTCACCAGATTCACCTGTTCCTACTGTTCTCTGTGTCATTTACAGAGAAGCAGCCCTACCTGATCAGTACTGGTTCACATGGTGCTGACCCAAAGACAAGTAAGTGCCCTCGTATTTCATGCCAGTTGTCAACCACTCCCACCTAGTCCTTCACCACCTTCTATTTTATCACCAGCCATGGATCCCATCCAGCCTATTACTATCGCTACCAGAGATGAGGAGTTCGCATGACTCCTTGACCAGAACCCTGTCGCCTTGCAGTTTTACCTTTCCCACTCATCCACTCGAGATGCCTCGGGTCAGTTGATATACGACATGCCCATATCTATCCCTCTGACTCTCGCACCCACTCCCGCATCGGCCCCATCTGGCTCTGTGCTGCCCGCATCCACCTTACCCCCAGTCATTTCATAGTTAGGTCCTATACCCGCTATGACTGCCGCATCTGCTACCTCTGTGGCACCCATTACATCCACCGTACCCTCGACGACTACCCCAAACACAACCTCATCCACCCCTAATGTCTCACACATACCTGTAGCTACATTACCACCTCTAGTGTCGGTGACCCCTACCCCATTTCAGAACGTGGTTCTTTCCATTCCACAATCATTAGCCCCTATTGCCACTAGGGTTACCATGACCCTTCCACCCCCATATACATACTACCAACAACCTCCTGTTTCATCCATTATTCATTCTGGGTACGTACCCCCTATTTCACTGCCTTCTTCTCCACCACCCTACATGGAAGCCCCATACACTGGAGTGCCACCCCTGTTATATGCCCAAAACCAACCTTCTCACGCTATGGGAGGCATCCAATCATCACAACCCACCAATGACCTAATTAAATTGATGTTGGACAAGATGCAGACATTGGAGGCATCGGTTTCTGGCTCCCGCAACACTCTCACCTATGACGAGATTTGCAACGAGCCTATTCACCCATCCATTCCTATCCGTTCATACCCTGTGCATTGGGAAATGCCTAAATTCAATCGTTTCAATAGCAAAGAAGACCCACAAGTAGCATTTGTGGTCATTCAAACATGGGTGTTATCTGATCGCTCATGATGATGCCTTGATTTTGAGAACCTTTCCCATGTCCCTCACTGGACCTGCATTAGATTGGTATAGTGGGTTACCTAAACACTCTATATTCTCATTCAATCAGGTAGCCCAAGCCTTCTTGGATCATTTCTCTATCAATATCGTCAAGAAGGTTACCATGACTGATCTATATTCCACACGTCAGTATGAGGATGAATCTATCACAGATTTTGTCACTCGCTGGCGCAGCCTGATCAATCAACTTACCTTCCAACTGCCACAAACTGAACTCATCGAGCTCTTCACATGGGCTTGTGCTAGACATATCTCCCCGACCTTGCAGGTCCAAACCTTCCGAACATTCGATGAGGCATTCACTATGGCACGAAAGTTAGAGATTCGGGCCATCGAAGAGAAGAAAATCCAATTACACAATAAGAATTCGGCATTCAAGTCGAATGATACCTCTTCTTCTTCCAAACCACAAACCAATTATTCAAAAGCTAAGGGCACCACTAACGTAGTGGTACTCAAGGCCGGCCCAGCTCATCCATCAAATCAGGCTACACCCTCATCTAATCTCTCACCTGTCCAGACTTTTCAATTCAGATGAGAGTAGTGAAAATATACCCCAATTGGGGAACCTTACTCTTCTGTCTTAGAAAAGCTTATCAAAGCCAGAGCCATCACCCTTCCACCTATAAAACCACACACTGGTTTTGACCCTGCTCACCCCATGCCCGCATGGTATAAAGAACATGATTTTTGTAACTATCATCGAGTAAAGGGTCATAGTGATGGAAACTGCATCACTTTCAAAAATATTGTCCAAGAAATGCTTGAGAAAGGTGAGTTAACTGTGGATAATCCCAACGCCACCCCCAACCAAAATCTATAAATCTTTAAAAACCATTTCCCAACCATGCCCCTTCATCCAATCAAACCAGTGAGACATCAACTCATGATACCCATACCCGCGAGGTTCACGCTATCTTTAATGAGGTACCTGTCACCTCCCAATTACCCCATATTCCTTCCATAGAGGAGATCCTAGCCCAAAATCCTCCTTCCACATTGGAACCAACCTCCCCTATTCCTTCACCAACAGAGGAACACCTTTCATCTCCTTCATCACCAACAGAGGGGTCTTCCGCTAACATTGAGCCCATCTCACCCCTAGCTTCACCACTTAGAGAACCTTTACCTACAGTACCTCCTCCACCCATAGAGGAGCTCCCATTATCTCCTCCACCCACAGAGGAGCACCCATTACCTCCTCCACCCACAGAGGAGTGCCCATCTATTCCTCCACTTATAGAGGAGCTCCCATCATCTCCTCCACCTATCATCGACCCAGTTGAGATACCTTTACCTCTTGGCAAGCATTCTCCATTAGCTACTCTGAATACCGCTGACCTACTTTCAGCTCTCTTACCCACGGAAGCTGAAGCTAGCCAATTCCCCATCTCTACTACACATTTTATGGGAATTCCATTAGGTCCTCACCAACTCCACCCACAGACGTGTCATTCTCACATTTGGCCGATCACTTAGATTATGTGGATAGGGCTTTACTATGGGGGCGCCTCTTACTCCCCATCTCAACATAGATGCAGAGATCCCTCACTGATACCTCCACTATCTACCCAAACACATTTCAACCAATCAAACCAAATACAACCACCTCTGTCACAACCCCTTCCATGATACCTGTTAGCACTCAAACCACACCCTTACCCATAACCCAACCTACATCTAAACCTAAACCCACACCTACAACATTTGCCTCAACTAAACCTATTACCACTTTAGGGGTCACCCCGACCACCAGCCTTACTCATCCACCTATTAAACTGGATTTAGCTACATCCTCCAACGTCAATACCACACCTACTCTGACACCCAAACCAAAGAAACAAACTCATCAACCTCATACCCCGACCACACCAATCACACCCGCACTTGTCCCATCTGTCTTAAGACCTCAGCTACCCAACATGGTCAAGCAACCTTCACCCATCCATAAACCAATAACACAACAACCCATTCCTTCCTCACAAACCTCTAACCTACCCAGGCACACAACACGACTTACACCCGCACCTGCAGTCTTTTTACCACCAATACCTCCAATACCCTCAGCTATTGCTTCACTACCCACTACACTTCAGTCATTGTCCCTCACACCCCAAGTACGACCCATGTCATCTACCTTCACAGCACCCCCGTTATCCCCATGGGTAACTCACCCTCTTCCTCCATCTACTTTTCCTTCTAGACCTCGTACACCCACATCACCTTTACCCAAGAAAGTGCAACCCAAAAACAAAACCCCACTACCCCACAATAAGGTAGTCAAAACAACCACACACCCTCCTACCCATTCATCTATTGTACCCCTACCCAGACAAACATGACCGATACCTAAAACTACACTGGAACCTAAACCCATAGCTCGACCCATTCCTCCTCTTCCAAAAATAGTTCCTCGACAATCAACCACACCTACACCCAAACCCACGTTCACTTCCCATTGTGATCCACTAGCAGGATCCTATGCCCAAATTTTAACCAACCTCCTCGAGACCTCTGTTATCACATTACCACCACTCCGACCTTACGACCCCCTCAAACCCAAGCCAAAAGGGTTTGATGATACTAAAATTTGTGCATACCATTGTGTGCTAGGGCATGATGTGGAGAACTACAAGGCCTTGAAAACCATCCTTATCCAATTGTGTCCACCAGAAACCAACTTTGATGATGATGACCTTCTTGATGAGGATCCTTCTTCACTGACACCCATTCCCACACTACCCACTCAACAACCACAACCTCCACCCTCACAGCTCCTAGAGCCACTCCCAAGATTTGAAATTAACATGGTTCGCATTAGAGAACTTGCCATGCCACCACCCCAATGTCATTGCACCCAGCTCACCTCACAAGGCTTTTCTCCTCCAGTAGGTTTTTTCCCTTCATGTCGTTATACCACTCATCCTACACCTTCTCCATTTGCCAACTCCCCTCAAATCAACATGATACACATCACTACACGTGTGCAGAAGGGAAAAGAAAAGGCAACTGACCTACCAACCAATCCTATACCCAACATACCATCTGCACCCATACCTAAAATAACTATCTGCATGGCCCCACGTACCCCATTTCTAATGGCATCACACATCGCACCATGCTCAAACAATTACACCAATCTCCCCTCAAAATGTCCTTATATGACCTCATCCAAACCTCAGAATCCCATCGTCAAGCCCTCATGGAGGTTCTTCAATCTATTGAGGTTTTACCCAATGACCCTACACCTGTAGCCTCCATTATCACACCCCATCATGTAGCCTCTCTCACCAAATTACCACCTTCATCTTCACCCCATCTTGTTCACCAAGTGGCCTCCCTTAGCTTCTTAGAGGAAGAGATCACGCCACACCAAAATGATGACCTGGACCCAGCCCTCTTCATCTTTGTCCACATTGATGACATACGGGTATGCCATGTGATGATTGATGGAGGCGCTAGCATTAACATCATTTCATCCCATGCATTTTCTCAAATGTGCATACCTGACAATTACATGCATAAACATCTGGTCATGTTGCGTTCATTCAATGACGCTATCACCTCCACACTAGGAACTGTCATCCTTCACATTCGCGTGGGCCCCTGCACTGTTCCAGAATTGTTTTATGTTTTGGAGGGGGAATTCCAATATAACTTGTTGCTTGGTAGACCCTGGATCCGTGTCATGGGTTGCGTTCCTTCCACTTTGCATCGTTGTGTAAAGTTTGAACATGAAGGACACACTTATACCATTCTGGCTGACCCATCACCTTTCAAAACATGCAACATGCTTTACCGACCTAATGATGTGCTCATACCTGTCAAGCCGTCTACCTCTGCAACCAATACCACTTCACCTACACCTCCACCTACCAGTACATCCACTACTTTCACCACACATACCTCCTCCATTCCTACACTGCTATAACCTCCATGGCTGACCCATTAGCTTCCCAATCTGTTAACTCCACCTCCGCATCAACCTCTGACACATCATCCATTCCAGCTACCTACATACCAACCACTGACCCCTTGGAAGGTGTTTTTCAATGCCTCACTCTGGGGGAGTACCGCCTATATAGTGTCAACACATTCCTTACTCCGCACGAGTATGGAAGCCTTCACCAACACCCTCGCTATGATCACCGTATAGGAGAATGCCTCCTTTATGGTCCTCCTCATCTTCGTACTAGTCTCACCTATGGGGGACTTGATACTACCACTTACACACCTGAACCACCATCACAAACCCACCCATTTTCCGCTGACTTCCAATCACTTACCAATCGCCGTTTCACCCACACCTTCCTGCACCACTGTGCATGGAAGGGTTTTGGTTTTGGCTTTTATGAGCAAGGCCGCCATACTGTTATTCCATGTACCACCCACAAACATAACGACCGTAGTGGTATCAGCTTCCCCGAACCTCCTACCAAACAGGCCCGCATTGAACTCATTGAGGACCCTAGCCCTTCTCCACCTTCATCTTCATCACCACCTTCACCCACTCCACCTTCATCACCACCCTCACTGATGGAGTCGATGGATCCTGAATCTATCCCCCCTAACTTTTTTTTTTCATAAACACCATTTCCTTGGGGCCTTTGACTTATCAACGTGAAGGTGAGGCCCCTTCCACTCTTCCATTCCTGTATCCTGAAATGATCGATGATGACACACCTATAATTAATGTCGTTCAATGTCAGGATGATGAATCCATACTCACCTACCTTGGTGTAGAAGACTCATATATTCATCGGTCGTTACCCTCTGAGACGTAAACCATGTTGAATGAATCGACTATCGAGATCAACATTCATACTCAGGATGACCCGCACATCCTAAAGATCAGACAATCTTTAGATGTTGCTGAACAGGAAGCCATCACTTCTTTTCTCTGAGATCATAACCATGCTTTCTGCTTGGTCTTACACAGACATGCTCGGTATTGACCCCACCATAGTGGTCCACAATATCGTAACCATTCCCGATGCCAAACCTATCAAACAAAAGCTGAGGAAAATGCACCCTCGCATTGCTCTTCTCGTCAAAGAAGAACTTCAGTGCCTTCTTTCCATTTCCTTCATCTTACCCATTGATTATCCTCATTGGATTTCTAACATTGTCCCTGTTACTAAAGCAACAGGGGGACTCTGCATTTGCACGGACTTCCGTGACCTCAACCTAGCCTACCTGAAAGATGACTTTCCCTTGCCCGGTATTGATCAACTGGTTGACCTCACCACTGGTC
The DNA here is from genome assembly GCA_019776745.2 of Taxus chinensis. Classification (NCBI taxonomy): domain Eukaryota; kingdom Viridiplantae; phylum Streptophyta; class Pinopsida; order Cupressales; family Taxaceae; genus Taxus; species Taxus chinensis. Next base: position 182,498,169 of record CM034149.1, read on the forward strand.
ATGAGATGCTCTCACTCATGGATGGCTTCTCGGGTTATAACCAAATTTTTCTTGCCCCAGAAGATCAACACAAGACCACATTCATCACCCCTTGGGGAACCTTTTGCTATCGAGTCATGCCTTTTGGCCTTAAAAATGCTGGTGCTACATATCAGCGTGCTATGACTTACATCTTCCATGATATCATGCATCACATATTGGAAGATTACGTGGATGATCTCTTAGCCAAATCTAAATGTCACTCCAAGAACCTCACCATCCTCAAAACCATCTTTGACTTCCTCATTAAATATTGCATCCACCTTCAGCCTAAAAAGTGCATCTTCGCGGTTCTCTTAGGAAAGCTCCTGGGATTTATTGTTTCCCTCCATGGTATAGAAGTTGACCTTGCTAAAGTCAAGGCCATCCTTGAAATGCCTCCACCTACTAACCTTCACCAACTCTGTAGCCTGCAAGGTAAATTGCAGTCCATTCACCATTTCATTTCACAATTATCTGATCGGTGTCAACCATTTCATCATCTGCTTAGGAAGGATGTCTCCTTTAAATGGGATGATGACTATCACAAAGATTTTGAGGCCCTAAAACAATACCTTCTCCAACCACCCGTACTCATTCCACCTAAAGATGATCAACCTTTTTACCTATACATATCAGCTACCGATCATTCCTTGGGAGCCATGCTCGCTCATCGCGATGAACAACACAGGGAGCAGGTGGTTTATTACATAAGCCATACTCTTTTGGACTATGAAACCCGATACAACCATCCAGAAAAACTTTTCTTAGCCTTAGTTTTCATTTCCACCAAACTCTGTCATTACCTACTCAACCACAAAACCTATGTCGTGACCAACACCGATCCCTTACACTTCATGTACACCAAACCTTATCAAAATCAGCGTGCTGCACGATGGCTTATGCTTTTAGCTGATCTTGACCTCAAATTCATTCATCAAAAGTCCATCAAGGGCCAAGCTATCACCGACCAACTGGCCGACGCACCTATTTCTGGGGATCAACCCTCTAATTTTGACTTTCCCTGATGAGTCAATTGCTACTCTTTCCCTGGATGAACCCCCTTACCAAATGACACTATTCTTCGATGGTTCCAAGTGTCAGCATGGGGGTGGGGCTGGTATTATCCTCATTCCTCTAGATGGAGAACCCATGCCTTTGTCTTTCAAACTAGACTTTGAATGCACCAACAATATTGTCGAGTACGAAGCGCTCATACTAGGTCTCCAAGCCGCATATGCCCTAGATGTCAAATCAATCCACATCTTTGGTGATTCACAATTGGTCGTCAACCAAGTCAATGGTATGTACCAATGTCGTAACAAGATACTTCAAAAGTATAAACATCATGTAGACATACTTTTGACCACCTTTGATCGTTACACCCTTCAAACCATCCCACGTTCAACCAACAAATTTTTCGATACCATGGCCTGCTTAGCTTCCCAAATACCCGCTTCCCCTGCCAATTCCAAAATATTTGTCACCATACAATGCCTCCATTCACCTTCTTATTTACCTCATGATGTTTACTCAATCAGAACTGACACCCCTGACCCAAGTGACCTTTGGTATAAATAGTACTCTTAACTACCTTTCTCTCTCCATCTTACCTCCTGATCTCACCCGTAACGGACAATGCACCTTCCTTAAAAAGGTCTCTCGTTTTGTCATTCTGGGGGGAATCCTCTATAAACGTGGCTTCGATGGTATTCTCTTATGATGCCTCACAAGTTCTGAAATTCCTTATACCATTAAGGAGGTTCATGATGGCATATGTGGAGGTCACTTTAGTGGCCTTGCTATTGCTAAGCGTATTCTTCACCTAGGCTATTACTGGTTGACCCTTAACCATGATTGTTGCGACTATGTCAAACGTTGTGTAAAATGTCAACAACATTCCAACCTTCATCATACACCCAGTCATGCCTTACAGGTCACTTGTGACCTTTGGCCCTTCTCTCAATGGGGTTTGGATCTTGTCGGAGAAATCAATCCTCATTCTTCCCAATGCCATCAATGGATCATAACTGCTACCGAATACTACACAAAATGGGTGGAAGCCATACCACTCATCTCCATGAAAGCCGAGAAGATATGTGAGTTCATTAACCATCACATCATTTGTTCGCTTTGGTGTTCCTCATCACCTCATCACTGACAATGGAAAACAATTCAAAAACAAAACATTACAAAAACTTTGTGATGCCTTTGGCATTCAGCTTAGTTTCTCATCACCTTATTACCCACAAACCAACGGCCAAGCCAAATCCACTAACAAAACCCTCAACAAAATTCTCATGAAAGTGGTTGACGATACTAGGAAGGATTGGCATACGCACATTCCTTTTGCCCTATGGGCATACCGCACTAGTATTCACACTTCCACTGCGGCCACACCCTTTTCACTGGTCTATGGTATAGAGGTTGTTCTACCTCTCGAAGTCCAGATCCCCTCACTCCACATTTCTCTCCATGACATGCTTACTGATGATGACTTTCGTCAGGACCACTTAGCACAACTAGAGTTATTAGATGAATGTCGTCTTAATGCTCTGGATCACCTTCAAGTTTACCAACAATGTATCAAACATGCTTATGACAAACGTGTTCATGAACGAACCTTCCAAGTCAGTGACCTTGTCTTGAAAGAAAATCAACACGTAACAAAAGCATAAAAAAGTAAATGGGGAAAATTCACTCCTAATTGGCTTGGACCATACATCGTAACTCATACCTATGGATCAGGTGCCTATCGTTTATCCTCACTTGATGGTAAACCTGAACCTGAGCCCCTTAACGCATTGCATCTTCGACCATTCTATTGTTGACTCGTTGTCCTACCTCACCCTTTGTCTCTTTACAGGCTCATCCCTTGAGCGCTATCCACTCCATACACCTCCCTAATGATTAAATAAGAATCATGTGAGTACCCATCACTTGTTATCTTCTCTTGAATATGTGTACCACGGCACTGCACATAGCATGATTCTCATGGATACTTTTCGTCTACCTTTAGATGAGATCCCATGGTCATTCCACCTTCCTTTTGAACAAGAGTCCTATCCTCCACCTTGGTCTTGTCCATGATTTCAAATGACCTCACATGGGACCAAACTCCTTGAGTCAAACTTCTAATAAAAGATGACTCCCTCAAAAGGACATCTTCCTCTCGACAAAATTGCTGCTATAAATAGACTGCTCCCTCGAAGGACAGCTATGTGAAGCTTTAAAAAAAAAAAAAAATGAGAGAAACCGAAGCTTCCCACATCGATCAGCTTCATGAAGACCTCAAGGAGTACCATATTCATTATCCCATATAGACTTCCCACATCGATCAGTCTATCAAAACAAAAAAGTATTAGTCATGGACTTGCCCACTGTGACCTAGGACCCCTTGCCCAAGGGCCCTGTCACTCAAAACATATAAAATTAGCTACCTTTCACCCACCTTACCATTTCCACTCTCATTTCCTCAATTACCTCAAGGGACATCTTGGAATTTAGACATTTGGTGATCCTGTGACTACCATCATCGTAGAACATGTCAATCGTGCAATGTCTTTAGGGTACTATGTTCCTCACCTCCTCCAAGGTATGATCCTACCCAATTAGGTGGCTTTATTGCACCCTCTTATGTTTTAACCATCTTTGTTTACATTTTGATTACCTTATACAGGACTTGGTCCTTGACGCTTACCTTTGGGGTAATCCTCCTATTTTGCCATAATCACTTTCACCTACATCCTTTTACCTATAATCTACCCACACCTATTAAACCTAAACCCACAACATGCCCAAAAACCTACCAACTCATTTTCATATTCTTCCCTAGCTCATGGGAGAACTACATCGGCCTGAGGTCCCTTTTCACTGGGACTATGTAGGTAGCACTCTGAGGGCATGGGCCCTTAGAGGTTAGCTCGGCCATTCTCTACCCTAAAACAATTCATCAACCATGCCTAACTCACCATTTACATCACATTTCACTTAGTTCCCCTTTTCTAAAAAATTAGAAATTAAGCCACATACATAACAAGTTGCTTACCACAACATACATTTATTACACCTACCATCCCTCTATCATCACTATGCATAGATTATACAACATTTCACATATGACCCATAGTATCATTCATTGCAAAAAATAATGAATCATAACCAAACCTGACTCGATCCATGCCTAACCAAACCTGACTCAACCATGCCTACCAACCTGACTCAACCATGCCTATAACCTGACTTGATCCATGCCTAACCATAACCTGACTCAACCATGCCTACCAACCTGACTCAACCATGCCTACCAACCTGACTCAACCATGCCTATAAACTCAACCATGCCTATAGCCTGACTCCGATCCATGCCTAAACCATGCCTAACTCCATCATGCCTAACTCACCTAATTTCAAACCACATTAAAGTAACAAATCCATATCTCATCTAATACAAGCCATAAAATAATGTCTCATACACACATCAACAAATCATGAAATACCATGAATCTCATCATATAAATCAATAAATGTGTATCTCAATATACATGTCTATCTCATCTTTTCCATCATCTCAAAAATGTCAGCACGCAAGCCGATATATATAATACAAAATGTCATCAGCACACAAACCGGTCTCATATATACAAAAAGAATGAATGAATCAATACAGAATATCTTCGGCACGTAGGTTGGTATATGCTCAAAATATACAAAAATCACTCATACATCCTCACTGTCTTTAGCACGTAGGCCAGTATGTGATAAAAAATACAACTACCTTCGGCATGCAGGCCGGCATATATATCCAAAAATCACTAGTATACATCAAAAATCAGGTGACCGCATCTCAGGCATCTCATCGGATGTCCTCCATCTCTATGTCACCTGTACCCTCGATCTCCTGTGTCCCTGCTGGCACATCACCTAGCTCTGGTCGCCATGCACTGGTGGCCTCTCCCTAATTGGGCCTCAGAGCTCGCTGACCTCCTGTGCTCTCCACACTATGTGTGTGGGATCTCGTCCTCTCACTGGATGTCTGTTGTGCTCTGTACTCTCCGTAGGATAGGAAGTCTATCCTAGCTGCCATGAGCTGATCCTGATAATATCTCACCTCACCTAGGGCATCCTGTAACCTAGATATAGGCATGGTCTATGGTGGTCCCATAGGTCTTGGCCCTTGTACCTACCCTACAGTGACCTACCCTGTGCTAGCCTGTGAACTGGGACCAGCTCCCTGTGCCTGTGGTGGTGCCCCCTGCCCCTGTGCCTGTATCTAGGCCTGTAAGGCCCCAATATGTGCCTGGGATGTGGCCAACTGGCCCTGTAAACTTGCCACCTGAGCCAGTAAGGCTACCACCTGACCATCTCTATCTCCATCTCCTCCATCTCCTCCATACTCTCCCTCCACCATTTGGGCCTGCAGATTGGCCACCTGTACTCGTAGCTCTGCTACCTCTGCCTCTGACCCCTCCAGCTATGTCTGCAGTATACCTATTTGGGTAATCAGCATCACTACCTACCCTTGTAGGGCATCTCTCTACACTGTAATGGTAGCTAAGTCAGGCTACCCCGGTCTAGGTGGTATGGCTTGTAACTGAGCCACCCACCACTTACCTATACCTGTCTGTACATCCGGCGTCATCTATCCACCAATCCACTGGCTCCTCCTCCTCCCCTATAGGCACTGTAGGCTGTGGTAGAGGTAGAGGCCTCTCCATGTCATCTCTATGATACTGTGGGAAGGACGAAGGAATATCCTATACAAGCCCAAACTGCCACCGGACACTATCTATCGGGATCATCTCATCCTCCCCGGCTTGGTGACCCTATATCCACCTCTCTAGCTGGAGCTCAGCTAGCTCCTCATGCATGTTCCTATATGAGGGGAATCCCACATATGGCCTCTAGATAATGTCCACTCCAGATAACCCCTCCAATAACTACCAAAAATGGGCCACATCATATGTCAGCCTATCTGATCTCTGCTCTCCTACAACCGACACCCATCTCCTGTATCCCACCCTGCACAAATCTCATGGGAAATACATCTACTCAGGGCATCCCTATAGGTCGAACACAAACTATGTGCTCGTAGGCCCAACAGTGCAGTATAAATGTACAACACAGGCTAAACCTGCGCAACCGCCCATATGCCCACAGCTCTCGGTATAGCTGCACCAAGAATACTGGTGCCTAGGAAAAATAAGTCTCCTCTACCATCATATCATGGAGCACCCCCATCAGTGATCAGGGAAAGCGTCCACCCTCTACATCTGGCAGTGCATAGCAGCACACTGCCTCCATTAATAGAACCACTAGCCTCGTCTCATCCGAACGGGCTAGGTACATCTCACCATAGCTCAAACTGGCACTATGGAATCTCAGATCCGCCGCCCCCCTCGCCAAAAACTATCCCGATCAGCTCCTCTGAGGCCTCAAAGGAGATAGAGTAAACCTGGGCACCCAATATGGGTAACTGCAAAATCCATAACACGTCCTCCAGGGTGATAGTCATCTCACCCGTCAAAAGGTGGAACATGTTGGTCACGGAGTCCCATCTATCACTGAGTGCGACCATCAAGCTAGGCTACCGAACAACATGTCGGTAGCACCAAATCCCACTCAAGCCCACTACCTCCATGTGCTGTAGCTCTAAAGGGGTTGCTAAGCCACGCAATGTCACCAGTAGAGGTGGAACCCTGTCCCGCATGTGTAACTATGCTCTCCCCTACATCCAATCCAAACATGACATTAATCCCTATTTACCATGACCATATTCACCAATTATCATTACCCTCCACCCTATTTTTACCCTACCCATCTCAACTACCTAACCTACATCACTTTTGCACCCTTGTGCCTCAAATCCTGACCGGTACCAGTTTATTCTAACCAACTTCAGTCACCTTTAAACCGGCATCGATCACCTGTTTGGTGACTGCTACCAGTTCATCTTTATTGACCACGGTTACCATGTACCAGCATCGATCACCTGTTTAGTGACCGATAACAGTTCTACCTAACTGACCGGCTAAGCTTGACCAATGTCGGTCACTATCGCCAAAAATTCCATGACTTCCCAAACCCCCCTTTTTAAAAAAAACTCTCCCACCTGTCCCTTTTACCCCACCTACAATGACCTACACTACCCCAAGACCCCTACCCACCCCACCTATACAATTTACTACCCTCCCCCCCTCTTTTTTGCCCGTTATTCCCCCCATACCCACATTTTATTTTTAACCACCCACAAAAACCCAAAACCCACAAAACCCTACAAATAACAAATACCAAAACCTCTAATCTATCTAATCACCAATCTAGAGTTAGGCGCTTACCTCGTCACACTGCCGCCGTCTTAGTGGCACGTCTGGCCACTATGCCAATGGTCTACCCAATCCCTCTCTAGCCTCTGCCATCACCGAATAACTACTCGCAACCTCTGACCAATCAACTCTCTTGCCCTGATCCCGTGGACCCGCTACTCACCAACCCAACCCTCGTCAAATCAGACTGCCAGCTCACTGTCCCATTTCTTCCAGACACTTTTCTCTCTTTTCTCTCTCTTTTTTGTCATTTCTTCACTTCGCAAATAACAAATGAATAATAAAAACATGTATTTTTTGTTTTTATAACCCACCCGACCTAACCGATGTTGGTTACCATTGACCAGCATCGGTCGCGTGCCCTACCTAACCGTCGCCGGTTTTCCTATACCGATGTCAGTTATCCATGACCACCATCGGTCACCCTTACCTACACATTGCCCTTACTTTGCCATTTTACCCCACCCTTTACCTTGCTCCTTTACCCCATCCAACCTTTACCCAACCTATTACCTTACCTTTCTTGACCTGGTCACTTCCCACCTCTATTTGTCCTCCTTTGGGGACATCTTATTCTTTTACCCCTACCTTGGCCTTACCCATGCCGTGACCTTGATATTTGGACCTGGACCATTGCTAGTGACCTTTGACCTCATGTGTTCGCTATACCTTGCAGCACTGTTACCTGTGTTGATTGACCTAATGACCTTACCTAGCCTATTACCGTGACCGTTTATCCTGACCCTACCTTTGGTGTACTGGAACATACCTAAACGTTCCTGCACCTAACCTACATTGTGTTTCTTGACCATATCCTATACCTTGGATACCGGATTCACTTCAACCTTGTTCAGATAAACCTATCGACCTTAGATGATGTAGAGTTTTCCTGCTCTTCAACTCGGTAGCATGCTACAGTTTATATGTGTGCGTGCATTTGACTGTTGCTACCTTTGACCTTGACCCATTCCCTAGATTTCCTGAGTAGACCTTTCACCCTTTTCCCCTATACCCACTTGCCTTTTCCTCACATTTACCTTTTATCAAACCACTTACCGCTTTAGCCTGCTGCCTCATCAGTTCCTGGTTTGAGGGGGATCACCTTCACCCACACATGGGGCAACCACATCTTATTTTTGTTAGCGTCGCTTACCAATACAAGCTATGCAACAAAAATGGGCAAAATGTAGAAACTAAAATTAGGTCACACTCCCCTTTGGTCCCTCGACATATAAGCACCCTTTATTACATTTACCTAGCCATGACCCCCCTTCACCCCACTAATAATAATTTAATTAATTAAATTAAATTAATGCATTATCCTCACTATATTTATTATTTTAATATTTTATTTAAATAATATCCACACATACACTTCACTTAGACACCTCATCAAACCAACTCAACCTAAGACCTATTCTTAGTAAGTTGCCATAACTAACTAAGACTTACCCAAACCCTAAAAATCAATGCCTACATTCCCTCTAACCACATTCCTACATGCTCACAAGAGGCTCTTAGTCTAATCCGTAGGATAGTGGCATGAGATCCAAGGAAATCAGGAGGATCTCCCTAGTTTAGTAAACCTAGGAAATCTTGCCTTGATCGACATCGGTTACCCCTAACCATCGTAGGTTAAGCCGGACCGCCGTCGGTTACCCCTTTTAACCCCTAAACTACCTTATTCTCAAGGTTGGAAAACATTGGGAGAAAGTGGATGAGAAAGAACACATCTCAGAGAGATAACGCATCTTCAGAGAGTAAATTCCAGTGAAAACTCACATGCAAGGAAGGAGATTGAGCATCTTCTCCTGCACATCCATCCCAGCCATGATCTGATCTATCCAAGCAAAGAGGAGTGTACATGCAACCCATGCAGAAGATTTTCTTCAGTTGGTGATCATCAACCTTCAAACCCCATCATCAGCACCTCCATCCCTCACACACAGGCATTCAGGAACAGAATCCAAGTAAGTATAACATCATACTTTCCTGGTTTATTTCATTTCATCATCATTTTATCATCCATTGTTTACCTTGCCCCCTATTGACCTTCTCCAACATTTTCACCTCCATATACCCATTAAAACCTCACAAAATCCTACTCCAGTAACCCAATATTTCACCCCAACTCACCAAAGTCCTTTGTACAATCACAAAGGAGACCACAACTTGTTCTGTGACATTTTTAGATCTCACAGTAACTGGCACCGGTTACAACTAACCACCATCGGTCACCCCTGACTGACACCAGTCTCTATATTTTCCCACATAACCTAGAATGGAGACCTACCCACCAAATTTCATCTCACCCCCATTCACCTGTGATCTACCTGAGACCTCTATCAAACTTGCAGAGACCCAGAACCAATCATTTGACCTTTGGATTCTATTCTAGCTTAGCCTGTTAGATTAGATCTATTTCTTATTGTTGTTTTTAAGTGAGATACCTAAATCATTTTAAATAACAATAGGATTTACTTTGTTTACAACATTAAATTGTTTAAAATAGTGGATTGACAGCCATCTAGGAAGTATCATACTTCCGGATCTAGCATACGCTAGGCAGTTCACTGCCCATATTGTTTAATTCCTTCTGGTGGTCTTGTTTTCATTACAGGTAGTTCCTCCTAGCCAAAAGGAAGCTCTCATGATCAGCTATGGATTCAGAATTCATACACGCACAACAACCCATCAACCAACATTTGAACAGGTATTCCTCCTATGCCCGTTACCTTATCTGTTTCGTCAACACTTCAAAGAAACGATCTAAGAATCAGGTGAAACAAACATCATCTAGGGTCTCAGTAGAAATAAAAGTGGGTGGATTAGGGCTTGTTGCATACCAATGCATAAAACCTGAAAAGCTTGTGGGACCAAAAATAATGATAATGGTAGAGTTATAAAAGCTAGTAGGAACATTGCATTCATGAGCCAACAAATGCCTTTGAGTATCATCTAAAATAACAATATTGTGATAGAGAGTGCTAAGTTCAACTATTGTTTTGTCATCATAAATAGGATTAACACTCACATGAGGCATGGCTTACTTAGGAGGAGGATCTATTCTTATCCATTAGGGTTTTAGTGGATCCTAGGGTAAGGCGTTATATGTTTCAGGTTCACCAAAATGATTCAATAAAATATAGATTTATATTACTAAGATTTGAAATAAATGACTGCTACAACTGGTCTACAACGAAATACAGGTGCTAGGAAATTTATTCAATTTATTTATGAAATAAAATGCAAGATATAGGGCACTTAACTAGATTTTACTTATCTCGAAGTGTGTCTGGACTAGAGAATGTGATAGAATAGAAACACATATCATCACAATTCCACCTATAAAAATGCAAAGGTGCTCAAAACTCCTATACACAATCACTTGGATAAGGTTAGGGGCACCTACATAAACCCTAGATCTCTAGTGGGACCTACAGATTGCAAAAAATATTGAGATCTGGTTCTGACACATTAGTTAGGGTTTCACACTTGTTCACCACTGATCACTTGAAATTTACACTTTGATTGCGGGAGTACCTATAAATATGCAAAACAAATATCCTCCTACAAAATCCCAGAAAATAAGTCAAATCTTAAAAAAGAAAGATGTAAAATGAGGGGTTCGAATGTCCTCAACTGTCAACTAGTGAACTTACGAATGGGCACTACACTACATCTTAGACCCAATGTAGTTCTATGTGATATTGTGTGCAATAGTGCTCCTAGGTTGCCCTTACGCCAATGATGCCAAGATAGGGGGAAATAGGTAGATGAAAATGCAAATGTGTGGAGGGAAAAATGAAATTCCCTTTCCTATACAGTGTGTAGGCAGAGTAATGAGACTAGAATGTAATCCCTTTGATATGTAGATAGATATCCCTTAATAGAAATTACCCACCATTATAATGGTATGTATGTCGTCTATATATAGGGATATCTTAATTGAATTTCAACACTAATGACCCTACATTCCAAATAGTACCTTGGGATATGAGTGAGAATACTAAAAAGAATGACCTCAAAAGTCAAAAATAAGATAAAAAAGAGGAGACAAGCGTCTAGGATGGATAGGAGAACCTGGGTGCTAGTGTCAAGTCCTGGGCACTAGTGTCCAGAGATAAGTGACAACAAATATATGAAGACTGAGAGGCATGTATCCCTGTGACCTGACCAAGGCTAGATGTATGAGTGACAACTGTGCAAGATGAAAAAAATAGAAACAGACAATATATGTAGATGGACTAGGAAGTTTTCCATTAGTGAATAATTTTCTTACGCAAGATCCATATATAAAACATCATATTTGGTGGTATAGTAAATAGTAGTAAGTGCGTGATTTTGTTTCTACACATGTGTATATAATCCACTTAATCAATTCATAAATGTTACTCTATCATGCACATTGTAGGAGAGAAAAATGTATACATGGTCAGTTCTATGAACTGGCATGAGTTATGCAACTCATATTCTTGTTGTATTTAATTGAAATAAAGGAATATGTTAAGGCTAACTTAACCAATAACTTATAAAATTCCTATTTCATTAATTACATTTATAAATCATTTCTCAATGGAATGATACTACAAGAAATAAGCTATGTTTTCAAAAAATCCAAGAGCCAATTGTTCATCATAACTTTTAGACTATTTAATTAAATTGCAAATGTAGTACAATGTTGACTTAATCAAGACTAGATTTTTATAACAACATTAAACATAAATTAAGAGTAACTCATAAGAGTAATAAAATTTAAGAAAACTTTGTCAACATGTAACCATCAATTTTGATGAATGATCTTAACTAACTCATCAACTTTTCCTAAAAATATTGCAAAAGATATGGAACAAAATCATGCTTTACAAGTAATCATATATATCCCATAGTTGTCTCTTCTATCATTCCTTTAAATCAAGAAGTCAAACAATCATGGATACAAGAACATAATCATAGCTATAGAAGGGTTTAATGATAAGTAAATATCAATATCTAATTAGTCAATCATTTCTCAATGGATCAAATTAATAATCAAGCTGAAAGCTATCTATATGAACACAAAAAATCATTCCCAGCAGTATTGAAATGTATTATTGCATGTATCCTCAATAAGGGTTGATTCCACATTCCTTCCACATTCAAAACGTGAAGAACAAAATAGGATACAACAAGCTTAAAGAAGCTTAATCAAATTCCTAAAATAACATAATAACCAATAATATTGGCCCAACTCCTTAAGAGCTTTCACAAATTTTAAAACCAACATGGTGAGCTCAGAATGAGCTCAAAACAAACAAGATTGCTTCAATCCCAAAAATATTGATTTAGAACAACACATTAAATCAGAAAAAGAATTCATTTTTTAATAAATAAGAGAATTATAATTCCAATACAAGGCGTCTAATAGTAACCCACAAACTTATAAATTATGAACTTGCATTTGCCATAAACCTAGATCTTATTTTCAAGCTAAGACTCATATAATTTTATTTCAAACCAGACCTAGATGCCTAAATAACCAAAAGCTACTGATCAATTTTTTTGCAAACCCACAATACTTTTTTCATTCCTTTCACCATTTTTTTGTAAAATTTCCACATAAAAAACAATGGAAAGATTCCAATCAAAACAATAACTTCAAACAATTATTTTCATGTGAAATCGACTACCCACAATGCTCAAATCGAGTTGCTAAAAAATAAATAAAATAAAATTTGTATGTACATTTTCGAGCAAGGGAAAAATAGTCCTAAAATCTCATCATACTTTATGCCAAAATTTTCTAGTCAAACCCAACAAATAGAAATGTTGATTTCATCTTGTATTCCATTATTTTTCCAATTTTAAAATGAGATAAAAAAACATCTGCCCAAATTTTTACTAAAAACCCAACAACAGACAAATTTGTTTCCTCTATTATTTTCCATTTTAAAAATTCATTTAGAAAACTATAAACATTCCAATATTTTTAATTAAAAAAAATAAGAGAATGAACAAGATAACCCATCCCTGAAACTTACTTGTTTCTACCTTTGTTTTTCCAAATTCTTCTTTGAAACCTAAAATTTTCAATGCCCACAAAAGTCCAAATCCAAACAGTAATACATAATACAAATTTTCCATTTAAATAGAGCTCATATTTTGCATGCAGTCACACACAACATACTTCCCTTATTTTCTCGATAAAAAATGCTCACTTGTTTCCAACATACCAAAACCACCAAACAAAACTCCCAAAAATTTGTATGGGAAGGGAGTGAATGTTTTTGCATGCTCTTTGTCTTGAAATGCAAGCTTCTACTTTCCCCAAAATAATATTTTTTATTAAATGTTTTAAATGCATGACAATGTCAAATCACAAACCTTCCCTCCAATTTCCAATTACTTATATGCAATATGTATGGTCTAAGACCATCAAATAATAATCATTTAAAATTTTAAACTTTATTCAGCTCCTTTGCAAAGTTATATGGTCAACGACCATTTCCAAACTTAAACAATAACCAATTTAATCACCTTGTGGTCCAAGACCATTTAAACAATAATCATAATCCTTCTAAATTAAACATTAACTTTAAACCTTGCCAATGCTAAGTAATATAGTCAATTTTTTTTATTAGATACGGTAAAAACAAGGATCGGCTCCTAGGGGCCATTACAAAAGGAGAAACAAAAAACAACCAACAAGAAGGAAACAAAAAGTCCCAGAAAGGAGTTAAACATGCTTAACTCTTACAAAGAAGGACTAGACTTTATAGCAAGGTGGGGAAACCAGAGAGAAGGAGAAACAGTCTCAAAAAAGAAAAAATAGTAGAAGTTCGCCAAAATTCAGCCAACAGACCAGAAATAAACATTAATCTTGTGGGGATCCCCCACTGTTATTATCATGGCTACTTTGTTCTCGCCACTCTCAAACCCTTTATCATTAATATCATCCTCCATCTCATCCTTAGAGCTGCTGATACACAAGTTGAAAATCCTTCTTTTGGTGCCCTCCTCCATCCTTTCTAACTTTTCGTTGAGCTTTTTGACCTGGTCCTCCAGCTCAAGAAGTTTCTGCTTGGACTTCACCTGTGTGGTGACAATTTGCTTGGAAGCATTGATGACATCCATCATTGTATCCCTTTGGCTAACATTGGTTTCTTCCATCACATGGAGTACCCCTTCTAAGTACTGAACCTTACTACTCAAATCCTCTAAACCCTTTAAATTTCCATCCATGTCCCATTTTCTCGAAGTTCTCACTTCCCCACGACCAACCTCACCCATATATTTACCAGAATCCTCCCCAACAAATTTATAATTTCCGGCCTTCATCTTAGTGAGGCAGTTAGCAAGAGTGAGGTCATCCTCGTCCACATGATCTTTCAGGGGAGGGTACAGAGAAGGTTTCCCATTTTCATACATAAGAAGAATGAGCCCTTCGTGCAGAGGTGACTCCACTTTCTCCTGCTAGAAATCCACTAAGGAATTAGTCAGTGACATAAACAGAAAGAAGGGGATGCTCACCATGACCTTATGGCGGAACATGTTTAGAAGGGTCAAATGGTGAGTATATATTTTTCTGTATTTACCCTCCAAAGTGATGTACTTCATAATATGAAGGCACACCTCTCTCCAAATACCTGGAATGCACAACCTGGTCAATACCATCTGTAAAGAAAGAACATATTTCCTTGCCAACAAAGAACCACTCAATTTCCTGTTCTCTGCAGGTTCTATCCTTAAAAATTTTAAGCCCATCCATTTTCATGTCCGTGACCAGGGTGATGGAGGACTCAGACACCTCAATTTCCATCCCTCTGACAAAAAACTTATCCACTTTCCAAGCTTTTCTGAAATCCTTAGACAGAGAGGGATCATGACCATGTAATTTGGCAATGAAATTGTTGAAACCCCCAATCCTAAGCCTGTTCCACAAAGGCTAATTACAAGCATTAATGCTATGGCCAAAATGTTTAACACAAATCCTATCACCGCCCATATTCACCAGACTGAGTTTCCTCTGATTGCTACAAAAATTCAACAAGATACCTTCTTTCGTACTGGCATAAATCTTGAAAAACAAGATATTAAGTAAGCCATTGTCACTGCCACCAGTTCTCACTCATGCCAACATTATAAAACTTAGTGCCCTCTATCTCTACTGATGGTCTCATTAATATCCATGGGTAATATATCAACTTTACACCATATCTTATAATCATTACAATGGATTTTGTAATTGGCCATCTTATCTGCACATTTGTTCCCTTGACGAAGGGTATGATTATAGGTAATGCTATCAAAAAAATTAGATATTTCCTTAACATCATTGAGGATATTACTTATGGCCCAATTAATGGAACCTTTGTTATTAAGGGAATTAATGATGAGGAGAGAGTCACCTTTGATCTAAATGTCCTTGAAGCCTTTTTCTTTAGCTAGCAGAACCCCCCAAAGAAGAGCTCTGGCTTCTGCCATGTTATTTGTTTGGCGACCTAAAGGACCCGTGTAGGCAAACAACCAGTCTCCATCATTGTTCCTTAGAATTCCTCCTCCCCAAGCAAGACCTAGATTCCCTTTTGAGGCTCCATCAAAGTTTAACTTTACAACATTTCCTCCAGGATTTTTCGACCTAGAGTTCTTTTTAGGGATGTGATAATCCACTAGACCAAGGGTGAACTTGTCAAGAACTTTCTGCTCACTATTTGGACAAGGTTTCTTGACTTTACCTTTAAAGAGTTTAATGTTTTCCTTAATGGTACTCAAACGTTTTTCTCCTAAATTTCGATAAAAGAGCTTTCTGATCGCGGAAGATACCATCATTTCTAGCTTTCCATAAACCCCCAAAAAAATGTGGAAGGGTAATGTTCCAGGCCCAGGTCAAGATAGGGAAATGGAAATGGCTCACCCATTAAAAGCAACAGTCTTCAATCATCAAGGGAAGGATCCATTGGATATTGAACAGGTCTAGAATAGCAGCAAAGATAGTGTGGGAGGAGTAATGAAGGAGGATATGGTTGACATTTTCCTCTTCTTTCTTACAGAGGGAACATCTATTGGGAATCTTCATCCCCCTTTTCTTGAGATTGTCCACAGTCAGGATTTTATTCTGGGCAGCCAACTAGAAAAATATATTAATCTTGGGGGTGATATCTTTCACCCAGAGTTTCCCCCAATAGTCCTTAAGCATATCATTCTTGAAATTATACATATAGGAAGATTTAACCATGAAATTTATAGATTATTCTTCTCTCCATTTGATGGAGTCCTCCTTGGTTTAGAACATGAGGATGTGGAAAGCCTTAAGTTGATTTTTGAGAGCCTAGAAAGGTTGGATGTCACCGTCAAATTCTGGGGGAGGATCAATGATCTCCCATGTGACAGAATCTTCTTGGATCCAAAATTCCCGGATCTAAAATTTTCCAGAATCCTTGTAGTATTGAGCCACTTCTTTCCAAAGGTTTGAGTTAGCTAAAGAGGACTCCCCAAGCCAATTATCAAACCAAAGTTGATTTTAGAGCCCTTACCAATTTCTCAAATTGTACCTTTGTATAAAATTTCTTTAGAATCCATAAATGAGTTCTAGAAAAAAGACCACTCTAGGGAGGTTTTTTTTGTTAAAAAAGGATTTCATTCTGCCTATATTTCAAAAATATTTCATCTTTATGATTTCTATCCAAATACATTCCTCTCTAGCAATCCTCCAACCAGCCTTGGTTGTTAATGCCTTATTCATAAGAGAAATATTTTTGAGCTCTAGTCCACGCTACATAGCTTAGGTTTAGTAACCTTATCCCAGGCCATAAGAGGAAATTTGAACTTATCACCAACTCCCATCCAGAGGAACCTCTTTTGGATTTTCTCTAAGGCTTCCTTAATTCTAGCAAGGAGCATGAAAAGAGAAATCACATAAATGGGAATGCCTTAAAGGGAGATTTGGAGTAGTTGAATATTACCAGCTTGAGAGATCAAGAGACCCTTCCAAGATGAGAGTTTATTATTAATTTTTTCCAACAGAGCGTTCCAAATCATAAGGTTACGCTTCTTAAGGATCAGGGGTAACCCCAGATAAGAATATGGAAAATGTTTGATTCTACAACCCAAGATACAAGCTAATCTGGATTGAACCTGATTATTCACGTTTATGAAGAAGATAACACTTTTATGGAAGTTAACCATTTGTCTGGAAACATTTTCATAATCAATAAGAGCCTCTTTGAAATTTGAGGTCTCATGGACAGAGGCCTTACCCATCATAAAATTATCATTTACAAACTGATTGAGATAGATAGAGGGATGACCATTTTCTATTTTGACTCCCTAGATACAGTTGGAAGCCATGGCCTGTTGATAGATTCTGCTAAGGGATTCGGCCATTATGACATAGAGGAAAGGGGAAAGCAGATCACCTTGTCTCATCCCTCTGCCAACTTGAAATAAGCCTTCTGGTTTACCATTGACCAAGACCGAGAAACTGGTAGTGGAGATGCATGCCATAATCATATTAACCAAAGAATTATCAAACCCCACCTTTATGAGGATGGCCTATAGAAAATACCAATTTATCATATCAAAGGCTTTATGCATATCCAGTTTAAGAAACATAGCTGATCTACCAGAGATTTTAATGGAATGGATGGCTTCTTGTATCATTATGATGCTGTTAGTAATTTGTCTGCCAGGAACAAAATCCCCCTGATTCCCAGAGATGAAGTTGGGAAGAACCATCCTAATCCTCCCAGCTATGATTTTAGTCAAAATGTTATAACTGGTGTTGCATAGGCTTATAGGTCTGAAGTCCTTAACCTCTTTGTCCCCAACAATTTTTGACACCAAGACAATAAAATTGTTATTCATTTGCCTCAAGAGATGACCATTGTTTAAAAAACTCTTGGACTATTTCAATGACATCATGTTTAAGCACCATAGTCAATGACCATTGTTGATAATATCAAATTTAATTGCCTCGTGGTCTAAGACCAAATCCTTATCCAAGTTTTCAAATAATTAACTATTCAATATGGTCTAAGACCATTATTCAACATAAACCATTTAGTTACTCCATAGGTCTATGCCCATTTGATAAAACTTTCAACATAACAATTAATTCTCAAAGTGTTCAATGACCATCAATTTTGATGCTAAGAAAGGAAAGTTGTTAAAACATCATTTGTTATGAGGTTCAAGACTATTTCACATTAACATTCAAATTTAAACCATTTCGAGCTATGTAGTCAACTTGAACAAAGAAAAACGGTATTACACTGATTCATTCAATGCCGTAGTTATTGCAATATAGTTTTGGACAATGAAAAGTAACCATAACACTCACAAAGTAACTTTGACAATTGCAAACATTGTTGATTACTGTAATCATTATTAAATACATCAAATGGTGATGAATTCCTACCAACCAAATCAACATTCAATAATGCAAACGGAAGGTGATCGTCATATAAATAAAACACACGCTAGAAGGTAAATGGATATATATATATATATATATATATATATATATATATATGTATGTATGTATGTATGTATGTATGTATGTATGTATGTATGTATGTATGCATACATCTATATACATGTATGTATATGTTTTTGCATAGACATATATGTTTATATCTGTATATATAACTATATATACCTACTTAAAAATTAACATTCGTTATTAATTTAGTCATTATCAAACATTTACCATGACATAACCTTCAACTATTGTGGGGTGTGACATAATTTCCCCCTTAAAGAATCATCTTCCTGCTGATTTTACTTACTATAATCAAACATATCAATTGAAAACAATCTAGACATCACCATGAAATAAAAATAGTTGACATTTTTATTAAAATTTGAAATTTTTTCTAGAATTTCAGTCAATCATAACACATAAATCTTGGTTGCAACAACCTCAAAATAGTAAATATTTTAAAACAGTTAGCAATATAACAACAATTTTCCATTTTATTCAACATTATTATCAATTACTATGTAATATATCAATAGTAGATAGTCAAATAACAATTTTTATCATTGAAATATATAAGGAAATGTTGTTTTTATTTTGTCCAAATTCTCGTAAGTTGCAATATCCTCATAATACTAGTCCCATTGGACCTTGCATTGAGTAATATCTCTATTTATGAGATGCAACATGTGAGTTTATAACACTCTAATTGGTTCCATCATGACGATTCCCAGTCCTAAACTTGTAAAGAGTTTTAATTTATGACATGTGTTACATCCGATACATAACTTTTAAACAATGAAATATGAAAAAAATCATGCATTCTAGACAATAATAGAGGTAATGCTAGTTTGTATGCCACTGGACTTATAAATTCTATAATTTTGAAAGGTCACACGTATCTAGGTGAAAATTTGGTAGAATCTCCAAACGTAATTGATTTATTTTTGGGTTTTAACCTTAATAATACTTTATTTCCTTGCGTAAATTTCTTGTTAACTCTTTTCAGATATGCGTAGATTTTCTACCTATCATATTATTCCTTCAACCACTCACGATTGAGATTCATTTTCCTTTCCATTTATGTTATCATTTCTATGCCTACTACCTCTTTTTCCTCCGTGCTATCCCATCTATTAGGAGTTCTACACCTTCTCCCATACAACATTTCAAATGGTGACATTTTTTAGCAAAGAATGATACGTTTTGTGGTAGGAAAATTCAATGAATGGAAGATATTCTTCCCATTTATATTTTTGATCCATGCAATACATTCTAATCATATCCTCTATAACAGGGTTAACTCTTTCTATTTGACCATTTGTCTCTTGATGGTATGTTGAACTAAAGTTCTATTTTGTTCCCAAATCTGAGTTTAAAGTTTGCCAAAATCGGGAGGTCATATTAGAATTCATGTAAGAAATAATTAATTTCGAAACTCCATGCAGTTTGAAAATTTCATGCAAAAACCGTTTTGTAATTATGGGTGAATCATCCTATAGATTACCCGGTATGAAGTGAGATACTTTAGTCCGTTTTTAACCACTACTAAAATCATGTCATGTTTGTTTTTAGACATTGTAAGTCCTTGGATGAAATCCATGCTAATTACTTTCCATTTGAAATGCAGAATGCTATGAGGATACAAGAGACCAATAAGATGCATGTTCTCTACCTTAACATGTCGACATTCTAGATAATGAGCAACATACATTTTCATGTCCTTCATTCCTTTCCAAAGGTATTGTTGTTTTACATCTGCCAAAAATTTTGTCACTCCAGGATGCCTAAATCATGAGTATCATGAAATTCATTAATGAATTCATTCTAAGGTCATTACCCAAAGGAACATAAACTCGATTTTTGTATCTTAAGAATTCTTTGTTATCAAAATCAAAACCTTCATATCTCATATCATTTGGATCTTCTGTTAATGTAGTTTTCACATATTGATAATGCAGATCAATTTGCATTTATTTATTTGATTCATCCTTAAATTATGTTATGAGGGTTACAATGGCAGAAATATGCTTCTTACAACTTAGTGCACTAGCCACTCGGTTTGATTTTTCTTTAATGTAGCTTATGTCAAAATCATACAGATACAAAAAATCAAACCACATATGTTGTCTTACATTCAAATTAGGCTACGTAAAGATATATTTCAGCCCCAAGTGGTCTGTTTTCAATTCATAATGCTTTCCTAGTAGGTAACGCCTCCAAATTTGCAAAGCATGAACTATGACAGCAAGTTCTAGGTCATGGAGAACATAGTTATGCTCACACACCTTCAACTTTCTACTCTTATAAGCTATTACATGATCATTTTATAGAAGTATTCCACCCAAACCTTCACTGAAGGCATCAGCTTCCACAGTGAAGCTTCCATTATGATCTAGAACCTTCAAAATAGGCGTTGTAATTTTTCCCTTCAACATATCAAATTCTATTTCACACTTATCACTCGATAGGGATTTATTTTCCTTTTTCTATAAGGAGGTTATTGGTGCATCCACTCTAAAGAAATCTTTCATGAATTTTCTATAATAACTAGCCAACCCCATGAAGCTTCTAAATTCATGTAAATTTTAATGTATTAGACATTCAACTATGGTTTTGATTTGTGATGGGTCAATTAAAATCCCATCTTTGTTTATTATGTTCCCAAGATACTACACTTCGTTTTGATAAAAGAACACTTTTAAAAAAATTCATTCAGTTTTCTTTTTCTAAGCACATCTAACACTATTATCAAGTGTTTGTTGTGCTTTTCTATGTTCTTAGAATAAATCAGAATTTCATCTAAGAAAACTAACACAAATTTATCTAGATATTCCTAAAAAAATTCATTAAGTTTATGAATGCAACTGGTGCATTAGTGAGTCCAAAGTTTTGAACATTGTCTTATGAATATCTTCATCCTTTATCCTTAGATGATGATAAGTTGATCATAAATCGATATTTAAATAAATAGATTCATCTCACATCTGATTGAAAAGGTCATCAATCCTTGGTAAAGGATATGTTTTATTAAATATAGCCTTGTTAAGCATGTGATAATCGATGCATAGTCTTAACATGATATCCTTCTTCTTAACTATTATGACTGGTGATCCCCAAGGAGAAACACTCACTATACTCATTCCTTTAGGTAATAGTTCATGAAGTTGTGCTTTTAGTTCAACTAATTCAATTGTTTTCATTCTATACGGTGCTCTAAATATCGGTTTAATTCCTTGTTTGATATCAATGGTAAAATCAGACTCATGTCTAGGAGGAAGTCCAGGTAATTCCTTCGGAAATACATCCTTGTAATCTTGTAACAACATATAGTCTTCTAAGGATGTCTTACCTTCCTGACTAAAATTTCAAATATTTATTGCATACAACATAAAACCCTTATTCTTAACTTTCTTAACTTTCTCAAGTTGAATGACATAAAATTTTCTTACTTCAAAATTCCTTTTTATGCCTTGTATGCTAGCTATTTTTTGCATGTCATATAGGAATTATATTCATTTTTCAAAACAATATACTATTTCTTTATGTTGGGATAACCAATTTACACAAATAATAATGCCACAGGACCCTAGAGGAGCTTCTACATATAAGCCCAGTTCTGTAGTGAAGTTAGGTTATTCCATTGTTGCATTAAACAAACATTGGTCTACAATTTGAAAAAAAATATCATTATATTTTACAGTCCATGTGTTTTTCATATAACCCACTTTCTTATTAATTTTTTCAGCTAATTTACTAGAAATGATGCACTCGGTTGCACCAGTGTCAAGTAAAATAGTAACAAGAAGTCCATACAACTTACCTACCACTTAAATGAGAGTATCTTTTTTCTTATCCTGGTAGTTAGCCACAATAACATGTATCCTCTGTTGCTGATTATTCCCCTGATTTTTTTGGCGACAATTTTTAGCACAGTAGTCACCACCACATCTAAAACATCTTGCAGAAGGTCCCTTCTTTTCAAAATTTTTATCATTTGCTGCAGGACTGTCCTACCCATTTTTCCTTACTTTTCTAGTAGGTTTATCTATTTTATTATTTCTGCCATTCTTTGTTTTGTTTCCTACCTTCTTCCACCATTTTTTCTAGGAGCTAATGGCGAAGGTGAGATAAATCTCCTCTTTCTCTTTTCATGTCTATGAGAATAAATTGTATTGTAGCTTCTTACTCCTTTCTAATGGATTTACCAAATACTAACTTCCATAATAGAAGGCCCTATGCACATCTACTTCACCTTGAATTATTGGGTTCCAGTACTATAATAAACTTATGTATTATAAATTTATCATTTTTGATATTGTGGTACATACTTTAGTAATTCGGTCAATTCTTTGCAATATTCAGTTACACTCAGTTTACCTTATGTCAGGTTTTGGAACTCAGACATTTTCTGTAGCAAAGTATAGTTGGGGTCACTAATGTTGACGAAAGTAAAATTTAAATTGTTCCCATAGTGATACTAGTTAGTATTAACATCCTAATTCCATCTTGCGATTTTCCCACCACAAGAGTATGCTTTATTGGATAATTGAAATGCACCCCAAATTGCCTTGGTTTCTTTAGAAAATTCTCTTATCTCTAAATATTTTTCCATTTCTCTCAGCTAGTTCTCAACTCCATCTCCCAAGGTTGTTCCATAAAAATTGGGTGGACTAATACTGTTTGATATCTCTTGACAGTTCAGCTGCTAAGTGGGATATCTCTTTTTGTTTCCTAGCTGATTTCTAGCATTAGGTTATTTTTCCTCATTTACTACAGGTTGTTCAACCTCATTTTCTTCTTCTTCATTCTCTCCCACAACCTATTGTTCCAAGGAAAACTACATCGGTTTCGAGTGTCCTGGATGGACTAATAGTATTTCATATAGTCTTTTCAGCATATTGAATTTTCAAGCTTCATTAGTATGATGCCTTCTCCTAATCATCGTATTTATGTTAAAAAGAATAATAATCTATTTTATTAGTGTATGAACCCAATTATGTCCAAGAGTTGATAACCTTCGAACTATGATACCAAAAATGTAACACCCGTGTTTTTAATCATCTAATTCAAGGGAAAAAAATTTAAAAAACAAACCCCTTAATCACAATTAATGTCTTTAATTATTATAGCTTATAATAATTAAAAATATAACATTATTAAATGTTTACAATCCATATCATACCAAATGATAACCATGTAAAACTCTAAGGGGTAAAATGGATCTACGGGATCCCCCTTAATTCACTCTAACCAAGTGGTTTATAACTTGTATAATTTTATTTAAACTGTTATTAACAGGTTTTGAGAACTATGTGTAACTCCTAAGTGTCATACCTACAAAATTAGACAAGCTGCAATCCATACTAGTCTCTGACACAAAATAGTTAGGGGTAAGGTGAATAGACAATGTAATCAGACTAGCTACACTGACTTTGGTAAAATATTTAAAGTGATGTCTTTGGAGGCTTAGTTTTTTTTACTACAAACAAGTCAGTCAAAACTTATCTCTGTCACACACAATACCATCTCCTTCACATTTATATGGATCTCATTTCATTGTTTAAAGAAATTTTAAGTTTCTATTTTGATGAAGTAGGAATCACGACTCATCCTTCTTATTGAAAGGATCCTATTAGTCCCATATTTAGGATCCACTATGGGAAATATAGTGACCATGTAATGTAATTTTGTCATTATGTACTCACTATCCTTCACTATAGCCAACCTAAGCTACGTACTAATTATGATTCTGTCGAATAATAATGATGATTAAAGATATCTAAGCTTCATTTACCTATTTAGTTGTATATACTTAGGATATGCACATAAGTTTATCATTATGATAGGTTATAAGGTATCATAACACGTCATTCATTTCTCTATAAAGAGTCATATTTACTCACCTAAGATACTATATTTAATAAGTTCCTCTTATCTTACGGTCATAACATAGTGTTGTTCGTTTAATATTTGGATTACTTAACTATGTCTCTGCATTTATATGAATCAAAATAAGTTCAAAGTTATTATTGGTATTCACTCTCTTAGGTTACATCATTTAATCTTGCATTAGTTCACTTAATCTCATTTAATTGTCATTAAATATGGAAATCACACAACTTATTTGGTAACATACAATATTAATGTAGCATATTTTACATTGCATATCGTTTTTCCATAGTGTACCATGTTCGTTAATGACACATTTTTTCATCCGTAGTGAAACTATAAAATCAATTTATGATTACTTAACTCATATCAATAACTTATATTTATACACTTTTTTTTAAAACAACACTTAAACAACTTTCATTTTAATAAGGTACAATAAGGATAAAAACGTTGTTTTCATTGTAGTGACTTCCCATATCATCCTATGTTTATCAATCATCATATTCGTTCATCCATTAATGAATCAATAAACTAGATGTAGGTTCACATAGCATAATATTAATAAATTTAATTCGTACTCTATTGTAAAAACAACATTAAAAACACCTTTATATCTCACAAATTGTGATACGAAAGAGTAAGTATTTTTATTTAAATATAATAAGGATAATTCCTTATTTTCCTACAATAATGACATACAATAAATCATGATAGTACAATAAGTAAAATGCCTTAGATCAATCCTGATGAAAATAATACTTTTGCATTACAATCAAATACAATAATCCTTGTCATATTTTTAAACAATAAATGCATGAAGAAATCATGTGTTTATGATCCACTTAATCACTTCATAAATGTCACTCCATCCTGCACCCTGTAGGAGAGAAAAATGTATACGTGGTCAACTCTATGAACTGACATGAGTTATCCAACTCATATTCTAGTTGTATTTAATTGAAATAAAGAAATATATTAAGGCTAACTTAACCAATACCTTATAAACATCCTATTTAATTAATTACATTTATAAATCATTGCTCAAAGGAATAATACTACAAGGAGTAAGACATGTTCTCAAACAATCCAATAATCCAACTACTGATCATAACTTTTAGAAAGTTTAATTAACTTGAAAATGCAATGCAATGTTGACTTAATCAAGTCTAGATTTTCATAACAGCATCAAATAATTCTTAAGAGTATTCATAAGAGTAATATAATTCAAGAAAACTTTGTCAATGTTTAACCATCAATTTTTATGAATGATATTAACTAAATCATCAAATTTTCTTGAGAATATTGCAACACAAATGGAAAAAAATTATGATTTACAAGTAATCATCATATATCTCCTATAGTTTTCCTTACCATCATTACTTCAAATCAGGAAGTCAAACATTCATGGATACAAGAACATGATCATAACTATATAAGGGTTTAATGATAAGTAAATGTCAATATTGTTATCCTGCAAAATTGACAAGGGAAATTTGCAGGTAACCGTACCAAAAAATTTTGTTTTGGCACCAAGGAAGTTCGACAATGTTCTAAATAGCCCAAAACTCCCTTTCAAAAATCAAGTTATTTAAGGACTTAGCCGTTTTTGCGCCCATTTACAAAGGGGAGAAATTAGTGTGTTGACATGCAGAAAAATGCGCCCATTTACAAAGGGGAGAAAATGTTGTGTCGACATGTAGAAAGTTGTGCCATTTTACAAAGGGGAATTTTTGTTGTGTCGATGAGCAGAAAGTTGCGCCATTTTACAAAGGGGAATATTTGTCATGTCGATGTGAAAAAAATGCGCCCTTTTACACTGGGTAGAGTTGTTTCTTCTTTCTGGGATCCATTGATAATTTTTGTAAAATATTTAAAAAGCATGTTGGCATACACAATGACCTCATCCATGTTGCACCATGGGATGTTGCCATCCAAAAACTTGCCCAAGTTAACTGTTGACTTTTTAGATATTTTCTAGATATTTTGTAAGTTGTTGGTTTTCTTTTGTCTTCTTCCCTCCTCTCCTGCTATAAATACTAGAATAATTATTGTATTCAAGGTGAACATTTTTTGTATAAAATGATAAGTGAGGAGAGAAAGACTTTGTGTTTTCTTGCAACAAAAGAAATATTAATATACATATTCAGACTTTGTGCTTAATATGTGTTTTATTTGCATCAGGTCTTTCTTAAGTTAGATCTATGTTTTTATTCTGATAGATTCATTCCTACTATTGTCATATGTTCATCAGTATTGCTTTAATTGTTTATGCAAGTAAGTTTGGCTTTGTTTACTACCGGCTCAAAGCATAAACCTTCTAACCTTTCCGTCTTGGAATTCATTTCTTTTTTTCCTTCAAATCTACCCTCCTCCTATCCTTCCCTCCTACCTATTTGTTTAATGTTGGAACTGCCTCTACTAGGATGAGATCCCAAACCCCCTAAAGTTAGAATAGTGTAGATTTGCACAGATTCCTGCTTGATAGATTAGCAATAAACCAGTTTCACTTTGTTGGCTCAAAGAGGGGCTATGCCTTGCACACTGTTGGCCTAGTTCCCCATGACCTACCTAACCGACATATTTTCACACCAACAATTTTTGGTGACTCTGCTGGGGATCGAATTAAGGAAATAACTAAAAAACTGTAGAAATCACTACCATATTGCAAATTTTAACTCTTTGTTGAAAATCAAAATTTTTACATAAGTGATCAAAACTAAAAATTTCCTTAGGAAAATCCATAGATCTAGATCAGATAGAAACTTTTAGTTCGTTGAGTTTTTTACAAAAATCTTGTATATTTCAATAGATCTGAGATTCTAACATTTTATGATATTTTAAAAACCTTGCAAAATTCAAGTCAAAGATCTGAAAATCAGCCTACTAAATTGACCCACTTTTTATCCTTATTAATCTTTATTAGAAAACCACAATCAGTTGTTATTAAAAAGGGTAAAATTAAATATTGAAAAAAGTACATGCTGCTGATTTTTGCCAAAAAAATCAGAAAATCAGCAAGTATAAACAAAAAGATCCTTGTAAATCTACTCCTGGTTGTTACAGATCTGAATGGATACGCTGGTGGGTGAGCCATTTACTCATAGCATAAGAGTTCATGGGGAAGTTGATCCAATTTTTGATCTATTTCGAAGGCACAATTTCAGTATCACTCCAGCACGATTCGCATCACTGAGCTCAGTGTATCGATCAGCAAGAAGTGCCTTTCCTCCACAAAATATTTGAATTTAATAGGGTGCCTCGAAATCAACTTGCAGTGCTCTTTTGCTAAGTGGAACCACACTCCCTGCTCACGTTGTTTTTCTTGCTTTCAAATGGTAGAAAATATACTTGTACCATGGGGAAATGCCATGGGCCCTCTAGCACTGCTTCATCTAGTCAACCCCCTCCCTCACATAAATCACAAAATTTTCCTAAAATTTGATGGGAGTGGAAATAAAATCACGGATGCGCATATAGCTGCGTTTATTATGTCATGCAGCATTCTGGATGTAACTCAAGAGGACGTATCAGTACGTCTCTTTCTGGAGACCTTGCAAGGGCCTGCAGTAGAGTGGTTCAAGTATTTACAAGCCAGATCCATCACCAGTTGGGACACATTGCAGACTGCATTTGAAGACAGATACAAACCTTTAGAAGATGCATTTGAATTATTTTCACAAATCACTCACATGAAGAAGGAGGCCAATGAAACCATGCACGATTTTATTTCTTGATTCAATTCGTTGATCAACCGTGTGCCGCTTGCCATGATGCTGACATTAGAGAATCAAAAGTGTTTCTTCTTGAATGCCATGAGTTTGAAAGTAAGTTTCTTACTTTTACAGGAACATATACCTACCTTGGTCCTTGCTCAAGTTATGGCCATTCGGATAGAAGACAACCTTCTTATATCCGATGAGTTAAGATGAGAGCCATCAAAATCAAATGCTTCAACTTCTTCTCAGGCTGCCTCATCAGATCCAACATTCCAGAAGATGGCGAATGACTTGCTCTCATGAAAGAAGAAATTGACTCAAACATCGTCTACCACTCCGTACCGGGATATCCCACGGAGGAAATTCACTCCCAACAATGCCTCCCAAAGGCCGCATTTACCTGCTTCTTCTCCAAGATTAGCAATTGAAGCCCCTCTGGTTAATGCTTTGGTTGAAATCGAAGAAGATGATCCAAATTACGAAGAACCTTTGTCGCAAGGCAAAGATGACCAAGATGTCGGTGAATCAACTGGTGACTCTACTATTGGGTATATGGAATTTGAAGATGAGGAATCTGATGAAGAAGAGGGTGCCCAAGGGTATGTGAGTGGAAAATCATACGTTGTTTTCACTCACTTGCAAGGAAAAGAAACAAAGGTCACTGCTGAAAAAAAAAAGGAAAAGGTTGTGGTAACTCCTCCTCCAACGATCGCTAAAAGAGGTAATCCCCTTCCTACTCAACCTCCTATTAAACCTTTTGTGAAGAAATATTTTCCTCCTGTTTCTCCTCCAATTCAACCTTCCTCCAGTCCCATAAAGACTAGTAATTCTCCTCCACCAATGTGAAATGGACTCTTTCCTTCATTAGCACAACCCTTAGTCGCATTCGATATACTTGATCATGCCAAAAAGACCAAGATCCAGATGTCTGAAGTTGAGTACCTTCAGTCCAACCCAGAGCAACTTATAAGATTAACTAAGTATATCTAAAGCTAGGCTTCTATCCCTCCTCCCATTTACCTGAAAGGAATTCTTCCCATTCCTCCTACGTCTCACATAAATGTTACCTTGACTTCCGTGTTAGGGAAAATTTAACCTTTTTACCTATCTCTACTGATCAATGGTCATAAACTAAGTAACTGTATAATTGATTCTGGAGCTTCTGATAATGTTATGCCATCAAAGGTCACCCATGGTTTGGGCCTCACACTTACTAAACCTTTTGGCAGATGCTACTCCATGGAAACCAAACAGGTACCATTGATTGGTCAAATCAAGGATGCGTAGTTTGCATTCACGGTATTTCCTGAGAAAAGGGTAAAAATGACTATTCTCATAGCTAATATTCTAGCAGTATACAGGATATTGCTAGGGAGGAGCTTTTGTAAAGAAGTTGGTGGGGAAATTCATATGGATTGGTCCAAAGCTAGGATTCCTGTCAAAGGGGTGATGCAGACATTGGAACCAGAGTCACAAAAGAAATATCTAGTCACCAACTTTAATGACCCTAAGGCTTAGATTCTTTTTAAATCATCAAGGATGGGGAACTACTTCTTTTCCACTGACTCAGATAGAATGGATGTTCTCGTCCAAAAAGAGGATCTCAACAAACTTTGGACATTGCAGTTTGATGGCAGTTGCGTAACAAGTGGATGCAGTGCTGGGGCTGTTCTAATATCTCCTGAAGAGGAGATTTTCCCTTTTTCTTTCAAGTTGCAGTTCTTCAATACAAATAATACTATCGAGTATGAATCCTTGTTGCTTGGCATGCAAGATGTAAAAGAGAAGGGCATCAAGAATCTAAGAGTGCAAGGTGATGCTGAGCTAATTATCAATCAGGTAAAAGGGATATATCAAGTAAAAAATGACCAGCTCAGACACTACCGTAATGCTGTATGGGATAGCATCGAAGAGTTTGATGCTTTCTCAATCAAAGTAGTTATACAAACCCAAAATGACATGGTTGATTCATTGGCCGTCTCAGCCTCTCTCATGCTCCCTCACTCAGGGTTAAAAACAGATACATATACCATTAAAGTGGATTTTTGCCCAAGTGTGCCAGATAATTCACAACACTAAAAAGTGTTCAATGATGACAACGAAATTATCACCTTTTTGGAGAAAGCTAAAAATTTCAAAGAACTTTATTTCAATGGATCAACTTCTATGTGTCAGGGTAAGTGCAGGAAGTTGATGGACAAATATAGGGTCATCCGTGGACATCATATTGCAAATAACAACATAATATCAACTTGTAGGGATTATTAGCAATACATACACTCAAAATTAGACAAAATTATATTAATATGAATTGTAGAATCCGAAATCTAGTTTCTAAAATACTAATTTTTGTAAAAAATGGACAAGATTAGCTATATTAAACACTCAAAATTCAATGACTTGGTATTTTTTTTTAAAAACGTCGATAAGATTATAGTCCGTTTGCCCACAATTTGGATGACCAAAAATTGATATATATTTTTTTCCTTTGGTGAGAAGTTATATGCCACTATCTATCTTGGGATGGATTTTATTTTGTATTTTTTTGAGTAATATTTTATTTTTTATGATTTTTTCCGTGAAAGTGGTATGAAAACATAAAGAAAACAGAGCACTTTCCATTTGCCCGCCATAACTTCATCAGAAAATATTGAAATCAAATAATTTCTTTTTTTAACATGTATATAATTTCACCACGGTTGGGATGGTATAAGTTTTATCACATTCTGATAAGTGAAACAAATTTTACAGTCTTAAACGTAGACATAAACATTCACAGGAAAAAGTGTCTTAAAGACCTACTATTAGTAAAAAATTATAAAATGATATTTATCCTCTTCTATTCACTTTAAAATCAGTATTTCTACAAAGCTAATAGTCTCCCCTATGCAATGGTACCATTTTTATGACATATTTTTTACTTTTTGGCAAGGTTCAAGTCCGTGGAAGACTAAATTTGATGTTTTGCTGTTTTTAATGTAAAATTCAGGATTTGATGTCCACTTAATTGTCCCCCAACTTGGTGCACTTACCCGTCATGAGTCTCTCACCGGTCAAGCACATGAATCTGAAAAAGACACAATGATATAACTCAAAGGAAATAAGATTACTAAAGGTTTGATTTCCTTAGAATGATTATTTGATAATCATGATCGTTTTGTCAAGAAAAAGTAACAGGATGATCCTTCCTCTTCTCTAGAAACTGAATCCGTCAATCTAGGTATTGTGAAACATCCTCATTCCATGAATATCAGGAAGTGTTGTACACCTGAGGAAAAATGAAATTTTGTTAACTTGCTGAAAAAGTACATGGATGTGTTAGCATGGTCTTATGCTGATCTGAAGTATTTCAAACCAAAGGACATTTGGCATGAAATCCTTCTCAAGGAAGATGTCAAGCCTTTTCGTCAAAAGCAACGACATTACAACCCCAAAATCTTAGGTACCATCTAGGATAAAATTTAGAAGATGTTGGATGCAAGAATTATTTTTCCTATTCATCACAATACCTGGGTTGCAAATATTTTACCTGTGCGGAAGAAGAATGGCAAGATACACATATGCATGGACTTTCACAACTTGAACCAGTCATCTTTAAAAGATAACTATCCACTTATGATAATGGATCAAGTGCTATAGGAAGTAATTGGTTTAGAAATGTTGTCTATGCTTGACGGTTTTTCAGGTTATAATCAAATTCAAGTCACACCCGAAGATCAGTTCAAAACAACATTCACCACTCCTTAGGGTACCTTTGCCTATAAAATAATGTCGTTCGGTTTGATCAACACCAGTGCTACCTTCCAACGAGCAATGTAATTTACATTCAAAGGTATGATGGGAAAAGTCATCATATTTTACCTAGATGACTTGACTGTGTTCTCCAAAAGACGAAGTGATCACTACGATCATTTGGAACAAATCTTATCAGATGCCGAGAGCTCGGAATCTCGCTAAATCCCAAAAATTCAGTTTTTGTGGTCACCAAAGGAAAGCTACTAGGACATGCCATTAGTAGAGAAGGAACTAAGATAGATGTCGAAAGAGTCAAGGCTATTTAGAGCCTTACTTTGCCTACAAGCAAGACTGGTGTTCACTCTTTCTTCAGAAACATAAATTTTCTTATACGCTTCGTTCCTGATTTTTCTGAGAAGACTCGTCATATATCTAATATGATGAAAGGGTCCCAAACATTTTGATGGAGTGAGGAAGGTAGGACATCATTTGAAGACATAAAAACCTTCATTGCTCACGCACCTATTCTAGTGTGTCCAAAGACTTCATCATGTACAGTTATGTGTTTGCGCATACTGTATCGGCTATCTTGATGTAAAAGAACTCTGAGGATATTGAATCGCCAATTTCTTTCATGAAATCTCCTCTTAAGCCTCATGACCTGAAGATGTCGCAATTGGAAAATAATGCCTTTGCTGTGGTAAAAGTAGTCAAAAGTTTCTGTTACTACATTTTGAATTCTCATACAGTAGTGTTGGTTCCTAACACAACTGTTAAGTCTATCCTGACTCAACTGGAGTTAGGGATCTTACGAGGGAATTAGATTGCAAAGGTCCAAGAATATGATCTAGATATCAAACAAACTAAGTTGGTAAGAGGTAAGGGTATGTGTCAGCTAATGGCTGAAAATAAAGACTTAGAGGTGCCTAAAGAGAAAGCTGATCACATTGATGGAAAACAAAGTGAACTGGAGAAAGTGGATTCTTTGCCCATGGTCCTATTTTTCGCCACCAACGATGAATGGTATTTGAAATCACGTTCTTTCTCACCTATGGCGAGTGCCAAACTCACCTAACCACAAAGAAAAAGTGAACGGTGAAGCTCAAAGACGCAAGATATGTCATATGGGATGATGGATTGTGCAAATGCGGAATTGACGACATTTTTTTATGATGTGTTGACAAGCCACAACAGTTAAAATTGTTGGAGAGTTTCCACGACTCAGCCTATGGTGGTCACTTCTCCTCATCCGTGATAGCACATAAAATCATTTGGGTTAGGTACTATTGGCCAATGCTATTTCAGGATACAACCACCTGGGTAGCAAAATGTGAACTCTGCCAACAGTTCATGAGAAAACCAAAGCTAGTGGCTGCATTTCCCCTTAGGCTCATCATCATTGATGAACCATTCAGACAATGGGGAATTGATTTCAGTGGAGCACTCAATCCTCAATCGAGTACTAGACATATTTATGTCCTAAGAATAATGGATTACTTCACAAAATGGGTGGAGGCTTTACCTGTCAAGCATGCCACTTCTGAAGTTGTTTGCAACTTCATCAAAGAGAATATTATTGTGAGATTTGGCATTCCACACAAAATTTTTGCTGACAATTCTTCCAAATTCTCTTCACGGGAAGTTATTGGTTTTTGTTATGGATATGGAATAACCTTGGCTCATGCTTTTGATTATTATCCTCAAGGAAATGGTTAGGCAAAATCCAACAACAAGAACCTGGTAACTATCATACGGAAGCTGGTTGTTGAAAACCAATGGTCCTAGCACAAATCATTGTACAATGCTCTATGGGAAGATCGTATCACTCTAAAGAGGTCTCTTGGCATGTCACCTTTCTAGGTTTTATATGGAATCGATGTCAAAATCCCTATCTCTGCATAACTTCCTGCTCTGCACTTGGTTCAAGCAATTGAAGATGAAACTTTTCAGAAGTCTCTTGAAAAGAGGATTATGTACTTGACGGAACTTGAAGAAAAGTGAGTGAAAGTGGTCAACAAGATCACTAAACATCAAAATCAAGTTAAGAGGCTGTTTGACAAGAAAGCTAAACAAAGAGATTTCCAAGTGGGAGATCTTGTTCTCCTATGGGAAAAACAAAGAGAACTGAAATGTATGCACGGGAAGTTTGACTCTCTTTAGAGAGGGCTATAAAAAATCAAGCAGCTCAATAGAGAGAATAGTTTCTATCTCTCATATCTAGACAGAACTGAGCTCCCACTTCCCTATAGCAGGAAACACCTGAAGATCTTCATGAAGTAGACCTTTCTCTCTTCTTTATATAGTTTTCTTTCGTTGTGTGTTTTATTTTTTATTTTTGTGTGTTCCCTTTCTTTTCATTTTTGTTCACCCCCTAGTTTCCCTTGTTTTTGAATCTCTGTAACCCGATGGATAGGCACATGAAAATCTTGGATTCTCTACCCTAAAGTTTCACTTAAAGCTAGTCCCTAGAAAGAGCCAGCTATTATCCTACAAAATTGACAAGGGAAATTTGCAGGTAACCGTACCAAAAATTTTTATTTTGACCCTAAGGGAGTTTGACAACGTTTGAAATAGCCCAAAACTCCCTTTTAGAAATCAAGTTGTTTCAGGACTTAGCTATTTTTGCGTCCATTTACAAAGGAGAGAAATCAGTGTGTTGACATGTAGAAAAATGTGCCCATTTACAAAGGGGAGAAAATGTTGTGTCAACGTGGAGAAAGTTGCACCATTTTACAAAGGGGAATTTTTGTTGTATCAACGTGCAGAAAGTTCTGCCATCTTACAAAGGGAAATTTTTGTCGTGTTGATGTGCAGAAAAGTGCACCCTTTTACACTGGGTAGAGTTGTTTCTTCTTTCTGGGATCCATTGATCATTTTTAAAAAATATTTTAAAAGCATGTTGGCATACATGATGAACTCATCCATGTTGCACCATGGGATGTTGCTATCCAAAAGCTTGCCCAAGTCAACTATTGGCTTTTTAGATATTTTCTAGATATTTTGTAAGTTATTGGTTTGCTTTTGTCTTCTTCCCTCCTCTCCTGCTATAAATACTAGAATACTTGTTGTATTCAATGTGAAAAAATTTTGTATAAAAGGAGAAGTGAGGAGAGAAAGACTTTGTGTTTTCTTACAACAGAATAAATATTACTATACATATTCATACTTTGTGCTTAATATGCATGTTATTTGCATCAGGTCTTTCTTAAGTTAGATCTATGTTTTTATTCTATTAGATTCATTCCTACTATTGTCATCTGTTCATCAGTATTGCTTTAATTGTTTATGAAAGTAAGTTTGGCTCTGTTTACTACCAGCTCAAAGTATAAACCTTCTGACCTTTCTGTCTTGGAATTCATTTCTTTTCTTCCTTCAGATCTACCCTCCTCCTATTCTTCCCTCCTAACTTTCTGTTTGTTGTTGGAACTGCCTCTACTGGGATGAGATCCCAAACCCCCTGAAGTTAGAATAGTGTATATTTGCACAGATTCTTGCTTGATAGATTAGAAATAAATTAGTTTCGCTTTGCTATCTCAAAGAGGGGCTATGCCTTGCACACTGTTGGCATGTTTCCCCATGACCTACCTAACCGACATATTTTCACACCAACAAATATCTAATTAGTCAAACATTTATCAATGGATAAAACCAATTTAATCAAGCTGAAATCTATCTATATGCACACAAACAATCATTCCTAGCAGTATTGAAATGTATTATTACATGCATCCTCGATAAGGGTTGGTTCCACATCCCTTCCACATTCAAAATGTAAATAATAAAATAGAATACATCAAGCTTAAAGAAGCTTAATCAAATTTCTAAAATAACATAATAACCCACAATATTATCCTAGCTCCTTAAGATATTTCACAAATTTTAAAATCAATATGGTGAGATTAGAACGATATGAAAAAAACAAGATTTCTTCAATCCCACATAATTAAGGAAACCGTTCCTAATTTAGAACAACACATTTAATTAGAGAAAGAATTAATTTTTAACAACACATAATTGAACAATAATTCAAATACAAATCATCTACCCGCAACCCAAAAAATTTCAAATTATGAACTCACCTTTTCCATAAACCCATATCTTATTGTTAAGATGTGACTCATATAATATTATTTTAAACCAGACCCTAATGCCCAAATAACCAAAAACTACATATCGGTTTTTTGAACAAATCCACAACATTTTTTTCATTCCTTTCACCTTTTATTTCAAAAATTTCCACATAAAAAATGAAGGAAATCTTCCAGTTAAAAAAACAACTTCAAAAAATTATTTTCATGTGAAATTGACTACCCATAATGCTCAAATCAAGCTACTAAAAATAAATAAAACAAAATTTGCATGTGCATTTTCTAGTAAGGGAAAAATAGTCCTAAGATCTTATTATACTTCATGCCCAAATTTTCTAATCAAACCCAGCAAATAGAAATGTTGATTTCATCTTTTATTCCATTATTTTTCTAGTTTTAAAACCAGATAAACAAACATATGCCCAATTTATTTTATCAAAAATCCAACAACAGACAAGCAAATTTCCTCTATTATTTTTTAGTTTAAAAACTAGTTTATAAAACAATACACATTCCAATATTTTTAATTAAAAACAACAAGGGAATGAATAGGAGAACCCATGCCTTAAACTTCCTTGGTTCTGTCTTTGTTTTTCTAAATTCTTCTTTGAAACCTGAAACTTTCAACGCCCACAAAACTCGAAATCCAACCAACAATACAAAATACAAATTTTCCACTTAAATAGAGATCATATTTTGCATGTAGTTGCCCACAACAACCTTCCTCTATTTTCTCCATAAAAAATCCTCAGCTGGTGAAGCTAGTGTAGTCCATTCCATCTATATGGCATGGGTCTGGATCTCATCAGCTTGAGAACTACAATAGATTGAGGGTGTCATATCTACAATATATATAGGGAGAATAATTAGAGTCGATAGCCCTATATCCTGATAATAAGGTTAGAGCTATAGTTATTAGTGCTACATACGGCTTGATGAGAGGAAGAAGAAGAGGAATAGGAATAACAAGAACAAGAAAGAGAAGAAAATGAGGATGAAGATGATGAGGGCCCGATGGAAAATGATATACATGTATTTAGTTAACTACGTGAAGGAGATTTTTACATTCCCAACACACCAAAATAACCAAACAAAACTCCCAAAAATGTGAATGTGAATTGAGAGAATGATTTTTCATGATCTTTGGCTTGCAATGTAAGCTTCCACTTTCCCCAGAACCCTATTTTTTATTAAATGCTTTAAGTGCATGAAATTTCCAACTCACAAACATTTACTTAAATTTCCAATTACGTACATGTAATGCATATGGTCTAAGACCACCAAACAATAATCATTAAAACATTTAAAATTTATCCATTTCCTATAAAAATTTATATGGTCAATGACCATTGTCAAACTTAAACAATAACTAATTTAATCACATCATAGTCCAAGACCATTTAAACAATAATCATAATCCTTATAAATTAAACATTAAATTTAAACCTTGCAAATGCCAAGTAATATGGTCAGTGACCATTGCTAATAATATCAAATTTAATTGTCTCGTGGTCTAACACTAAATCCTTGTCCAAGTGTTCAAACAATTAACTATGTGATATGGTCTAAGAATATTATCCAACATAAACCGTTTAATTTCTCCATTGGTCTATGACCATTTGATAAAAACTTAAACACAACAATTACTTCGAAAAGTGATCAATGACCGACAATTTTGATGCTAAGAAAGGAAAGTTGTTAAAACATCATTTGCCATGCATTTCAAGACCATTCCACAATAACATTCAACTTCAAACTATTTCGAGCAATGTAGTCAACCTGAAAAAAACAATGTGGTATTATAATGATTCATTCAATGTCATAGTTTTCTATATATAGTTTTTAACAATGCAAAGTAGCCATAACACTTGCAAAGTAACCTTAACAATTGTAAAAATTATTGATTAATGCAATCACTATTAACTACAAAAAACAATGACGAAGTCCTACTAACCAGACCAACATTCAAAAATGCAAACAAAAGGTGATCGTCATACAAACTAAACAAATGTTAGAAGGTAAAAAAATTCTATGGATATATATACATCTATAAACGTGTATATACATATCTGTATATATAACTATATATGTCGTACAAGTCATCTAAGACTAAATATAAACTCTTGACCAAACTGGACAGTTTTTCACAGGGATGAGAAACATGAAATACAAAGTTTGCATTTTGTGAATTGGAGTTTTTCTATGGATTTTATGCATTTGCCTCTCAGAATTTGTCAACATATTTGTGGGTAACAATAAGAAGCTATAAATAGACCTCAGGATGTACTATGTGGGGATATAAAGATTATGTTTATCTTAGCAAGAGTGCATTGTCAAAACCAATATTTTCAAAAGGTAAATTACCAAATTTGAGTGTCTACAGTTTAACAGTTTCCTACTTCATTATCCAATATTGTCTTACAAAATACAAAATATGAAAAAATTATATTTATTGCATGGTTTATAGATTACTTTCTTTGTTGTTTTGAAAATGGATATTATATCCTCTTTATCCAAATCAAATCTTGATAATTTATCAATTGTGTAAGGTTTCCATCCTAACTCTTTGAAAGCATATAAAATATTATAAATCTAATGTAGGATTATATAAATCCAAATTAACTGTAAATAAATAAATAAATATCATATGATGGTTGCACTAATCTTGAGGCCATGAAACCTACAGATCTTGAGCTAGAGGACATGAAGGGAACAACATGAAGAGGAGAAGTCATATCACAATATAACTTTATGATTTGATACAGATCTATGGTTTGGGGAAGCTAGTGGAAATGATGCAGTAGTTTT
Organism: Taxus chinensis; assembly: GCA_019776745.2. Taxonomy (NCBI): domain Eukaryota; kingdom Viridiplantae; phylum Streptophyta; class Pinopsida; order Cupressales; family Taxaceae; genus Taxus; species Taxus chinensis. The sequence continues at coordinate 182,537,209 of CM034149.1, forward strand.
GGCACCCATAGTCATTTCCATTGACATTAACATTCTCCCCGGTCTTATAGGAAAATTAACCTCTCTTCTCGAAACTACATAGGTGAATCAAAAATATGGGTTATGATGAGGTGTCACTTCTTATTAGAGCACAAAAACATTCCATCTTCCCCACAATGCGATATAATTGTAACTATTATGGAAGGGTTGTGTTATTTTCACAGTTCTAGGATATTCCACCTCCAAAAATAGGGTTACAACAATAAAGGAATTTTGAAATTATGTGATGGTAACTTAGCTTATCACCTATAATAAGGATTAGGGTTTCTAAGAAGTTGGTGATAAACATTAGGGTTTTACACATCACCACGTGTTAAGTATAGATTACATTATGCATCAATGATATCACAAAACCTTTCCCCATTATTGTATACCTCCCACATGTTAGATGAAACCACACTTATAAGTTTTTCTAATAAGGAAACACCTAATGAAAATGCAGAGAAATATTTTCAAACTTTAATATTTGGTGTTAAGTATCAAAGATTCACAAGGAAAACTTTTTATAATATAGACACCAAAAATTTGGTTCACTAGCCCCCATTCCACGTTTTCTCACCCCTTTGTCATCATTTTACACACTCGCACTCATGTACCTATTCAAAATCCCATTTCCCTCCTAAATCAAATATATGTCTCTTAATTTCTATTTTCCTATCTTAATTCTATCTCATCACTTTGATCCCATTTCATCATTAATAGTTTCCATTATCACATTATTTCATATCCCCTTGCACACCCTAATTACACTTATCACCCATAATCATATTATTCATCCCTAAACATATTTATTACCTTAATTACATCCCCAAATATCCCATTTATCCTTTCTATACTCACCACCTATTCCAATTTAATATTTCCAACCACCCTTTCCTTTATTAAATGGTGTTCCACCCCATCCAACCACTATTACCCATCCCTATGCAACTCAATATCTCTTCCAACTTACAAAATAAACTTCTAGTCCAAATCACCAACTAATTTGGTATCATCTCTCAAGTTTTACATCATCCACATAAGAAAGATCAATGACTCCCCGCAATCAATGACAACCCTATCGATCACCGACGACCTTATATATACACCATCACCCCCTTCCCTGGAGGATGAAACTCTTGAGTTCTAAACTCTAGTGAATTTTTTTAGATTAATTTCCTTCTTGTAAGTTTCCACCAATATATTGAAGCCACTTTGGAGCCTTTGTTTACTAATTTGGAATACTTGTAGCTTATAGATCATTGGAATACCTCTCTTGTTTTCATCAGTTATTTGTAGGTCCATTCATAATTTTTGATCTCTACAATCACATTAGTTGGATTTGTTTACTTCACATAGCTTTCTTGGCACTAATAAAATCTCACCAAGTCCTAAGTCATCCCAAGTGCCATCAATTGTTCTTGGTTGCCGTCGACCCCATCTTCCTTAGTTATTTTTCTTTGTCCCGTCCCTTCTACTCTTTGTCTCTGCAACACCTAGATACTTCAATCTCTGTGTTCTTCTTAACAAACATCCCAAAACGTCACCTTTCTATCACAATCGCCCTCAACTTTTTGTATTCTCCATTAACCTCTGTCTGACTACATTATTTTTCCCAATCTATCATTGTATGCATTATCTGATCTTTGTTTCAACAAATCTCTGAACATTTCTATTCTAGATATCTTCTGTATGTTACCAATTCCTTGTTTTCAACCATTTTTCTAAACAAGTGGGTTGACATCCTTCATAGTAATTTCATCACTTCTTGGGACTAGATTTGGTCAAAAATTCCACCATACAAATCTACTAATATTGTCTTATGTAGCTATCCTTTGTATTGTGCAGGTCATCAAGCTCATTGCAGAAAGGATTTTTGTGCTCGTCTTCCATCACCATCACTATCAAACATTGGAGGTAGCCTTAAACCCTCCCATATTCAGAGTTTCTTATTTTCTAGCATGTTATTTCAATAACTTGGAATAGGAGTAGAAAACTTGTCAAATATTCTGACACGCCTGATGGGAAATACTCCTTTGGTAATTTCCTTATTCATTTTCAATTCTTATTCTATATTTTATTTTCCTCTTTCCACTAACTCTCCAGATTGGATTTCTTTGATGTTTTTCTTAGGAGTTCCCTTACTTTCTCAAACACATGTATACAATTTGGAAAAATGAATAACATATCTAGGTACTCCTATTTTGATTTTGATTTTTCGTTTCTTATGTCATTCTTCCCTTCCTTTGCTTTCTTGTCTTTATCGAATGTTATATTTAGGTTTGGATCTAAAATGAATTTTTTTTCATATTTACTTGATCACATAGCTTAATTAGGTGGTAACACTTTGCATTCACATTTTGTTCACACATAACCAAACCACACACATAATCTACACATCTAAACAATTTCTACCCACGTGGAGCTATTGGGATTTCATCGCCCAATAAGGAAGCCGCCACAATGTTCTAGCCATGTAATAATTTTTATTTCTATTAGTATATAGGCTAAGCACCCGACACCCTTATCACTGTGGTACATGAAGTGTGGGGGTAGGCACCTATATTAGGCCATATACCAATAGTCATCAAAAATTTAGGCCCCACATACCTTCGGGTATATCAAGGACTCCATTTTTAAACACGTCTGAAACCATCCATAGAGAGGTATTTTCTCTAGGCTCCCTTTGAGCCTCTTCCCTCTTCACATTATATAAATAAGAAAGATAAAAAAAATTTGTTTCTTGACTTTCATAATGCATTAATAGTTTGGATAATATTTTTCTTGTTTATTTCATTCCCATTGTTTCTCACTCCCAAGATAAGATAATGGAGCAATCAACCACTTATAATGGCATCCCCATCTAAACTAACCCCTCACAAAAAACATCCACACTCACTCTTTTTTCTTCTACACCTTTGACAACCTCATCCTTGGCCTCCCTATCCACTATTCCTATGATTCCTCCTAATAGGCCCCATGTGGTTCAAGGAAATCCCCATATCAAGACCAATCCCTTTATCTTACATCACTTATTTCCCTTAAAATAGCCACACCTCCTTCTGCTACTTCCTGAGGATCACTTAGACCTCCCACTATCCCTCATGGATGCTTAGAATTTCAAGAACTCCTTGACGCTAACCCTATCACCCTCCACGAATATCTAGTTCACAAATCCACAAACATATATATTAATGGACACCCTCTTTAGTAGCTATATAGTTATCCCCCATAATCCAAATATACTAAAGTCCTCACCTCCCAACTCACCATATTTTTTCCTAGGGACATGAATGAGCTAGCATTATCCCAAAACAAACATGTCCCTCATGAATTCTCTATCATGGTTCCCAAGACCCAATAATCCACACAATTAGTGGTACCTATCCCACCTAATTTACCATGCATCAATTTCATTACAACCATCCCTACATCCTCCATTCCTATTCCCTCCTCATCTACCATTATCATAAACACTCCCTCCCAAACACTTCAAGACCCCAACATACCTTTTCCAGCACCCAAGAAACACTTTCAAAAATTGGTGCCTATTTTAACATCCCATGTCCATCCGAATGTTTCTATCTCACAACCCCCCCATCGGATTTGACTCAAACTAACCAACCTCTGATCCAAAGCATCTTTCAAACTATGTCTTCCAGTCAATCCCTTCAAACATCCCAACCACCTCATGCATATACCCAAAATCATCCAAATCATATCCAATCCAATCCCTTTATCACAGAAAAAAAACCTTCACAATCTTACCCATCCAACTACATCCCTTTACCTCATCCTACTTCACAACCCACCTAATCAAAAACCTTTAATTATGTTCCTTCCTATCAACCATCCCCACATACTCCCAATTACGCATAACATTATCAATCTTACTCACAACCTTATCCATATACTTCCTAAAATCCACAACAACATCAAGCATGTCCCCATATTCATACATCAAATGATCCCATGCAAGCCTTATTGAGTAGAATGGCTAACTTAGAGGCCGCTAAATTGCACACAAAAATTACATTTACTTATGAGAAAATGTATAATTAACCCATCAATCAATCTGTGCCTATTAAGCCATATCCTCCACATTGGGAGCTTCTGAAGTTCTCTAAATTCCATAGCAAGGAAGATCCCCAACAACATATATGTGCCTTTAGGAACTCATGCTACCTTATCACCCATGATCAATATTTTATGCTTCGTACCTTTCCCATTTCATTGGTCAGGCACACTCTAGATAGGTATAATGACATCCGTCAACATTCCCTCTTTTCCTTCACACAACTTCCACATATTTTCATATAACACTTCTTCATCAACATATCACATAAGATAACCATCACTAACCTTTACACCATCAAAAAATTTGTGGATGAATCAATTTATGACTTTTTCACTAGTCGCGTGGGATTATTAACCAACTATTCTTCTCACTACCTAAAACCGAATTGATTGAGATATATATCTTAAAATTCAGTCCTTTCAATCATTTGAGGAAGCTTTTAATATGGATCACAAGTTGAAAATACGCGCTCTTGAGAAAGGTCATTTAAAAATTTTCTCTAATAAACCCAAGACTAAATTCACTAAACCATTCACCCACAATGAAAAATCCAAGAATGCGGAAAACGCTATTATCTTCAAAAATTCCTCCTAATCCACATCTCATACCTAGCCTCCACTAAGAGCACCTCGATCATCGACCGACTATACTCCTCTTAGTGAATCATACAACTCCATCTTTGACAAACTTATGGCCATACATCTTATCTAACTTCCTCCCATCTACCATGTTGATGACTCATGTCCTAAACCTACATGGTATCATGAGGATCATTACTGTAATATCATTAATTCCACGACCATGAAACCTAGAAATTATGCACCTTTAAGGATTTAGTGCAACAACTTATTGATCATGAATACCTCGAACTGGACAATCCAAATGATCCCCCTAATCAACCATTGAATTTTTTCAAAAAACCATTTCTGAACCATCCACCAAGAAATCAATCCAACCCTCCCATATCTTAAGTGCACCCGATTCCCATGTAATTAATACCTTAAGTCAAGCTTCAACATCTACACCCACATCTACATCTACTTCTACACCTACATCTACCTCCACATCTACGCCAATAGCTACATCTACATCTATACCCACATTTGTAGTGTCATCTACACCAATCTCTACTTCTATACCTACATCTAGATCCACATCTATACCCATATTTACATTTGCATCTATACCCTTATATATACCCACATCTATATCTACATTTACATCCACATTCACATATATATAATCTCTTTAAACCTCTAGCGAATAAGCATCTCCCCTCGATTATCTCACAAGTAATGCCTCAATCACATCCTTATCTCCAAAAAAACAAACATCTAAGATCCTTAGCAACCCAATCCAAAGATCCATTTCTCATCTAGATAATAAATTATAGCTTCCCCCTCCAAGTCCCCATGAATGAAAATAACTCGATATTCAACCATCCATCTTAGGACCTCGGTCATCCATTTTGGGACCCTTTCCTTAGTCTAAGTCTCTTATCAAAGCCAAATCCGAACCAAATTTTTCTACTCTTATTTCTAAATCCAAATATGAGTGTAAGTCCCCTAAAAAATCCCATAAGAATAAGGCACCTCTTTTACATTCATGTTCCCCACCTAAATCAAATTAATAAAAAATTCATGATACTTTGTCTCCCAAAGCCCTTATTGGGTCTTACTCCAAAATCCTCCATCGAATTATCCAAGTGCCTATGATTACTCTTCCCCACATCAAGTATTATGACTCACATGGGTTGAAGCCCATGTGGTTTGATTATAATTCCATCTGCGCTTATCATCGTGTCTGTGGGCATGAAACAGAGCACTACAAGTCTCTCTAAATACATATCCATAACCTCGCATAAGAGGATGATCTTATCATCGATGAAGAAGACCACCCCCTTCCATTAAATATCTCATCTACATCTTAACACAACCCCCAAACCAAATCCACAACCTCTAAAGCACTTAAATATGGCTCTCCATCCACACCTTTAGTCATAGTCCCTCCACAAAATTCTACCCCTTCTAATGAGGGTCCCACTCTTTACATAAATTTCATTCGTGTTACCAGTTGCTCTCACCCCAATGATTCTCAACCATCCATCCAAAAAAATCTAAGGATTATCATCACTGCTCCTCCTAAGGAACCTATTTCATCTTCACCTTAATTTAAGGCTAAGGTGTCTATTCTAGCCGCTCCATGATCCCAAAGGCCTTGTGAATAGAACAAAGTATTGTGAAACAACTGCATCAAGTTCCCATCAAAATGTATCCTTATGAGATTATCCAAAGCTCCATTCACCATTGAAAATATCTTATGAAAGCTTTACAACACATCCCAATCACAACCGATGAACCCCAACCTTTTGTGGCCCTTGTTGGAGCTCTTACAGCTTCTTCCGCTATTTCCTTCAATAATTCTGAGATCCCTGAGATTCTACTTAAATATCATGGCCTTCCTCTCTTTATCATCATTCATAGCAATGAAACCTTCATCAAGTGATTCATGATTGATAATGGTGCTAGCATTAACATTATTTAATCCCACACTTTCAATCAACTCAAGCTTCCTGAAATTATTGTTTCCTAATAACCTGTGGTCCTTTGATCTTATAATGATGTTTTTTTCCCATGCATTGTGAACATTCATCCTTCCTATCCACATTGGTTAGAAACTCCTTCATGAAATCTTCTACATCATAAAATGGGAATTCAAATACAACATCTTGCTTGGATGTCCATGGATCTACATTATACACTACGTCCCATCCACCCTTCATTGTTGTCTTAAGTATGAACATGAGGGGAAAATACACACATTGCCCACTGATCTTTCTCCTTTCAAAGCATGTTATATGACCTACATGAAAAATGACGTGTTCATACCAAAACAAGAATCATATTTTGAAGCTTCCACTAGTTTGTTGATATCTGCATCTAAGTTTCCCAATGAAAAATCCTTCGACACCATGATGCAGGGTCTCTAACTAGGGGAGTATCAACTCCTCGCTCTTACTACTCACCCCACACTCAATCAACTTGGTAGACCCGAAGAAGCTCACATACCAATCTAACATCAGGGAAATTATTTCCTTTGGCCCACCTTACTTGAAAGACAATATTGTTTATGGTGGAATTGATCTCCCTTCTTCCCACACTGATAATTGACCCTATATTAAGCCATACACCAATGGATTTGATTTCCTTTACAACAAGAATTTCACCCACACCTATCTCCACCGCTATGCATAGAAGGGATTTTTGTTAGGTTAATTAATTATGTATATTATATATTAATTATTTAATTAATTATATTAATTAAATAATGTTGTTATATGGTTTTAAAACCATATTTGTCTTATTCCATAGTTATAGGATTATTTGTTGCATAGTTACAACTTAATCATTTGTTTGTATTAATTTAATTGTTGCTTCCCAGATGTATTATAGAAGCTATTGTATTTTTGGTTGTACTTGTGTAACCTCTCTTTTGTCTACACTTGATTGTACAATACCTATAAGTATTGCAGTCCATCTATTCTAACTTGGTTGATTTCACATTAATATAATTCACAGGCTACTATCCTTGTTTTGTGAAATTACATTTGGTACCAGAGCGAGAATCTAGACCTCTGAAGGAGTGGAAAGAGAGAGCAGTAGAGGCAAAGAAGAATGGAGAAGAGTATGCAGCAATAGAGAGCCTGTGTAGCCTCTTGCAACCTCTCAGCCTCATCCCTGCCTCCCCATATCCCCCTGTTCGTTCCAGGTGTTTGGAACACAAATTTTTTTTCACTGGTGTTGGGTGCACCAGGAAAAAATCGTTGCAGTCACTACTATAGCTAGCATTCTGATACAACTAGAGGTGTCTATGTTATTTTAGGAGTGAGTTATTTGGAATTGATCATGCCCTCTCCTGCATCTAGCAATAACACTACATGTTGGAGCAAAATCAACTCAACAAATCATTCAAAAAACATGCGATCAAGTCAAGCCATTTATTGATTTCCTCACATTGAGCTAGATTGTAACAAGAATCTAGAAGTTTTTGAAGTTTGAGCCACATATTTCCAACCTACATCAACAAATAAACTCACAGTCAAGGCATCTATCTCCCGAGCTATGACCCCTGCTCCACGAGCTCCACCTGCTCACTATAGCTGCAACTTGCAAACATAGCTCGCAAGAAAAACCATGAAGAAATACCTCCACGTTGACATGCACCTACAAAATAAGGTGGAAGCAAAGTGTATTCGTCAATAAATAGTTAAAAAGAAACATAGAAAGGAGCTATGAAGCGGCTAAAAGAAAATAAAAAAATGGTGAAGCTATGTCCTCACCCTGCGGCTTGAAATAAAGATCCATGACCTACAAACAAAACACGATGGATAAAGTAAAGTTGCTTCAAACCAAAGGAAAAGGTGTGAAGATCAAATGAATTTGCAAATAAAAACATGGTGGAGAATAAAGATATAAGGCGGTTGAATCAAAATAAACAAAGTGGTGGAATTTTCAGATCCGGTTTTCTTACACAGCAAACCCTAATCCGCGCATGTAACTCCACGTGGATCTTCTACCAAGTCATTTTTTACAAAGGTGAGTCATTTCTACATATATTAAACACAATTTCCTTCATTTCATATCACAAGTGCTCATAGAGCCTGAGTGGGTAGTGGAAAAGCCTTGGATTTGGGAGATGCATGGTTCAAATCCCACCCCCAGCACTTATTTTTCAACCAATTTTTGAAATTTTGTGGAAAAATTTCAAACCCACCAAATTTAGAGGATATTTTAGTAGGAAAATCACCTCTAAATCAGCTAGTTATAACTAAACAGGCATCTAAAAATTTGGTGAGAAAAACGCTAAATTTAGGGTAATTTTTTTTCTCCACTAGGCCTGTTTTTTCATTTCAGGCATTTTTTACAAAAGGAAGACCATTCAAAAACTTCATCTTGGGCCTCTTTTTAATGGTTTCTGGAATTTTGGGTCGTTTTGGGCTCCAGAGGCCACCAGATCCCGCAAAACAAAAAACAAATTTTCCTGCCATTCAATTTTTCCAGTTTTTTGAATGTAATTTGTATACTGCATTATATTGTACTAATTTTTAGGTTGCCATAGTCAACTGCAAAATTTGTAACTGCTCAGAAACTGGTAGAATATTGTAATCACAAAAAGTAAAAATTGGTTCTGTAACACTCACAAGATCCTAGATCTCATTCGCATCATTCGGTATATACGGTGCCTCTGGGAAGCACTTATGGGTAAATTCATCGTGACTACTATTGCATTTAACACCTAATATAGTTGCAACAACGTCATCTAGGCATTGACCCCTTAAATCGATGGGGAGTAATAAGGTCACAGTGCACACACTATGAGCCATCCCATCTGTTTGTGAATGATTGCATGACATAAATCCAGACTGAGAAATTATCCAAGTATATAGTGAAGTTACGCACGCGTATGAGGATATTTCTTTGAGCCAGTGTCAATAATCACACAGACCTCTTTCACTATTGTCTTGGTACCACATATTGAATTCTTTCATGTATGTTAATGCCTCTTTCATGTACCACCAGGTATATAGAAAGTGTGAGCATCTTCCATGTACCACTAGGTATATCAAAAGGGCACGTATATAGAAAGGTTCGGTATATCGAACTGACAGTATATAGATTGGGATACCTTATACCTAGAGTGATAAGAGCAAAACCCTATCAGTGATTCTACAAAATGGGCACCAGTGCCCCCAATTTTTTTCTTCCGGATTCACAACTATTCAGAGGAAACAACTATGCTGCATGGAAGAAAAAAATTAAGACACAACTTGAGTTTGAAGAGATCTGGCCTACTGTAAATGGTACTCTAACCAAATCAACTATTGATATAACATAACAATGATAGTTTGATAAATAAAATTAGAAGGCCATACTCATCATCTTGTTTGGAGTGTCCGACGATGTGCAACCCCACATTCGAGATGCTAAAACAGCCAAAGAAGAGTGGGAGAAGTTAAGCATAGTATACAAGGCCAAGAACAAGAATGTTATACTAAATTTGTAGAGTCAATTACACACATTGAAGTTCAAATAGAATGAAAAAATAGAAGCTTTCTTAAGAAGAGTTGCAGAGTTGAGGGCTTAACTTCTAGCCCTGGGAGAAGTGGTCTCAGATGATGCTCTCGTTCCTATTGTTCTGCGAGCACTCCCTTCTTCATAGTGTATTTTTGTAACAACACTAAACTTGTCAGATACGACAGTTAGTTTTGACAAATTGGTAAACTTACTGCAACAAGAGGAAACCCTTAACTCCTACCAAAATTCCCAAAATCAAAATCAGTATCAAGGGGATAGACAACAGAAGAAGTAATGTCCAATATGTAAAAGAGGACATAATCTACAAGATTATTGGTATAATACTTACAAGAAAGGTTCATCAAGCAACTCTGGACCTCCATAAAAATCTAACAAGGGACATTCTAACTACAATTAAGGGCATAAAAAGGGGAACTGGAAAAGAAGACCCCTCAACAAGGAAATATTGTTGAGCAACAAGAACAATCAGACAATGAAGACTACTTGTTCACTACTCGATCAAGTGAACCATCCACATCATCTAGTGATGTTTGGTATGTTGATTCGGGGGCCACTCGACACATGAATGGCCATAGAGACTAGTTTATTTCAATGAGGGACATGCCATCAAAAAATCATGTTTCATTGGGAGATGATTCTTCATATATAGTTCAGGGGATTGGGAACATTTCTCTACCCCTTGGTTCACACAACTGTAGACTTTAATAAGTCTTATATGTCCATGGGTTCAAATGTTTGATTCGAGACAAATCAAGAGGCTTGAAAATAGTTGTGAAAGCCTCCAATGTGGGACACATGTTCCAACTTGATTTTGTTCATGGAGAAGATCAAGCACTTTTGGATAAGAACTCTACCTCAACACAATTGTGGCATCGGAGACTTGGTCATGTACGTGTCAAGTATCTCAAGACACTTCACTGGCACAATATGGTACATGGGCTATCATCTCTTTAGAAGGATACATACAATTTTCCTCACTGCCTAGCAAGAAAACAAAATAGAGCTTCGTTCCAAAAGAGTACATTTCAAGCTCATGGAAAACTTGAACTAGTTCATATTGATCTTTGTGATCCGATGCAACCAAGTCATTCTGGGTTCCAGTACTTCATTCTTTGTGTTGATGACTACTCAAGAAAAATATGGATTTTTTATCTTCGCAAGAAAAGTGAAGCTTTTGAAAGTTTTAAGAAGTTCAAAGTAGCAGTTGAGAATGAAATTGGTTGTCACACCAGATTTCTCCACTCAGATCGATGGGGGGAATTCATCAGTAATGAGTTCAAAGACTACCTACAAACTCATGAGATTCATCGAAAAATGCCTCCTCCACACACACCGCAACAAAATGGTGTTGTTAAGAGAAGAAATTGTACTATCATGGAAATGGTGTGATGTATGATCGATGAATCTGGACTTAGAAAGAGATTCTGGGTAGAAGCAACAAAGACAACAGTGTATTTTTTGAACATAGTGCCCATAGTTTCTCTTGACGGAGTAACACCACAAGAAGCATGGTCAAAGTGAAAACCATCTATTGTACACCTTAGAGTATTCGTGTGCAAAGCAAGCATGCACATACCCAAGAAGAACAGAAAGAAACTGGACATGAAGTCACAGAAACTCATCTTCATTAGGTACAATGAAGAGACTCTTGGGTACATATTGATGGATCCTAAGACAAGAAAATTCTACACTAGCAGAGATGTTGAGTTTTTCGAGAAGAAGGAAGCAGAGTCTCCTCCTCCAGACTCACAAGATGTAGATTTCTCTCCGGTTTTAAAAATTGAAGCTGATGTTCCCTCAAAATATGAAATTGATGATGGGGATGATGGTGTTGATCAAATAGAACCAAGACCCGCGGGAACAGTTCAGTGTATGCCTAAATGATGTACTAACACATTATGAGATGCAAGAATGGATGCTCCATCGAATACCTCCACCCTTGGACCACGGACTTGTAGTAAAGCAAGAGAAGAAGTTAACTTTGCTTTGATGAGTAGAGTTATTGAGTCTGATGAGTCCTGTAAAGTCCAAGAATCCCTACATTATAAATCTTGGAAAGAGGCCATGGACTCTGAATATCAATCAGCGATAAAAAATAACACCTGGTAGCTTGTCAATCTTCAACCAAGAAATAACTATTGTATGCAAATGGATATTCAAAATGAAGTACAAAGCAGATGGGACAGTGGACAAGTACAAAGAAAAACTTGTAGCAAAGGGGTATGTACTAAAAGAAGGCATTGACTACAAGGAGACATTTACTCCCACAGCTAAAATCAAGACAATTAGGATGATCTTTTCTCTAGCTGCATAGTTTGGTTGGAAAGTCCATCAGATGGAAGTAAAAAGTGCCTTCCTGAATGGAGATTTACAAGAAGAAGTCTACATGACTCAACCTGAGGGATATGTAGTACTTGGTCAAGAAGTAAAGGTATGTAAACTTAGGAAATCTCTATATGGCCTCAAACAGGAACCCCGGGCATGGTACATCAAGATTGATGAGCATCTCATACGACATGGATTTGTTAGAAATCCATACGATCCCAATCTTTACCTCAAAAAGAAAGGGGGGGAGATTGTGATTGTTATTGTCTATGTCGACAATCTAGTCATCACTGACAGTTTAGTGAAGATGATCGATACAATGAAGAAAGATCTTAATCGATCATTTGACATGATAGATCTCTGGCTAATACATTATTGTCTTGGATTGGAAGTATGGAAGAAATAAAATCACATCTTTGTTTCTCAGATGAAATATACCAAGAAAACGCTCAAGAACAGGATGATGGATTACACACCAATTACTACACCTATGGAGAACAGATTGTAGTTATCTCATTCAGATCCATCTCTTGAGGTAAGTGCCACTCTCTATCGGTAGTTGATTGGGAGTTTCATTTACTTGACCTACATTAGACCAGATATCAGCTTTGTAGTGAGCTATCTATCCAGGTTCATGCAGGAACCCAAAGTTTGTCATTGGAAAGCAACAAGGCACATTTTGAGATATCTCAAAGGATCAGTGGATCCTGGTCTAGAATACAAGAAGAACAAAAAATTCTTCTTGACTGGATATTTGGATTCAAATCATGCAGAAAATATTGATGACAAAAAATCCACTTATGGATTTGTATTCTTTATGAGATCTGGACCAATATTATGGGGAAGTAAGAAACAACACTTCATTTCTCACTCTTCCATAGAATCCGAGTATTGTTCTGTAGGATAAGCTATCTTTGAAGTGATATGGCTACATCACATACTAGAAGGACTTGGAATACCACAGGACAAACCAACAACCATGTATGTTGACAATGAAGGTGTTCTCAAACTTGTTCGCAATCTAGTTTTTCATGAGAGAACAAAGCACATTGAAGTACAGGTTCATTTCATACATGAACATGTGTTGAAGCACAACATCCAACTTCATATTTGTCCAATAGCTGAACAACGGGTAGATATCTTCACAAATTCACTTACACGTGACAAGTTCGAGTTGTTCAAAGAGTTCCTCTCGTCATCTCTTGAGACAATGCAAAATTAAGGGGGGGAATGCTAGGTTAATTAATTATGCATAGTATATCTTAATTATTTGATTAATTATATTAATTAAATAATGTTATTATATGGTTTTAAAACCATATTTTTATTATTCCATAGTTATGGGATTATTTGTTGCAGAGTTGCAACTTAATCATTTGTTTGTATTAATTTAATTGTTGCTTCCCAGATGTATTATGAAAGCTGTTATATTTTTGGTTGTACCTGTGCAACCTCTCTTTTGTCTACAAATGACTATACAATACCTATAAGTATTGTAGTCCATATATTGTAACTTGGTTGAGTTCACATTAATATAATTCAGAGGCTACTATCCCTATTTTGTGAAATTACAATTTGGTCTGGGATGCTACGGACAAGGTATAAATGATCTTGTCCTTAATCAATCCTGTAAAACTTACGAGAAGAAAAAATTGGGATTCCAAGAACACCCCATCGACTCTCTTGCACACACTTATTCTGAATCTCTCATGAACTCAAAACCATCACCCCCTTCCTCATCCAACGATCCCATAGACATGGATGACACCATGTACCTTCCCCCTAACTTTTTTAAAAATCTCCCTTCCTCTTAAATATACATGGATAAACATGGATGAAACTAGGTCCCTTCCTCTTAAATTCCCCAAGATGGTATAGGAGGATTCCCCTACCAACGATATTCTTATATGTAGCGATGATGAATCTATCATTTCCTATATGGGGCTGGAATATTCTCATCTTCTTAAGGCCTTACCTACTAACACATTCACCCTTATTAATGAATCCACAATTAATATGATATAGGGACTTCCCAAGAGCCCCTTATCCTCAAAGTCAAGCAATATTTTAATCCACGAGAGCTAGAAGCCTTCATCGCTTCACTCTCCAAGCATAGTTAGGCCTTTGCATGGTCATACGCTGAAATTTTGGGCATCACTCCTAGTATCATTGTCCATAATATCATCACCATCCCTAATGTCAAGCTAGTTAAACAAAAGCTAGGTCATATGCATCCTTGCATAGCCCTCCTTGTTAAAGAAGAATTACAATGTCTTATTTTGGCCAAATACATCCAACCCATTGATTATCCTCAATGAGTTTCTAAGATTGTGCTTGTTGCTAAATCCTTTAGGAAGCTTCACATTTGCATGGAGTTTTGAGACTTAAATCTCACTTTTCCCAAGGATGACTACCCCCTTCCTAACATTGATCAACTTATCGACCTAATAATCAGTCATGAAATGCTTTCACTTATGGATTATTTTTTATGGTTACAATCAAAGCCTTACTACACCATAAGACCAACATAACCAACATAAGACATCCTTAATCACACCTTCAGGAAACTTCTATTACCATCTTATGTCATTTAGTTTAAAAATATAGGGGCCACCTATCAATGCATCATAACTTATATCATCCATGATCTCACCCACAAAACCATAGAGTAGTATTTAAATAACCTCTTGGGTAAATCCAAGTGTCGACAAGACCACCTTACTGTCTTTGAAATTCTCTTCACATGCCTTATCCAATAATTCCTTCCCCTTAATCCCACCAAGTGTTTGTTTGGAGTTCTAACTAGAAAACTCCTTAGCTTCTTCGTTTCCATCATGGGTGTTTAAGTTTACCCGACCAAGATCAAGGCCATCCTTGAGATGCCTCCTCCTTCTAATCTTAAATAGCTTCACAGTCTTTGAGGCATACTTCAATCTGTCTACCATTTCATATCTCAATTTTTTGACATTTTCCAATCTTTCCATCATCTACTTCACAAAGACACCCAATTCAATTGGGATGCCAATTATTAGAAGGCCTTTGAAAATCTTAAACAATACCTCTTATCCACGTTATTTCTCACACCTCCACTTGAGGGGGAGTATTTATACCTCTACATCTCTGCTTCTGAGCATCCTCTTGGTGTCATGCTGGCACATGACGATGAGAAAGGTAGGGAGCAAGCCGTCTATTACATTAACTACACTCTTCCTGATTATGAAGACCTACTACACCGAAGCTAAAAAGTTGTTGATGTGATCTTTTCTTTGCCACATCCTAAGATTTGTCATTATCTTATCAATCATAAAACCTATCATCATCACTAGTTGTCAACCTTCTCAAATCCATGCACTCTGAAACCTTATCATAACAACATTCGCATTACTCGATGGCTCATGCTCATGTTACCAAGTTTGATCTAGATTTTGTCTCTTAGACAATCATATCAAGGGCTCAGGCCATTTCACTGATCAACTTGCTAGAAGCCCCTCTTCCTGGATAGTCATCTTCCTCATGAACAATTTCCTAGACGAATCCATACATACACAATCGATCATGAATATCTCTCCCCTCATAATGAAACTTTTCTTTAATGGATCTGAAGTGTCAATAATGGGGAGGGGAATTGGTGTTATCATCATTCCTCCTTAGGGGATAGGCTTATCTGCATCACTTATAATCTTGAATTTGAATGCACTAATAACATAGTTGAGTATGGATGCTCTTACCTTAGGCCTTGAAATTATTTTCATGCTCGATGCATCTAATTCCTTACCATATCTACTGGTGATTCCCAACTATCATAAATCAATCAAGTCAAAGGAACCTATCAGTGTAAAAATGAATTCCTCCAGAAATACAACGACATCATCATTTTTCTTCTTGAAGCCTTTGACCAGTATATCTATCCAATCCATTCCTCGCTCATCTAACCATCTTCATAGACATGATGGATTCCCTCACATCTCGCATCCCATGGGAAATCGAAGAGTCAAAAATATTCATTGTTGTTACATTATATCGACTCGACCATCTCATGTCCAATGAGCTTCCTTCATCTCAATCATGTTCGACACCTAACCAATATGATCTCTTGTATACTCTCAGTTCTTTGATTATCTATCTCGTGTCGAAAAATTCTATCTGACCTATCTAAAACCTAGCAAAAGGTACTTATCTTCAATATGCTAACCACTATGTCATCCTTGACGACATCCTCTACAAATGTTGGTTCAATGGCATCTTGTACTATACTGCCTTAAATCACCATAAATCTATCCCACGCCATCCGAGAGGTCGATGACAAAATATGTGGTAGACAATCTCAGCAGTTTGGTTATTGCCAAATGTGTTATTTGGACCTAGGCTATTATTGGATCACTCTCAACTAAATATTGATGTTAATATGTTAAGAAGTGTACTCAAATGCCAGGATCATTCTAATCTTATCTGCATATCCCTAGTCAGGCCTTGGCAGCCACCTCAAGACCTATATGGCCTTTCTCACAATGGGGCCTTGGCCTCATTGGTATCATCAATCCAAGATATTCTCAACATCATCATTCCATCATCAGTCACTACTCAATACTTCACCAAATGGGTGGAAGCCATTCCAATCGCATCCACCACATATAAAATAAAATAGTTGATTTTGTCTATCAACACATCATCTGTACCGCTTCAACATCCCCCATAAAATCATCACAGACAACTGGAAAATACTTTTAAAATAAATAACTTTAAGATGCTTTGTTGACACCTTTTAAGATCAAGCTCAACTTTTCCTCTTCTTGTTATCCATCAAGCTAGTGGCAAAGCCAAAGCTAATAGTTAAACTATTCGCAGACATTCTTGCTAAAACCATCAGTACATATTGGGTCGTAGATTGGCATCTTCACATTCCTTTCACCCTTTGGCACTTACCATAGTAGCATCCACACCTCCTACGGGAGATACTACTCTTTCTCTCTCATCTACAGCCCTGAAGCCATTCCCTTCCTCTTGAAGTCCAAATGGGTAAGTCCTTACGAAGTCTGGGGGGCCATAAAGTGGAAAAAACCCTGAGAATGTACGAAACAGGATTGTGTTATGCAATCATGTGAGCGCGTTATGTTAACCTAGGCTCAGGAGTTCACAAACCTAAAATGCGTATGCATTATAATGCATATGTGTTATAACAAGATCACATTATAATGTGATCGTGTAATAACACACTCACGTAATAACACATACACGTTGTTATGAACATAAAATGCATACATGTTTTGCTCTTTATGAAGTTTGTAGGGGCTGGAAGGAGCCATATTTAGTAAAATAAATGTTAAGTATAAGAAATATCTTATACTTTAAACTTATTTAACTAAATATAAGAGCCCAAAGCAGAAGATTTGCTGGATAAGGTTAACAGATTGGAGAAGGAGATTTAAGAGCTCAAAGGGGTTCTAAAAAAACATGGAGAGAGCCAAGGGTAAAAGGATCCTTCAAAGTGAGGAGGAGGAGGGGGTGATTGATGAAATCTTCAAGAAACTACAGTCCCTTGATGGCAGATTAGGGAATGCTAAAATCCGCAATGACTGCATTCTGTCTACCCTCAAAAAGCATCTATAAATTCATTTAACAACATGTCCACAGTGTTTGCAGTTTAAGTGGAATCAATGAAGACATATGGGGCCCTAAAGAGAATAAGGACATTGCAATCTCCCAAGCAGATATGCAAGACCCCTCTCAGGCCACTGCTATTGCCTTTTTCATGTCACTGCAGGCCATCAAGACCAAGATAGATAGAGCAATCAAGTAATGGGTAGTTGTGTTGCTGTTTTTTGGCTGCGATCTGGCTGTCATTGGGCGGTTCTGGAGCTGTTTTTTGGCGGAGCTCTTTTATCTGTTTCTCTTTTGGCTTCTTTTTGATCTTTCCTTCTTTGTTCTTGATCTCTGTATGTTTAGATCCATTTTTCACCTATATTGTAATATCTGGCTATTGAGCCTTTCTTGGTTGACTGTTTTTCCCTTCTTTGGGCTGCTTCTCTCATCTTTACTATCTGGCTTTTGATCCCTTTTGTATACAGGGTATAGTCCCTTCAAAACTATTTTCCCTTAATAAAAAAAAAACTAAATATAAGAAATTAGGGTCACTATGCACCTGATGGAAGTGGTCCTATAGTTCTTACAGTGATAATCTAGAAGATAGCTTTTCAAATCCTAATTTGCTCAATACCTATTCATTCTTATAATGGTTAAGCGGATGACATAAACCTCTCAATGCCATATATATTGTACTTCGTGACCCTTCTACTGTGAAAACATATAGTTGTACCATACGTGATCTTAGACCATCTGGATTGGATCTTGGCACCCACCATTCATCTTGAATTCATCCTAATTGTTGTAATGATTTGGAACCATAATGGTCACTTTACCGACCACTAACTCAGCTCTATGATGCTTGTTAAATATCTTACTACCATGAGATATTTACTCATAAGGCATGTTTAGGGTTTATGGTTTAATGTTCCTAGAATTCTAGGTGTAGGACCCCCCCCACAATCATTACATCCATTCAGGGTCTTGGGTCTAGGGCTCAATTTTTGGGGTTAGCACACCGGTTTGTACAGAAAATATATCAGATCTAAGCATACATGCAAATAAAAGTGGATATTCTACTAGAAGAAATATACAAAACAAGAGACATAAATCAACACCAAATTTAACATGGTTCACATAGTGTGGGATATGTCCACCCTAAAATTAATCCAATCTATTATCCAAAGCTTTGAAAATATATACAATGAAGATTTACAATCTTCCACACCTCTCAGATGTTACAGTACTTTCTTTCCCTCAAGCTTTTTCTTCATCACCAAGAATTATATCTCACCAACCTTTTTCAAGTTCTTTCTAATTATTTTTAATTCATTACTTACTTCTAAACCCTAGATTTTATGCTTATATAGTCATTTATAGACTCAGGGCACTTAGCCATGCAATTATAATCAATAGAAATACTTTAATGTAAAAAATAGATCTAATTCCTCATAGTTAATTAAAACATCCTCACACAGGAAACCAATGCCGGTTAGACCTAACCACTGCTCAGTTCCTCCCTTGCCTAACCAATGCCTGTCATACCTGACCAATGCCGGTCCTGGGTGACCGATGCCGGTTCCCCCTTAACCGATGATGGCTACTGTAATTTCCAGCAAACTTCCATTACATGTTAAACTAGAAGTAATTGAGCTCCAAAACTCAACAATATCCCACTTGGAGATTAATTACTACACTATACCTATATAATGTCACTCTTAGATCCTTCCTTAGCTCTTGTTTCTTCCTCTTCGAGTCTCAAGCTTGAATACCAACAGAATTGGAGTGTAAATCCAACTTATCCTTTGCTAATGGCTTCGTTAGCATATCTGCAGGGTTATTGCTCTGTATGAATATTTTCCATATTCAATTGTCCATCCTCCAATACCGGTTCGTATAAAGTGATACCTCAACTGAATGTGTTTTGTTCTTGAATGAAACATGTTGAGTTCTTTACTAAATGTATTACACTCTAGACTGTCACTGAACAATTTACAATTACCTTGCTCCTTTCCCAACTCTTCCATGAACCTACTCATCCATATCATCTCCTTACTAGCCTCTGTAGCTGCAACATACTTTGCTTCTATAGTATAAAAAGCCACAACCTTCTGCAATCTTGAAATCCAGCCAACTGTTGTTCCACCTACTGTGAAAATATATCCAGTAGTGCTTCTCCTACTATCCATATCTCCAGCCATATCTGAATCAACATAGCCACATAATGAAATATCTGAACCTCCATAGCATAATTGCATGCTAGATGTCAATTTCAAATACCTGAGTATCCGTTGGACTACTTTCCAATGATCTTTACCTAGATTAGCCATACATATACTCACAACTCCCACTTACCTGTGCAATGTATGGTTTGGTACAAACCATAACATACATGATACTTCCAACTACTAAAGCATATGGTACTTGTGTCATTTATTTTACCTCCTCATGTGATGAAGGAAACTGATCTTTGACTCAATTTGAAGTGTCCAACCATAGGTGTGCTAATAGGTTTTGTGTTCTGCATGTTGAACCTTTCTAACACTTTGTAGATATAATCCTCTTGAGACACATACAATTTCTTGTTTTTTTTTGTCTCTATGTATTTGTATGCTCCAAGGATTCTTTTTACAGATCCTAAATCCTTCGTAGAAAATGTGTGAGCTACCTTTCCCTTAAGCTCACCAATGTCTTGCATACTAGATCCTACAATAAGCATATCATCCACATATAGTAACAAAATAATATAGCTACCATTTTTAGGCTTCTTGAAATAAACATAATGGTCATATTCACATCTCAAGTAACCATGCTCATGCATAAAACTATCAAACCTCATGTACCATTTCCTTAGAGCTTTCTTGAGCCCATATATGCTCTTTTTCAACCTGCACACTAATTTCTCCTTACCCTTGACTTCATACCCAAGCGGCTGCTGCATATAAATATCTTCATCCAAATCACCATGAAGGAAAGCCATCTTCATATCTAGTTGCTCTAAATGCAAATCTTCTACTGGCAACTAAACGCAATACAATACGAATAGAAGTCATCTTAAAAACAGGAGAGAAAATTTCACTAAATTCAATACCTACTTTTTGTGCAAATCCCTTTACTATAAGCCTATCATTGTACCTTTTCTATCTAACCCTCTTCTTCCTTAATCCTATAAACCCACTTGTTCTGCAATGTTCTCTTATCTGCTGGACAATTTAACCAAATCCCATGTCTGGTTCTGTTCCAAGGATTCCATCTCCTCATCCATGTCATGCTCCCATTGAATGTGAGTATTATCCTGCATTGCTTATTCAAATCTCTCTGGTTCACCATTATTAGTCAATAATAAATAAAATAGAGAAGGTGTAAATCTTTCTTGGAAGTTTACTTACCCTTTGTGACCTTCTCATATGAGTTTCAGGTACCAGAGGCTCAATCTAGACCTCTTGAACATTCCTATCCAAATAAGATAGTGAATGACACCAATCACCTATAACCGACATCATTTCTGCTAACCGATGCTGGGTTGGATCCTCTATAACCGATACTTGGTTCGTCTAACTCAGTGCTGATTAGGGGTTAACCGACATCGATTACTGTGTAACCCTGTCGATAATTCTTTTAAATCCAAGAGTTCATTTTAATTCAAAAATTTCTCAACCAGTTCATCCTTGGGTAGCAAAATTTGATCCCTGTATATTCTCTTTTCATTCCATTCAACATCACGACTCCCAATAATTTTATAATTCTTTAAATACCAAAAATGGAAACCAAAATCACTAGATCCATAACCAATGAAAGTGCACCTCTTGGATTTTGCATCCAACTTCTTTCTATTTTTCATATCAACATGCACAAAAGCTTACGAACCAAAAACTTTAAGAAAATAAAGATCCACCTCTTTTTTGTTCCAAGCTTCCTCTGGTATTCCTACATCAAGTGAACTTGAAGGCCCGTGGTTAATCAAATAAACCGTGTATCAACTACTTCTACCCAAAAATGCAAGGGCAATCCAGAATGTATCCTCATACTTCTATCACATTCCATGATTTTCCTATTCATTTCTTTTTAAAACACCATTCTCTTGTGGTGTTCTTGGAACCATTATTTCTCTACGTATCCCATTCACTAAACAATAATCATTGAAATCCTTTACCTACACTATTCACCACCTTTGTTAGATCTGAGGCACTTTAACTTAGAATTTGATTCATTCTCAACAAGGGCTTTCCATCTTTTCAAAGTCTCAAAAACATCAGATTTACATTTAATACAATAAACCCATACCTTTCTTGTAGCATCATCAATGAAAATAACATAATACTGGGATCTTCGATGAGAAGCTACCTGAGCTGGTCTCCACACATTTGAGTGTACAAGCTCCAATTTTATGGTCCTTCTTAGTTGCCCCCAACTTTAAGAAATATCACTCTCTTTTACTTTCCAAAGATACAATGCTCACAGAAATCAAGATCTAAATCTTTCAAATCTGATAACTTACCCTTAGCCTTTAAGATCTCCATTCCTTTTTGACTCATATGACCCAACTAGTTATGTCACATGCATGCATCTGAGTTTGAAGTAGATAATGCAAAAAATGAATCAGTAATATAGGTAGATAAATATAACACTCCTACCGTCTTACCTCTTGTAACAAAAAAATAACCCTTGGTAACTTTCCAAGAGTCTCCTGTAAAAGTAACCATGTAACTAGATTCACCTAGTTTCCTTGTAGAAATAAGATTCCTCCTGAGGCTTGGCACATGCCTCACATCTTTCAATACCCATGTATTTCCATTCTGCAATTTTAGATGAACTTCCCCTTTATCAGTAATACTACAAGGTTCAACATCACCCAAATAAACATGGCCAAAATTTCCCTGGACATAATTTTTGAAATAACCCTTATTAGGGATTGCATGGAAAGAAGCTCCTGAACCTAAAACCCATGATTCAATTTTACTATCTAAATAAAGAATAAGAGCATCTTGCATTACCTCTTATGTAGCAATATTTTCTTCTTTACCTTTGTATGGGTGTTGGTTCTCTATGTCCTTTGACCAACAATATTTCTTTGCATGTCCTTTCTTTCCACATTTTCAACAAGTAATTCCAGTACTTCTAGATTTAGATCTGTTATCCCTTGACTTTATTTCCCATTACTCTTACTCTTAGATCTCTCCTTCTGCCTACCCCTACTTTCTACATTCAAAGTATTTCCAGATGATGATTCCTCTGTACTCTTCCTGCGAATTTATTCATTCAAGATTATACTAACCACATCATCAAACTTAAAAATATTATTAGCAGATGTTGTATTACTAACAGCCATTACTAAGTTATCCCAACTATCAGGCAAAGAACATAAGAATAAAAATGCTTTTACTTCATCATCAAATGGTATAGCAACTGATTTTAACTTATTTAAAATAGATCAGAAACCATTAAAATGACTAGATACAGATCCACCTTCATGCATCTTAGAACTAAATAGTTTCTTCATCAAATAAACTTTATTTGAAGCACTAGGTTTTTCATATAAATTAGCAAGAGATTTCATTAAGTCTACCGTAGAAGCCGCTTCTGTAATATTGGAAGCCACGAATGCTGTCAGGCTCAATATTATAGATCCCAAAGCCTTTCTGTCCAGAATCTTCCATTCTTCATCAGTCATCTTCATAGGTCTAAACTTCTCATCCAATGGTAAATACAAATCTCTTTAATACAGATAATCCTCAATCTGCATCTTCTATAATTGATAATTTCGGCCGTCAAATTTCTCTACCTTGTATTTTTTTTCTTCTACCGTTGTTGTAGCTTCCATTCAATCAAAAAACCCTCTGTGAGTAAATCTGTCAACACATAAAACCCTCAAAAAAATCTCTGATACCAGTTGTTGGGGTTAGCATAGACAATATATCATATATAAGCATACATGTAAATAAAAGAGTATATTCTACTAGAAGAAATATAAAAAATAAGATACATAAATCAACACCAAATTTAATGTGGTTCACCCAGTGTGGGCTACGTCCACCCTGAAATAGGCCAATCTATTATCCAAAGCTTTGACAAGATATACAATAAAGATTTACAATCTTCCACACCTCTCATATGTACAGTACTTTATTTCTCTCAAGATTTTCTTCATCACCAAGAATTCTCTCTCACCAAATTTTGCAAGTTCTTTTTAATTCTTGTTAATCATTCCTTACTTCTAAACCCTATCTATTATGCTTATATAGTCATTTTAGACTTAGGAATTCTCTCTCACCAACTTTTGCAAGTTCTTTTTAATTCTTATTAATCATTCCTTACTTCTAAACCCTAGCTTTTATGGTTATATAGTCATTTTTAGACTTAGGGCACTTAGCCATGCAATTACAATCAATAGATATACTTTAATGCTAAAAATAGATCAAATTCTTGAGATTTAATTAAAACATCCTTGCACAGGTAACCGACGTCGGTTAGATATAACCGCTGTCAGTTCCTCCCTTTCTTGACTGATGTCGGTCCTGGGTGACCGATGCCAATTCACCCCTAACTGATGATGATTACTATATTTTCCATCAAGTTTCCATTACATGCTAAACATAAGTAATTGAGCTCCACAACTTAACATCAAGGTTAAGGGTTTAGGGTTTAGGGTTTATGGTTTAGGGCTAAGGGTTTATGGTTTATGTTTTTTGGCTCATGGTTCAGGGTTTATGGTTTAGGGTTAAGGGTTCATAGCTCATGGTTTAGGATTTAGGGTTTATGGTTTAGGGCTTATGGTTTAGGGCTTAGGGCTTATGGTTGAGGATTTAGGGTTTAGGGCTCATGGTTTAGGGTTTAGTGTTTAGGGTTTATGATTTAGGGTTAAGGGTTTTGGGCTTAGGGTTCAGGGTTTATGTTTCATAGTTTAGGGTTTAGGTTATTGGGTTTAGTGTTTAAAATTTTAGGTTTAGGGATTTTGTGTCTAGGGTTTAGGGTTTAAGGTTTAGGTTTTAGTGCTTAGTATTTAGGGTTTGAGTTTTATGGCTTAGGGCTCAAGGCTTAGGGTTGATTGTTTAGGGTTGAGGGTTTAGGGCTAAGGGTTTAGGGTTTAGGATTTAGTGTGTATGGTTTAGGGTTTATGTTTATTGGCTCAAGGTTTGAGGTTTAGGGATTAGGGTTTAGGATTTAGAGCTCATGGTTCAGGGTTTAGGGTTCAAGGTTAAGGGTTAATGTGTTAGGGTTTAGGGTTCAAGGCTTAGGACTCAAGGTTTAGGGTTTAGGATTTAGGGTTTTGGGTTTTGGGCTCAGTGTTCAA
The DNA here is from genome assembly GCA_019776745.2 of Taxus chinensis. Classification (NCBI taxonomy): domain Eukaryota; kingdom Viridiplantae; phylum Streptophyta; class Pinopsida; order Cupressales; family Taxaceae; genus Taxus; species Taxus chinensis. The sequence goes on from CM034149.1 coordinate 182,562,596, forward strand.
ATTTTAGGTTTCATAGTTTAGCGTTTATGGTTTAGTGTTTAGAATTTAAGGTTTAGGGTTTAGGTTTTAGGGTTTAGGGTTTAAGGTTTAGGTTTTAGGGCTTATTATTTATGGTTTATTGTTTAGCGCTTAAGGTTTAGGTTTTAGGGCTCAGGGCTCAGGGTAAAGAAATATTACCCAATACAACTATCGTCTTTTTCCCATCGCATGGGAAATATTTCACTCATTATAATGTTATGTGTCTTACCCATTCTTATTAGTAATTGACAGAGAGAATTAAAATGAAAAGGGTTCATTAACTTCGTAGGTAGAACATTCAAAGAGAGTCATCACAATTTGATGTCTTTCATTTTTTGATATTTTGAAGTAGGGGAATTTTATATTCCTGAATGTCTAATCCTTCCAAAGACCCCAATAGTCCTCAATCTTTGGATGTACAGGGAGACACCGTTACTTGGCTTCCATTTACAATGATAGAGATATTTGTAAATTCATGTTATGACCTCTAAATCTATATGAATTTCAAGTTGCTTGGAAATCACATCACACCCTTCACTAGGATTGATGACTACCGCTATCTTTTTTGTTCAGGAGCTTTTGAAAACATCCATAGGTTTATCATGTAAGGAATTATCAATGAATGGAAGGGCACTAAGTCGTAGGCCAGGTGAATCCCATTTAGAACTAAACAAGAAAGATTTACTAGGAGATTGATAACCCCTTTGTGCTCTTAGCCATTCACCTGTTTCTATGCTTATTTTAAACACTTCAGGAAGTTCTATCAAGTTTACTATCCATTTCGATAGAAAAATTTCTCTTTCTCTTTCTCTCAAGGAGAGGATACTGCAGGAAATTCAATTATGAGCCTACACCTCCACATTGGTATATTCTCTATGTTTCTTTTGTTTCCTTTAAGATTAAGTTTTGTGTTGCGATGGTTATTTTTTCCATCTTTCAATGGTTCATCCTAGCTTGCATAATACCATACATGGAAATATGTGAAATATGAAATTTGTTTCAAAGTGTGAATAAATTTACATTCAAGAGCGCAAGTATATGTGGGGAGAAACAATTTTGGAAGAGATGTGTAATATATGCATTACAAGGCACAAGGTAGATGTCATATCCATTTGGTTACTTGTCCCACCTCTCATAAACAAGGTAGTTATATAAGCAAACTCAATGATGGTTCTAGGCATGAGACTAGGAAATATTGATGAAATATGGTTTAGGGTTTTGGGTTTAAGGTTTAGGGTTTAGGGTTTAAGGTTTAGGGTTTAGGTTCTAGGGTGCAAGGTTCAAGGTTCAAGGTTCAGGGTTATGGTTTAGGATTTTTGGTTAAAGTTTAGGGTTTAGGATTTAGGTTTTAGTGTTTATGGTTAGGGTTTACAGATAGAGGTTAAGGATTTAGTGTTTAAAGTTTATGGTTTAGGGTTAAGGATTTAGTGTTTAGGGATAATGGTTTATGGTTTACGGTTCAGGTTTTAGGGTTTATGGTTGAGGGTTTAGTGTTTAGGATTTAACGTTTAGGGCATAAGGTTTAGGTTTTAGGGTTTAGGGTTTAGCATTTATATTTTAGGGATAAGGGTGTAGGGTTTAGTATTCAATGTTTAAGGTTTAGGGTTTAGGGTTTAGGATTTAGTTTTTATGGTTCAAGGTTTAGATTCTAGCATTTAGGGTTCATGGTTCATGGTTTAGGGTTTAGGGCTTGGGGCTTGGGGCTCAGGGTTTAGGGATTAAGGCTCAGGGTTTAGGGCTTACGGGTAAGGGCTAAATGTTTAAGGTTTAGGGTTTAGGTTCTAGGGTCTAGGGATCATGGTTCAAGTTTTAGGGTTTAGGGTTTATGGTTTAGGGCTCAAGGTTTATAGTTTATGGTTTAGATTTATGGCATGTGGTTTAGGTTTAGGTTGAATGCTAAAATACTGAAAAATTACATATGTACTAATCAGATTATACTATAAAAAACTATCTCCTAAACCATGACTCATGGAGCTATGAGACTAATTCCATAAGGTGCAGAGTGACCCTTATTTCTTAAATTTACATAAATAAATTTAAATGATTAGTTTTTTATTTATTATTATTTAAATAGAATCATGTAAAAAACATATACAATGTTTATATTATATAGAATGTGTACGTGTTATAGTGCGTACGTGTTATAATGCGTACACGTTTTTTGTTTTATATTTTTCCAAGCTATGCCTCAAGGCTTGGGATCCAGTTTGGATCCCCAAGCCTGAGGCATGGACCTGCACAAACACAGCAAACAATGTGTTTTTGTAGGAAAATTTAAAAATGCAACTTCCTCCATGATAAATCAAAATAAAACAATCGATCCATTTAAAAAAAATATACCACGACGTAGAGCAGAGTTTCTTCTTTATAAAAATATAATTTTTCAATTTTTTTGACTAATATAAGGTTTCCATATTATTTATTTTCTAACTATGCCTTTTTATACCTATTTTTTGAAGTTTAAATATGTCTATATTTCATCGTGTATCTTTTTTTGGGTCATCTAAATTGAAAACAAATTTTAGTAGCACAAACTAGGTCTAATTCTATACATATTCAAAAATAATAATCTAATTTTTGATATTTTTTGAGGTAGTTAGGGGGGCACAGCTGGAGCTTCGTTATTTTTCAAAACATAAATTTTATGTACTAGAAAAATCATAAATAAAACAATATTCACTAAAAAATATTTAAAAAATTCTAACACAAACTAGATGGTCCTAGATATCTTTCTACCAAAGGGTTTTCAAAAATACTAAATGGTTCTCAAAAAATGGCGGTTGCACGAAATTCACTCTATTATGTTTTTTAACAAAAACATGAGCACCTGTTGGTATTTTAGTTATTTGACCCACTTAAACTTATCCGTTTTCATTAAAATTTAGTAGCTTAGAAGCTAGACTCAAAATGCTACGATTCATACTTCTACAACATCTTCCAATTTTTAGTGTACCTATTTCAAAAAACTCATACAAGTTGAAGATTTTTATTTTTCAGAAAAATGTGTCCACTTAAGACCCCCTTTTGGCCCCCCAACTTGGTGCACTTACCCAAATATCATCTTTACGCGTTTCTCTTCGTGAATTCATCTTTGAAAAGAACTATCACCAAGAGTGTCTAACACAACTTGAATTGTTAGATGAACATCGCTTAATCACCCTCCAACAACATCACATCTATCAAGATCATATCAAAGATGCTCATAATAAATATATCAAAGAATACGACTCTAAGATTGGTGACCTTGTCTTAAAAAAGAATCAAAATGTCACTACTCTAGAAAGGAGCCAACGCGGGAAGTGTAGACAAAAATCATGAACATACTACTATTTTACTATGCCATCAAGTATGTTGTTATATGCATGGATCTTAAGCGAGAAAAGTATTCACTTGTGACACACTCTCTTGTCCATCCACTTACTTTCATTGTTTCTATTATATTTTTCTCTCACATCTGTCATTTTTGTACCCAGTTATGGTCAATTCATAGGGATCCTTATCTTCCTATCTTTTCACATCTATCATTATTTATCCTAGGATACCAACGACCACTCTAGACACTAGTGCCCAAGAACTCCTGTCCATTTTTGGCACTTCTTTACTCTTTATTCTTGTTTATATTTTTGACATTTGTGGTCGGCCTTTTTAGTTTTCTTATCCTTACCCCGAACTCATAGTTGGCATTTTGGGTTACTAGTGTCGAAATTCAAACAAGAGATCCATATATATACATAAAAATACACATTATTATTTTGGTTGGAAATTCTAAGGGGAAATAACATCTACATACAATAACTACCATTAAATGGATTGCATACAATGCATAGGAACATAAAGTTTTGAATTCCATATCACACATCTACATCTTATCTAGCTATATCCATTTATCTTGGTAAATTTGGCATGAGGGAACCCTAAGGAAACTATTTCACACATAAGTACAAATAACTACATGGAGTCTAGAATGTAGTGCAATGCTCAGTCATAGGTTCACTCATCGGGTGACCGTCAGGGTCAGTCCAACTTCACATTTTTCATATTTCATTCCAATTTGATGTGTTTGTGACCTTGTGTAGGTAACTAGGGTTTTTTCTTGTATAGTATAGGTACCCTCAGTGATCAAAGAGTGAGTAACAAGTGACTGATAGAAAGTAACAATGAAACCCTAGAGACATAGGAAAAAGTACATTCTGAGCTTCTACATAGTCACCAGTGCCCATAAACAACAACCAATGCCCATGCAAACTTGTCCAACACCAAGTGCCTATGTCCAACATCATTCTATGGTCCCATAATTTATAGGAAGTAGTTACGACATTGTTTTAATCTGGTTCTCCACTTTACACTACCCAAATTAATTCTAGATTACGTATGATTCAGCTAAGTCATTTATCTCTCACATTTACTTATAGTTTTGCATTGCTTGAGTGCTTAAAATTTGTATATTTACTGTATTTTATCATATTAGTTACTCTGTAATTAGATTTAACTATATTTTTATTAAATCAGGAATTTTCCTCTGAACTAGATTGGACCACACATTATCACTCATAAGTATGGATTTGAGGCTTACGGTTTAGCCTCCCTCAATGGCAAACCTGAAAATGAACCTCTCAATGCCTTACAATCAAAACATTTCTATTGTTAACACACCTACAAACTTTTCATTACTCTCATTAATGATACCATCAATAACCTTCTCCATTTCCCATTGTAATGATTTGGAATTATGTGGTCTTCTTTCACTATATAAGAACCACGACTCTGCTCATAGCTTATTCCTTATGGAAAAGTTCCTCCTTTTAGGTGGGAACCCCAAAATCATTACATTCATCTCCTTCTTATCTACCTACTGGAACCATGATAATGGTCTACATGTGTAGCTTATACACATTACTTCCCCTCCCCAAGTAAGCTATTATGTTATCCTCAGCTCAACCCTACAATCAAAAAATTTATGGATGGTCATATGGATTATTCCCTCAAGGGATAACCATTAAATAAAAGCTATATTATCCAAAATACAGACTATTCCCTTAATGGTCAGTTGTTCAAATAAAGTAAATATTATCAAAAGTATAGATTTATCCCTTGAAGGAAAGTTATCACATATTTTATCCTACCATCTAAAATCAAAAGCAAAAAATCCAAACAAGAAATCCATAATTGTAGACCACTCCCTCAAATGATGGATACTTTATTATATCATGGTAGTAAAGGTTTCCCATATCGATCAACCTTCAAAATATCATAATAAAAATGCATCCATCCTCAATCACACATCCTAGGAAAGCTTCTTGCATCGATCAAATTTCCCCTAGAAATAAAACTTCCTGCATTGATCAGTTTGCACAATAATGATAAAAATTAGGGCATACAACTAGGACAACAACCTAAGGAAAAACTATTTCCCCCGTAAAAACTACACATCAACCCCATGTCATGTCTACAACATGTATATAATCACACCTTCCATCTTCTCCTCATGATCATACATGTGACTAACTATCGTCAATAATGTGTTAACACATGCCATATGGATATAAGTGCATTACTTTGTTCATGTTCCTTATCATGTCTTACCTCCAATACAATCCTAAATCACCTATCCTACATGCACTCCTTACTATGATGAAATTATACTTCCTATATTTGGATCACCCTAACAAGTTCATGTTCTATTCATACCTTTCAATCTAATATTTTTTGTTATCCCATCGTATCACACTCACCCACATTAAACATGGATTTCCATTCTGATCTATCACATATATGTTCACAAAGCACATCCAATATCTAAATCAAAATGAAATCCACATCTCCATTATCTACACCTATCTCCATCGCATCATCTTTGTATACACATTCATAATCTAGTCAACAAAACCTATTCATGATCAATGTACCTTCTCTACCCATGATCCCATATCACAACACCACATCTTATCAAATTTATACATTTAAAACTGAAAAATCTACTCCTATTTATTTCATCCATCTAAGCAATCACAACATTTCATATAATATTCATTCCAACATTCTTCATCATGTTTTGTCAAATCTACTTATCCAATTTATCTTTTCTTCCACTTTGAACTTGTGTGTCACCCATAACATAATGTTCCTTTCCTTACATAGCTTATTTTTCTTTTTTCCCTATCTACCTAAATTTTAGCACATCCCTCATCATATCTAGATGCCCACTCTATGTTCCCTCTGGGGGAAACATATCTCACCTTAAGTCCACCTTTGTGGCCATTTTCCCTTTCCATCCCACCAGGACACATAATTTCTCATCTCTTCATATTTGAAGGACATCACCTACATGTTTTCCCCACTTTGTTACCCATCATTCTATCAGACCATTGTCTTGACCATACTCACATTTTTGTGCATACTTTTGATGTCTTCATTTTAACCCATTGGTCTTGCGACTTGCACATCCATACGAGAAGATTCCTATTGGATTCCCTCCATACTATAGTGATATTTTTTGAATCACGGGTCCATAGGAAATTTACGTCACCTCTGTTGATGCCATGATATGTTCCCTACCGATATGTTTCTAGGATTACTGCCATATTTGTTTTAGTTTATCCCATCCTTCTTACAATATTCATATCACTCTCCAATTGGGGCATCTTTTCTCATCTTTCTACCCTTTCCTCCCTTCCTCCATCTATCTCTGTTAACCTAGTAATCAATTTCCTTTGTGTCATCGATCCCTAGTTTGAGGGGGAGCACCTCAACCGTCTTCTATCACTTCTAGTTTTTATCTCACAGTTTTCTTAACACAACCCACTTGACAAAAAGGGTCAAATGTAGACACTAAAATTTGGCTCACTAGCTCACTAGCCCCTCATTTCTTGTTGGATTGCCCCTTCATCATCATTGTGCACACTTGCACCCTGTCCCTATTCAAAATCCCATTTCCATCCCAAATAAAATTTATTTCCCTTGGTTTATATTTTCCTATCTTAATTCTATCTCATCACTTTGATCCAATCCCATCATTAATAGTTTCCATTATCAAATTATTTCATCTCCCATTATGCACCCTAATTAAACTTATCACCTATAATCATATTAGTCATTTATAAATATATTTATTACCTTGATTACATCCCAAAATATCCCATTTATCCTTTCTAGAATCACCACCCATTCCCATTTAATATTTCCAACCACCCTTGTCGTTATTAAATGCACTTTCAACCCATCCAACCACTATATCCCATCCCTATGCAACTCAATATCTCTTCCACCTCGCCAAATTAACTTCTATCTCGAATCACCACCTAACTGGGTCACATCTCTCAAGTTTTACCTCATCCACATAAGCAATATCAATGGCTCCCCACAATCAATGACTGATTTTAAAAAATAGAATGATGCTAAACATTAATATTTCAAGGTCACATATGATAAATAAATAGTAAATTATATATTTGACATAAGTAATAAGCTAAAGGAATACGAAATCTTAAGTGCAAGAGAGGGAATAGAAGACTTAGTTTATTTAGCAATAAATCCTGAAGTGTTCTGCTTTGGAATATAAATGAACAGGAGGAGGAAACTGTCACAACCACACTTGGAAAATTGTGGAACTACCATAATAAGCTGAAACAGGGTGCCTTGAATGAGGTGAGGGTGCTTATGTACCAGAGACCTCTCTTGGGTGTTTGTGAATGCGCAAATGCTTGAAATCTAGTTTTTTTGTGTCCAAATATGGTCACTAACCTTCATTGTTGGCCACCTGTATTTCAGTGGGTGATCACAAAATTCACATATAACCTGCAAAACAAATGATCTCCTGTAAAACCCCAAAACACATCAAATTTGAAAAATAAAAATATGTAAATGGGAAGTTAGATAGACCTCGGAGGTCACCAAACATAGTGAAATTATGATTGAGCATTGCACTACGTCTCAAACTCCATATAGTTATTGTGTGTGTGTGTGTAAAAATTATGCCCTAGGAAGCTCTTATGCAAAGGAAGCTCTTGTGCAAGATGCAAGCACTTGATAATGAACAATAAGTAGATGTATCAAAGTAAATAGATGTGTGGATGGAAAACTTAACTTCCCTTCATATGCATGTATGAAAAAAATGCATTCCATTGTCCCTTAAATTAAATCTATATGGATGTCTTGATGCTCTTACATAACCTTTGAATGCAACGTTAGGTGATGATAATAGATGCTTAGAGCTTGGTATTTTATTATGATCACATAGCTTTATATTTATACGATTCCCTTTTTTGAATTTATTAATTTATAACTAAAAGGATGACCAAAAATAAAACAATATGCCTAAAACATAAGAGAATCCAAAAAGAGGCAAGTAATATATAGAGAGGTTGGGGGCTCCCAGAAGGAAGAGGGAGCCTGGGCACTGGCATCCTGGCTGGGTGCTGGTATCTAGAGTCAAGAAAGATGAAAAAATTAAGAACAAACTTGGAATTAGGGTGTTTAAGACTAGAGAGAAATCAAGAAAGACAAGAAAGAGACCAAAGACAATAATCAATTACTATTTTTCTCGCTAAGAAATCATATGAATAGTAATATGTGATTAGGACCTAGAAATGTACCTAAGTGCGTGATTTTGTTTCTATATTTTCCCAAACTTTGTGTTGTTGAGTGAATACTTGATAACATAAAGTAGATAAGAGATGCACCTGAGAACCATCTAAATCGATGGTGAAAGTGTGTCAAAAAGACAAGAAAAAGTGTGGAGTGATAAAAGTGAATCTTAGAAGCTAAAGAAGAGGAAGTGACACTAGGGTTGAAGCGTATGTGTTGTGTCATGTTATAAATCCTTTTGTTTTCGCTTTTGATTGTTGATGTGGGGTTGTTTCTTGTTGCGTATTAAGGATGAAACTATAAAAGAAGAGTGAAAGAGTAGTCAAAGTCACGTGTTATGAAATTTTTGTAAAAGTATACAAAAGTATGTAAAAATGTAAAAAGGTAGTAAAAGGAACATGTGCATCTGATCCATGATGAGTGAAAATGATAGAAAGTATCCTGAACTACTATAGAAAATCACAATTTTTAGGTGATATCACATCAAGTGAAAGTTTTTTGGGAAATCTCACGCTAAGTGCAATTTTTTGGGTGATCTCACGCCACGATAGAAGAGTGTTGTGGAGAAACATCTAGTTTTAATCTCCATCCTTGACTACTTCCCAAATTTATACACCATTACATATGGTGTGATCTTACTTTGTTGCGTGTTTGATCCAGTTATGTCCAAGTAGAAAAAGAAGATAGAATGCACTCTGATTGTTAGAGGAATGTGCCTGTACTATGAAGACTACTTTGTGAACTATTGGAAATTGTGTTGATATGAGAAAGTGACTGTAATTTCCCCTTGGTCATAGGAACCCAAGAAAGGTCAGGAGCACCCAGGCACTAGTGTTTGTATCTGGGTGCTAGCATCTGTGCCAAAGTGAGGACCTAAGTTAGAAGATGGGTCATTATGTAACTATAGAATATTTTGTTCCTGTACTGTGTAGGTGTGTACTGAAGCTCTGAGCTACTGTATGGGGTAAAAAATTCACCCAATGCATTCTCGCCCTCATTTGGGGTGCATGTAACATTGATAAGAGTATGCAGCCCAAAGGAGAGGACTGAAAAAATGATCTGAAACATGTACCTTGTTGGGGGAGGGAATGTGGATGATAGAAACCAAATCACATATAAACAAGATGACTAGGATGTGTGTTAGTGCAATCAAGACAAGTATGCATATATAAGACAATGTGTAATCTAGAAAGCAAGAAGAATATGTACCTCATGAAAAGTGGGTTGGAAACATGGGACATCGCTCACAATGTCGCAAGACAATCATGTTCGAAGTGGAAAAAAAACACAAATAATGGACATACAAGACATTGGGAAAAGCTCACAAATAATGGCGTACAATCGAAAACAATGGAAAATAGTAGAAAACAAAGTATCAGACAACCATGGTAGCAAATAGATCTTACAAAGAAAATACTGCACATGATGCACCCGTTAGCATGTTAGAAAAAAAAAGGTATGTCAAGATAGTTATGTAATGATAGAGTAGTGTTCTAGCAAGAATAGGAAGTATTATAAAATGAAACAATAGCACCTGTAGTGTGTAAGAAAGTATATTCCCGAGGAGCCTTGGTAGGACTAGTAATAGGTACAATGCCAAAAATCCATGTTGCGTATAAATATTCATGTAAAGTGTGCATTCATAACTAGATAACAAGTAATCATGCATTTGTATATAGAAAATATAATGACATACAAAAATATATGTCTAGCATGTGAAACAAAGTATACATGTAACTAGTATAAGCAAGCAAGAGTATGTACAACCAAGATATGTAGTATGCTATAAATGAAGGAGATGGTATGGTTTGAAATGTGAATGTGATAGGAGTAGTGTGCCCCCCAAGTGGATTTGTATGAGTATGTATGAGATGAAGTTCATTTATAAAATACCTCTCAAGAGTCAATAATGAACCATAGAGCAAGAGTGTGTCATTAGGAAATGATTTGAAATGTGCACTAGATAGATATATCAATGAAGCATAGAGAATAAAGAGTGTGCATGTGGTGAGGTTCATTTTATATTTATACCCTCAACAGTCGAGTATGAACCGTGGAACTAGAGTGTGTCATATTGTAGTGTGATGTATGAGAAGATAGTGAGAGGAATATGCATCGTAAAGCACATAGTGTGAAATGTGCAGTGTGTGAGGTTAATAGATGTAGTGAGCCCTCAACATTCAAGTTTGAACCATAGCAAAAGAGTGCATCATAGGGTAATGATGATACAAACTATGTATTAAAGGGGTTGAAAGTAATCAGAAAATGAAATATGAAGTATGAAGCGTTAAGTGTGATAGTAGATGTCAGATACAACTGATAATGATGTAAGGGGGGAGTGCAATGCCCCCAAGTGTTTCAATGATGAATATCTATGTGATGACATGAGAGATACCATGCCATTATGGGAGAGTGTTATCCATGTCACAAGAATAGAGAGAATCAACACAATGGGAGGCAAAAGCAATAGTAGGACCATGTCTTAGTGACGGAGCTTGAAATGTGCCTTGGCCTTTAGTATAAGGAAATATTTGTTTAATAAAATGAATTAGAGATGGAAGCGGTGTAGGATGGAGATGGATTTTGAATGGCGGAAGTCAAAAGAGGACTTCTAGAGTTTGTTGGTCTTGTTTAGTGAATGGTTGCTTATTTGGTATAGGTAACACTACAAAATATTTTATAGGAGGCAGTTGCTTATCTTTACTTTGTGATTTTGTCAAGGACTCAAGTGGAGGAGTTAGAATGATTTTTAGAGGGACATTCTTAGGAGCCTCTTGAATTACATTAGTAATGATGGTATGATGCTCATAAGACATAGGTGAATTAGATTTAGGAACCCAATTAGATTTAGCAAGTGAAGAGGAACATGTAACATCATTTTATGTAGAAAATGAAATAATACCATAATGCTTAAGGTATCTAATTTATTATTTAAGAGTATAACAATCATTGTCATTATGTCCATTGATTCAATGATAATTACAATATAGACAACATTGATATTTTACAAGTTGATAAGGAGGATAATAATGAGTAGATGGAAATTTGATCAATCGATGAGTGAGGATATGTGTAATGATATCTAATTGCTTAGTATTGAGATGAAACTTGAGAGGCTCAGGGAGTGGCAAGATGTGAGGTTCACTGATATGAGCACATGTAGAAGAAATAGAATGAGGATGAGTAGTAGAAGAAGATTGATCTTGAGAAGCATCTTTAAGATGTTGAATTTCAAATCTAAGGGATATAATCAAGGATTCCATAGTATGAAATTTATCTTAAAATTAAGAATGTAAAGATTAGATTGACTTGTAAATATATTGATTGGAATTAGAACCAAGAGATTCATCATCAAGATGATCGAAGATAACACTGACTTGAGCATGCGGTGTATCATTAGGAAGATATCTAGCATCTAGGGATTTTAGAAGAATATATTTACAATATGGGTGCATTTTAAGAAATTGATGTAAGGAGACTTGAGAAACTTTAGGAGCCATGAAATAAAAAATAGTTTGCAAAGGAAGGATCTGAAGGAACGATCATGATTGGGGTTCACCAAATGATTTAACAAAAATAGAAATATGCTAAACCCTTATATTGCAGAGTCACATTTGATAAATAAATAGTAAAGTACAAATTTGAGATAAGAAATAAGATAAAGGAATATAAAACCTTAAGTGCAAGAGAGGGAATAGAAGACTTAGCTGATTTAGTAGTAAATGTTGAAGTGTTATGGGCTAGAAGACTGATGAATAGGAAGAAATTGTCACAACCTCAATAAGAAAATTGTGGAACTTTCGGAATAAGCTAGACCAGGGAACCTTGAATGGGGTAAGGTTACCTAGGAAATAGATACCTTTTTTGGGTGCTTGTGACTATGTAAATACTTAGAATCTAGTTTTTCTTGTGTCACAAGGTGGTCATTAACCTTCATTTTCGGTCACTTGTATGTCGTTCGGTGATCGTAGAATTTAACTATAACCTGTAAAACAAATGATCTCCTAAAAGAACCCAAAGCACATCAAATCATAAAAAAAATATACAAATGGGGAATCAGAATGACCCCGATGGTCACCCGATAGAGTGAACTTATGACCAAGCACTACACTACATCTCAAACTCCATGTAGTTCTTGTGTTTTTGTGTAAAAATTGTGCCCTATGAAGCTCTTGTGCAAGATGCACTTGATAACAAGAAATAACTAGATGTAGAAATCTAAATAGATGTGTGGATGGAAAAATTACCTTCCCCTCATATGTGTGTGTGCATAAAATGCAGTCCATTATCCCTTAAAAGAAATCTAGATGGATGCCTTGATGATCTTAGATAGCCTTTGGATACAATCTTAGGTGATGATAATAGATGCTTATATCTTGGTATTTTATTATGATCACATAGATTTGTATTTATATGATTCCCTTATTTGAATTTTATAATTGACAACTAAAAGGCTGACCAATAAGAAAACAAGATGCCCAAAATATAAAAGAATCCCAAAAGAGGTGAGTAATATACAAAGAGCTTGGGAAACCCAGAAGTACAAGGACACCTAGGATTTGACATTCTGGTTGGGAGCTAGTGTCCAAAGTCAAGAAAGATGAAGCAATGAAGATCATATTGGGTTGTAGGGTGTGTAAGAACAGAGAGAAATCCATAAGGACAAGAAAGAGGCCAAAGATAGTAGTCAATTACTATTTTTCTCTCTTAGGTATCATAGGAATAGTAGTATGTGATTATGACCTAGAAATGTACCCAAGGGCATGATTTTGTGTCTACAATAGCAACCCTATCGGTCGTCGGTGACCTTATATATACACCATCACCCCTTTCCCTAGAGGATGAAACTCTTGAGATCAGACCTCTAGAAAAAATTTACATGTTTGTTTCCTTCTTGTGAGATGTTGCCAACCTCTTAAAGCCAATTTAAAGCCTTTTTTACCATTTTGGAATACTTGGAGCTTATATATCATTATAATAGCTCTTTTTTTCATCACTTCTTCATCAACTAATTGTAGGTCCATTCATCATTTTGGAGCTTTGTAATTACATCAGTCAGATCTGTTTGCTTCACATAGCCCATTTGGCAACCATCAACCCTCATAAAGGCCTAATTTAACCCCAATCACCATCGATTGTTCCTGGTCACTATCAACCCAATCTGTGTAAGATAATTTTTAGCATCCTATCCCTTCTGCTCTCTCTCTCTCTCTCTCTCTACAACACCTAGATAATTTAATATTTTTTGTACCTGATAGACATCCCATAACCTCACATTTCTATCACAGTCTCCATCGATTGCATTTGATCATCGTCGACCTCTGTCTGATTACATTGTTTTTCCCAATCTACAATTATATACATTCTATGATCTTTGTTTCAACATATCTGTGAACATTTATGTTTTGTTCATCTTCTGTATCTTACCTATTCATTATTTTTAACCAATTTTCTAAACAAGTGGCATGAACTTATTCCTTGGATGTTTATTGCTTCTCGATATTGAATTTGTTTAGGTAACCCACTATAAAAATCCACTAATATTGTCTTGTGTAGTTATCTTTTGTGTTTTGTAGGTCATAAAGCTCACAACAGAAAGTATTTATGCACCCATCTTCTATCAACATCACTATAAAACATTGGAGGTAACCTTAAACCCTCTCATATTTGGAGTTTCTTATTTTCTAGCATGTTATTTAATTAACTTAGAATAGGGGGAAAAAACTCTAAGAACATACATAAATATATTTTAAGAAAATAATTAAAGGTGTGTGTGTGTGTGTGTGAGATTTATACACACACACACACACACTATATATGTATGTATGTATGTATGTATGTATGTATATGTATACATATACATATACATACATACATACATACATATAGTGTGTGTGTGTGTGTGTGTGTGAGAGAGAGAGAGAGAGAGAGAGAGAGAGAGAGAGAGAGAGAGAACTCGTCAAACATATACTTATTCACCACTCCAAGAACATACATAAATATATTTTAAGAAAATAATTAAAGGTGTGTGTGGGTGTGCATGATTTATACACACACTATTGTATATACATATATATATATATATACATACATACATACATACATACATACATACATACATATACATATATATATATATATATACATACATACATACATACATACATACATACATATACATATGTATACATATATATATATATATATATATATGTGTGTGTGTGTGTGTGTGTGTGTGTGTCTGTAAGCATGCATTCATGTATGTATGTTTATATGTATTCTTCCCTCATACAAACATAAATGAAAAACATATTACTTATAACACTCATTGGAACCCTTATGAGGTAAATAACATGAAGTGGGGATTTTACCCCACAAAATATATCGAGGGCCTCATACATATCCACTAGATGTTGCCTGTGGAAAAGGAAATGGAAATGATACAATAGTTTTTGCACCCAAAATTTAATATTCTAAAGGCTTAGATCATTCCCAATGTAGACCCGATTACCCACATTAAAGAGGGAAATCCTTAAGTCTTTACCCTAACATCCACATTCTCCCCACTTTAGGATGGAAGGAATCTCTCTACTTGAAATTACTCAACCATATACTTGATCTATCAACATGAAAAATGAATAATATGTTATAAATTTTTTTATAGGGATTGTAACACTCCATGCCATATTATGAAATGATCAAAGATCCTAAGTGATTACGTTGACATACTCTACACAAAAAAAAAAATCATCAAAATTGTTCAAGTCCCAAAACAAAAATGGGAAAAAGGCCGTAGATCCTAGATTTATTGTTGACTTGCAATATTTATTATTTAGGTTCTAAATTAACTCAATTATAAATTACACTTATAAACCATAAAACACCAAAAACATGCTTAATCATTAGATTTGTTTTCAAATTGTTTTTATATTAGGATAAACAAATCGGGATTTTAGTTTGCATTAGATTTCTCACTAGATATTCAATATTAGGCTAGTTTCAAGACATTTTAGATTATATATCTCATCTTATCCATAATTTATTTCTTAAAAAGAGCATTTAGATTGGAAAACATGCATCTCATAAGATATTAATGTTAGATATGAAAACATCAATTACATGTGGATAATTGTTTTTTCTATTTCTTGTTATTTGTGTCTCTTTATCATATTGGAAAGTATCTAATCCATTCTTGTAGAATTTTCATAGAAATCCCAAAAAACAACAAAAACAGAACCCCACTTGCATATCATTAACTAGAGTAGTGGAAAGAAGTATTGGTTTGTTATTTTCCATTGCATTCAATCAATTTATTAACATCCAAAGGCTTCTATTTTCAACTACAAATTTTGTTTTACTTCATTTCATTTTATCAAAATTCTTACAAATTAATTATTTGAAAAAACATGGACGCCATTCATGTAAGTTTAACTCAACACACTTAGATACATGAATTTTAGTCCCAAACAAGCCAAAAGACTTCTAAAAAAATATTTGCAACACATACAAAAAATAGTTACATTATTTCAGTTTCCATAACATGGTCAAATAATACAAGGACACTCATTGATCCACATTACAAGAAGATACCAATTTATAAAACAATTAACCAAAACATCTTGATGACTCCCATTCAAGCCTCAAACCATCTACACAACTCCAATTCAAGTTGAATCAACTAAACAACACTCATTTCAAGCTATTTTTTAAGTTTTCTCCTGATCATAGCTAGCACCACATAGTGGTTATTCATCCTCCATCATGAATGAATTTTTAAAAAAGTTCTAAGGTATATTTGGTTATTTCCCTCATGCTCTCACTCCTCTTAAGCTAAAAAATCCAAGGAGATATCTTGTCTAAACTCATATGAGAAATATTTCATTCTTCTCCTTCGCTTGCACACATTATACAACAACTTGTTGTTCTTAACAGTGAATCCTCTCAAGATAATAACCACATCTGTCATCTTATCAAATAATTTCTCCCATTAGAAATTTGAGTGTTTTAGCTCATAATATCTCTCCCCTATCATCTTCAATATAAAAAATTTAAATCAATTCCACCCATTATATAACAACCATTTAATCTATCTTACACATATTAACATTCCCCTGTTCACTGACTACGATATAGATCAAGTACTCTACATTGTCAGTATCCTTTGTCATACCATCCACTGTGATAAATTATGTAGGATCATTGCTTCCCTTAATGATAAGGTATTACTCTCTTGAGAATATCAATAGAAAAAAATCTTTCTGCATTTCCTATACCTCCAATCTACCATACCCCCTCAATTCATACCATCTTATTACTATCTGTGATATCACCCCCAGCATCCTCCACACAACCTACCTTGGACTAGACCCATGAGGAGTCCATTATGTGAACAATTCCCTACACTTTTTGGTGTGTATAGTTCCCACAGTGACAATGGGGTAAGGCCCACGATAGGAGTGGACTAAGTGGATCCATTCACAATGTCTCCTTCTCCATTGCCTATAAATAGGGAAGATTTCCTTGTGCTTCTTCCCAAATAATAGAGATCATGTCCTCAACATACACCTTATTCTCTTCATTTTGCAAAGGACCCAATGTGTGGCATAGAGGTTGATATGGTATGAGGTAGTTGTGGCAGAATGATGAGATCATAAAACACACTAAATCCTAAAAACCAAAGACCGTTTACTATTTTTTATTTTTAGTGATTAGGGTTTTATTCATAGGATCACAGATGGTAAGGATTAATTTGTGTGTCAATGATGCTTCAAATTTGATTTTGTCCATTTGATCCATGTTGTGTGTTAACAAGGAACACCCTTATTTCTCCAAAGAAATACTTATAAACATATTTATGGGACTTGAAATCATATGTAGTTGTTTTTGATATGGGACTCAAAATTATATGAAGTTGTAATTATGATGTGGGATTTAAAATCTTATGATAGGATTTTTAATACTAATACTAACTACCTAGAATTACAATAACTTGAATAGTTAGTTGACTTCTTTGGTTATGTGAGAAAACAAGTTATGGGAGTCATCTTTAGCTTCAATTTTTTTTAAAGCTAGAATAGTAAGTAGAAAAAATTTATCAAGGAATTCACTTGTTGTTGTCATGCCTTTTTGCAAGCCCAAAAATTCAAAATTTGAAATGTGAAAACTAAGCCAAATATGAAAATGTGCTCCAAGCCCTTCCCAAATCCCTCTCATAGTCAGTTTGTCTCTTGTGTATGATCATACAAACATTATAAGTTCTACTAATTCATTGGATAAAAAAGTACAATATTTCAAAAAGGTGTCATAAGTTTCATCATTCCATTCATTGAGGTGCAACAAAAGACTAGCTCTCTGGCAGACCTATAAAGGCTATTTCTGGCCATTTTCAAGGCATGTGTGCATCTTCTAGGAAGGTTCCAAAAGATCATAATAATTTGTATGTGGTGTTAAAGAGACTATAATGAATTGTAATTTTTTTAGGAATATTTAGGAAATATTTTGTGGTTTAGGGATAGACTGTGTAAAAGTAGGTTTTTCATGTGTAAGGAATGAATGGTCAAAATATGAACCTAAGCTTTTCTAGATGATTCTAAGAGCTCCCTAAGGAGTTTTAATTCAAAAAAATAGGCATTAAAAATATTATAGAACCCTATTCATGTTGGAAAATTAAATTCTATACAATATCTAATAATATCTCAAAGAAACTCAACTTCTACATACACACTCCACTATCTTGATCAAATCAAGGCCATTTTTGGAGTTTCAGGAAGAATTAGGTTTAATAACCTATGAAATTGATCTTAGAAGGTTCCTTGGAGTCATAATTTTATGCAATTTCACCTAAAATTACCTTTCTAAGCTCTGGGAATGTTGTTTTAGATTCTTCTCTAATGTATAGTGTGTTGATCCCATACTCAGGAAGATTTCCAATTGCCACATGTCATGATTTTGATCTTGTAAATAATTTTTGTCCATATTTTACCTTTTCCAATGGGACATAGGGGACAAGAATGAGAACCCCCCTATCCCCCTCTCTGGTCCCTCATGTTACCCTCTCAAGCTCTGCAGGGGACTTGATTGGATAAACCTCTCATCTCCTCACTGCACCAGATCCTGCCACTTGGAAGCATATTACTCCAAGTGCCCATTTTTCCATCTTTTCCCTTTCCAAAGGGGACAGAGGGGAAAAACATTAGTTCCACCATGATAATCGCCCTCTCTAGTTTTTCACATGACATATTTTTAGCCCCAAGTGCTTATCAATCTTTCTCCATCATCCTCACACTGCATCTAACGACAACACTTGTCAAGATATGGCTCCAGGTGCCCATTTCTGTCCCTCTTGTCCATTTTCACAAAGGGGAGATAGGGGAAAATAATTATTGTCACATGCCAACCATTGAACCCATGTTCAAACCACACTAAGTTTCCACTAAACCATGGTCAAATTATGGTTAACATGGAAGAGAAAAATAAACTAACTTATGTTTAAGTGTATTTTTTTGCACAAGTCACCTCTTCCACCATGATTGATCTTGAAATCCTGAAAAGAAAAATTGAACACAATATTAATGCTTCCCAACATGTTCCAGAGCATCCATGAGTACAAAAATAAATATATTCTCATAACTCACCAACCAGAAATATAATTACACCAAGGTTTTGACTAAAGACTCTACTCTCAGGAACCTTCATGATCATTAAATATTAAATCCTCCAATAGTGGATGACATCAAACATCTGTAAATATGAAACCCTATGTATGAAAATTTTCCTTTTTGATTTGCAAGAGTTCCAATGGATGAAACACAACGAAAATTGTAGCACAGGATTCTGGTGTAGATCTGAATCCAACAATGGTGTTTTTGTTGAAAATTGACACCACTGATAATTTTAAAAAAATATCGATTTATATGTACACTCAAATTCTAAACATATTAAACCTCTCAAAATTACAAGCTCTAATCACTCATAACATCAAAAAATGGTGCAAAACAACAAGCAGGGTAAAAAGGGCAATTTTCCCAAAATAGCAGGTTCTAAAAAAACAACCTACTGAAAATAGAAACTTCCTAAAAATGGAAAATAATCATCAATAGATGAAATATAAGTGTTATAGGATATTTAGAAGACAAAATTTGAGAAAAAAGGCAAAATTTCCCAAAAACATAGCTCCTGGTCCTACCTACCAAAAATAAAAAGTTTTAGTTTTCAGTGCAAAAAGTTGTAGTTGGCTCCACTTTCACTCATCTCACTGAATTTTTTGATCATCATATGATTGTAAATATTTATTTCAGATAAAAATAAAAAAATAACTCTTTAAAATGATTCTAAAGTATCATTTTGATCACATTTTTGTCAAGGAGCACGACAGAGCCTATCGAGGCATAACAGGTGAAATTCAAGGACGATGTGCGGTAGGAAAAGGATTTTAAAATTTTAAAGAGAATTTTTGGAATCAAAATTCATCAAAAAATTTCATCATGATCATAAGTGAAATAAAAAAATCATCAAGCATGTTGAGAAACATTGTTTCATGAATTCAACGTCACATCTCTGGGAAGTAAGTCAAAGAGAGCTCATCAAGTTATTTGAGTATTCAAGCCATCTTGTGTGAAGAATCAAAGGATCCTTGTTTCTCATTGGAAGCACCTAATGAGAAGGTATGAAATCATCCCAAGTTTTATTTCATTCAAGTGCTCTGGAGTAGCGAAGGCTAAATAAGTGATCTTCATGTGTGGCATCATGAATGCAAGACCAAGAAATCATCCCAATTTCATTTGATGTCATAGTGTTCTTAAACACCTATTAGTGTGGTTCCATATTATAGGAGGATTAATAAGAAGTTAAGGTTCATCATAGATCCCAGAGAGCCTCTTGAGTCAAGAAATAGTGATCCATCGCATCCTCCTTCTCTTCAAAAGAATCCAAGAGTAGGAAAACATATTTGTTTCATTTTTTTCCACCACTTGGTATTTTAGTAGGAAAACACTCACCTAAGGCATTGTAGTGTGATAATATCTCAAGAAGGAGAGGCATTGCCAACATCTCATTCCATTCAACCTAGTGCCCACTTCTGAAGGATTTCACTCAAGGTTAATTGTTTCACTGGCATGATGAAGACTCATCTCAGTAAGAAAAGGATGAACATCAATAGATTTGAGAATCATGGAGTTATCATTCATGATCATCGGAGACATTTGTGAAAGCCTAATGAGAAAGAAATTGATCCTCACTCTCACTTTGAGATCAAGAAGGAACCATCATGAGTAATGCCCATAGTCATCTCAGGATTACATCAGAATGTCTCACAACAATGTTCCTAAATGCTTGTTCAATAGTCTAGAGTGTTCATGCATCTTGCAGCAGTAGGAAATTGTTATTACCATGCCTCATAACAGCAATTTCTTCATTAACAAAGATTCTCTTCATCATATCAGTGAACCCTTCTCTTTCTCCTTTTCTTCTCTCTCCATGTTCTAATTTCTTAGTAAGAATGTAATTTTTCATACTTCATCCTATTCACTTAAGTGACCCTTAGCTAAACATTATAAGAGTCCTTTTCCAACAATAAATGAAATACTCACTTCCTAGGAATATGAAAGATCACAAGTGATGATGACATGTGAAAGGTCATGTTGGGGATAGATGAAAAGATAGTTTTGTAATGCTATAAATTAGAATGGCTCCTCCATTCCAAAGGGTTATCAATTGTTAATTGAATGTATGTTTTTGATATTAAACTTCTACATCAAGTAATAAAAGTTGTAATTCTTCTATTTCTTGTCTTATGTTCCTCTACTCTCTCTTTCCAACTTTACATATATGATAATCTTATAAAACCAAGGTGACTACACCTTTTATAAATGAATCAATAGAATTCGGTGTCTATGATTTGTTATGTCTTATCATGGTTTTCATTTTTGTGTTCTTCTAATTGGATGTGGACTTACTCTCGTTATTATATGTGAACTTTGCTAGTTCCTACTCACAATACTCTCTCTCTCTCTCTCTCTCTCTCTCTCTCTCTCTCTCTCTCTCTCTCTCTCTCTCTCTCTCTCTCTCTCTCTCCCCCCCCCCCCCCCAACTCCCCTTTACATCTCATCGCTGCATTTACCTCCATTATACTTCATAAAATCACTTTGCCCCAAGTTCAGTGGAGTGTTCATATGTGACCCCTAACCTATTGGTCACCTCATAGAATTAGATTAGTTTTCATTCAATAATGGGAGCCTCCCCATATAAAATAAGGATGGTTTTAGCCCTGAAATGTTTAGTGAAACCTTAATAATTCACAACAAAACAAATTATTTCACCAAAAAAAATTATCGGTTCCACTGGGGAGAGATCTACCCTCGTGTACCCTTAAAGATATCTAGAAAATAAAAATAAGTATATATTCAAAAAACAATAAAAAGTTAGGTTTCGAAGAAAAATAAGATTTTGAAGGTGGATCTATCAAGGAAAAAATCCATATCACGTTCATTTCTACATCATAATGATTAAGTTTCAAGATTTTTGTTTAGCACCAATGAGTGACAACAATAATGAAGAAGAAGATTGCCACCGATATTTGCACATTTTTTACCAGCCATCATTCTGAACCATCTCTTGTAAAGGTAAGGATTCTACTACAACAAGGAGGTATTTTTTTCAAAATAAAATATGTAATCAGATAAGGGAAAGAAGATCAGTACCATTTCTGCAGTAGTCATGAAAAGAATGTCTAGAATGGAGAAAATTTTTGCTTGTGAAGAACCTACCATCAAATATTGGTGGCTCCAATCTAAGCGGATTGCTGATAAATGAAAGAAAATGGGAATTGCACCTAATGATGATCAAGAATCCAAGAACTTGATGAGGAAGATGAAGAAGCGATATGAAATGTTGTATGAAAGGCATGGTGGTGAAGAATCCATTGAAGGTAATATTTTTAACTTCACACAGATGAATGAGAAACTCAAAGCCCTATCTTTTGTTTCTCTTCCTTTGGATGATTTTATTGCATATGGAGATGAAGAAATGGAAGCCTTGTAAGAAATGTTTATGCAAAGAATTATAAGTGTTACATAAGAAAAATTTAATCCCCAAACTAATCTTGATACTATGAATTATGCCTTTGCTATGCAAAGAAGGTACGAGTTTCTCGAAACACTCTGTAACAATGGGGAAGAAGAGATTCATCCTTTGGAACTAGATTCTAATGATTTCCCATATTATGAGGTGTTTGTTGCTGAAAGAATCTCGTGCACTTCTCATGAATGCTCTGTCCTTAAACCTTCTAATGAAATTCAAATCATCACCTTGGAGGATGATGAATAAAGCATGAAATTTGAACCCCATTCATAAACCATTTTTCCTTGAAGCAAAATCCTTTGGAGAAACAATGTGTGTGAGGGATGAAGATTTGTGTTCCATGAAAGATGATCAGGTGTCATCTGAGGACTCCACCAAACATGAATAAGTGCAAGAAATC
The DNA here is from genome assembly GCA_019776745.2 of Taxus chinensis. Lineage (NCBI taxonomy): Eukaryota > Viridiplantae > Streptophyta > Pinopsida > Cupressales > Taxaceae > Taxus > Taxus chinensis. The sequence goes on from CM034149.1 coordinate 182,585,673, forward strand.
AATCCTCCATCCCTGACTCAAGTTCTTCAAGAGGAAGACTTTGATGTAATCATGGATAGTTTCCTTTCCAATTTTGACTCTTCAATTAATGCACAAATGTTAAATGATGAAATGGAGATAATTGAATAGTCAATTTCCCATCTTGATAAAATCATGGATGAGAAAATTGAACAAGACCTCTATGATAATTTGGTTTCATAATCCTAACCAAAGGAGTATAATGTTGATCACCATAGTGAGTATGGAGTTTTCCCACTTCCTTACAAAGAAGAAATCTTTTGTGAAGATGTGCAAGATGGAGTAAAAGATTATCCTCATGTTGATGCTCTAGCATTGTATTCTTCCTCGTGTCATGAATATCATTTGATGAATATTGAATTGAAAGGTGTGCCTTTCCCGAGCAGTTTGGATCTCTTCTCTCTACTTTTTTAAAAGATGAAAACCAGGAATTCCCAATTTTGCAAGAAGGTGAGCCCCAGATGACAAGAAATGTAGAAAAAGAGATTGGGGATTTTTCAAATGATTTCTGGCCATGTATTGATCATTTTTCAGCTATATTCTTGAGGTCCAATATGAAGACTCTTCTAATGAAGGTGAAAGTGAGTACGTAACAAATTTGAAAGAGTAATCTATGCAAGACATTTTAAAGATTGTAGAAGAGATTGAAGATCATCAACTGAGTCTTAAGATCCTGACTCATGCCATGGATTTGCAAGATAAGAAGTATGATTTCAGTCTGGATCCTTCTTTCAATACACTAATGTTTGATAATGAGATGAAATAAATGAATGATCTCAATGTTATCTTTTAAGGCTTGGCAAATGAGCATGAATGTGAAGGTAAGTCTTCCTCTTTCTCATTTTGTGAAGAATGTTGTATTCATGGTGAATGGAAAGAAAATAAAATTCTTGAATCTCTTATGTATGTCTTCCTTCATAAAGATAGCACCTCCATTATTGAAAATGATATCAAGGCCAATGTTGATATGGTTTTTATAGAAGGTAATTTTTTAGGACAACAAAGTGAGAATTATATGTAAGTGTCTTCTAAATGGAGTCAAATCCAAATTTCTTTCAAAATTTCCAAAGCCTCTGATGATATTGAACATTATTTCATATTGTAACATTCAATTAAGGATGGTGAGTTCTATCATGAAAAAATAAATGATTTTTTTTAGAACATGGGGGAATGACTTCTCATGTTCATAGAGCATCAAAGTGGGAGGCTTGAAGAAGCATTTGAATGGGAAGAGAATCAACTTGTTCTCACTACTTTTGGATTCCCCATTGATTATAGTAATAATTTCATGTTGCAAACTTCATTCAAGAATGGAAAATTCCTTCAAGAAAAAATTAGATATTCTAATTGTGAGAACATGGAGGAATGGCTTCTTACGATCACTAAGCATAAGGAAGAGGATACAAAGGATAAAACTTTCAAAAAAATTACAAAATTTTCATTTAATGCAAGAATTTTTTCCATGAAATATCATTATAAAGATGTAATCTATGTTTCTATCCTTATTCTTAAACCATGTAGAACCATCACAAGAGCATGACATGATTGGATAATTATCTTCGACTTCGAAGGTATGAATTCAGCCCATTATTCTATGATGGTACATACTTCTCTCAACCCGTTTCTAGGTGTGTGTACATTTTTTCCCCACCTCAATGAATTTCCCTCCCATGTAACATAGTTTCCCTTTCTGTTGTGTGTTCACTTTCTTATTTGGTGTGTTTCCCTTCTATTGTTTTGTTTGTTTGTTTTTCCCCCGTGTGTGCTTGTTCCTTGTGTTAGTGGTGAAGAATTGACTCGGTTACCAAATTTCAACAAGGTATTAGTTTGATTTCCAAATAGTGCTAAGGTTATCTAAATCCATTTGCATTCCAGTGTCCTCAAGTTAGATCCAGTTGATGTCATGCATTTTTGCAAGCCAAATAAATTAAAAATTTAAAACATGACAACTAAGCCAAATATGAAAAAATTCTCCAAGGCCTTCCTAAATCCCTCTCCTAGTCAATATGTATCCCGTGTACGATCATAATGACATTGTAGGTTCACCTAATGCATTGGATAAACATTTAAAATATTGAAAAAAGGTTTGATAAGGTTCATCATTACATTCATTGAGGTGCAACAGAAGATTAGCTCTCCAACAGGTCTAGAAATGATATTTTTGGCCATTTTCAAGGCATGTGTGCATCTTCTAGGAAGGTTCCAAAAGATCATAATCATCTGGAGGTGGCATTGAAGAGACTATAAAGCATTTGAATTGGTCTAGTAATATTTAGGGAATATTTGGTAGTTTAGCGACAGACTGTGTAAAAGTAGGGGTTTTAGGTGTAAGGAATGAATGGTCAAAATATGAACTTGAGCTTCTCTAGATGATTCTGAGAGCTCCCTAAGGAGTTAGAATGCAAAAAAAAAAAAAAATTGTAACTATTATATAATCCTATTCATGGTGAAAAAAATAATATTCTACAAAAGACCTAAGAATCTCTCAATGCAACTATACTTCTACGGACTCACCTCGTTGTCCTTATCAAAAGAGGGCCATTTTTTGGAGTTTTGAACATAATTAGGTTCTTAAAAATATACCATTGATATTTTAAGGTACCTCACATTCATAATAATATAATATTTCACCTAAAAAAACCTTTCTAAGCTCCACAAATGTTGTTTTCAAGTCTTCTCTAGTGTAGAATGTGATGATCCCATACTTAGCCAGATTTCCAACTGCCACATGTCATGATTTCACTCCTGGAGCTAGTTCTCTTTTACATTTCCTATTGATATATATATATATATCTATATATATATATATATTCCATATATATATATATATGAAAATAATGAGCACCCCCCACTATCCCCATCTTTTTTCCCTCATGTGACTCTCTCCTGCTTCGTAGGGGGCTTAACTAGCTAAACCTCTCATCTCTTCCCTACACTTGATCCTGTCACTTGGAAACATCTTCCTAAAAGTGCCCACTTTTTTCCCTTTCTTCCCTTTCCCAAGGGGATATATGGGATAAAAATGAGTTCTTCCCCCACCATCCCCCTCTTTGGTTCCTCACATCACATTTTTTCAGCCCCGGGTGCTTGTCATGATTTCTCTATCATTCTCACATTGCATCTAATGACGACACTTGCCAAGATCTAGATCCAGGTGCCCATTTGTTTCCCTTTTGTCCCTTTTTACCTATGGGATAGAGTGGACAAGAATTAATTCCCACATCAACCATTAAACCCATGTTTAAACCACACTCAACTACTACTAAACCATTGGTCAAACTACGATTCACAGTGAAGAGCAAAATAAACTAACTTATTTTTAAGTTGATTTTTTTGCACATGTCACCTCTTCACCTATGAATAATGCTGAAAACCTTATTTTTTTAACACAATATCCATTCTTTCCAACAAATTCTATAGCATCCATGACTAAAAAAATGAATATTTTCTCATAACTCACCACCGAGAAATCTGATTGCACCAAGGTTTTGATTGAATACTCTACTCTCAAGTGCCTTCATGATAATTAAAGATTCAAGCCTCCATTAATGGATTCCATCATGTAGATTAAAATGTGAAACCTTAGATGGTAAAAATTTTCCTTTTTTATTTGCAATATTTCTATTGGATGAAACACAATGAAAATAAGAGCACAAAATCCCGGTACATAGCCAAATCAAAAAAGGTATTTTTGAAACAACTAACACCATTATGATCAGTTTCTAAAAATATTATATTCTTTGTACACTGAAAATATAAAAAATATTAAACCTATCAAATTTTCAAGCTCCAATCATTCTAAACATCCAGAAATGGTGCAAAATAGCAAGTAGGGTAAAACATGCAATTTTTCCAAAATAACAGGCTCCAAAAAAGAAACCTGCTAAAAATAGAACTTCCTAAAAATAATAAATCATCATCAACAGAGGTAATCGAAGTGTTCTAGGAGATTTGATAGAAAAAAATTGAGTAAAAATACAAAAACTCCAAAAAACACACTACTCCTGGTCCCACCTGCCAAAAATAGAAAGTTTCAGTTTTAATGCAGAAAGTTGTCATTGGCTCCATTTTAAGTCATCTTGCTGATTTTTCCATCATCACATGGTTATAAAGTTTTCTATCAGCTCAAAAAAGTAAAATACCTCCATGTAAGAATCCTAAAGCATCATTGTAATCAAATTTGTGTCGGGGAGCATGACAGAGCCTATCGAGGTGCAACATGTGAAATTCAAGGACATTGTGCGGCCGGAAAAGGATTTGAAAAGTGTCAAGAGCCCCATTGGAATCCAAATTCATCAAAGGGTTTCATCATGGTCATAATTGAAATGAGAAACTCGTCAGGAAAGTTGAGAAACATTGTCTCTTGAATTCTTCGTCACATCTGGGGGAAGCAAGTCAAAGAGAGCTAGTCAAGTCATCTAAGTATTCAAGCCACACTGTGTGAAGAATCAAATGATCCTCCTTTATTATCAGAAGCACCTAATAATGAAGGTATGAAAGCATCCCAATTTTGATTTCATTCAAGTACTAAGTGAAGGCTAAAGAGGTAGTCTTCATGTGTGGCATCATGAATGTAAGAACAAGAAATCATCCCAATTTCATTTGATGTCAGTGTTCTTAAACACTCAATCAAACACCTATTAGTGTGGTCACTCCCCAAATCATAAATCATTGCACATGCAATAGAGATCCATTAAAATTGAGCCTTCAAAGAAGAAGATAATGAAAATATAATGCATATCAGTTCCATATTCCAAGAGGATTCATAAGAAAGTAAGGTTTGTCATAGATCCCAGAGAGCCTTTTGAGTCAAGTAAGAGTGACCCATCACAACCTCCTTCTCTTCAAGAGCATCCAAGTGTATCTATCTCAATGGTGGAAACCTTCCCATGAGAATCATGTGAACGAGAGGTATATAACCAAATTCTAGAGCCAGGAAAGGTGTAGACACAAAATCATGCATTTGGTTACATTTCTAGGTCATAAAAGCATGTTAGCATTTACATGATTCCTAAGTAAGAAAATAAGTTGTTGACAACTATCTTTGGCCTCTTTTCTCTATTTTTCTTTCTCTTTTGGTCTTGCACACCCTACTACCTAGTCAGTACTTTAGCTATTTATCTTTTATGGCATCAGACACAAATTCCTAGCCAAGATAGAAGCACCCAGATGCCCATGTCCCCTCTAGGAGCCCCTATCCCTTTTTATCTTACTCACTCCTTTCGAGTCTCTTTTATCTGTTGGTAATCTTTTTCAATAATGGGTTTGCCTTCCAATTGATTTGAAAACCCATATCAATATATATATATATATATATATATATATATATATATATATATATATATATATATTACAACCTTCGGACCCCTATAGGCTTATTAAAAATTACTGATAAAAATTACTCTGTTTTAAGTAAAAAACAATCCAAAATAATGCGAGAATATAAATGACAGTGCACACAGATTGATTATGGAGTTTGGAAATAGCCTACATCTCTAGGTTCTTATCAAATAGTTCCACTAGTCAAAATTTGTAAGTACAATGTTATATCTTACACTAAAACCTAACTGAACTTTACTTGCCGATAAAGTGCTCCAGCCTTTCGAAGAACACCGATGATAAATTGGTCCATCCTCCACCTTCCTGGTGCACAATAGCCTTTGGAACTTAATAGGTCTTCAAGATGTTTGCAAGATGCCCTATGGCTCTTAGGTTAACAATTCTAGGCTTCACAAATAAAAGTGTGGAACTATGGGCCAATTGGTGAGTTTCCAATAACTCCCAATTTTTTACAATTTTCCTATTAAAATAATAGGACTTAGCTTCCCAATTTTTTCCTATGAAATATTAAATAGGACTTTCTTTACAAAAATATTACCTTTTGTTGAGTAAAGAATACTTAACAAAAGGCACACAAGAGGTCCATGCAGGAAAATAGGACATGTTCAAAGGTGCAAACAGATAAGGGAAACACACACGCAGAGGATAAGTTCATATTTCGGGACTTAGCCATTTTTGCACATGAGGATCTATTTTTAGAGATGGCATGTAGAGCACATAAACAAGGTAGAGACTTATGCGCCACACATTGGCTATTTTTAGAGGATCAGATACAAAGCACTTTGCATGGATGTGGGATAAGAATATGTTTATTACTGCCAGTTAACTAAAGGAAGTCTATTGTAAGCACACTTTCATGTGGGGCTATGGCTGTAAAAAGCGCATAGCTAATAATAGCATGTGACCTATTTTAGGATTGGATAAGTGGTGGAGGGAAAGTCCCCACCCTTATAAATATGTATTGAACTATGTAGTAGACAGATATAGAGAAAGAGAGCATAGAAATATGTGTGAGAACTAGGGTATAGTGAGATTATACTACTAGATCTGTCACATGCATGAGCGTATATTACTGTTACTGTAAGAAGCTTTTTTGTTATTTTCATATTTAATATAATGGAGGATATTGGCTGAATCTAAGTGTTAGGTCTGTGTGTATTTGGATCTAGAATGTTCTTGATTTCATCATGGTTAATACTTAGTTTTGTTCTCCCTTAGATATAGATTTGGCATGCTCTGTAGAATGATGTATTAATGATGGAACTACATGTATAAAGTCTTCATCATGCTAACATCCTATAACAACAACCCTAAAGAGGGACCTGATACCTTTGCGTGCTTCGAGTGAGCGCTTAGTCTAGGATGAGTGATGTGTCACTGCACCTGGGTTTGTATTGCTAAATTCTAGGTTGCATCATTGGTTCCGTTGCAGAGACCTCTTTTTCAGTTCTTTTCAGGATGGTTCGCAATGAAGACATGTCGGTTGACCTTAGCAAGTGTTGAAGAGTGGATACATGATCTAGAAGAAAAATACGCACGGCGATTTAGCACTGGATCTGAGTTTAATACACACATATGGGTGGAACAAAACCTATATGATAGTTTATATGAGAGATTCTTCACTATCTTTCCAGTAGAATTATACAAGTGGCTGATTGCATATATATCAAAGTAGAATTGAAGGTATCACACACTTTTTTGGACACAGGAATAATTCTAGACCCTTTATGATGTTAATCTGATTTGGACTCGAGCTGTGGATACGTGGTTCTGTGGTGTTTTGAATAGTTATATTTTGGAGTACTCAATTTCCACTTATTTGTGTCCAGAAGTAGTTGAATTCCAATTTTTACGATATCCAAGGGGAACTTACCTACAAGGCATTCCACTGGTGATCAAGATCCTGATGGTAACTTTGAATTTGGAGAGTAAACCGATGGCTAACTAAACCCCACCACGCATGGGGGAAGGAGTAAGTTTGGTGAAAGATGGTAGACCTAGCAACAGAAAGGAAGAGAGAGGAAAGGTAGCTTGATTATAATGAGGCATGTAAGAGGGAGATCGAGAAGCAGTAGGAGGTTGCAGAGAAAATGGTGTTGTGGAGAAAGATAGTTTGGGAAGGAGTTGAAGTTCACACAGAAGATGTGGAACCTGAGCCTCAAGAACTCCCCCATTTCAGAAAACATGATTGGGAACCCTCCTCACTCTCACGTAGAAGCACACCAGCAGATATGACTTGGGTCACGGGCGTGCATCTAAATCCACCTGGAAACTTTTCCCTTACGCTTGGTTTTTCAGCATCTAGTATAACAAACAGTCAAGCTAATTCAAGTAGTGGAATATTAGGAGTGAGTCTTATGAAAGGAATAGTAATGGAAGCATAAATGGCTTCATTGTTATATGGGAGTAATTTTTTGAGTCTATCATCAGCATGAAATACAAGCATGCTGATTTTTGGACTAACTTCTAGGTGTGGTAATGCTTCATAGACTATCGAGGTACATTTCAGTTCTACTATTGGGACATAGGGAAGTACATCTTTTGGTCTGACCCTAGCTACAAGTTTGGGATCAGGAGGCATAGGTATCTCTAGTTCAGGTGGATCTGGTGGTTCTTGAGGTAAGGGAAACACAAGAGGTTCTAGATTAGGTGGGCAAGGTCCACACCAACCCCAGAATATTTACATGGAGATGTCTCTTTGTCTTCCAGAGTATAGGGGCATAGAAGATGCTACTGAACATGTGCATATGTGTGAAATACTATGGTGCGCAAAAGGAATCATGACTTCTGAGCGTAGGGAAAGCCAATTTGCTACTATGTTATAAGGGTGCGCACACAGCTGGTACAAAAAAATTGACCAGGTGATCATACTTACGTAGACTATCTAGATTTAAAATATGCATTCCTTAAATAATTTCACATCCTTGAGTTTGAGCAAAAGAGTATAAGTTAAATCAAGGATATTAAGCAAGGAACTACTGAGAGTGTTAGAGAGTATGATGCCCATTTTAAAACATGGTTATCTAAGCTTTCTTATGATATACATGCAAGCCAACATGCACAATGGTTTTTTGGGGGTCTGATTACCCCTTTTAGGAGGGCATTATCACATAAGACATACACTGATCCGTGTGAAGCACTTGAAGCAGCCTTATGCATTGAGGCAGTTGGAAGTATAGATACTGGGGTGAGCCCATTTTTAGAAGCACAGATCACAGCTATGGCAAAACAGTTGGAGAAACTATCAAAAAATTTAGCACATGAGATGCACGCAGGGATTTGATGTACAAATTGTGAAGTAGAAGGTCACACAAAGGATAATTTTCCTCATAGAACAGTACGCTCATTGCTGATGGATTGTGAGATATGCCATTTAAACCATGATGTTAGTCACTACCCATTGTTACAACATGTGATAAGGAAGAATGTTTCAAGCTACTGTAAAATTTGTAGGTCCATGACTCATGACATGGAAGAATGCCAGCTGATTGGTTAGATCCATGATGTTATAGATATTGGTGTATGAAAAACAAGAGTTTCAGATAACTCTAAAGACAAGAATGAGCATCAGGACCAGGATCACAATCAGGCATGCTATGATTGGAATGAAGGGTATTTTGAAGGAGGTCATGGCAGAGGTCAAGGATACCACGGTGGATTTGGAGGATGAGGCCATGGTAGTGGAAGAAGTGAGTTCCCTCACGGAACATGTTATACATGTGGATCTCCTGACCACTATAGGTGTGAATGTCCTCATAATATTACATGTTCTTTTTGTGGAAAGAACCATAGCTATGAGGAGTGCCCGAACTTGTATGAGCATCTTAGTAAGCAGCATAAACGAGAAAACAAAGGTGTGGAAATGGTTAGGATATAGCACATTGTGGAAAATAAATGGATGCCTAAGTTGGTGGCAAAGTCTGAAGAGTTGCAAGTGAAGATTACGACCCATGCTGAGGTGGCACACGTTAGAGAAGCATCGCAGTAGAATCCTACCATCACTAAGGAGGAGGTTCTACATGCTCGCTACCCAAATTTTTCCCATTAGAAGGAGGTTTATTAGGAAACCATGGAATTTCTTAGGAATCTTCAGGGTGAGATACAATACTTAAAAGAGTAATCACAGAAGATGGAGAAAAATAAAGGATCAGAGATGGTCCAAACTGATATAGGTGACTCAAGGGAAGTGTGTAAAATGTTACGCCAGGAAAATATCATTCCATTATTAGGGGATTGGTTAAAGTTAAAAACTCCATGTGTAAGTATTGATACTGGATGGTAGACCCTGCATGAAAATCTTCCCCCCCCCCCCCCCATAGCCTAGATTATGACAAGGAAATCACTCTAAATGTTGTTGTGGATGGGTGGCTATTGAGTAATATAATAATTTATATAGGCGCGGAAGTCAATGTTCTTACCGTAGATGCATGTGTACAAATGGGAAGACCCCCATTGCAACCATCCTCTAATATATTGTTCATGGCTAATCAAACTAAGGCCACTCTCATGGGAGTTTTGAAAGGTGCATCCATTACCATACAAGGGACCAAGTTCACTGGAGACTTTGAGGTATTAGCACTTGCGGAAGTAGATAACTTTCTAGATTTACTTGGGCACCCTTGGTGTTATGCAAATATTGTTGATTTAAGGTTTAACAAAGGATACATCAGTTTTGAAAACAAGAAGGAACGAGTTGTAATCCCTTAACAGATGGAAAATCTACACTGTATGTTGAGTCATTGAGTGAGGAGGAATTAAACATAATTTATGTGTGCGATGTTCAAGACCTAGAGGTCATTGAGCCATCAAAGGAGGGAATACTTCAGTGGGAATACTCTCAATCTCTTAGTGATACTACGAGTATTACTTCTAACAATTGGGCTCACGGTACTTATGAACTAGTAGGATGTGAGGTAAGAAACATGATTACATGTAAAATTGTACTTCACTTGGTTCAACGAATAGGTAGCTCAATACCTTGGTATACTGGGGCAGAAGATCTTCCAGTATTATTGCAAGCCATGGTAGCACAATGGATAGACCAAGTTCAGAGAAGGAACATGTTAGCATATACTCTGCATGGGACAATAATGCGTTGGTGGGTGGTTCAAGCAGATAATCTTATGGAATGGAATGGAATCGGGACTACACTATCTACTCGGTTCTTCAGGAGTAATGCACCTACGTAGATCTACACTTATCATAGTAATCAACCTGTTCATCATCACATCAGGCAGTGTGAGAGACTCTAGATAGAGGGACGGGAATCATTACCACCTTCACTCTGGGTGCATAAATTATATTCCACCCTACAAGTTTACACATGCACTTGGTATATTTATGTAGAGCTATATAAAGAAACTAGAAATTGGTAGAATTTAACTGTAGGAATGATCCAGACCTTTGAATACTTCTCTTCCAAACCTCTAGTAGAAGAGGCATTAAAATTTGTCAAGCACTTAACTATGGGGGATAGTGCAATGGAGGAAGAGCTCATTCAGGAATTATTTGGTGAAACAGAGTCGGTAGTGTGTTTTGAAGAAGAAGAAGACATGGACTCCATACTACTAGAATGCTCTTTCCTTCAGAAAGAAAAAGGAAATATGGTCTACATAGTGGATGATGAGGACATTGAAAATATGGATGTCAATCATTCACAAGGAATGTACGAGGTCATGGACAGTGCAGATAAGGATACGCGTGCATATCATGAAATACTGAAGACAAAGAAAGTAAATATAGGGTCAGAATCTGAGCCTAAGGAAGCCATAATTAAAGACTACTGGTCAGACACAGAAGTGGCTAAAATTAGTGAGTTATTATGGGATTATCAGGACTTATTCCCTTGGGGCTATCATTAACTTAAGGGCATGTATGAATCACTAGGGGAGATGAAGATAAAGCTTAAAGAAGGTGTGTGCTCAATTAGAATAAGACCTTACAGGATGAATCCCAACTTACATGAGAAGGTCAAAGAAGAGATTGACAAAATGTTGAAGTTTGGGATCATCAAGCCCCTTGATGAGTCATAATGGGTTAGTCCAATGGTGATTAGTATCAAGAAGGATGGACGGATTAGGATTTACATGGACTACAGAGATCTAAATGTTGCATGTGTAATAGACCCATTTCCTATGCCATTCTTTAAGGACATACTAGAAGGCATGGTAGGGTGCGAAATCTATTCGTTCATAGATGGGTTGTCTGGGTATCATTAGATTAGGATTTCCTAGGAGGATCAGGAAAAGACAACTTTTACTACTGAGTGGGGTAGTTTTTCCTATGTTGTGATGCCCTTTGGACTGAAGACTACACATGTTATATTCTCACGGATAGTGGTTCAAGAATTCAAATATTTTATTCACAACTTCTTGCATGTTTATTTAGATGATTGGACAATATATGGGCTTGTTAAGGATCACTGTGACAATATGTGCTTAGTGTTTAAACGATACAGATAGTTAAGTATCTCCTTTAACATCAAGAAGTGCATATTTTCTACACCATTTGGAATACTGTTAGGTCACATAATCTACAAGGAGGGTTTCTTAGTTGATCCAGCTAAGGTTGCAGTCAATCTAGGCCTAGAAGCACCTACCAGCTAGAGTGAGGTGCACGGAGTCTTGGGTCACACATGGTATTATAGAAAACTCATAAAGGTATATGCCAAATTATCACACCTTTGGAGGAGTTACTAAAAGGAAAAGGTACATTTTACTGGGGAGAACCACATCAACACGCATTTGAGATATTAAAAGAGAAACTTACTACCGCACCTATTATGTGTTTTCCTTCATGGGATCAACCATTTCATGTACATGTGGACGCCTCTGGCATAGGCATTGGTGCGGTGTTAGCTCAAATGGAGAGGTTATTATGGAGCATCCTATCTATTTTTCTAGTAGAAAGCTGACTCCTGCACCAGAATTACACAACTATAGAATGCAAAGCTTTGTCAATGATTTATGCACTACACAAGTTTAGACAGTATTTTCTAGCTACACCATTTGTATTCTATACAAATCACATGGCCTTGAATTATTTGGTAAATAATCCCATTTAATAGGGGCGCATATGCATATGGGTACTATTATTTTAAGAATTTGATTTCACAGTTGTGATAAAACTAGGGAAAAGTAATTTTGGACTAGACCATCTATCAAGAATACAGTCAGGAGAAGAAGCACAAGAAATTGAGGATACCATGCCATATGTACATTTATATAGGTTACAATGTGTGCCATCAGAATTAGAGGACATTGTTATCTTTCTATAGACTAGTGTAGCACCAGAAGGAATGAAATCCTTAGAGAAGAAATAGTTTGCTATACGTGTAACCCCATATATGTTAATAAGTGTTGACTTGTATAAGTTGGGAAGAGATGAAGTATTGCATCATTGTGTATTGGAGCATGAGAACACGGATATTATGGAGGATGCTCATGGTGGTATTACAGGTGGCCACTATACAGGTAATGCTACTACGCGCAAGATCCTACTCATTGGATTATGGTAGGAGACCATGTATAAATATTGTAAGGCATATTGCAAGGTGTGTGATCATTTTCAGTGTCTAGGAAAACCAGGGCAAAGAGATGAGATGCCTTTAAGACCTATTTCTAGTGCAGAACCGTTTGAGAAATGGGCTATCAAATTTGTAGGACCTATTTCACTAGCTATGTGGAGGACTGGATCATGCTACATCATTAGTTACACAAATTATCTCACAAGGTGGGTAGAAGCAGCACCTACAAAGGATTGTACAGTAGCTACAGTAGCTAGGTTTCTATGGGAAAATGTTCTTACAAGGTATGGATGTCTTCTAAGTATGACGAGTGACAGGGGCACACATTTTTTGAATGAGACAATCAGGATATTATTAATTGATTTTATGCTCGCGCACCATAAGACTTCACCTTACCATCCTCAGGAAAATGGAACTGTTGAGGCTTTTAACAAGATTTTGATCCAAACCTTGACAAAAATTTGTGATGTTGGAAGAAAGGATTGGGACGATAAAGTGTCTGAATTACTTTAGGAATATCATATAGCATATAAAAGTTTGAACAAAGCCACACCATTCAGTTAGTGTTTAGAACGAAAGACGTTCTTCCTATGGAATTTATGTTACCTTCTTTGTGTATTGTACACGTTGAAGGTTTTACTGATTTGCAAACATTAGAAGAATGGATTGAATAGTTAATCAAGCTGGATGAGTAATGAGCCATAGCACGTTGAAGTTAAAAACAAGAGAAGGCCAAGAAGAAAACATGGCATGATAGGCACATCAAGGATAAAAAGTTGGAGATAGGACAGATGGTGCTCCTTTATGATTCTAAATTTTTGCGCCATCCAGGAAAACTCAAGGTACATTGGTTGGGACTGTATGTTATCACTCACATACTTGAATCAGGAGCTTTTCAGTTAGAGGCCCTTGATGGAATACAGTTACCCGGTTACTTCAATGGGAGTAGGCTTAAGCCCTACTATAAATAAGTCTTCTTGGTGTTTTTAATAAGGCAATGTTGCCATTTAGATTAGGTTTTCAATTATACATTCCCTTAATGTGTTTCCTTCTGTGTTGTTATGTTTTGTCAATTTAGTGGGTGTGTTGTGTAATAAGCGCATTTACATGCCAGAAGCTAATTACTATTTGAATATTTTTTATGCACAGAGGAATGCACATACTTTTAGTGTGGGGTGGTTATTGATATCTAGGTACAAGATTGTTTGAATTGAATGATGAAAGGAATAAGCTATTATGAGTGCTATTCAAGTCAAAGGATTGCTTCTAAATAGTGACCAAAGATGGAGATGAATGAAGGGACAATATAACGCGAGGTAAGCAGATGCCATAACAACTACCAGTGGAAGGTGCAGTGACAAGGTACTTGAGCACAAGGAAGCGCGCTGAAGATAAGTCTGTGACCAAAGAGTAGGAAGGTGCGCTAGAAGGTTATAGCTGGGGCATGAAGATGTACCACACAGAACAAACAAATTTGGTCAATAAATGAGAGGACATTGGGTAGGTGAAGTAGCAATAAATGCGTATCAAAAATATTGAAAATCTATATAAGGATGGGATGTGAGCTCATTCTTACTGTTTTGATTAAGATAATTTGAAACAAACTAAGTGTGAAGATCTAAGAAATCAGTTTAAGGTGTGAAGAGTGTGAAACTAGACATGGAAAGGAGGTTTGTGCAAAGGAAAAGCTTGTGTTCCCACAACATAAGGGTTTGAGAAAAGCAGACACGTTACAAACAAGCTAGGGCACACAATTTCCACTAGGGCACGAAGATTTGAGCTAGGGTTTGAGTTACACATTACAGAAGTTAAAAAATGATTATTTTCATAGGATTGCAAGGTAGAAATGGAACCAAAGAAGGTAGGTGCAATAGGAGTTAAGGGAAAGAAGAAGGTGGTCATGGAGGAAGAAGAAATGACCCCTGAGAGAAATTTATTAGAGATGAAATATCCAAAGGGGCTTATAGTAGGCCACGAATGGGATTCCCACAATTGGAGAAGCAAGATAAGTGAGTAAAAATATCATACCACAGAAAACAAGGAGTTGGATGCTTTGTTAAACACAAACACAAATAAGAGCATACCAGAGGACATACCAGTTTATGACGATGCTGGGGAGAAGTTATTGAAAAATATTGGAGTATATCAGTTATACGAGCTCCCCTACTTCAGAAAATATGAGCCCTTGTACCAATGGCTCATGAGCAGAGTACATGAAGACTTCTTCTACTTTGCAAGACATAGAGTAATGATTTCACTAGCACTGATATCCACAGTGATAGGGTTGAAGGCTACAAGTGAAGACCTCAAGGGGGACTTAACAGACAAGGTCGTAATTTGGGAGACTAGGAGGGAGTTGGGGTACACCAAGGGTCTGCATGGCATGGACATAGACAAGCTGAAAAAGTACCCAATTGTGTAGGCATCTGCATACCTTGTGACACAATTAAATGACCAAGAGAGGTGGTCACAAGTGAATACCATGTGGCTACACATTACTAGAAATATGTCTAAAGGAGTGGTCTATAACATTTCAGGCTACATTGTACAAACTATCATCAAAGAAGCATGTTCAGGAGGAAAGATCAGTTTTGGGGCTGTTCTATTGTCTCTGGTATTCATGGAGGTTGGGGTGCCCAATGGACCAAAGGATAAGATCTAGGAAGATCCCATGGAGAACAAGTCGCCTACAAAAAAATTCAACAAGTACTTGTGTGAAGGACTGATGACTAAACTAGTCAAATAGAGGGCTAAGAAGTGGTACGATAGGCTCTGTGTGGCATTTAAAGAAGAGTGGTGCATACCAAAGGATTTACCATTAGTGGTGGGTAAGGTAGTTTAGTTTTTTGTATACCAACATTTTTGCATAACACAATTTATGATGAAGGATGGGGGTTGGATCCCATGGTGCAAAATTCCATATGCCTCCACAACGAGGTATTTTTAGGCATCGGTTCCTAGGAACTCAGACGCGTTCTACCTAACATTCAATGTAGACAAGCTAGACTGCAACTACCACACACTGAGGAAGAAGTATGTATATATATAGGATGTAATGCATATATTGAAAGGATCATCTAAGATGTGTTGAGAATAAAGCCAATAATTTTGGCTATTGGAGACATTGGAGTAGCACTTGTGTACCTCCAACTAAATCCCAAGATGGAAAAAAATAAGTATGTGGAAGAAGAGTTTGTGCTCCAAGAGCCACCAAAGGGTAAGAATACCATGGAGAACATTCTAGTGCCTAAGCCCTCAAAGACAATCAAATTAGATGATGAGGAGGATGAGTGCAAGGATAGTGGTGGTTTGGAGCATAAGAGGAGGCATCCATCAAATAAATGAGAATCAGAGTGCATGACTATGCCAACTCATGGGAAAGAAGAAGAAGAGGATCCAAAAGAAGCTCAAGGAGAGTGTCACTTTAAAAGAGTATTTAGGCGAAAAAGGATTCAAGGTGCTGCTCCACAATTAGTGCATAGGTCACCTCGACTATCTCCACAGAAGGAGAAAACTGAGAAAAGAAGAAGGAAGTTAAAGTTGGGTGAAGAAGCAGAGGAATCCAAGGAAAGTGCACTAGGGTCTCCTACACCACCTGAATATGAGGAGGAACCACAGAGTAGGGAGGATCCAAAAGAGGAATCAAAGGAAGAAGGAAGGATGGATGGAGAGGAAGGAGAAAATGAGACAGAAGAAGCAATGCATGAGACTTCTAGGGGTATGTTAGAACAAACTCCAAATCTTGAATCTCCAATTCCTAAGGGGCCTAGATCAAAGAGAATGAGTGGAGAACACAATGCACCAATCATGGGCTATGCTAGGGACATAGGTAAGATTGTCCCCACTCGTTTCTAGAGCACTATGACACCAAATAAGTTATATGGCTGGGATTTGATGGATGAATATATGGCAACCATATACACAAGGAATTAATTGTCTTGGTTGATGCACATGCATATGGATGAACCAGACTTTGATGTGTGTGAGGAGTCGTGTGTGTAGAGGAGGTTGAAAAAGAATTCCCAAGATAGACACACAACAATAAAGCTTATTGTTATGTCTAATGAGCAAGTAATTAATGCATTGGTAAAGTTATCCATAGATGTGGCTCATAGGAACATGGATAAGGCAACAACCATCACGACACTGTGAGGTGAAATTAAAAAAAAGAATGCAGAACTAGCGTGCTTGATCTAGGAAAAGGACTTGGAATAGAATAAGAACCATGCCTTTTTCAACATAGAAAAGACTATTGGGGACCATGTACTGAAAGTGCACCCACATCTAGTGTCAAAGGTACTAGAATAATTTCCTTCAACAATGCACTATGTCAAGACTTTGGTGGATTTGGTACTTGAAGATGAAACCATGTGAATTACAACACCAAAGAATCCTGAAAAAGAGTCAGAAAGGGAAAGGGCTGCAGTGAAGAGAAATATTTCATCTTATGAAGGATTGCTGCAAGTACGTTGTGGGAAGAACTAAAGAAGGTAGACCAAGCCTTGAACATATGTACAGCTCCAAAGGCACTCATCAAAATAAAAACCCTAGAGGAGGACAATGAGGTCCAGAAAGTGATGAAGGAGGACACATTGGGCCACGTAGAAATATTAACACTAGTTAAACAGAAGCACGAGGACCTTGTAGCAGCACAAGAGCCATACAAGGATCGGCTCGAGGAGATTTGGAAACTCATTGCGTAGAAGATGGATTTGCTAGAGGGAAGAATGACTGAAATGTCTAGCATTGTGTTGGTCTTGCAGAATGAGAAAGGAGATATTGTGTAAGATCAACTGGATTCCATTGTTGTGGACATTCTAGAAAAATTAGAGGAAGCACTCCATGAGTGGTATACCTTGGTGGCCGAAATAAAGGAGGAATATCCCGAATTAATTTTTAAGGTTGAAGTGGATGAAGCTACAGAGTAACATTATTCTTTTATGCATATAGATTCATTCTTAACCTTTCCTTTCAGATTCTTTAATTCATTTTTGAGACAACCATTGCTGGGGCAGAAATACAATTAGTGTGGGGTAATGTTGAGCAGAGAATACTTAACAAAAGGCACACAAGAGGTCCGTGTGGGAAAATAGGACATGTTCAAAGGCACGAACGGATAAGGGAAATAGGTACATGGAAGATAAGTTCATATTTTTAGAGATGGCGTGCAGAGCACATAAATGAGGCAAAGAATTGTGCACCATGCATTAGCTATTTTTAGAGGATTGGCTACAAAGAAATTTGCATGGATGCAGGCTAAGAATAGGTTTATTACTGTCAGTTAACTAAAGGAATTCTATTGTTAGCACACTTGCATGTGGGGCTATGACTGTAAAAATCACATAGCTAATAATAGCATGCAACCTATTTTAGGATTGGATAAGCGGTGGAGGGAAATTCCCCACCCTTATAAATATGTATTGAATTGTGTAGTAGACAGATATAGAGAAAGAGAGCATAGACATACGTGTGAGAACTAGGGTATAGTGAGATTATGCTGCTAGATTTGTCACGCGCATGAGCGTATACTATTATTACTGTAAGAAACTTCTGTGTAATTTTCATATTTAATATAATGGAGGATATTGGTTGAATCTAAGTGTTAGTTCTGTGTGTATTTGGATCTAGTATGTTCTTGATTTCATCATGGTTAATACTTAGTTCTATTCTCCCTTAGATATAGATCTGACATGAATTTTAGAATGATGTATTAATGATGGAACTGCATGTATTAAGTCTTCATCATGCTAACATCCTGTAACAACAATCCTAAAGAGGGACCTAGTATCTTTGCTCTGTAGAATGATGTATCTTTCTCTAGACATTTACAAGATGCCCTATGGCTCTTCGGTCAACAATTCCAGACTTCGTAAATAAAAGTGTGGCGCTATGGGCCAATTGGTGAGTTTCCAATAACTCCCATTTTTTTATAATTTGCCTATTAAAATAATAGGTCTTAGCTTCCCAATATTTTCCTATTAAATATTAAATAGGACTTACTTTACAAAAATATTTCCTTTAAAAAATTATAAGGCCTATTTAAATAACTTGGAAGCTTTTAAAATCTCCTCGATGCTTTTGAATTGGATTAGAAGCTCAATGCCTTCGAATTCTGAAATGAATGTGTATGAGGGAACTTTTATAGCCTTTGAGCACTCGAAATATAAGGATAAATCATTTATCATTTTTTTTTATAATCCCATATAGGTAAACAAATGTTAGCCTTAATAAGGCTTTGAGTAGGTTAATAGGGATTAATTCTCTTTTTTAAGCTTTTAAATAAGATTAAGCCATACTTGAAAAAATCAACCCAATAATAATATCCACTCTTCACGTGGATGGAGAAGATTTATGTGGAGCAAATCTCACATTATATGCAAGCCTTTTTAATAGGCTTTACCCACCAAAATTTGTTTCCACGTGGACTTTCTAATCATTTTTGTCAAGTTTGACCAAAACTTTGACTGCTTATATATTTTGCATACGGACTCATATTTGGTCCATTCAAAATGTGTCATAAAAGTCTTTGTGAGCTATACACAATGGTGCTAATGTCAAATTATTTCAAAATCATCCATTTTCCTATTGACTAATGTTGACCATATGTTGACAATATGTTGACCAAACTTTAACTAGACACAATTTGCACATGCAGACTCTGTTTTCGATGTTTAAATATTCGATGGAAAGATCTCAGAGTCATCTTATGCATTGTGCTAATCATGGGAGATTTAGGGAACATATATCCTCCACATGGTCCTCTAGATCACACCTCCCCAATGGGAAAGGATTTTTGTCCCAAAAATCTTGTAAACTCCAAATCACGTTGTTCAGAAGAGATTTACACAATATTCTACCAACTCCGTAATCAACAAATGATGTTTAAAAATCTAGGATCCATGGCACTTGGGACCACTACCTCCTACTGTGCCACTCTAATATTTGAATAAGACCTCCACGCCTCCACTATATGGTGCTAATTTTCCCAATGAAACCTCAACGCTCCTAATGTGTGGTGTTAATCTTCTAGATATCTGACAACAAGGATCCCCTTTTACTCTATAACACAGATCCTAGCTCTGAGTTGATTTCACGTAGAATCCAAACTAGATTTGAAGGAACTCCATGTTAAGTAGAGCTTTGATTGATCCGATGTCAATGATGGATAATGACTTGTCAGCTTTTTAGACCTCAACGCCTCCAATGCACGATGCATAAGACACTCTTTTACAGACCTCAAGCCTGCTAATGCATGATGCTACAGTCCCTATTACAGACCTCAATGCTCTATGATGCATGATGCTAAGTCCTCTTGCAAGACCTCAAGCACTTCCAATGCACGACGCTAAGTCCTGTTGATCAACTTCCATTCTGAATGTGCACGGTCGCAATGCCTCTAACACTGAATGATGTTCCAAGTTGATCCTTTTTGAGCTCCTCGTTTTTGATCACACTAATATTAGGTGACTCCAACTCTGATGCACGATCACAATGCCTCTACATAGTACATGAAGTTCTGATCCAACGTCAATGCCAATGACTGATTCAACTACCATTCTGCTGCATGGTCACAATGCCTCTACACAGAATGAAGTTCTGAGCTGATCACCAATGAACTCAACTATCTGTCTACATAAATGGCAGATCAAATATCCAAGATTTATATGAGTTAATTCTTGTGTCCAAGCTGTAATAGGTACTCACACAGCTGATTGGGAGATATGTTTGGAGCATTAATCAAATTTTCTAACCAAGAAAATACACTGAGTATTGTAAACCTTTCTCTCAGCATTTTCTCACAATATCTGATCTCCAAACTTAATACTGCATACGATCCATCAATCTGAATTATGTAATATATAATTGAAAAATTGTTGACTTACCCATTTTAAAGGACTTTCACTTTCAGGTATTACCTGGTCCTGGGTTGAATTGTCAACTGGTGGTGACATAGAAAC
This sequence comes from Taxus chinensis, assembly GCA_019776745.2. Classification (NCBI taxonomy): domain Eukaryota; kingdom Viridiplantae; phylum Streptophyta; class Pinopsida; order Cupressales; family Taxaceae; genus Taxus; species Taxus chinensis. The sequence continues at coordinate 182,606,514 of CM034149.1, forward strand.
CTCCATTTGCCTTTAGCAATAGGCCTCCATTCCATCTTTGGCTTGCCATTACTCTGATGGCGAGATGGATGCAGTTTCCAGTCAATTTTCCACCTAGATGCCCATTCCTCTGGCAATGAGCACAAAACATTCCTCTTAATCTCCTTCTTCTAGGAATGAGGAACTCTTTCTGCCAATTCTCGACTCTGCATGATGAGATTGGTCTTTCTGATTTTCCCTTGTTCCTCATGAACGTCATCAACTTCTTCATTCAGTATCCATTTCTCTTCCAACATCTTAGCCACTAGAATGATTATGCAATCCATAAAAAGTACATGGAAAATAATTCCACATCTTCTGAAAATCATAACCATACTTCTTAAGCTGAAAAAGTGGATCATAAGTTTTCATTGTGCTTATGATTATGGTAAGAAACTAGAGGTGGAATCTCATTACCTCTTCACTGATTTCTCTTACCACATCTTGCATGTGATGACGAAGCACAACTTTCCTGCTCAGAATATTCTTGCAAGACTAGTGGGGTATTCACTTTGCTTTTAGAAGCTTGTCTCCCGTCAACGTTCTTGGAGCATTCTCCAATTTCCATTCCTGCACTAGGATAACCCAAACTTGCAAAATGAGGACGATCCTTCGACTTGTATTGGGTTAGCAATACCTTGGCCATTTTTTCCAAGTCCTCTTCCATCAAATCCCATTTTAATCTAGTAACTTGGATCCAATTCCTCTAGTATGATCTTTCAAACAAACCAAAGACTTCATTATCTGAATCTGAAACTAGAATGGGAGGAAGAAGAAGATTCTCATGGTGAATAAATTACAGTGTAATCATCTGACCATGGCCTCTGCATATGAAGTTGAAGGTATTTCCTTCCTCTGATCACCACATTGCAACCTTGCCAAGAGCTCATCCTTGGTTTTCAGCTTCCAATTTAAAACAAGCATTCTCCTCTTCTAGGGAGTAATACATGGATTGCAGGAGAGAGAGTTCTCTTCCTGGATCTGGTGATTATAAGCTTCAATTTCCTTCGAGCTTTTCCTGTTTAGACATCTTTCCCATAGTGCACTTGTACCCTATTCACATCAAATTGAACCAACTGCACCAACTTGAAGCAATCACACAGTCAAATCAACTGATTCTGATACCAAAATTTCTCATAGATTAGTAAGTTTGCAGGCCAATAACCTGCTCTAATACCAACTTGATCCAAAAAATCCAAGTCAAATTTTTTAATATATAACGACCTTTGGACCCCTATAGGCTTATTAAAAATTACCAATAAAAATTACTCCATTTTAAGAAAATCAATTTAAAATAATGCAAGACATATAAATGACAATTGCACACATGGATTGATTACGGAGTTCGGCAATTAGCCTATGTCTCCGGGTTCATGGTCGAACCGTTCCACTAGTCAAAACTTGTAAGTTACAATAGTTACTATTTATCAAGAAAACCTACTGGAATTTTACTTGCCTATAAAGTACACCAGTTCTTTCGAAGAACTTCTGATGATTAGTCGAATTGGTCCATCCTTCACCTTCCCTGATGCACAATCTCCTTTAGGATTTGATCGGCCCTTCCCCGATGCTATTTGCAATGCGACGCTATGGCACTCCGGTCGAACAATCCATAGGATTTGCAAGTAATTAGTGTGGCTCAATGGGCTTATTGGGTGAGTTTATAATTTACTCCAAATCACAAATATTTCGTCTACTATTTGCCTATTAAAATAATAGGACTTAGCATCCAAATATTTTCCTATTACAATATTAAATGTCGACTTACATCTACACAAATATTGCCTTTAAAAAATAATAAGGCTCAGGTGTGTCTCCACAACTTGGAAGCTTTAACAAATAATAAGCTTAGGGTGTGTCTCCACAATAAGCTTAGACAAATAATAATGCCTTGGGGTGTCTGTCCATTACATGTACATAATGGGTACCCTATCTATAACAATTTTAGGGCCCAAAAAATATGCACTTACATCAATTATCCCTTAGGCTATTTTTATAATCTCGTTTAGCCCGATAAACAAATTTTAGACTTAATAAGGGATAAAATGGGTTCCAATAGGGATTGATTCGCTTTTTTAAGCATTTTAAATGGGATAAATATCCATTTTAGTGGCTAAGGAGAGGGGGACCCAATTTTGAATGTCCATTCTTAATGTGGATGGATAATCCCAAATGTGAGCGGAAATCCCATATTATGGGTAAGCCTTTTTAATAACCCTTATCCACCTCCATTTGTTTTCACGTGGACTTTCTAATATATACGCATTTTTTGGCTTATAAGCCCCCAACAATCCGCTTAAATGGGTAAAACCTTAACCACAATGGTCCTAATTGCATGCCCCCACCATTCGATTCCCTGCCAAGTGTCATAGAAATGCACTTAGCATGTGGCGTGTTTATACTAATAGCAGCGCCACATATCACTCACCATATATATATATATATATATATATATATATACGTGGCATTTGGAATGGTGTCGTAAGTGGACTTGACCAAGTAAATAAAAATTCGACTGCTCATACCATGGGGTATCGAAATTAATTAACTCAGTCATCAGGTAGTCCACTTGTAAATGTCTCCTGATAGGTAATGTCAAGCGAGAGCTCAACGTAGTGATGGCAATGTCAAATGATGTCACAGTGTGATTCATTTTCCAATATTGACCAATTTTGACCAGAGTTGACTTTCCCGACTGTCTGAACTTTGACCAGACACCATATCTAGAGCATCCCGATGTCTGTTTTTCACATTCTCACAGTCGTTGGAAAGCTATCAAGAGTGATATTCTGCACTATGTTGACACCGTTTGGGGATGTTTAGGGAACATCTTTAGAAATGATCCCCTGATCACCCACACCATTAGCAAACCACATTCTGAAAGGAAATCACACTAAGGGAATGATCAGGAGATACAAATGTATAACATGTTCCTCTAGAAGGAAGGACTCCTTTACCACCGCTGTGACCTTAGCCTCTATATCCTCCACAAAAGCCTTTATTTCAGTTATCACCATTATTGTGCCCTTCATTATGCTACTCTACCTATTCCTTATATCCACTAGCTACACTAGTCTGCACACACCAATATCAATTTGCCTACATTGGATATGAAGTGAAAGTTCATTCTATTGTCAGTCAACAAATGTCATACAGTATGAGTGTTGCTAAATCTTACCAGCTATCATAGAACACATTCTTCCGAATTGGGTGCATCCTAAGAGAGAACAATTCCTACTACACACTCATGAGTCCAAATGACATAGATTATGAGATGTAGTCCAGCATCATGGTTGCACAGTTCAAAATCTACGAGGATAACTATCCTTGGTGTTTCCTTCTGACCTCCGCATATTCCATACTTCATATTCCATTTGATGTGGTTTCTGGGCATGAGCAAGTGAACTTAGCATTTTGTAGATTACATCCACCCTCAGTTTCTCCATAGCTGTAATCTACACCTGATAAAAATTAGATATACCTTAGTGTCCATACCTTGCAACTCATTAGACCTCATATGCATAGAGTTGCTTCACATTCACTGTGTTGCATGGATCCAAAAAGTTGTCTTTAGTGAGATAGAGTTCCCTTCTGACCAAAGTCCCAAGCAATCCATGTCCAAAAAACTTCATTCCTGCATGTTGACTAGGGTGTATATCAGTAAGCACGAACGATGCTCTGATAAAAAAGTATTTAAAATGCACATCACATTCCTAAACACTTTCTAGATCAAGCCCAAGTTTAATGTCCTTAAGCAGCACTGATAATTTTCTTTCTCAAATCTCTAGAATATGGAAGTTTCAGACTAGATTTTATTAGAATGAAAGTGTCATCATTATATCTTACCGCAGTCTATATGTCAGTCATTTACATCCTTGTACTCAACTATAGCGTGTGCCCTAATAAGAGTAGTATTTTTGTTAAATCATTTGGTGAATCACCTTCTTATCTGAAGTGGTGATTCCTTCTTAGTGTGCCATCAGCAATCTATCGCACTTCCTGTGACATTCATCTATAACATCTTCAATATCCTTCTAATACTTTTGGCAAAGTTTTTGGCATGAGACATACTACGGCTAATAAAATTATTGAGGTTGATGTATGGGTTGTCAGGGATGTGGGCTCTTTATGTCCTCCAGATGCCAGAACTACCCATCAATGTGCTCACCAGTCATTTCACTCCATCCACCTATGACTCCACCTGATCCACTTGATCCACAACTCTCATGATTTTCCTATATCCTCCTAACAGTGGGCACCGTACTAAGGGTAGATGTACTTCCTTGATGAAACCCAATAGTAGTACCTATAAAATGAAATCTTCATGACCTCTCTGCAAAGTTGTACCTAATATTTGTCATAGATTAGAGGCTTCCCGATGTTCATACGCACCCACACTCTGAAAGCTGATGATGTCACCAGCAAATATTCCTCTAATCAGTCCCCCCAAAAAAAATGTCAATCGTCTAAAAAATGCTACCACGTAGGTGTATGTGTTTTCTGATGCACTTCTATACCTCAAAATAAAATGATGATCTATCCATGAAGCTACCTAAATTACCTATCACTCGCCTGCTTATCAATGGCATTATCTATATTAGACCTGGAACACCATGTGCAAGGGCTAAGCTGCCAGGGGGATCAGATGCGTGTCTATGGTCCTTACTCTAGGAAAATTCCTCCTTTTACTGATGCTCTCATTAAAGAATCCTCAAAGGGGATTCTCTCACAGCTGTGATTTCACTAAGTGGGGGAGATGCCTGATGCTCCAACTCCTTACGTCTCCATGCTGAGGCTTGAAATGTGTTCACAAGACTATCATCCTCTGCAACTCCATAGACTCCTCAATTTCAATGTTAAGCTTCTCCAATTCCCTCTGACCATGGTTTCGTCATGCTTAATGCCACCTGTTTTTCTTTCTACAGATCATCAAGGTCCGCTAAATCTTCTACATGATGGCTACCTGAACATACCATTGTTTTTTACCCCTAATCGTATGGTGGTATATTTCTGCATAGACCTCATTACTTGTAGGTGCTCTAAATTGAGCATGACCATCAAGATCTTGTCCCATACTTGACTAAAGGAATACATTCATAATGTATGATCAATCTAGTGCTTCGCATAAAACATAAAACTCAACAACTATGTCAGACTAATAATACTGTAGACTACTGATATCATACTCACCCAGTATAAGTGCACACCTATGACTACCACTCCTACCAATGATCTTACAACACGCGTTTAATGGTACATCTGGATCCACCCATAAAACAACATCCTTGGTAATATTCCTATGTCCAAACCCTTGGATAATGCTAACTCCAATGACTTTTATGAAAATGTGTATGTTGTACAACTTAATCATGACACATTGCATATAGGAAAACTTTACTCTTATCGAAATAGATGTAGTCACATAGCTTCAATGATACGAATTATCTTCCACCCACTTGTGCACTATTGAATATCAGGTCAAAGAATCATATCTTTCCATGCTAATGACATGATAATTGTCCTTCAGGTATACTTTCAATATTCAATGGACATCATACCAGTTACATTGATCTCGCCAAGTACACTCATGCAACATCGATGGAAAAAAATTTCACATGAAGAGGTTCCAAAAACGGAACTCAAAATGTACTCACATTCCATTTGATCCCACTTTCAATCTGACATAGTTTGCATGCACTGAACACTTCATCTCAGACTAGGATCTGATACTTACTCATCTCAAAGTGCACAAAGCTACTCAATCTCCTCACCTTTATCAGGGATGTGTAATTTTTAATTTTTTTTATGGCCTCTGCATATTCCACTTATCAAAGTCTTATATTCCACCATAATAATTAGATCTTCATCCAGTTCACAATTGGGCAAACTTGGCTTGACTACAATGGTGAAAGCATATTAGATCAAATCATAATTAAGATCACATTTTCCATGCCTTTTGGCTGCATTTTTATTTGCAATGATTCATTCCTTGGCTATTCTCAAAATCTCACCCACTAATATCCGCACGATTGTCCATAACCACCTTTCGATGATGAAGAATATGTTATGGGCATGTAAAATTTATGCCAAGAAATCTCTTTATATGATCAACCCCACACTATTTCTTGTTATATTTCTAACCCAAATCCAATAGGCTATGATCCTAACACTGATGATCTCTTAGATGAATTCACTTGATCCTTCTACAATCACATACTTAGGGGTCATCAAGCTTTCTCCCTCTAATCCTATTCTCATAAGATCTCTATTGTATCTACTATTACGCTTCATGATTCACATATCATCTTTCTCACTAATATTACACACTTTATATCATCATTACCCTATGAGGCACTCTACTTTCACAGTTCATAAGTGACTACTGAGGGTCTAAATATGAAATGAACCTCACCAATTTCACTTTTCATGCTCTATGCTTCATGGTCTATCTTTCTAGCACACACTTTCAAACCATTTCTTGATGATGCAGTCTTGTTATATGGTTCATTCTTGATTGTTGATGGGTATTTTATAAATTAACCTCATCTCCTACACATCTGCTAGGAGGCATGCTGATCCTATCACATTCACACTTTGCATACCATTCTGTCCCACTCACATATTACATTTACATATTTTGGTTGCATCTATTTTGCTGGCTTATTCCACTTACATGCTACACTTTTCTTACTATGATAGTCAGATACTCAGTATGTCATTATCTTTATCATATACACAGGCACATTCACTTGGTCTCTAGTTGTGAATGTGGATTTCTTACAAGTGTTTACATGTTGCAATGATGATTAGCATTGTACCTTTTACCAATCCAACTAAGGCTCTTAGAGGGCATCTACATTTCATACTCTCACACATTACAAGTGTTATTGTTTCATCATTTACTAATTTTATTTTCTAGAACATTACTTTCCACTGATACATACATTCTTTGACATACTTTTTATCTTACTAACATGCTAACGGGTGTTACATGTAAAGAATTTTCTTTGTAGGATGTTGGCAAGAAAATTTTTTGAGGAAAAATTTGTGGGTTTATTACCAACGCTTTAGGATTCTAAGTCCCTCTACTTAATTGATGCAGATGTCAGATATGCATGCATAAGTGAAAGTGAGTTTCTCTGGATGGCCTTACGGTTGAGGATCCAATAAGGGCACTCCACTGACCCTGTGGCAAAGCTAGAAATATCTTGCTAGGGAAAACTTTATCTATAAAGAGGGGAAGGGGAGTGAGAAATGAGGTAGGAGAAGTAATGTTGCAGGTAGAAAATCAAATTCCTACACACACTAGTCAAAAATTTGAACACATGCATTCATGAGAAGAAATAACTCTACAAATAACAATAAGACCAAATAGAATTTATTGATCACAAAGTATCAAGAAACCCCTTAGTCAAAGAAATCTAGAAAATCCTTCTTCTTGTATTGATTGCTTAAACAAAGTTGTACATAGTGTGGGAATGGAAGAATTTGGCTATCTCCTTTGTTCTCTCAATGCACTCTTGAGTTTACAAAATCAATCATCAACCCTTTGATATGGGAATGTATTTACCATTTATTGAATGAGAGATGACTCATCATCTACCCCAATGGCTTTTCATATGTCCTCATGTAGCTAAAAAATTTCAACTTCCTAGGAGAATATTAAGTCCCTTTTTATAACATAAAGGTGACTTTTACATTAGAAGCATAAAGTTGTTTTTTTTTTTAATTTCATCAAAGGAAATCTAAAAATTGCACCCCTAACGAAGAATTAGAACATGGAGGAGAGAGAAAGTAGGAGAGAAGAGAGAAGAGAAAGAAGGAAGAAGGAGGGGGAAGAAATACTAGTGACGAATAATTTTCCTTCGATGAAGTCCACATTTCCTTCTAGATGACCCGATGAGATGTTCCAATGTAGTGAAATTTGCATCTCAAACTCTTTACACCCTAATAAATTCCTTCAAATTATCTCACGAATGCTTTCCAAGTTGAATGAATTGTTTCTCCGATGACCACAAATCCCAACTGGCATATGATATACATGTGACCTAAACCATGTAGTGAGTGTCAAAAAACACTTTTAACTTACCTGAGATGGATCTTGAATGCCCTGTGAGAAATTCCTATGATGATATCACATGATGATGTTGACCTGAATGATCATCCCTCTATGTCATGTTGTGCCAAAATTGCCCTTTGAGTGTAACTTACTATTTTTAGTAAGTGCTCAGATGGGAGACTTACTATTTTTAGTGAGAGGTGCTTTTTGCCTCTTCTTGACCATCCTGATACGATGAACTCCCTCATCCACTCCTATGCACACTACCTTCACCTCATCCGCTTCTTGGGGTAACTTACTATTTTTAGTAAGCACCTATATAAGGGACTTACTATATTTAGTAAGTGGTCATTTTAACTGTTTTCCACTCTAGATAATCATTCTGGCTTCCTAGTGATCTTCAGTGCACACTACCTTTTCCATAGCCGCTTTTGATGATGAATTTCCAAACATAATGAATTTGTATAGGAAAACTTACTATTTTTAGAAAGTGGAATTCCACTGATCAGTTTGCAAAAAAACATATTTTGTTAGACTAGGCTCATCATCATTATCACGTCCTTCGAATTTCATTTGATTTTTCCCACTAGAATGCTTGGAAATAAAATTTAAAATTTTCACCTGGTAGTGGCTTCAAGCACGAAGCTGCCATGGCCGCCATTAATGGTGCTCAAAATGCGTAGGTCTATTTTTTGTCTTCGTTTGTGATGAAAACAACTCTATTGTGATAAGTTTTTCATTTAGAGTTAGTGTGCAATTTTTTAGCTCGTTTCCATTTCCGCATTGATGGGAAATCCGACAAATATGAGCTAGTGCACGAAATGGGGTTTTTGTTAGAATAAATTATTCAGGGCACCATTCGACCTCCCATTGGTTGCATCTTGATTGTCTTGAAAAATGTGGAAGTCTGCAAAATACGGCACCTCAATCTGACTTGTATCTTGCAAGATATGAAGATTTTTCGATTGATTGACTTCATGGTTATCTAGCAAAAAATCTTCATTTTCTCCTCGTTCTTCATTTCTTCGACACTTTTGTTCAATATTTCCCCTAATACATTGTATTTTCATGCATTTGAGTGTTTATATTTTGTGGTAGAGCTGGTTCAAAGCATCAATGGTAGACTGGGTGTGAGCGAGCAATGGTGGACATGTTACAGAGCAATGGCAGGGTGAATTGTGAAGAAGGAATGGGGGGAAATAATGGCTAAGTGCCTAACTTAAATTATTCAAAAAATGCACAGAAGGGGCTGGGAAATTTTTTATGTCCCGGATGTCCCTCACTTGAAAGGGATGGGAGGGACATCAATTTCCACGGTTATCAAGGTGATGATACGTGACGGAGATCCAACGACATGGAATGAAGGCTTGACATGCACCTGGGGGCTGGAAATTCTCTCTTGAGAGGTCACATGAGTGACTAGGATTATCCTTAGGGTATGGGTTCATTTTTCCATGTTTTCAAAGGGACGTGAGGGACATCAAATTCCACAGTGAGCAAGGTGATGACACATGGTGGAGATCCGACGATGAAGGTTTTAAGCTCCCGCAAGCACCTAGGGCCTCAACTGGAAATCCTAGAGGTCATATGTGGGTTTAGAGGGCTTCAAAGGGACTGGGTTCATTTTCCCAACCTTGATTTCCCTGACCTTGAGGGATGCCTGGGACATAAATCCCGCCAAGCTCCTAGAGCTGAAAATGTGACTAACTCCCGAACCTTGAGGACAAATCAAGACGGCAATATCTTGAGCTCCCGATGGATGTTTTTGATGAAAATTTATATGATATTGACTGGAAACAGTGTTTTGAATCCAATGGTTGGCCTCTCGTGTCTTAATAATTTTAATGATCCCTGAAAAATTGGAATTTTGATTTGGTACTCCACTTGTGCCTGAGAAAAATTGCTTACAGACCTAATGCACCAAAGTGTTGTGAAAAAATTGATTCCACTATATTGTAGGTATTGGAATTTTCTTTTTGGATATGTATTTTTTTCTCCTAACTCCATCTAGAGCTCTTGAAATCACCTTTACAAGCTCAGTGGCTGTTTTGGCATGTGCACTGATTAGGCCTGTGAACCCTAATTTTGGAAAAACTGACCCAACTTCTTCGATCCCTTCTAGAATCTTCCTAAATTATTTCCATGATGTCCCAAAATCTTTGAATCACCTCCATGTCTACTTTGGGTTTTTTGTTATGCTCCATGGGGTTTCTACAGCCCTAGGAAGGCCAATGATAGCCCTTCCCACAACCACCTGTAGCTTGCAATTTTTAATGAACTCCTAAAATCACCTAGGGGGAATGAATGAACTTAACTAAATCACCTAGGGGGATGATATAATGTTAATCGAGAGGTCACGTGCACTGACTGGATGGACACAGGGTGTCTTAGAATGATAGGACTTGAAAAAATTAACACAGGGGTATTGTTGTCATGCTCGGGAATTGTTAATTTCCTTATTGTACATTTCAATGACAACACAGGACTATGTGCCACCATGATTATCTATCACAATATTATTTACATTGTTTACTAGTGTATGTTATTGTTTGCGAGCTATGCCTTATATCTTGTTTTCAATCATTGTATGTTTTTGGCCACTTCAACCCTGATTGTCTTGTGACATTGTGAGCGATGTCCTATGTATGAAACCCTCTTTTCTCGGTATAATTTGTTTAGATACTTGCTTGATTACATTTTCTTCTATTACATGTCTTTCTTGTAAATTTTTCTACTATAACATGTTACTATCCACTTTTTTTCATGTGCCTTGGTTTCTACCATGCAAATACCCTCCCCCCAGTAGGGATATAGTATAACATAGCCTTAGGTCCTCTTTTTTGGGTCGCACAATCCTATACATGTCACATGTAACCAAAACAAGGGGGAATACATTGGGTGAAAAAATCACCCCTACAGTAGCTCAGAGCTATAGTACAGATCTACATAGTATAGAAATAACACAAGTTACAGTCACAAAACCGGCCCAGAATCAGACTTGGGTCAAAATAACAACAGAGACACCAACACTCAAACTAAAACAACAATGCCTGGGTGCACGTGTCCTCCTTGGGCTCTAATGTTTTAGGGGCACACACAATCAACTTATCATATCAACACAATCTACATAATCCTTCAGATCATTTTTGTAGATATAATTACAAACCTTCAGTTAAATAATGTTTGTAATCTCTTTCAATCGGTACAAATCAGAACTAATTCAAAACAATCAGGATAACAAGAACAAAACAAGGATGTACCATCTGTAGTGGTGCTTTTCAGGTGGATTCATGGACAGAGAGTAACACTAGACCTCTATCCCCAAGACTTTCTCATTGGCCTAAGATCACCTCAAAAATTCACACTTGGCATGAGATCACCTAAAAAACTCACACTTGGCGTGAGATCACCCAAAAAAACTAACACTTTACTTGAGATCTCTCAAAAAACTCACTCTTAGCGTGAGATCACCTAAAAAATTGCTCTTCACAACATTTTAGGACACTTTTTTATCCTTTACACTCTTTTTACATCATTTTCACACTTTCCTTTTACTACTACTTTGTCACACTTTTACATACTTTTGCATACTTTACACAATTTTTTCATATACATGAATTTGATTACTCTTTCGCTCTTCTTTTATAGGTTTATTCTTAATACACAACAATAAGCAGCCTACAACACCAAATAAAATAACAAAAATAGGTACACCATAACACATATGCTTCACCCCTATGTTCACTTTCCTTTCCTAGTCTCCACGCTTCAATTGTCCTCTCGGCATGCATTTCGTTGCACGTTCTGCAAGATCATAAGGTATGCATGATACAGCCTAGAATTTAGCAATACAAGCCCAAGCGCACTGGCACATCACTCAGCCTAGACTAAGCACTCACCTGAAGCACACAAAGGTACTAGGCCCCTCTTTAGGGTTGTTATTACAAGATGGTAGCATGATGAAGACTTTAATCATTTAGATCTATGACTAATAAATCATCCTATAGTGCATATTCAGATCTAGATCTAGAACATAATAGACTTAATAGATAACCATAATGAAATCAATCATGCAATACTGAATTATAACCATGATAACACCTTGTTTCAGTCCATAATCTCCATTATATTAATTGCAGTAAATACAAAAAATCTTCCTTATAATCACATTAGTATACGCTCATGCACATAATATATCTAGCAGCATAATCTCACTATACCATAGTTCTGACATGTATATATATGCTCTCCTCTCTTTCTGTAGATATATATCTCTCTCTCTACATAGTTTACTACATACTTATAAGGGTGGGTACTTTCCCTTCACCATTTATCTAATCCTAAAATAGGTCGTATGCTATTATTAGCCACGCACCGTTACAAAAATAGGCTTACATGCAAGAGTGTTAACAATAGATCTCCCTTAATCAGCTATCCATTTTCCATTCTATCTTTATCCTGCATCCATGCAAAGTGCTTTGTAGCCGATCATCCAAAAATATCCAATGTGTGACGCGTAAGTCTCGAATTGGTTTGAGTGCTCCACACGCTATCTTCAAAAATAGATCCTCATCATAAAAATGGCTAAGTCCCAAATTTGTCTCTATTCTATGCATGATCCTCTCTGATGGTTATGCGCCTTTGAATGCATTATGCTCTCCCGCATGATCCTTCTGTATTTTCTTCACTAAGTGCCAGAATCTGACTGACCAACCTTACCCCACACTAGTTTCATTTCCACCCTGATAATGGTTGTCTCCAAAATGAATCAAATAATATGAATAGAAGAATAGAAAGAATTTTGATGAATAAAATAATGTCTTTAACCTACAATATCTTTTGTTACAACTTGAATAATCAATTCAGGATATTCTTCTTTTATCTCCACCTCTAAATTCTACTAGTCATTGAGTGCATCCTCTGCTTTCTCTGGAAAATCCACTACAATTGACTCTAATTCAACCCTTGCAATCTCTCCCTTTTCATTCTGTAAGACCAACACGATGCTATACATGCTAGTCATTCTCCCTTCCAACAAGTCCATCTTTTGAGTGATGAGTTTGTCAAACTCATCCAGCCTTTCCCTGTGAGGTTCCTGAGTGGCTGTAAGGGCCTCACACTTCTACTTAACAAGTTTTAACCATTCTGCGTGGCCCAATGTATCATCCTTTATGGCCTTCAGGACCTCATTTTCTTCAAAAATAGTCCTTGTCCTTATAATGGCCTCTGGCACTATACAAATATTCAGCACTTGATCTGCCTTCTTGAGTTCCTCTTGCAAGCATTGAAGCAACCCTTCATATGATGTAATCTTCCACATCATTGAAGCCTTTTCTCACTCTGCTTCCTATGTTGGATCCTTTGGTTCTAGCATGTGTAGAGGTTCATCTTCAAGCACTAAGTCCACCAATGTACTGACATAATGTATTTTTGAAGGAAACGTCTTGGGTACCTTTGGCTCTAAGTGTGGCCTAGCCTTCATGACATTATCACCAATCTCCTCTGCCATGTTGATAAACACATCATTCTTCTTCTGTGCCAAGTATTTTTCCTATTTTAGGCACGCTATCTCCTCATCCTTAGTCTTGATATCCTCCCTTGGCACCCTGATTATGGCAGCTTTATCCATATTCCGACATGTGACTTTGATTGAGACTTTCACCAAAGTATTAATCATCTGTTCATCTGACATAACAATAGGCTTTACTGTCATGTGTCTGGCCTGAGGTGTCTTTTTAAACCTCCTTGACATGTATGAATCCTCACACACATAAAATACTAGTTCATCCATGTGCGTATGCATCAACCATGACAATTGATTCCTTATGCACACTGTTGTCATATCTTCATCCATTAACTCCCAGTCATATAACTCCATTTATGCTATTGTGCTCTAGAACAGGGGTAGAAAATTTTACCTGTGTCCTCGATGTAGCCCATGGCTAGTGGAATATACTCCCCACTTGTTCTTCTTGATCTAGGCTACTTACGAACTTGGCCTTCAAGATTTGGAACTTCTGTTTCTATGTCATGAGTAGTCTCGGTTGTTGTCTCATCTATCCCTTTTTCTTCCTCTTCTTCATCCTTCATTTCTTCATCTTTTTGTTCTTCCACGTTCTTTGGAGGTATAGGAGAATTGGGCATGATTTCCTTCGACTCTTCTGCTTCCTTATTCAGCTTTAATTTCCTTCTCCTATTCTCGGTTATCTCCTTCTGTGGAGAGAGTTAAGGTGATTTGCGCACTGTTTACGGAGTAGCACTTTGGGTCCTTGTTCTCTTGAATAATCTCTTGAAATGGCGCTCTCCTTGGACTACATCGAAGTCCCCATCATTTTCTTCTTGTGGCTAAGGTGGTGTAGTTACGAGCTCAGCTTCATCCTTATTCGGAGGTTTTCTTCTACCTCTATGTTCCAATCCACCACTATCCTCATGCTCCTCTTATTTATCATCAACCTGAATTGTTTTTGTGGGTTTGGGCGCTGGACTATTTTCCATTGTATGCTTACCTTTTGGCATCCCTGGGAGCATGAACTCATTCTCCACATACTTAGTGTTCTCTAGCTTGGGTTTGAGTTGTAGGTACACAAGCACTACTCTGGTGTCCCCAACTTCCAAGATTACAGGTTTCATGATTATAATATCTTAAATAAGTCTTTCAATGTATGTATTACACCCTGGATATGCATACTTCTTCCTTAGAGTTTGGTAGTTACAATCTACCTTATCTGCATTGAAGGTTAAGTGATCTACATCTAAAAACTGATGAACTGATGCCTATAAATATCTTGTTGTGAAGGTGTACGGTAGTTTACACCATGGGCTCCAAGCCCCATCCTTCATAGCAAATTGCGCAATGCAAAAATGTTGGTATACTGCAAACTGAACTGCCTTACCCACCACTGAAGGAAAATCCTTGGGTATGCGTCATTATTCTTCAAACGTTGCACAGAGTCTATCATACCACATCTCCACCCTCTACTTAAATGGTCCACTCATTGATCCATTACACAAGTACTTTCCAAATCTTTCCATAGGTGACTTTTGTTCTTTGGGGTACTCCCAAATCTTCTCTTTTGACCCATCAGGCATGTCAATCTCCATGAATACTAAGGACAATAACACAACGCCAAATCTTATTCTATCACTTGTCTACATTTCTTTGATTATTGTCTTTGTTATGTGATCTACAATATTGTAGGCCACTCCTTAAGACATCTTCTTGGTGATGTGTAACCACATTGTGTTTACCTAAGACCACCTTCATTGGTCATTCAACTTTGTCACAAGATGTGCAACTTCCTACACTAATGCATACTTTTTCAACTTGCCAATGTCCATGTCGCACAGACCCTTAGTATACCCCATCTCCTTCCTCATCTCCAAGATTGTGGCCTTATCAGTTAAATAAATATCCAGATCCAACCCTGAGGCCCTTAGTCCTGTCACTGTTGAAATCAAAGTAGAAGTGATTCTCACCTTCCGTCTAGAAAATTAGAATAAGTCCTCATGGACTCTTCTCATCAGCCATGAATATAATGGTTCATACTTCCCAAAATATGGTAGCTCATACAGCTGGTAGACTATATTCTACTTCAACAACTTCTTACTAGCATCATCGTATATTGGCATATCCCTCTATTGTGCACTTGTTCATTTTCGGGCTCAAAAACACATCGAGCTCCTTCTTATTGTCTGATTTTTGATGGTTGTAATCATTGATTTTACATTGGCGGATATGGGAATCCCATTCTTGTCCCACAATCACACCCTCCAAATACTGCATTTCTAAAAAATTACTCTCAGGAGTAATTTCTTCTTCCATTTCAACCTTCTTCTTCCCTTTATCTCCTGCTACGGGTGCTTTCTTCGATGCCATTTGAAAAATCTCTCTTTTCTTCCCTCTATAATCGAGTAAGTAAAAAACCTAGCTAAAATCTTCATGCCCTATTAGAAATTACGTGCCCTAGATCATTTGTAAAGCATCTGCTTCACTCAAACCCTTCACCTATGGGAATGCAAGCTTCTCCTACACATAACCCTTCTCTCCACATCTGGTTTCACACTCTTCGCACCCCAGCTTGATCACTTGGCTCATTCACACTTAACCCCAAATTCTCTCAATTGCAATAGTAAAAATGAATGCGCATCCCATCCTTATATAGAATTTCAAAAAAGTTAGTGCATTTATTACTCCTCCACCTACCAACAATCCTCTCCTTAATCGGCCATTTTCATTATGTTTGCATGGTGCATCTTCATGCCCAAGCTATAACCTTTTAGCGTGCCCTCCTACCTTTTGGCTATAGACTTCTCTTTAGTGTGCTTCCATGTGCCTAAGTACCTCATCACTGCACCTTCCACTAGTAGTCTTTCTGGCCTCTTCTTACCTCGCATTATACTTGCTTCTTCATTCCTCTCTATCTATGGTCCCTGAGTCTAGAAGAAATCTCTTTTTTTCAAATTTGAATAACATCCATAGATAGTTCCTTTCATGTGGAATTATTTCCATCAGTCTTGTACCTGGATATCAACAACCTACCCCACACTAAGGGTATGTATAGTCCTCTGTGCATAAAAATTATTCAAATAGTAACTAGCTTCTGGCACGTAAACATGCTTATTACACAAACACACCAACTAAATTGACAAAAGCATAGCAACAAAGAAGGAAACACATTAAGGGAATGTAGAATTAAAAACCTGATCTAAATGGTAACAATGGCTTATTACAAACACCGAGAAAACTTATTTATAGTAGGGCTTCAACCTACTCCCATTGAAGTAACCAAGTAATTGTATTCCATTAAGGGCCTCTAACTGGAAAGTTCCTAATTCGAGTACGCGAGTGATAACATACTGTCCCAACCAATGTACCTTGAGTTTTCCTAGATGGCACAAAAACTTAAAATCATAAAGGAGCACCATCTGTTCTATCTCCAACTTTTAATCCCTGATGTTCCTGTCATGCCATGCTTTCTTCCTGGCCTTCTCTTGTTTTTGACTCCAACATGCTACGACTCATCGTTCATCCCAACTTGATTAACTTTTCAATGTGTTCTTCTAATGTTTGCTCATCAGCAAGACCTCCAGCACATGCAATATGTAAAGAAGGTAACATAAACCCCCATAGGAAGAATGGCTTCTTTGCCAAACACTAACTGAAATGGTGTGGCTTTGTTCAATAGTTTATATGTTGTTTGATATGCCCCAAAGTACTATAGATGCTTTATCATCCCAATCCTTTCTTCCAACATCATAGTTTTTTGTCAATGTCTGGTTCAAAATTTTATTGAAAGCCTCAGCCATCCCATTTTCTTGAGGATGATAGGGTGTAGTCTTATGGTGGTGTAATCATGAATTCATCCAATAAAAATTCTGATTATCTCATTAAGAAAATTTGTGCCCCTATCATTGGTCAAACTTAAAGGACATCCATACCTTGTAATAATTATTTCCCAAAGAAACCTGGCTATTATGGCTGATGTACAATCCTTTGTAGGTTTTACTTCTACCCACCTTGTCAGATAATCTATGTAAGTTATGATGTAGCACAATCCAGTTCTACGCGCAACTGGTGAAATAGGACCCACAAAATCTATAGCCTATTTCTCAAATGGTTCGGCACTAATAATGGGTCTTAGAGGCATTTCATCTCATTGACCTAGTTTTCCAAGACATTGACAATGATCACAAGCCTTATATAATTCCTTACAATCTTTATACAAGGTCTCCCACCATAATCCAGTGAGTAGAATCTTACACGCAGTGTCATCACCAACATAATGGCCACTTACAATACCATCATGAGCTTCATCCATAATATCTGTGCGCTCATGTTCTAATACATAACGGTGTAATACCTCATCTCGTCCTAATTTTTACAAGTCACTACTGATTAACATATAGGGGCTGCATGTATAGCAAGTTGTTCATTCTCTAAGGATTTCATTTCTTATGATGTCATCCATGTTCGTAGAAAGACAACAATGCCCTCTAGTTCTGATGGCGTTGGTTGTAACCTGTATAACTATGCATCTGGCGTGGTATCTTCAATTACATGTGCTTCTTCTCCTGATTGTATTCTTGAAATATGGTCTAGTCCAGAATTACTTTTCCCTGGTTTCACCACAACTATGAAATAAAATTCTTGAAATAAGAGCACCCATCAACATATGTGCCCTTGTAGAATGGGCTTATTACCAGATACTTCAATGTAGAGTGATCTGTATAAAATACGAATGATGTAGCTTGTAGTTACTGTCAGAATTTATGTAGTGCATAGATCATTGACAAAGCTTCGCGCTCTATAGTTGTGTAATTTTGTTCTGCATGAGTCAGCTTTCTACTAGAAAAACAAATAGGATGATCTACAATACCTTCTCCAGGTTGAGCCAACACTGCGCTAATGGTCATGTGAGAGGCTTCAACATGTACATGAAAGGGTTGGCCCCATGAAGGAAAACATATAATAGGCATGGTAGTAAGTTTTTCCTTTAATGTCTCGAATGTGTGTTGCTACGGTTCTCCCTAGTAAAACATACCTTCCCCTTTCAGTAAATCCTCCAATGGTGTGACAAATTTGGCATATATGTTGATAAACTTTCTGTAATATCTTGTATGACCCAAAAATCCATGCACTTCACTCTGATTGGTAGGCTCTATTAGTCCTATGATGACTGCAACCTTGGCTGGATCAACCAACAAACCTTCCTTGTAGATTATGTGTCCTAGAAATATCCCAAATGGTGTAGAAAATAAGCACTTCTTGATGTTCAATGAGATACTCAACTATCTACATCTTTCAAACATTAAGTGTAGATTGTCACAATGATCCTTAACTAATCCATACACCATCCAATCATCTAAATATACCTGTAAGAAGTTGTGAATAAATTCCTTGAATGTTTGAACAACTATGCACAAAAATCTAGCAGGTGCATTTTTCAGACCAAAAGGCATTAAATTATAGGTAAAACTACCCAATTCAGTAGTAAACGTATTCTTTTCCTAGTCCTAATGGGCAATCCAGACCTAATGATACCCAAAGAACCCATCTGTAAACGAATACTTTTCACGCCCTACAATGCCTTCTAGTATTTCCTTAGTGAATGGTAGATGAAAGGGATCAGTCACACATGTAGCATTCAGCTCCCTGTAGTCCATGCAAATCCTAATCCGTCCATCCTTCTTGATACTAATCACCATTGGACTAACCCATTCTGACTCATCAAGGGGCTTGATAATTCCATACTTCAACATTTTTTCAATCTCTTCTTTGAACTTGTCATGAAAGTTGGGGTTCATCCTGCATGGTCTCTTTCTAACTAGGTGTGCACCCTCTTTAAGTTTTATCTTCATCTCCCCTAACAATTCATTCATGCCTTTAAGTTCATGTTACCCCCTATGGAATAAGTCGTGATAATCCCTTAGTAACTCTATGATTTTTGCCACTTCAGAGTCTGACTAATAGTCCCCAATTACGTATTCCTTAGGCTTAGCCTCTCATCCTATTGGGTTTTAAAATTACACTTTAAAAAACCACAGTCATGGGATAACAAGTCCCTCCTCTTTAATGGGAGGCGTTCCCTTATTGAAAGCAAGCAGCAAAACTTATATAAAAATGTACAACTTTTAAAGTGTGGATACCTGATATTTTGAAGTGTTTTATGCCCAAAAGATTATCAATATGAAAGAATAGAACTAAGGAGATGAGAGAGGAAGAATATAACAATACTTTCAAGTAATATAGATAGCAGAGTATAACCTTATGCATATTGATAAAAGGAGATACAAAATGGAATCATTCGTGTTTATAACAGATATAATTTCACAGACACAAAGTTCCCAAAATCATATTAACAAGAACACAAAGTTTCTTAGCATGCAAAGATGGATGATTCGCAAATTTAAACAAGGAAAGATAGAATAGCAGAGGAAGAAAGGGAGAAATTTCTATATTGATTACTTTCAAATTTATTACATCTACAGAGTACCAAGATCCAACCACTCATAATGACATGGATAATCCATTAAATAATCCTCAAAAATGGTTACATTCAGTTTCTTGGTTCTTGTAGAAGCGTTAATGGTGGTAAAAACCGATGCTCTATAATGTAGCCATTAAACCTACTTTGTAACTTCAAATATGAGTCATCCACGTAGAAAATATATAAACGAAAATGGTCCTGAGGGAAAACTTTTATTTTTTGTGCCTTTTAGAGAAATGGCACTTCAGAACATTTCGTCCTGCCCATCCACTTTTGATACGGGCTTGACACGTGGCTTTACTTGAGTAGGGACGAAGTCACTGCTCACTTTTACAATTTTAACTCTTTTCAAATAAAAGCTCAAAAACTCAAAGTTCTCCACCAACCCTCCTCTCTGCTTTGAATTTTCAATGCAAGCTCAAGACCCCAGCGGAGTCATGGATCATTTTATAACTTTTAACTCTCTTTTTGGAAATAAAACCAAAATTCCCAAATTGCTCCAATGGCCCATCTTCTTGCTTTGAATTTTCAACGCAAGCATCAAAATGTGGCTTCACCTAGGTGCCAGTAGGGTTGCGCTTCACTTTATAACTTTATGCCCTTTTGGGAACAAAGTTAAAATTCCTAAAGTGTCCTGACAACCCGTCTCTCTGCTTTTGACTTAAAAATGGCCACATGTCCCTTTGTGGACCTTAGGCATTCTTTTTACATTTTATGCCTTTCGCCATAATGCCTCAAAACATAAAAAAGGACCCGCCTTTCCAACTATTACCTTTCAAAGCATCAAAACACAAAAAGGGAATGCCTTTCCACCACTGCTTATTTTAGCTAATCGGGATCCTTCGAGCCACAGGGCCAATTTGACAGTTTTGCAAAAAATAACAAAAGTGACAAGATTAAAAGATAAACCTACCACGCCGCTTCCAATCATATATTTCCACGTACCCGTGGATGTTGTGGAAAAAATTTACAAGGAAGTTACACCCGTAAAAGATAAAACGAAGGGGAAAAACTCCACCATTCACACCTGAATCAAATATTTTTTCTATAGAAATATAAATGTGAGGAATACAAGGCTCAACGTGGTCCATAGCCACAGAAAAAGATTGATAAATTCCACACATCCATGAAAGGAGATAGAAAAATGTTTCAAAACAAACAGACGGAGGAATTTTAAATGGACCTGGCAGGATTAAACCGACTACCAACACTTGGGACCTACAAATTCATCTTTCATGAGAGGGGAATTTTAGGGTGACAACAGTTGGCTCTTTCTGGGGATGACTTGAAAGAGGAACAAGGCAAGATAAGAATCTAAGAAAAGCTTTGGGAAAGCATACCAGTGCCTTATCCATTGGGTAAATAGAGTCAAAGGAAAAACCAATACAAAAGACAACAAACACGCAATGGGAAAAGAAAAAAACCAAAAAGGAAAGACCAAAAACAAAAACACAAAATAATGTCCAAAAACCAAAACTATTTACACAATATACAGAAAGACTACCTAGTCAACTAGGACTTGAACAATTTCAAATACTACCCACTATAAGGAAGTGGGAGAGGAGATCCATCCATATAATCCAAATAGAAATAATTTTCTCCAGAAAAGTGCCTGATATTGAAAGGACCAAGCTAAAGAGAATCAAACTTACCATGGCTTCCTTGAGGTTCATGTCTTTTGTCCCACAACAGAACAATGTCTCCCACTTGAAAATATCTGGGTCTAGATTTCTTGTCAAACAAATATTTCACCTTCAGTTGATGAGCTAAGATTCTATCAAAAAATTGCATCTTGTCTTCATCCAGCTTCTAGAGATACATGATCCTCTTGTCTAAGGAACTGATAAAGATTTAATCTTCAATAGCCTTCATTAAGTACAAGGCTATTAATTCTACTGTTACTGGCAGCTGAGCTTCAACACCATACACCACTTGAAATGGAGACATCCCAATTACTCTTTTGGGTGTAATCTTATCTGCCCATAGAGCATCATAGAGCTTCTTGTGCCAATTCCTTTGAGATTCATTGACAAGCTTCCGAACGATGGTTACCAAATTCTTATTTGTTGATTCTGCTTGTCCATTCACTTGGGGGTAGTAGTCTGAAGAATGAGCAAGGAAGATTCTATAACCTTAGCAGAAATCCATCATCTTAGAAGAAGAAAATTTTGAAGCATTATCAGTCACAATATTTTTTGGTACCCCAAACCTTATCAAGATGTTCTCTTTGATGAAATTACACACCACCTCAGAAGTAGTGATTTTGACTGGAATAGCCTCTACCCACTTTGTGAAGTAATCTATAGCAATTAGCACATGATTATGCCCAGCACTGGAAGGTGGATTAAGATTTCCAATGAAATCTAATCCCCACTGTTGAAAAGGCTCATCAACCACTACTATTTTTAGTGGTAAAGCAGCCAACCTAGTTATCCCAACAAAATTCTGACAAGCTTCACACTTACCTAACCATTTTGATGCATCTTTGAACAATGTAGACCAATAGTACCCTGCACGGAGGATTTTATGGGTAGTGACAGAAAACGATAAATGCCCTCCATAAGCCTAATCATGAAAATCTTAGAACAACTTCTTTTGTTGCTATTTTCCCACACACTTCAAGAATCTTCCATCTAAGCCTCGTTTGAACAAAGCATTCTCCCATAATACATATTGTGCAGACCTTAACTTAATAGTTCTCTTTTCCTTAACACTCAAGTGGTATGGTCACTCTCCATAAGTAATAAAATGTGCAATATCAGCATACCATTCATATTTCAAACTGAGGAAGAGGACAATAGGAACATCAATTGCTTCTTTGAACAATTCTGCATCAGCTCCTTCAACAATAAGCTCACATAAGCCTTTACCCCGGACTAGCTTAGTTGGCTTGATATCAAAGTCATATTCTTGGACTTTTGCTACCCAATTGCCTCTCTTAGTTCCAAACTCCTGATGTGTAAGAATAGACTTGATGGTTGTGTTAGGTACAAGCACAACAGAGTGAGAATTAAGAATATAAAAATGAAACTACTTGACAGCTTTCACCACTACAAAATCATGTTTCTCCATCATGGTATATTTCAATTCATGAGATTTTAGAACAAAGCTCATGAATTCAATTGGGATTTCATGATCCTCATAATTCCTTTGAGTTAGCACAGTAGCCAAGGTATTCTCTATAGCATAACAATAGATGATAAAATCCTTGTTGAAATCAGGACATGCTAAGATGGGAGTCTTAGCAATGGCTTTCTTGATGCCTTCAAATGCTTCTTTACCTTTGGAAGACCAAAAAAAAATTCTTTCCTTTCATCATGTGAGCAATGCTCATAGTCAGTTCTGTAAAATCAAGAATGAATCTCCGCAGGAAGTTTATCTTACCAAAGAAAGAGTGAACACCCTTTTTGGTTGTGGGAAGAGGAAGATTTTGGATTGCTTGAAATCTTTCTGGATCTATGTTGATTCCTTCTTTGGAGAAAATATGACCCAGTAACTTACCTTCAGTAACACAGAAGAAAAACTTCTTAGGATTGAGAGAAACTCCATGTTTTTTACATTTCTGGAGGACTACTTCAAGATGTTGAAAGTGATCTACCCTTGTTTTGAAGAAAACAGTCAAATCATCAAGGTACACAACAATACACTATCCCTTTAGACTACCAAAAGCCAAGTCCATTTCCCTCTTAAAGGTGGCACCAACATTGATAAGACCAAAATGCATTCTCTTGTAGGAAAAGGTGCCCCAAGGAGTAGTAAAAGTAGTTTTGTGTTGATCTGGGGAATTGATTTCTACTTGATTGTATCCAGAGAATCCATCAAGCATAGATAGCATCTTAGAGCCTATGATAGCTTGCAAAACTTGATCCATCATGGGGAGAGGATAATTTTCTTTCAAAGAGTCATGATTCAAATTCCTAAAATCCACATAGATGTGAATCTCACCATTCTTGTTCCTAACAGGAACAATGTTGGAAATCCATATTGAATGATGTATAGCAAAAATAATCTTTGCCTTTAGTAACTTCTGGATCTATTGAAAAATAGTTCCAGTAACCTTGGGATTATATTGCCGTTGTTTCTACTTGAAAGGTTTGATCCCAGGTTTCAGAGGGATAAAGTGTTGCATTTTCTTTGGCTGGAAAGCCTTGAGATCATCATATGAATAGGCAAGAAAATCATCATACCTTTTTAATAGATTTGTTACTTTCTTTTTCTCTTCTTGAGTGTAGAATTTTCCAATGTTCACAATCTTAGGTTCATTAAGACTCCCAATATTAACCTTTTCACATTCATCAGACTACCAAGCTCCTTGAAAAGCTTTAGACTTAATGTACCTATCATGCTAATCAAACAAATCTTCCAAACTCACCAGCCCTTTAGGGATCTTGTTACCTTTAAATTTGATACATCCATCTTGATCCATCTCTTCCTTGATGTCATCTTCATTAGATGATACACACTCTCTAGGAAGAGCTTCACTTCCTTCAAAATACAATTAATCAAAATTACCCTTAAGCTCCAAGAAAGAGAGAAAATGTTGATCATCATTGAAAACCTGCCAGTTGTTTGCATTATCTAGTACACTGGGCCTATGAATCATTTCAATGGTAAATTTCTCTTGAGATAAATCTGGGTGAGGAATCAACAGATATCCTGAGACATATCAAGAATTATATCTAGTATTATTCTCTCTTGGCACAGTTTCAATGGAGAAAGCATCAAGAAACTCAATGGAATCTTAGACAAGGTTTCTATAATGTTTCAATCTCATGTTCTTGACTTGGTAAAGATCCGTTACCTATTTCACAATCAGCTCTGCATCTCCATGAGCACAAAGATTCTTCACTCCCATTTATTTTTCCATGTTCAATTCAAGTATGAGCGCCTCATATTCAGCTGTATTTTTTGTGTTTTCAAAACAAATCTTGAATTAAAAAGGTTGAATCTTCCCTTCTGGAGTGGTTAGCACCACACCGGCCCTAGAACCAGCTAAGGAGCAGCTTCTATCAAATACAAAATCCCAAATGCCATTAGGATCATGAATCACTGTCGTAGGAAGTTTTGCCTCATCCTGTGACATGATCATGTAGTTAACATGCCCTATATCTTCATAGAGTATTTGTGCTTTTGGATCATCAGTCTTTTGCACAATGTATTTAGATTGTTTCTCAGGTGGCAGCTTATTCATTTTTCCATTGACCAGGATCAAAGCATGTAACCAATCCATCTGAATTTCACCTCCTACCTCCTTACAGAAATTTCTACTTAGCAACATACCATATGAGGGAGGAATATCATCTACCAAAATAGTGGCTAAGACCATTTTCTCTAGCAAATCAGCAAAAGCTACTTGTGCATCTTTAATTCTTCCAACTAAAGGCACTTTTCTACTCTCCATGGAATAGTGGGAACCAAAGTTACATGTTAGAGTCAGGCCCAAAGCATGAGCTAATTTTGCAGGCATTACATTGTCTGATGCTCCTGAGTCTATGACATAGTTATTGAGTTTATGGCCATCTATGAGGAGAGTCACATATAATGGTTTAATTTTTTTATTAGCATAAGTGATTACACCCACAAGGATTGGTTGAGGTGAGGAAGAGGGAGTGAGGAAAAGACCTTTAAAAGTGTTGGGTGATGATTTGGATTTGGAATTGACAAATTTTACCATTTTAGCAAAAGCTTTTGGATGAGTTTGGTAAAACTCTACCTCTGAAATTTGGATTTTGGTCTTTTTGAGGTGATCAATGATATCAAAAGATCTAGAGGTGGATGGGGAATCATTGCTAGGAACTTCAGAGAATTTTGATTTATCAGTTTTAGGATCTGAAGGACAAGAAGTTTTGGAAATAGAATAAGAAGAAGGAGGATTATCATTACTCACCTTTTGTGTGAAGGCAGTGGGAATAGAAGCTCCTCTTCTTGTAACCACTGGAATACTTATAGGATACTCTATGGATTTCTTAGCAAGCTGCACCAATTTTTCTTTTTTTTTCATTTGCTCCCAAGTCATGATAACATATGACTCACTATTCATATCTTCCACTCTTTCATCATATCCATCTTCATCGTCCATACCTTCAGTGGTGAGGAAATGAACTTGAGATCCACCAAGATCCTCCGGTTCTTCATCAACCTCTTCTTTTGGTTATTCATAGAGTTCATTAAACTCCTCATCATCAGTTTCTTGAACTTCACAAGTTGCATTGATTGGAACCTTGATGGGTGGGCCTTTAATAGACAATCTAGTCTAGGAAGGATGTAACCGGTTCTTGGGCTAAAAATTCTTCCTTGGAATATCTTGGTAAGGAGTATGTTGAGCCAATTGTTTCTTGATAGCAATGAGATCATTTGCAAGCTTATGTACTAACTGATCAAAATTGGCTCCATGGGAAGAGGAAGAGGAGGAGGATTTAGATTTGGAGGATTCTCTTTTTAGTTTACCAGACATGATTAAATCATCCTCAACACTGATAGCCAAATGTTGATCAACATCCAGAGTTGTAAGGTTAGCTCTCCTTAGTGCATAGCTTACTTCAGGTAATTGAGCATTAAGGAAGAATAATTTTTGGATTTGATCTACAAGACAAGTGTTCTATGGAATTTTAGGAATGATCTTGTTGAATTTGGCCACAAATTCTCTCATGGGCTCGAATGGTTCCTTCTTGATATGAGATATTTGAGCTAATAGAGCATGCACATCTTTAGTAGGTTTGAAACGTTGCTCAAACTGAGTTTTCATGGTATCCCAATCAGTGATTGACCCAACAAGAAGATGATAAAACCAATCAACAAGATTGTCCTACAGTGTCTCCACAAAAATCCTGACAGAGACATCTTCATGTTCAACCCCAAGAATTTGACATGCAACAATGAAGGTTGCAATGTGTTCATCTGGATGAACCTTCCCATCACCCCAGAATTTTGGAAAACTTTTCCTGTTACCCCTAAGTAACTCATGCAATGGTTGAGGAAGAGCAAGAGACCCAACCCGTTGTCCCCAAGGCAAAGGTGTTTCCATCTTTGGAAAAAATTACTATAGGGGAACTGAAACACTAGCAAGAATCAAAGCACGAAGATTAGGACCGAGTTGTTCTTGAGGAATGTTATTCTTGGAAATTTTTTCTTTAACAGGAGGTGTGCTTGTAGATTAAGTTCTTCTGTTAATTTTTGCTGGAAGAAGAGAGAAGTTTTGTTGCTCCAGATGTTGAAAATGGGAGTCTTCTATTCCGAGATCCTTCTTCCCACTTGTATACCATAGATTCACTAGACCAAAAATGATCTTAAAGTTGTTCTTTCAGAAAAGGGATACGTTTGAAAAGAAATCCCCAGCAGAGTCGCCAAGAATTGTTGGGTTTTTAAAATGATACGTTAACAAACCATAGTCAGGGGACAACAAGTCCCTCCTCTTTAATGGGAGAGGTTCCCTTATCGAAAGCAAGTAGAAAAAATTATATACAAATGTACAATTTTTAAAGTGTGGATTCCTGATATTTTGAAGTGTGTTGTGCCAAAAGATCATCAATACAAAAGAATATAAGAACTAAGGAGATGAGAGAGGAATAACATAACAATACTTTCAAGTAATATAGATAGCAAAGTATAACCTTATGCATATTGAGGAAAGGAGATTCAGAATGGAATCATTCGTGTTTATAACAGATATAATTTCAAAGACAAAAATTTCCCAAAATCATATCAACAAGAACACAAAGTTTCTTAGCATGCAAAGATGGATGATTCACAAATTTGAACAAGGAAAGAAGGAATAACAGAGGAAGAAAGGGAAAATTTTCTGTATTGATTACTTCGAATCTTTTACATCTACAGAGTACCAGGATCCAACCCTTAACAATGGTGTAGAGAAACCATTAAATAATCCTTAGAAACGATTACATTTGGTTTCTTGGTTCCTTCAGAACCGTTAATGGCGGTAAAAAATGATGCTTTGTAATGCAGCCATTAAACTTATTTTGTAACTTCAAATATGAGTCGTCCACGTGGAAGAGATTTGCTAAAGCAGGCCTGCCGGCGCCTTTTGCATTTTATGATTTTTATAGAGATTGTGTATTTTATACATTTTGGTCCACCCATCCACTTCTAATATAGGCCTGACACATGGCTTTACTTGAGTGGCGATGGAGTCGTGGCTCGCTTTTACAATTTTAACTCTTTTCAAAGAAAATCTCAAAAACTCAAAGTTCTCCGTCGACCCACCTCTTTGCTTTGACTTTTCAATGTGGGCTCAAGACCCTAGTGGATTCATGGATCATCTTCTAACTTTTAACTCTCTTTTTGTAAATAAAACCCAAATTCCCAAATTGCTTCGATGATGCGCCCTCGCGCTTTGACTTTGAATGTGGGCTCAAAATTTTACTTTGTCCCTTGGCATGAGTGGGGCTGCGACTAATTTTACAACTTTAATCCCTTTTGGAAATAAAACCAAATTTCCAAAAGTGCTCTGATGACCCGCATCCTCACTTTTGACTTAAAAATGGTCACGTGTCCCTTTACGGGCCTTAGGCATTCTTTTTACATTTTTACGCTTTTCACCATAATGCCTTAAAACAAAAAAAGGACTCGTCTTCCCACCTTTGACATTTCAAAGCATCAAAACACAAAAAGGGGCCCACCTTTCTGCCACTACTTGTTTCAGCCAATCAGGATCCTTCAGGGCCATAGGGCCAATTTGACACTTTTGTAAAAAATAACAAAAGTGAAAAGTTTAAAAAATAAACCCGCCATGATGCATCTAATCAAAGATGTCCACGTACCCATGGATGGCGGGAAAATAATTTGACAGGAAGATGACCGTAGAAAAATGCAGAGAAGGGGAAAAACGCCACCATTCGTGCCCAAATCAAAGATTTTTCTTGCAGAAAAATAAATGCAAGGAATACAAGGCTTGATGCGGTCCACAACCATAGAAAAAGATTGATAAAATCCACGCATCCATGAAAGAAGATAGAAAAATGTTTCAAAACGCATAGACTGAGGAATTTTAAATGGAACTGGTGAGATTAAAAACCAAGTACCAACACTTGGGACCTAGAAATTCATCTTTCACAAGAGGGGACTTTTAAGGTTACAACAGATCTAATATTCACCTTCTTTGTCTTCATAGGTTCATGATAGGCGCGGGTGGTCGTATCTACATTGTCCAATACCTCACGCCTACCTGTTGAATGGTTTACATCTAGATTTTCTACTTCTTTGTCATCCACTAAGTAGACCATTTTGTCTTTTTATTTCTCAAGGAAAGTGTGTTGAAGTAGTGTGGCATCGGCCTATGTTTCTTGAACAAGATGCACTCCTGAGTCCCCTTCAACTAATAAATCTTAAAGGAGTTCTTCAACCTTGGAACTATCTCCCATAGTTAAGAGGTTTATGACTCTTAATGTTTCTTCCACCAAATGCTTTGTAGAGAAGAATTCAAACATCTGGGCCATTCCTACAATTAAATCCTACCAATTTCTAGTCTCTCTATGGAGTTCTACATATACATACCAAGCACGCGTGCATCCTTGTAAAGTGGAATAAAACTATTGCACCCATAGCGAGGTGGTAAATCTTCCTGCCCTTCTATCCAGAGTCTCTCAGACTTCTGAATGTGGTGCTGAATAGGTTGATTACCATTATAAGTACATATTTGAGTACTGCATTGCTCCTAAAGAACCTAGTAGTAAGGGTGATCCTAATTTCATTCCATCCTACAAGATTATCCTTGTGGGCCACCCACCAGTGTGTTGTTGTCCCACGTAGTGTATATGCTACCATATTTCTTCTTTCCAATGGGTCTATCCATTGTTCCTCTATGGCACTCAAAAATGCCATAGGATCTCCTTCTCTGGTGTAACAAGGTACCGAGTTATTACCTATCCTTCTGACATAACACGTTTTTCTGCCTCTATGAAATATGCTCTTTACTTCATGCCCTACCAACTTATAAGTGTTATGAGCCCAATCATCACAAGCAACACTTGTAGTATCGCTAATGGACTATGCATCCTCCCACTAAATTATTCCTTCTTTAGTTGGCTCGAGCATCTCTGGGTCTCATATGGCACATATGTAAATCCTATTCAGATATTCTTCACTTAAGGGCTCAACATAGGGTATAGATTTTCCATCTGTTAAAGGGATATTAACTCTTTAATCCTTGTTTTCAAAATTGATATAACCTTTTTTGAACCAAATATCAACATTATTTTCATAACACCAAGGACACCCCACAAGAGCTAGGAAGCTATCTGACTCTGCCATCTCTAAAACCTCAAAATCTCCAGTGAACTTAGCGCCTTGTATGGTAATGGATGCATCTTTCAAAACTCTGATGGGAGTGGCCTTAGTCTGATTAGCCATGAACAATACATTAGAGGATGGATGCAATGGGGGTCTTCCCATTTGTACCCATGCATCTAAGGTAAGAACATTGACTTCCGTGCCTGTATCAATCAATATATTACTCAATAGCCACCCATCTACAATAGCATTCAGTGTGATTTCCTTGTCATAATCTAGGCTATGAGGTGGAAGATTCACATGCAGTATCTATCGTCCAGTCTCAATACTTGCGCATGGAGTGTTTCCTTTTAACCAATCCTTTAACAATGGAATGATATTTTCCTGGCGCAACATTTTACACACTTCCCTTAAGTCATCTATATCAGTTTGGACTACCTCTAATACTTTCTTTTGCTCCATCTTTCATGATTTCTCTTTTTTAAGTATTGTATCTCACCCTGAAGATTTAAAAGAACTTCCATGGTTTTCTAACAAACCTCCTTCTGATGGGCAGGATCTAGGTACTGTGCATGTAGAACCTCCTCCTTAGTGATGGTAGGCTTCTGCTGTAATACTTCTCTAGTATATGTTACCTCAATGCAGATCATGATCTTCACTTGCAACGCCTCGAACTCTACTTCCAACTTAGGCATCTATTGATTTTCAACAGTGCGTTATATCCTAACCATCCTTGTGCCTTTTTCCTTGTTTATGTTGCTTACAAAGATGTTCATACAAGTCTAGGAATTTTTTGTAGTTGTGGGTCTTCCCAAAAAAAGAAAACATAATATGCTGCGGACATTCACACCTGTAGTTGTCATGAGATCTACATGTAACATGTTTTGTGAGGGAACTCACTTCTTCCACTACTACAGCCTCATCCTCCAAATCTGACGTGGTATCCTCGACCTCTACCACGACCGCCTTCAAAATGCCCTTCATTCCAATCATAGCATGCCTAATTATGATCCTGGTCCTGATCCTCATTATTTCCCTTAGAGTTATCTGAAACCCTTATCTATCGTACACCTATATCTATAGCATCATGGATCTGACCAATCAGTCGGTAGTCTTCCGTGTCATGAGTCGTGGACCTGCGATTTTACAGTACTTGAAACCTTCTTCCTTATCACACGTTGTAGTAATGGGAAACGGGTAACATCATGGTTTAAATGGAATATCTCATAATCTAACAACAACAATCACACTAACTACGAAGACAACTATCCCTTTTGTGACCTTCTACTTCACAATTTGTCAACCAAATCCCTGTGTGTGTCTCATGTGCTGAATTTGTTGATAGTTTCTCCAACTATTTTACCATAGCTATGATCTATGCTTATAAAAATGGGTTCACCCCAGTGTCTATGCTTCCAACTACCTCAATGTGTAAGGATGCTTCGAGTTCTTCACAAAGATCGGTGTATGTCTTATGTGATAATGTCCCCCTAAAATGGGTAATCAAGTCCCCAACGAACCACTATGCATGCTGGCTTGTGTGTATATCATAAGAAAGATTAGATAACATCATTTTAAAATGGGCATCATACTCTCTAACACTCTCAGTAGTTCCTTGCTTAATATCCTTGAGTGCACTTATACTCTTCTGCTAAAACTCAGGGATGTGAAACTCTTTAAGGAATGCATCTTGTAAAGTTGTATAGTCTACGCAAGTCTGATCAGGGTCAAACTTTCTGTACCAGTTGTGTGCATGCCATTGTAACATAGTAGAAAATTGGCTTGCCCTATGCTCAGAAGTCTTGATTCCTTTTGCGTGCCATAGTATTTCACACATATGCACATGTTCAGTAGCATTTTCTATGCCCCTATAGTCTGGAAGATGAAGAAACATCTCCATGTAAATATTCTAGGGTTGGTGCAGACCTTGCCCACCTAATCTAGAACCTCCTATGTTTCCCCTACCTCCAAAACCACTAGATCCATCAGAACTAGAGCTACCCATGCCTCCTAATCTCGAACATGTAGCTAGTATTGGACCAGAAGATGTACTTCCCTATCTCCCAATAGTAGAATTGAACTATACCCTGACAGTCTATGAAGCATTACCACTTCGATAAGTTAGTCCAAAAATTGGCACACTTGTATTCTATTCTAATGATACACCTAAAAAGTTACTCCCATATAACAACGAAGCCATTTGTGCTAACATCATTGTGCCTCTTATAATATTTTATCCTACTCTCCCACTGCTTGAATTATCTTACTGACTGCTTGTTGTACTAGATGTTGGAAAACCAATCACAAGGGAAAGGTTGTCAAGTGGATTCAGATGCGCACCCATGGCCCAGGTCATCTCCACTAGCGTGCTTCTATGTGAGGCTGAGGAGGGATCCATGTCATGCTTTCCTATATGGGGGAGTTCCTGATGCTCTGGCTCCATGTCTTCTACATGAGCTCCAAATCCTTCATGAGCCATCTCTCTCCTCAACACCATCTTTTCTATAATGTCACATTGCTTCTCTACCTCCCTCTTACATGCCTCATTATACTTAAGTCACCTCTCCTCTCTCTGCCTTTCTGCCACTAGAGCTGCAATCCCTTACCAAACCTGCTCCCGTCCCCGTGCATGGTTGGGTTTAGTTAGCCATTGGTTTACTCTCCAAATTCAAAGTTACCATTAGGATCTTGATTGCCAGTGGAATTCCTTGTAAGTAAGTTCCCCTGGGATATCATAAAAACTAGAATTCAGCTACCTCTAGACAAGAATAAGTGGAAATTGAGTACTCCAAGATATAACTGTTTAAAACACCATGGAACCATGTATCCACATCTTAATTCCAAATCAGATCAACATCATAAAGGGCCTGAAATTATTTTTACGTCTAGACAAGTGTGTGATACCTCCGATTCCACGTAGATACATAAGCAATCAGCCACTCGTATAGTTCTATCGGAAAGATAGTAAATAAATTCTCATATAAATTGTAATATAAGTTCTATTCCACCCACACACGTGTGTTAAACTCAGATCCAGTGTTGAACTGCTATGTGTATTCTTCTTATAGATCATGTATCCACTCCTCAACACTTTCTAAGGTCAATCGGTATGTCTTCATTGTGAACCATCCTAAAAACAGCTGAAAAAGAGGTCCCGACAATGGAACCAATGATGCATCCTAGAATTTAGCAATACAAGCCAAGACGCACTGGCACATCACTCAGTCTAGACTGAGTGCTCACCTGAAGCACGCAAAGGTATCATGCCCCTCTTTAGGGTTGTTGTTGCAAGATTTTAGCATGATGAAGACTTTAATCATTCAGATCTATGACTAATAAATCCTCCTATAGTGCATATTCAGATCTAGATCTAGAACATAATAGACTTAATAGATAACCATAATGAAATCAAGCATGCAATACTGAATTATAACCATGATAACACCTTGTTTCAGTCCATAATCTCCATTATATTAATTACATTAAATACACAGAATCTTCCTTACAATCACATTAGTATACGCTCATGCACGTAATAGATCTAGTAGCATAATCTCACTATACCCTAGTTTTCACACATATATATATGCTCTCCTCTCTCTCTCTCTCTCTCTCTCTCTCTCTCTCTCTCTTTGTATATATATCTCTCTCTACATAGTTTACTACATACTTATAAGGGTGGGGAATTTCCCTTCACCGCTTATCTAATCCCAAAATAGGTTGCATGTTATTATTAGCCACGCGCCGTTACAAAAATAGGCTTACATGTAAGAGTGTTAACAATAGATCTCCCTTAGTCAACTGTTAGTTTGTCATTCTATCTTTGGCTTGCATCCTATTATCCCGTAAAATTGGAAAGGGCAATTTTACAGATAACCCTACCAAAATTTTGTTTTGGTCCCTCGTCAGGGGCCCCTTGCATTCGAAACGTTGCGAAATACCTCCCCGGGAAATCTAGTTTTCCGAACTTAGCCATTTTTGGTCTTTTTTGGTCAGGCACACATAATGACTATGCAACATCAAGTTTTCATGCGCCCCCTTTTAAGCCTTTGGCGCACGGTTTGAGGTGTCAACAGGTGTTTTGATGCATCTCACTATGTTGAGTCTTTCTTGCATGCGCCAAGGCGCATGCGCCTTCATGTCAACAATACTTTTTTTGCACCACTTTTTGGTGCACCAAGGGCGCACATATTCTTGTGTCGACATCACTTTCGGTGTGCCTCAGGCGCACATAGCTTCGTGTTGGCAAGTGTTTTAGTGCGCCAAGGGTGTATGCTTTCTTGTCTCGATAGTGCTTTTCATGCACCATTTGAAAATTTTGGTGGCGCATTTATTACCACCTCGCCTATATATAGGCGCGTCTGCACTGTCATTGTCATCTGACATAATCACGTGATTTTTCTCTTACATCTGTACCTTCTAGCGCACCTTCCCTGTCATTTTCGAATCACTTCGTGGACCCGTTTTCACATTTCTCCGTTATATTATCCTAGTAAGAGGTCCTCATTTCTTTTGTGTGTTTTGTGCTTTGGTTTTTAGCTGCTTGGTGTGGATTGGGTTAAATAAGATCTGTCAAAACATGAACTCCCCATCCTCCTTACTGTTTTTCTCTACCCTGCACCCATGCATTTTTTCCCCTCTTTCCAGATCTGCTGGTGAAGGGGACTCTGTCCTAAAAAGTTTACTAGAAACTCTTTGATCAAGCTTCTTCATAAACCCAAAGACATCCTACAAGAGAAGTTTAAATGCATGCAAACCCCTCAAGAAAGGAATCATGGCTTGAAAATAAGACTGTTATTTCCTCCTTTGGCACATCTGTCATCCCTGTAACATAATACACAGTTGCGCCATTGGTGCATATTCCCTGCATGTTACACAAAGAACATCCGCGCCCTCAAGGCGCACTCCCTTCACTTGTTGCAACCGCTAAACTTGCGCCCTCTTGGCGCACCAAACTCATTTGTTGCATCATCTAAACTTGCGCCATTGGCGCACCCTGTTTCTATGTAACACCAACTAAATCTGTGCCAAGTGCAAAGCTTTAAGCAGCGCAGGCGCATCCATTATTACAACAACATCATGTTGTGCAGACCTTCCACGCACGGCACCAAGTTCCCCTATGGCACATAAAAAAATGATGTTACACGCATTAAACTCATGCCCTTTGGCGCATCCTGCACCCATGTAACATGAAAAATATCTGCACACTTTATAAAATGTATACATATGGCGCAGGTGCACTTATACTTATAACAACAAAAAATGCAATCTGCAGTGTCCATGCGCCATGCGCCCTTTGGCGCTAATTTATCCCTTGCAGTAGCCCTTTCTTATGTGCCTTATTATTTATCCCTGTAACCTGTAGTATTCATGTGCCCTGCACCCTGAGGCCTTAAAATCGCTAACTCTTTCTTCTGTTGACGCTTTAATGGAAGATCAAACAGCTGATATGACTTTCTTGCGTTGGGTTTCACTTCTTATTCTTGCATATCAGCAACTGAGTTCAGAGTTACATATGTCAACATCAAGCAAGAGACCTAACAAACCCAAGCACAAAGCCAAGCTCACAGAAGAAGAAATGAAGTATAAGTATCAGAGGGTCAGGATGCCCGAGTCCCAGGCCGAGTGTGACCTAGACATCAGAGACTCAGAACTGAGTCATATTGACATGGAAGATTTTTGGGCCAGAACCCAGAGGGTCACAAGAAGTCCATGGATGGACAAACTAATGGGCAGTGTGTTGCATTTCACTAGAGGGATCCCAGTCAGTGCTGTGAACAATGAGTTCATGATGGTAGTAGCCCGCTGCTACAACAAGGACACAAGATGTGTCCATAATGAGAAGGGTGAGGTTATAATCAACCTCACTACCTGACACTTTGAAATAATGCTCGGCATCCCTCACCACTGTGGCCGTTAGCCAGGAGGATTGCATCAAAGTTTGAGACGACAATGAAGATCAGTGCATGCAACTGATGAACGAAGTATACCTAAAGAACAAAAAGGTGGTGACCTGATGGCCACAAGTCATTCATCACAGTGACTTTTCATAAGAACTCAGTGACACAATCACATTCCTAAGTAGAGTCTTTGGGATTCCTGATGCCCATTATTTTCACAAATGGATGCTGCGATACCTAGAAACCATGAACAAAAATGTTCTCGATCAACACTTTGAGTGGGCAGAAATCATAAGTAGCACGATATCCAAGCAGCTCCAACAACTTAACACAACGGGGAGGTTCTATATGAACTCCTACGTGGTCTATGCTGCAGCTTCAGAGAGAGACTATCCCACTCTAATGCGATGCGGGGTTTGGCCCCAAGTTAAAATCTATAAATATTATCCAGAACTGAAGCTGGAAAATAGCATCCCCTAGTTCACAAAGATCAACGATGCCTTCTTCTACTTCATCATCTTCCTGTTGAGGCCAAATATGACTTACGGTCGCACGACCAAGAGCATAGTGAGCGGCCATTAGAGAAATGGGGAGCCCTGTTCACCCAATTCCCCACATTCACATATCTAAGGGCAGCCAACTTCTTGGGAGAGCCAACTAGATTGCCAAGGTATTATGCCGGTCCCAAGTTGATTCTGTTGGAGCTGTCAAGACAGCTAATCACCTACCATGAGAAGTGCCTCAAAAGAAAGAAGGGTGGAACTCCTTTCCCCCTCACAGTGGGTAGGTATTGGTATACATGTCATACTCATCATAAGGAAAAAGACATGTTTACAGAGCTGGAGCTTCTCAATTTGAAACATGACTTCCCAGCAAGGCCCACCTTCGACCCGAGGAATTGTCTTCCCAGGGCCAAGCTCGATCCAATCCACATCCCTTAGATCAAGGATGTTTATATTGACCTATATCATGAGGTAGAGCTTAGGAGGAAGGACCATTCTCGGTTGGCCTTGGCAGAAATCATCCAATATGGGGTAGCCCTCATCCCCAAAGGCTACCAAACTACTGAAGAGGAAGTTGATCAAGTATATCTTGACACAGGTGGGGACGATTGGCCTTTTGCGGCAATTGATAGGACCAAAGCTCCTCAGACAATTGAGGAAAGGATCAAGGAAACTCTGCGCAGGACAGAGCATTGGTGCCGAATGAACGGGCTCATCTACCTCGGAGTTGATTTCACGACCTCTCTATTGGGTAACGCACCTCCTCGATCAAAACAACAGCCTAAAGGCCAGGGTAAAAGTAAAGAGGGTGAATCTAGCACCACTCAAGAGGAAGCTCCTGAGAGTCCTCCTTCCGCTGCACCAGAACAAGTTATAACTCTGGCTTCTCCAGAGAAAGAAGCAGAAGAAGATGTTCCAATAGGCCCATCCACTCAGGATGTCGGCCACAACTGCTACAGCACTTGAGGTCCCTTCTGTCCCTTCTTCTTTTCCTCCTTCCCCTCCTCGAGTGACTCAGGCGACCATTCCTTTGGTCGTGTCCTCTCCCCCTTCTTCTATTGTTCCTCCCGCTTCTTCATCCATCTTCTCTTCTCTCGCGGATCTGTCCCCCTCCATTTCTTCCCTCATCTCTGAGCTCCCTTCCCTTCCTATGTCTTCCTCTCCTGCAGTATTTCTTCCTCCCGTGAGCACTTCCTCGGCTTCCCTCTCAATGCCGCCTCCAAGTGTCTCCACCTTTTTCCCTTCTACGACTGCAGCTGCCCCCTTCTCTGTTTCTGGCCCTTCTCCCATAAGTCCAGCCTGGATCTCCCAGCACTTAAGTCAGCAAAAAAGAAAAGTTCCCATCGCACCGATGGACTTTTCCGTAATCCTGTCCAAAGGGATCAAAGAAGTAGAAGCCTGTCACACTGCTTCTCTCAGAGTGCTTCAGGGAGAGAGCGTAATGGAGATCGCATACCCTAATCCCCTCAAGGATAAAAAGGATCTGTCTCCGACAGATTATATAGTGACTCAGGTCACAATGGGTACATCTTCTAAAAGCCTTCAGGGAGAGGCCCTATCTACAGTCAACGCCCTCTGCAAGAAGCTTCAAGAAGCTAAAGAAGAGAAAAGGCTATTGAAAGAGTAAAACAAACATCTGCTCCAAGCCTTACAGAAGATTGGTAGTGCACCTCCCACAACTACCGCCGAGACTCCTGTGCCTCTGAGCCAGGATAAAATTGATGAATATGCAAAGATGGGCGAGCAGGGCATGGCCGTTTCCGCTTGGAGGAGCCAGATCCTCAAGGACAGTGAAAAAGTAATCGCCAAGTTCTCATGATTTGTTTCCAGAACATCAATCGAAGGCGAACAAAGAGCTCCAAGCGATTAGCAGGACCCATATCAGAAGAGCTGGACCATGCTAGGCTGCAGCATGAGACCTTTCAGACAAATGCTTCGACTGTTCAGTAGAAGATCTGGTCAAGTTTGGCGTCTTCGGCCATCCCTAGAGCCCTCAATAAAGTCATTTCCACTCTAGACTATCGGGATGGATCAACTAGAGTTTGTCCTTGAAAAAATTGATAAGGTGAAGGAGGATAGCCTTGGATGCTATGCACCAAATGGAACAAATTGTTCTCAGACATGTCTCCAGGGTTGCTTACTCCTTCCTTCGCCTTAAGAAAAGTTGATGAAACCATTCAAATCTTCAAGGAGATCGTGTCACGAGGGACTAGGGCCAGAGGTCACTTTTGACACCAGAGTCTATCAATAACCTGCTGGCCTGTCGGGATCTTTATCAGGATTCCTCATTGAAGCTGAGAAGGAATATTCCAAACTCCCAGAAAAGCTCATAAATGAGCGGGAGACTTGCGAGGTGATCAGCGAGCGACATAAGGATCCTTCCCAGGATCAACTAGAGCCCATGATCAACAAGTTCATGGAATACTGCGCCCAATTCAACATCTCGTCACCTGAGCAGTAGCAAAAGCAAGCTACTCCCTTTCGGCTGCAGGATGACGATGATGAATAGTGTCTTCTTCTTCTTCTTCTTCTTCCTCTTCTCTCTCTTCTTCGACTTTCTTTTAAAATATCTAAAGTATGTTGGCACAAATGATGACATCATCCATGTTGCACCATGGGATGATGTCATCCATCAAAGTTGTCAAAAGTCAACAAATGACTTTGTAGATATTTTGTAAGATATTCTTTGTAAATAGGTGGTTTGACTCCTTTTTGCCTTCTTTTCTCTTCTCTTCTTCTATAAATACTCCAATACTTGTTGTATTGGAGATGGATGAGTGAATATCTTTCAGATGAAAAATAGAAGTGAGGAGAAAAGGACTTTGTAGCTTTTTTGTAACAGAAGGAGATTATTAATACAAATATTTAGACTTTGTGTTGAATACATGTGTTATGTGCATCTAGATCTTTCTTACGTCAGATCTATGCATGTTCATTCTGTTGGATCTGCTCTCTACTTTTATTGTCATTTATTCATCAGTATTGCTTTGCTCGTTTATGCAAGTAGGTTTGGCTCTGTTTACTACCAATCCCAAAACATAAACCTTATGACCTTTCTGCTTTGGAATTCATTTCTTTTCTTCCTTC
Source organism: Taxus chinensis (assembly GCA_019776745.2). Lineage (NCBI taxonomy): Eukaryota > Viridiplantae > Streptophyta > Pinopsida > Cupressales > Taxaceae > Taxus > Taxus chinensis. Next base: position 182,646,313 of record CM034149.1, read on the forward strand.
GGACCTACTCTTTCTTCATCCTTTCTTTCTACAGTCGGAAACACCCCTACTGGGATGAGATCCCAAACCCCCGAAGGCAGAATTTGTGAGACTTGCACAGATTCCTACTGGTAGAATAGCAATAAACCAGTTTCGCTTTGTTGACTCAAAGAGGGGCTATGCTCTGCACACTGTTGGCTCGTTTATCCATAGATCTGCCCAAGCGACAGATTTTCGGACCAACAAATACTTGTTAACTTTGATAAATGATTGAACCATAGACAATAGCCAATGCAGTGATGTCATTGAAGTCATCCAATTGCTAATGGAGTGCTCTGCATGTTATCTCCTAAATGAAGATCCTCATCATGGAATTAAATGTTTGAAGTCCCAATTCTGTCATAAGCTATTAGTGCAATGAGATCCTCTGCAATGCTATCTTTGCCTTTGAATGCCCATGGAACATTGTAAGCGTGATGCGAACCTTGGATGCATTGAATAAGCTTCACTGACAGTGCAACTAGAGGGATCTCATTGATCATCAATCCATGCTCTAAAGTAGTTGTATGTTATTGAGTATTCACCTTAGAGGTGGTGCCATATTATGAAAAATGTAGACACAAAATGCAAGCACAGTTAGGTGACCATTTCTAGATGCTTAAATGAATGCTAGTATTTACATGATTCCTAAGAAAGAGAATTAGTGATTGATAACTATATTTGGGCCTCTTTTCTATGTTTAATTACTTCCTACTTGACGTGATACAAAGTTCCAAATACATTTGACCTGCGTGAGTAGTGGGGCCATGATGGAGTAAATCAATATTGAGAAAAATTCAGACACTTTTAGAACTTTGGGCCTTTTGACAGATGCCAATCATTGTGAAATCCATATCCAGTTGGTGGTAAAAAAGTACAATATCCATCTTACACCACTCTACATTGAAAAATAATTGATATTTTGAAAAATATTGTTGAGTCGAATGGTTCGGCCTTCCCGTTTTCAATTATGAAGTTCAAACACGGGACTCATACTATATGGTGATAGCCTTGACCATGTATACACAACATAGAAGGACAAAGGCTACATGAAAAATATAGATATCATCAAAATCTAAATTTGCATGCACATGTAATGACACGCCTCTCTCATTGCATCCATCCAATGCATCGATTTAAGGTGGCAAAGCTTGACTACATAGATGTGCAATTCACCACATAGGATCTAATGTGCACTTAGCATTCTATGTTAAGAAGTCCACACATTCAAAGGACAACCCTTTCTATCGCATCTATATATGAAGGCATAACTATTAAGTGTAACTTGCACTAGGGAAAGAGTAGGTTTTCATTATTCCTACACACAAACACACATAGCTACATGGAGTCAAAGATGTCATATTCAACCATCTCATGTAATGTGGTTTCCATTCTCAGGATGACTATAAAGGTCAATCCAAATACGCCTCCTCTCCCTAGCTCCCGATTACTATTTCATGAGTTTTATGGGCTTATCTAGGTGAAATTCCTATTATTGACAAGTTGTAAGTACACAAAGCCAACATACCTAAAAATAACAGGTGATGAATAGGGATAAATTCTGACAACCTTGAGACAAATCACACACAACATATTCTTAACTGATGTGCAGTCTATCGATGACCTCAATAGTAGTCTCCATTAAAGAAAATGACGCCCTTATGAGAATACTAGGCGACTGTGTATGGCTTCATTCTTGAGTTTTAACCTTGACAGGGTTCAGTAATGACACTATTTTGTAGAAACTATGCATCGATTAGTTTGTCAATATAGCACCAATCCTAAAACGACCGTACAAGTTGTCTAGGAAGGTGTTCTTTCTCTATCCTCTTATTTAGGGATTGCATACTTTAATGTCTAGCAGACACCTTGTCTGAGAAGAAACTCTTGGATCATATGTTTGAGTCAGTTGTCTTACAGTCGTTTCTCTGTAGATAAGGTTTGATAGAGATCTATTTTTGGGCAATTCAAAGGTGAGAAGGTAGAGTGACCTTGGATTTACTTGCACCCATTTGGTAGGTTTCTTTAACTTGGTTACCTAAGTGGTTTGAATAGTCGACATGAGCCATACTCTAAAGGAATCCTACACAGAAATTTGGTATCGATGATCCCATTCCATTCCAAGCTTTGTAACTCCACCCTTGTTTCGTCCGATACTGCGATCACTAGTAGGGTAATTCTTTCACCCACATGATGAAGACTCATCTCGGTCCGAGCAAGGATGAACATAGGATTGGCTTTGAGGGTCATGGAGTTATCTCTTACGAGTCATTGGAGCCATTTTTTAAATCCCTAATTTTGTCTTAGAAGGTCATTCATCACTCTCGAGTTTGAGATCACAGATGGCAGAGCATTATTGAGGAATTCAAAGGTATTCAGGTCTCAATATTTACATCAGAATGTCTCACAGTAGTATAAATAAATCTACTAATGCAGAATGTTGATCGAAGCATTCATGCATCTTTCAGTGGACAAGGATGCACATTAACCAGAAAAAAAATATCCACGGATCCGCAAACAATCTAAAAAAAAAATAGCTTGGCTTCAACGGTATAGGACTGAACCCCTTCTTTTATCTCCTCCTCTAATCTCTCCAAGTTCTAACATATCAATAACACTGTAACTTCCGTTCATATAACTTCTTACTCAGGGCTTAAGATTGCAGAAAAAATATATTACAATAACATTGTACAGGAGCATTCTTCCCACAATACACCATCTCTGGCAGAATACTTACTTCCTATTCTTATTCTACTATAACAATATCTGATGACAAGTGACAATGGTGCATGTTTCTGGTAGATCAAATGACAGCCCCTGTTTCTAATGCTATAAATTGGGATGCCCAAGCCTCCATCTCAAACACAAGCTGCAGGATTGTTGATCAGAATGTATGTTGCTGAGATTACCAGTGCTACATGATGCAATAAAATCATTAGAACTTCTTGTATTTCTTGTCTTTTGAGCCTAGACAGACTCACATTATTGACCTCTTTCTTCTCATGGATAATCTTTTAAGAACCAATCAGGGCTGCTCTCAGGACCTGATAAATTAATCTGCAGATGGACAGTTTCATGTGTCTATGATTTTTATGTCTTATCAAGGTTTGTATTGTTGCATTCTTCTAATTTGATGTGGACTTACTCTAATTATTTTATGTGAACTATGATAGTTCTTACTGACAACAGTAACCCTCTCTCTCCTTATTTTCTGGCCAGTGATGACTCTTTCTTCGCTGACAGTTCAATGCCTTAGTGAGGTTGCATAACAATCAGCTTTTGTGCAAGTCTCAATGGAGTGTTCATGCTCTGATCCCAAAGGATTCATTTATGAAATTTGAAAAAGGAGTGTCTAGCATGGGAAGCTTATTGCATTCAATGAAAGGGAGCCTCACAACAATCCACATTAGAAGGAGGGGCTTAAACACCAATCAGTGCCTATGGTGAGCACTCAATAATTTGCTTCACGACTAACACTATTTCTCCAACACTAGAATTCAATGACCATATCTCTGGCGTGGAGAAGGCCTTGATAAGCCTTGTGCTTCACACATCCCCTATTTCTTTACTGTTATTGTGCCCTGCCTCCTCCTCCTGGCAAGAGGTGATAGGCGAATTTCTATTCAAAGAGAAGTGAAGTACTTGTAGGTGAAGGAAAAGAGTTGTAGCCAAGTGTAGTTGAAATCCCATTACCACTGGCAATGATCTTGTGTACTGTGAAAATTCAAAGTGCTTGTGGGAGACTACATGACTCTTTCAATAAAATGCATTCACATGTACTAAAAGGGTGTGTCAGACATATGTATGGGCACTAGTCCACAATAAAAAATCAGGATGCCTTCGGAAGCACTTCAAATATTAATAATTATTATAAACTATTTTTTATTAAATGCAATGTTTGTTGAGTATTAAGTCTATCTTAGTGGTCAGCTCAATCTAAGAGCACCCAATCTTGTACATGGCTTTGCCAAAGGATGGGGAACATTAGTGCAAATGGAGGCCTGCCAGTGGCCATCTAATACCACATATGTTTTAAAAATAGAGCCAGATATCAGTAGGGAAGTCCCCTCGCTATCTTGAAAATTGACCATACTCAGGAGCATATCCACATGAGGAGTCCCACTCATATTTGGAACTATGTTGACTTTCCCCCTCTTTTGCAGTTGACCATCATTATAGCAGACCCAAAGTCTGCTAACATTCACTACCAGAGCTCAATGATTCAGCACATTAGGTTAAATTTGATGTCAGCCATGCACAATCCCCTGACCATTTTTTGAATGTTGAGATAACTCAGTATGCCTACTAAGATTTGACCACGAGCGTAGCTGCGATATTAACAGACTTCCTGACACAACTGCCCTCCATAATCTCTGCACAACATCTGCCAGAACTCCCCCCTAGCTCATGTAAACATCCATCAAGTAAATCCTTTCTGCAGACACCACCATCCTGACTGTTAAGTATCACCCAGAAAACATTGACACACGATTTCCATGGAGAGTCCAATACTCCTTAGAATGTTTATCTCATTCTCCAGTATGCTACAAGCGTCCTCTTCTATCCTCGGGAGCATTCAACTAGACTTGACAGCAAGCAATTCACCCAGTGGCCTTATCCATGGCGAGGCTGACAGTACCAAACGTCCCCACTCCATGTCACACTTCCTCTCACCCACTCTCTAGGTGAATCACAGCAGGCTTGCCCTCATGGACAGAGAAGCCTTGCATTATTTCTACCGAACAGACCTTGACACTCCCTCCAATCAATTCATCTTAAGAATGACAGAAAACGCAATATATATCATATACCCAAGTTCAAAACCAACATCAGGAACAAGGCTTCCGTAGGATTAAAAACAAAGAAGGCATTACCCAACTGATTAAATGTTGGGGAACTAAGAATACCCAACGTGGCTATAACACAAGATGCAATGAAGAGAATCCGGCAGAGAACTGCCGTCATTCAATTCAATGTTGAGGAAGAACAAAACAAATCCTATGTGGAAAATGCCTACAAGTTGTTGTGTGATGACAAGATCTGTCGAATATTATCTTCACATTAGGGGATTAGGGTTGTTACTTAAGGAACAAACAAAGCCAAAGCCACGTACGGATTCACAGAACCAAGTACATAAATCTAATCGTAATCTATTTGATAAAAAGAAGAAAATCGTTATTTGAAACAAAATCAATATCACCTATTGAGGGGTTTAGGTCGTTGATAGCATCAGTCTGACAGGGATGCATGGCGGCGATATAGTAGACATTGTTCCACTCTAGGTGCAGAGTGCTCTTAATATTTTCCTTTGGCTGTATGCGACCTGGCACCCTTCAAAATTTGACAGGCTCTAAGTAAGTTTTCCTCTTTTTTTGTTTTTATTTTCCTCTATGGGACCTAATTGTATGGAACGTTTATCCTCCTCAGTAGTAGGAGGAGAAGCCTTCTCTTTATCTAATCCTTATTATTTTGTGGGTTGATAATTTAGATTCACTTATGCCTCTTTGGAATCATTGGTCTTATCATCCTATTTAAGAGGAGGTGATCATGTGAGCTCTTCATCCAGATAATAAATTTTGAGGACGAACTCCCTCTTTATCTACAAGAAGACGTTTCTCTTTTTGAGGGAATAATAAACCAAATTCTTTTCCCCCGTAGATGATGTTGTTTCTAAATTATTAAATTTTCTCAAGTAATTACTCAATTTCCCATGCTTCTAGTATTGCATAAATTAATTTTGAGTACCTCTGCAAGAATATTTTTGGGATCATTAATGAGAAACTCAAGATTCTCATCCCAATGAAAATTTAAGTCCCTGAATTTGGTCTATGTGTGTATCCTCTAGCCATGGAAGTCTGAAATGATAATCTGAAGAGCTTGAGAGCTGAGCAAAGTAGACACTAGGTGACACAATATGACTTCCTTGCAAAATAGAGCTATTGATAGAAAACTAATGCTGCAACAGATGGTTTTTTACTTGCGATTTTTCCTTTAGACATTTAGGGTTTTTTGCAAATGATGGGTTCTTCTAAATTTATACATGGACAACATTCATACTATTGTGGTTTAATAACACATAATAACCCACCTTTTATACCCAATAGTTGGTGCTTATCGGTGGTGAACACCCTTTCTCTAATAGGGTAATGTATATTAGCATAATATCCATCACAACATATCAACAATTTTTTAAACAACAATTTAATACGATTTTTTCATAATTTTCATTTTGTATCTAGTAACAAAGGTTAATTAATAAGCCTAATTTTTCCAATAAACTTGATCATTATGTCAAAACTTGTGTATTTTTATACACGGTGCAGTGAAGATGACCTGTCGATGGAGCTTTAATAAGCTAAGTTGGGTGAGAGTTAGATAGGAGCTTAAATAATGCCCTTCATCTTTTTTCACTTATAAGTACAACGAACTCTCGCACACACACTTACACACATGCACATGCACGAATGCCCATACACACATTCAAATACATACATACATACATATATACATACATATATATATATAGGGCAAATTGAAGAATTCCCCTCAAAGGAGCTTTAAGAATCCAAGTTGGAGATTATATAGGTAAGAATGCCTTCCCCTTTTCCTTTCATAAGTACAACCAACTCTTAGCTTTAATTAAACTATATCCATAAAGTGTTTTTTAATTTTATTGGTATAATAAATCTTATTGTGAACCATCTTACATAAGAGATGTGAGGATGATCATCGCCTAGAAAGCTTTTGTATTTTTGAAAACTTATTTGGAGCTTTTCATTAAAGCCAATCTTCAATATTTATTTTTTAAATATTACATACCTACCTTTAATTAAATAAGATGTGATTTACAAAATCACAATTGCACGAGATGACACTCTTTTCCTTGAGACTTGGAGTTCCCCAACATTTTGGTGCATCATGCCACACATAAAGACTCAAAGTATCCTCATAACATTTTGGTACATTTCCTTGTGGATTACCTCTCTGGATTACCACAGAACCCTATAATATATGTGTTGTCTCCTAAACTCCACAATGTTCTTGCAAGGGTGAACCTTATAGAATTATATAGATCTCACAATATGACACACTTCACAATGTTATAATCACCTCATAACACCATGTGAGCCTCACAACATGTTGTATTTATGCAAGACCTTTAGATGCATCCATTACTGCATTTTGTGCAAATAATGCCATTATTGGGGTCAATTTAATGTCTGAAATGAAATTTTTTTGAGGTTTTCAGTTGTATTTCTTTGAGGAATTTAAATCATGGATGTAACGTAAATTGCGACAAAAATTGACACAACTAAAAAATTAATTGCATCATGTTTGTATCTTTTATTGTGCCATGTTTTTTCCGCTAATTTTGTTCAATAAATAAATATCAAGTGGTGCAAAAGTGAGGAAAAATTCATTTAATAAATTTAAAAAATCTAATATAATTATTTGATACATCAAATAATTATATTACATTAATTTGTTAAATATGTAATATGCATTAATATTACACACACACATACATATAACACATTTTTAAATATAAATGAATTAAAAATATTTTAAATTATAAATACATATACCGAAACAATATTCAATACCATTTCTACAAAACCAATTATACGAAATACTAGAATTCAAATGAAAAAAATATTTTAAAAATAAAAATAAAAACTTTAAAATAATATATCACATTTAGTGTGTCTATTTCGTGTGCTTTATTTCTTCTTTGCATTCTACTAAGATTCATGTGTCCTAGAGATAATTGTGATAGAGAGCGAGATGAATAAGGAATGAAATAACACCGAAGAAAGAGAAAAGAAATAGAAATTGAGGATTTTTTAGTCACTTGACCCGGTGGCAATCGATCCCGGAAGCAGTAGTGGTGGTGGAAAGGACCTTGAGTAGTAAATATTGTTAGAGAAACCACCTAAATACTTGCACAAATATATGTCACTTTTTGTGCCACGCTTGCACCACTCATTTCGTTCGATAAATTTTTTAAAATGTCAAATATAATTGCTTGATATATTACATTAATTTTGCTAAATATGTAATATACATTAAATTGTGTGTGTGTGTGTGTGTGTGTGTGTGTGTGTGTGTGTGTGTGTGTGTGTGTGTGTGTGTGTGTGTGTGTGTGTGTGTGTGTGTGTGTGTGTGTGTGTGTGTGTGTGTGTGTGTGTGTGTGTGTGTGTGTGTGTGTGTGTGTGTGTGTGTGTGTGTGTGTGTGTGTGTGTGTGTGTGTGTGTGTGTGTGTATGTATGTGTGTGTGTGTGTTTACATGTAAAATAAAATTCATATATTTTAAATTATAAATACATATACTGAAATGATATTTAATATCATTTCTACAAAAAATAACTTGACAATATACAAAATAATATAATTTAAATGAAAAAATTTACGATTAAAATGTTATAATAATATATCACACATAATGTTTATTTCTTGTGTTTTATTTATGTTTTGTATTATACTAAGATTCATATTTTTCCTAGAGACAATTGTGATAGAGAGTGAGATGGAGAAGGAACACAATGGCACTAGAATAGGAGGAGGAAGAAAATGTAAATAGAGGAGTTTTCAATGGCTTGCCCCAGTGCCAATTTATTCTGGAAGAAGTATTGGCAACAAAATGGATCTCGAGAATTAAATATTGTTAGAGAAGCCACATAAATTGATCTTTAAGATAGGTGTATATTCCACAATAGGTTTCACTAACACAAATTCTTATTGTTCCAACTCAACAAGTGATGAATAAACAACTCAACTTTGCATATAAATTAGAGTTTCAAAGTGTCTGGAATTGAAGTGCAACACACGCACGCACGCACGGTAAACAAGAGATGAGAACAATTACAAGCACATATGAACACAATATTTTACCTCGTAGCTAAACCCAATACGGGAATAAAAACTCCAACTGGGTGAGGCAATAACACTCCCCTTCAATATGAAATTCACATTTTGTACATCATATTGCCATATTCATGGCCTTTATGGAAATAAATATCTCTTCAAAGCTTGTAGAAGACCCTGTTAATTAGCATCTAACATACATTCTCTCTCTTCGTACAACACTAGAACACATCATTGTTGGCCATAGGAACAACTTGAAAAATCCCCAATAATGAATACCTTCCCTACCTCTTTTAGTGGATGGAAGATTCTCTTTTTGTAACTTCTATACTCATTCTTGATGATAATTGACAACCCTCAGAACCTAGATTTATTCCTTATACATCCTTATCAAACTAACCAAAAATTCCAAAAATAGCTTTGGTAAGTTGAAACATGTTTCTAACTATTTCAAATTCACCATTTTTGGACTCAAAATGAAAATGCTACCTTCTACAAGAGGTGGTTACATAATTGCCACTGTCAAACGCATGTTCGCCACTAACGAACACATAACCGCCACAAACAAATTTAAAACCACCACTGGTGAGCACGTGTTTTTCACTGATGAATGTGTAACCACAAACGCAGTTATGTGTCAAGGAAAAGTCCTCTACCTTCCAGAGGCCATAACTTTCACATACGAGCTCGAAATTGGGTGCCATTTTTTAAAGTGTCTATGTTTTCAAGAAGGGCCCAAATATGTCATCAAAACATAGAGGTTATTTTTCAAGCATGTACAATATGAATTATATTAATTGGGCATATCTAGATCCAACTTTGGATCATACCTCCCCAATTTGAGGCTTTTAAGTCCACAAAAATAGTTTTTGAAGTAAGGGTGTATCCTATATCAAACTTTGACGGGAACATTTTTCTGGTTTTTTCGATGTTTGGATCTTGGCTAAGGCATGCAGTGGGATTTCATGGCATGGATATTATCTCAATGCACTTATTACCTGGATACTTTGTACACAACAAAAATTCATAGGGGAGGATCGTAAACAAATTTTATGCACTTCAATAGTAGATAAACAAACTGGTTTACTTAAATAAAATTAATATTTAGTATAATACCTTATACAGACCACAATAATTAAGTCCTCTTCCATTTATCTCTTTATATATTTTTAATTTTGAATGTGCTTTATGAAGAAAAGTGGGTCTGTAGTAGTAAAGGAATTTTACTATCAAAATAAAAACACAAATTATAATGCATTATTCCCTGTAAAAAATTAGGAGAAAATTATAGACATGTTGAGGATACATATAAGTATAAATTTATGGCATGGTGTAAGGTAATCAACTTTGGGAATAAACCTCAAAAAATATACCTACAAAAAACGGATATGCCATGTAAAAAATGAGTCCATTGCTACAAAATTACACTAAAATAGAATCCAGATACTAGGAATAAATTTATACAATCCATATGAGAATTTATAAATGAATCTAAATTCTATATTTATTTATTTTTACATCATATAATTATCAATATAAATTCATATGCATGATTATGAAGATTAGTGATAACCACTCCTATTATGCTTGAAAATGTTGCAAAAAATCACAACACCCATATAGTGGACTAGTCTCGTGTGCATGAAACTAAGATTGAGGAGTAGAACTTAGCTAAGAAACATATCTCCAACACCTCTAGAATATCTCAACCTTCTTTTCTCTCTCCTATATTTTTTATTTGGTTGAACAACCCAACAATCATGTACAAATATCTCACAACATTATTATCCCAAAATCCTAACTTAAATAAATTGTTAAAAAAACTCATTTATATAAATATATTAACCCACATTAACAATCATGTGAGTACTAAGACACTAATTCCTAAAAACATAAGTTACAACTTAAAATACACATTGTCTACAAAAACATGATTGCATTAGTTTTGAGGTTGTAAGAGAAATTATATCACAAATTATACTTAAATTTCGGTAATACTATATTTTGAAATAGTGAAACATTTTATTGATGTGTAAAGGTGATTTCTCAATGAAGGAAAACATTAATAGTTCTAACACTACCACATTTATCCTCATATGCTAACACACCTGTGTGGTATCTAAATTCAAAGTGTTTGAACTATGTATACAGTCTATCAGATGTGACCATTTATATAAGGTCTCACATGTTGGTTTGAGAGCTATGATAACCCAAAATGTAAATGCTAATTATCAATTGCAACTACCATGAATTTAATTCCAAGTTATAAATTGTAGACAAAAAGTGGTGTTAGCATGCAAATATAAGATGATTATCAAACCAAATCAATCCTAAACCTAACACACCTATTATCTACCTTGGATTGAGCTGAATAAAAGGAGATAAAGAGTGTTATACCTACACTTACCTATAAGCTCCAATGATATTCCCTTATTTCTTTGGATGTGCTTAAGATAGTTTTTGTATTACCTCAGATTTTGTGGGATCTGATTTGGGCAGCACCTCCCCTTGTTAGATGATGATCTTTCTTGATGAATGCTTAAAGATTAAGAGCTTTGCTTGGAATTATTTTGGCACTATATACTTGTAATTTTCTAAGATGGTTGCCATGGAGGGTGGCACCACTATTTATAGTTAGAAGAAGGAAAATGAAGGGTTGAGATCTTACCATGCAAGTGGTAGATCAATGGTGGAGAATGGGTGAGAATGGAGAAAGACCTCAAATTGGAAAATTCTAGAGATTAGAAGAACCTTCCATTGAATTAAAAATTCAATGGAGGGAGGGAAATATTTAAATTTTTGAATATAGAAGAGAGAAAATTGAAGAGGCTTCTAGAAACAAAAGCCTCTAGATTTGTAGGATATGTTATTTTTGGATTAGGTGAAACTAAATGTGGTTATTAGAGTGGTTAGATGGAGAAGCTAGGCGTAGGGTAAGTGGTAGGTGAATAGGAATTTTTTAATTCTTAGAAATTGGTGATAGAGATTAGTTAATGGGATAATTAAAATATTGATGACGTATTAATATGACTAAAGATGAGATGGGATTATGGGGTGAATAATAGAAATAATTGAGGTATGATGATGGGGATAATAATAATTAATCTCATAATTAATTATTATACGGTTAGTGATGGGGAGGGATTAATGATGTATAATGAGCATATTATTTGCTAAATGATCATGTCGACATTTTACATGTCTACATTTTTCCTTCTTTGAATGGTTATTACGTATCAATGATCATTCAAATAAAGAGAGATGATAGGATAGATGGTGAGGGTGATGCCCCCTTGAGGGGTCAGGAGAGGATAAACGAGTTGGGTAACTGATCAAAAATATGAAAGTCCCAAGGTAGAGGAAGAGTAAAGTTTAGAGGAGGAAAAGTGTTGAAGATGCTGAGAATTGGAAGTAGATGGGAAGAAGAGTGGAGGCTTTGAAGGATTAGAAGATGTAGAGGAGTGAGGATTCGGAGGAACATAATTAGATGATGAGAGGAGTGGTGTATTCAAAGAATTAGAAGATTTGGATTAGAGGAGTAAAGGAAGGAGGATTCGGATGAATATAATTAGGCGATTAGAAGAGGGAGGAGAGGAGTGGGAGATTGAAGGATTGAGAGATATTAGTGTTTAGAGGAAAGGATTAAAGGATAAAATGAGAGGATTAGAAGAGTAGGAGATGAGAGTATTAGAGGAGATATTGGAGGTCATATTAGAGGATGCCCTAGGTAAGGGGTGATATTTGAATGGATTTAGATTTGAGGATGCCCCAGTAAATGAGGTATGACAAGGGTGAAGATTTAATATTTTTGGATTTGATGATGCCCCAGTAAAGGAGATAAGAGGAAGATTTGGGATTATAGGATGCCCTAGTGAAGGGTTATGATTGTGGATTTTGGATGTGAGATGATAATATGGGGATGTGGATATTGATTGAATCATAAAGAATTAATTGGATAGAAGGATGATGAGGTTAGATAGTGAGTTAGATGATGATGTGGATGATGATAGGACTAGAATATGATGGTAGAAGGGGGTTTTCTTACAATAATGTGCCCATTGTTATCATCATTAGCAAGGTTATTAGTGTGGCATAGGGAAAGATGCACATGATATAAAGACCATGGTGACTATATTGCTAGATTTCATTGTCCTCGTATCATTAGACAAATTAAGATGATAATGGTCCTCATATCATTGGACACAGAAAAATTGGCCTCGTATCATCATCCATGCAACAAAAAAAATCAAAAGGGGCCTCATATCATTAGCCAATGCAAATGCAGATAAGCAAGAAAAACATACAAAAACACACATTGTATTGATATTTCAAAGTTTAAATGGGTGAGGCTGTGTTGATTGGAATTTTATAAGGTTGAGATAGTTTAGATTTGTTATAATGGTTTTGATTTTGTAATAATTTTGCAAAAAAAATTGGATTTTTAATATAAAAAAATTCTTTTTGAATTTTTAATAATTTTTCAATTTTTGTAGACAAGGGGATTTGATGAGGGTACGAAAAAATGGGGGTTAAAATAGACACACAGTGTTAGAGAAGGGGATTATGGAAGTTTTTAGGGTGTCATGGCGGGTATAAAAGGGGTTCAGGGACCACGCAACGAGTCATTTTCACTTTGCATAGTAGAGAACCAGAGCCCCTAAGAGATCATGATGGCCTATGAGAGGATTTTTTATAACCAGGAAGACTTAGTGAGGACATAACATCGATCAGTAGTTGATGGACCTGGGGTAGGTGCCTTGTGATTAGTTATTGTTTGCAATTTTGCACATTTTTTGAGGTTTTTAGGGTTTTAAGGTAAATTTTAGGCACTAGGGGTTTAAAGCGGTGCTTATGCACATGAATTGGTGCATGTGTGCTAGAAATGGAACCTATGCACTAATGGTAGTGCCTATGCATTGTTGGGTGGGATAGTTCATGTTTTAGTGCCTAAGTGGTGAGGGGGTTGTGGTTTGGCACCTACTTACCTAGTATTGGGATTAGGATTAACATGTCTACATAAATAAAAGTAATTCTAAGATTTTTATTTTTTTTACCTTTGTGGTGTTTTTTATGGTTATCGCTACTTCACTAAATGTTCTCCCTTCTACTGATAGAGGTTTCATAGAATTCATTTCCAAAAAAACATCATAGCGATCATTTCAAAAAATAATTTTTTAGTAAGAGGGCCTCAGTATTAAATAATGAATGGAAAAGACCAGTAAAAAGGAGGCACAAGAATTTTCATCACTGAATAGACAAAGATATTCAATATATTTTGTAATTATATTTTTTGGATTGTCATGCTAATCTAATAAGGAATATTTTGGTGAAAATTTTTCTAAATGATTGTGATTTCTTCCATAAATGTTTTGGGTTGAATATGATTCATCAATTTCCAAACTATGTTATATTCAGGGTTCATTTTAAGACCCCCCTCCTAAAACAAATTTATAGAATGGGTGGCAAATATGACAAAAAATTCATTCACATTGCCGGTGAAAGTGCGAAAATGAGTTTCAAGATGATGGAAAAAGGAGGACATTTTCCAAAAAAATGGTGGACTATGTTTTTTTCACTAAAAGGCCAAATGATAATACTAAAACAATGTCTGAGTTATAAGTTGATAACACTAAAAGTGTTGTCTGCCAGCAACCCTGAAAAGTGTTACCGGTCGGTAACATGTTTCAGGGTTACCGACCAGTAACACTTTTAGTGTTACTGGTCGGTAACAGTTTTTAGTGTTACTGACCGGAAACACTTTCAAGTATTTTCAATCCAATTTTAGGTGTTTTCGGCCAGTAACATCGATTGGTGTTGTCACTCGATAATACTAAAACATCTTACCGGCCGGTAGCATGTATTTTACATTTCCAGACGATGACACTGCGGTTCATCCAACATTTACTACGATACGTGCGGCATGCCTTTCTCATTTAATGCACTTTCCTCTCCTATATATATAGCCATCCCAATTCATTTTGTCTCATTTTCTCCTACAGGTTTCTACAAGATTTTTTCAGTGAGTTCCAAGCTTCTCGTCCGCTTCCAGTATTCCACTATTAGGGTCGAACTCGATCATCAGGATTCAAGGTGAAATTGAAGGCACATCTATCATCATACATAGGTATCTAAATCTACAATTTGTAAACCACTTATTTTATCAAGTTATCAAGTTACTTTCAACATTCAAAAATAATGGCCCCTAGGCAAAAAACCATTAAATCAACTCCCTATGTTTACTGAAACATTTTATATCCCCAATTGTTGCAACTGCTCAAAGAACCTCAAATATTTAGACAATCTGGCTGATTGTTAGCTCATGGTTTTGTGTTCTTATTTACCTGGCCCAATATCAAACAGAGCACACATTACTAAATAAGTTAATGCAATTGTTTTGAGTTCGATTACCCTCCCACAAATTTATCGTAAAAATAAAACCGGAAGACATTCATTGTATAACAGGCTTGCCCCATCAAAATGAACTTCCTGTAACCTCCAAATTCATTCTTCTTGATGAGAAAAAAATTAGAGTATCATTACAATCTATTTGTTGAGGCTGAGGTAAATAATCCGGCCAAAAGAGGCATTAACTCTCAATCTATCAAAGACCCCTTTCTCCTAGCCATGGTAACTTTTCTAGTCCTGTATAGTGTTACAGGGAAGATACACTGACATTCCTCAATGGGCAATGCACTACCTTATTCAAACCATTTCCAGCATTAGATTCAATGGGTGCACATATCTAGCATAAAATATTCATTTTGATCTTGACAAGGCCAAACTCAATCCTACTGCAGTTATGTGTTCTTCTTATTATGTTCTTACTTTATATTATGAAGGTTTTTATGGAATCAAATCAACAGCTATTCCAACTGCTCATCATGAGAAGATGGAAAAACATGGAATTCCTATTGACCAACAGTTGGTGAGTATTTTGTTTTAAAAACATTTCATCTTGATGCCTTTCAAAAACAAAATCATTATGAAATAAATTCTTGTATTGTAAATAGGTAATCTATAAAAAAAATTTGAACCAATGTGAATGAATAGGTAAAAGAAAGTGAAACATTAGAACGTCGTCAAAAGGTAGTTCACTTGCATTACTCTTCTGGGCTTGAGGGTTCTAGTGACAATAATACAGTCGATGTCTCTAAGTCGGAAGACTCTATGTCTCAAGATATAAGACCATACAAACGGATGCGTGGTTCTTTGGATTCGTCGCGCTCGGTCCGGTCCCATAGCTAGGAGAGAAGTAGAGTGCACTCTATAGCTACTACTATCCAACAGCAAAATCAAGGTTATAAGTTTTAAATACTACAAAATGATCAATCATTTCAATTTTATTTAATTATTTTACATAGTAATGATATTGATAATCTGAATCTCTAATTTTCTACACTGTCATATTTTTAATTTCATTAATATTATCCTAATGTGCAACCTTTTCTAGCATATCTACATCACCTAAGAGAGATTTTGCTCATGTTGTTGAAGACACCACATACATACCTGAGGGCCAACCAAAGCACGAAGAGATTAAGTCTGCTGCAATAACTGACCCACTCGTTTCAAGTTCTAGAACAAAGTAACTAAAAAATAATGACTTAAACTTTATTTATATTAGTGCTTTGAATTTATTTTATGAATTTATCACCATATTTAAATTGTTTTGTAATATTCAGGATTTTTTGATGTCATAACAAGGCTTGTTCCACCACCACCCTTCCACCCATTAACACACCAAGAGTTTGTTGGCTACAGACAACATTCACAGCGTAAGAAATTCTTAATGTTATCTTTTTTGTCATTTAATTTCAAATTTTTAAAATATTGATTACCGATACTAGTAGTCAAATCTTATATTGTTAAATTATATATGCTTACAGATCTTTTGTAATCTGAAATTCATGCTTCCTCCATGCCCACTACCACCACTAATGCTCTGAATCCATCCCACCACAAAATCAGTGCATCACTTCCTAGCCAACCTCCCCTTCCGCCTCCATCATTTGTTTATGGTAGGGGGAAAAGGCTTATGCTCCCCAACACTGTAATGACTATGAGCAATGGAACTCGGGATATGACAATATTTGATTTCCCCGATTTTAATGTTGATGGGGTGCAGAGTGCCAAAGGAACTTCTTCTCTAAAAAATATAGAAATGGATGAGGAGTTTCTTGGGTGGGAAAGCTATTTTAGGATTAAAGTATCAAGGAGGAATGCTAAGCATCTGACGCAATCTGTTTGTAAGAAAATTCCAGATCCGACAGGCTCTTCAGATCCTCCTTCCCCAACTACGTAGACAATGGATGATGATGCAAATACCAACTTTCCACTTGATATCCTTGTGACAGATAATGCTACATCCCTTGTAATGTAAAATGTTATTCCTAACCTCAAGGAGATGAAGATATGGGAGATCAGAGAGAAAGCTCTGATAAAAGAAATTAATGATAGATACCATAATTTTGAAAATAGAGAATAATTGTTTTCATTGGTTAAAAATCAACCATTGGTAATCGATAGTATTCTTTCTCAAGCATAAAAAGGAAATGCAGTCACCGACAATGTCTACAACAGGGATGAAGTTTTGACAATAATGTTAAATAGATTGGCTAATTTAAATTCTGAGTTGCAGTCATACTACAACAAGTGGAATCGTGACAAGAATCTTGTCACTATTATCAATGCAGAGAAAGACTTGGCTGTGGTAAGTTCTCTTTTTTTGTAGATTGTTACACATATATATAGTTATTCTTTATCTTATTCCAAATAATAATTATGTGATTGTTAATTACAATCAAAATACCAGACTTTGAGAACATAGATGCAGACTTTGAGAAAAGTGAAAGAGGGTGTCAAAGGGGCTATTCATTTTAAAGAAAAAATTGTTCTACTAAACAAGAAGAACAATAATTTGCGGAGGATTATCAAGGAGCACCAAATGGATCTGGAAATTATTATGAGGAAAAAAACTAATGAGGATCCTTCTATCCTTTCAGTAGGAGATGTAGCTAGGGAAGATAGTGAAAAATTGGAAAACATTAAGGCTGTGGAAAAGGAATTAGTGGAGTCTGGTGTAATCCATGATAGTGAAAAAGTTGGTGATGTTGTTGAATTTGGTCAAGGAAAAGGGTCCACTTAACTTGAATTAAAACTTTTATCTATGTTACTATTGATGTATTGAGTATTTTACTGTGACAAATACAATTTTAAAACTTTATCTTTATGAGAAATTGTTGATCTTTTTATTATGAGATCTCATGTGAATTTGTTTATTATCTTTATGTGAAACAATTGATAAATAGTACACATGGATTCTGGAATTTAGTTTCAAATATGTTTTTGAAAATTTGATTATTCCTAATAATCACGAAGTTATATAACATATATGGATTATTAAAAAAATTGTAAAAAATTGTTTTTGTGGAATTGTGCTAGCTATATTGGATTATAATTGGAATTTGGAAACATTGTCTTTATCTGAAATTTTTATTCGGTGATCTGTTTATTTTTATCATGGGTGTTGTCAAATGAAAACTCTAGTCGTTTATTTTTTCAAGATTCTACAGTATTAGAATAGTACACATTGATTCAAATAAGGGAATCTAGACCTTGGTTTACATTCTTCAGGTTAATTTCAAAAAAGTATGAACTCAATAATTAAAACATTTGTCTTGAAATTTGCATGTGCATGTTGTTGTCAAACTTTATAATTTTCAATCGATTCTTGAATTTCTATTCTTGATTCATCATGTAAATATTGTCTCCAATAATGATGGATCAAGTGATGTATTCGTATATTGCCATGTTTTTTATTAATCCTAATAATCACAATGTTGTTACTTGTATATCATATATGGATTATAATTTATAAGATATTTGCCAAGAATTGTGCATGTGGAATTGAAAGTGATAAATCAGCTAATGAACATACTTTATTAGTAACGAACTTTATTATTATTACATAATCCAATTTGCATATTGCACAAATATGAACTATCTACCATTTGTTATTTTCAAAGTTCAAACATTATTAAATATATAGAAGGGATTAAATACTTGCCAAACATAATATTCCCAATATATGTGAGTGAAAAAATATCAAGTAATAATTTATATTTCATAAAATGAATACAATCAATTGTTTGGTAACTAGAACAACCCTATCCTAGATGGTCCTTCATCACTTCTTATAAATGGTGCAGTTTCTTGTTTAGCAGAGTCCAAGTCAATTTCACCATTATTAGAGACTTCATTGTTTGATAACTGATTAACAATTGTGTGGTCTACCAGAGATGTCCATTTAGCAAGATCTCTTTCATATAGAAATGTGTCCACCCTATATCTTGAAACATAGATTCTCAAAAAAGTTTCCAAATTCTTGTCTAATCTATTGCAGTGTTTTGATTTGACAAACAAAAGTGCATTAAATACCATTTCATCTCTAACAGACCCAATAATCATTATTTGTATGAACTCATATTGTTTCGCACGGAATGTTTCAGCTCTGTGGAATAGACTTGTTTCTATCCTTTCATTCCTTTAAGAAACAGATAAGGGTTAGGGCTAGGAGGAATACCTGTTGAATGTTGAGATGGTTTACGCGTACCGTAGAGAAAGATTAGATCGACTGCGAAGAACTCCTTTTTGTCTTGGAAGGACTACCTGCAAGCAAGAATACAAGACCACCAGATTTTAATTAGACAATAAATGAGGGAGCTACCTTAGGCCTAGGAAATATAAAACTTCCTTTCGAAGGTGGTCAGTTCCCCTTTCAATACGAATTAACACAAATGATAACAAAGAAAGCTATTGCAAAATCACAATTTATGTACATCGTTACAAAGCAATAGAGGCTAAACTATCAATAGAAAAGAGTCACGTTGTTTGTTCGGTTACTGGTCGTTGATACATTCAGGTTGAGTTACAGGGATAAACCAGACTGGAACTGAGGTTGTTAGGTGACAAATAGGTGAGAGGAAGGTTTTGGGGTATAAGTCACAGTGACCGATGCCAGTCACTGGATAACCGACCGCAGTTAGAGAACCGCTGCCAGTAGGGGATAACCGACACCGGTAGGGTCAATAATCTAGGTGCTTCTGGATAGAGGTTGGTTGCAGGGTGATTGTGGGGTTATTAAGACTAGCAGATGGTTGAGGGGAATAGTGAGAGGACAGGGAAGACTCAGAGTGTGATAAAATGGTCTTCTGGGAAATACAAGGATGTATGGATGAAGGTTAAGTGCAGGGTGCTGGTAGGTGGTAGATCTAGGAATGAGTTTATAATTACTATCAATCCACAGGCTCAAGAAATGGTGCTTAGAAACATACAAGACACTACTTACTCGTTCCTGATGAAGATGCAGGCTCCACGACTGTGATGACGAAGACACGGATCAAGTATGATGATCTGACAAACCAAGATGTGTTATCTCCTCTTCTGATGCTCGGATGAGTGTCACTGGGCTTTGGTTATTCAGTTGTAGTCTTAGGCTTGATGTCCTTCTCTGTAAACTCTTCTTGTTTCTTCACTTGTCTCTGTTCGGCCAAGCAAATCCAGATCCTTTCAATGATTTCTCCTCCTCCTAATCAAAATGAAAATCCGATCCCTTGTTTTTGGTTGGAGGTGGTCATTTACAGGGAACCGATGGCGGTTACGCAACCGATGGCGGTCGAGTAGGAACCGATGTCGGTCAGGTCAAAGCGGGCTATTTTTGGTAAAATAGCCAGCTTTCCCACCTGTTCTCCCGAGGGATTAGTTGCGGGCTTGGTCAAGTCATTATGAGGTTGGTTTTAGGTGCGGGTGAGGAGTAATTAGTCATGGGTGTGGATGTGGACCAAGTTATAGGTCTTAATTAGGTTAGTTTAGGGTTAAGACTAGGTTATGATGAGGTGGCGAAATGAGGTGGCAGGTATGGCGATGTGGATTTATTAATTATAAGGTAATTAATAAATAATTGTGTAAGGTTTAGGTGATGAGGTTAGGTTGCAAAATGAGATGTGGGGCACAGGGGGTCGTAAGACACAAATTTGGTGTCTACATTAGCCCCTTGTTGTCGTGTAGCTTGTTTTTGTTAAAGCTACACGGACAATAATACGAAGTGGTTACCCCTGTTAAGGGTATAGGTAATCCCCCTCAAATCTATCATAGATTGAGGTAGCGTGAAATCAGGGATAGGGTTGATAAAGGGTAAATAGTGTTTAGATAATGGTAAGATGGTGGGGTAGGTCCAAGGAAGCAGACGCACGTTGACATGCAGTAGTGCGACCAGGGTACATGATTTGAATAGCAAACAAGCAATTCATAGGCAAAGGTCGATAGTTTATCCAAACAAGGGTGATATAATCCTGGTATCCAAGGCATAGGAAGTAGCTCCAGGGGATATAATGGGTAAGGTACAGGAATGTTTAGGCATGTTCGGTAGTACCAAATGGTTGGTTTGGTTGAGATAAACGTCACGGTCTTGGTCTAGGCAAATTTTGTCGACTGATCAAGTCAAGGACCCTTATCATGCTAAAACACGAAAAGGTGAGCTCGATTGAACAAAAAGCTACATGATGGGTGGATAAAATTGTATTGTGTTGAGGTTGGGTGAGGTATTTAATTGGTGCGGCCTTGGGTCGGGCCAAATGGGTGGGTGCGGCCTAGGGTCGGGCCAAATAGGTTGGTTGCGGCCTTGGGTCGGGCCAAATGGTTGGTTGCGGCCTCGGGTCGGGCCAATTGGTTTGTTGCGGCCTTGGGTCGGGCCAAATGGTTGGGTGCGGCCTTGGGTCGGGCCAAATGGTTGGTTGCGGCCTTGGGTCGGGCCAAATGGTTGGGTTGCGGCCTTGGGTCGGGCCAAATGGTTGGGTTGCGGCCTTGGGTCGGGCCAAATGGTTGGGTTGCGGCCTTGGGGCGGGCTGGGTTAGTTGGTTGCGGCCGTGGGTCGGGCCAATGAAGTTAACAAAGGGTTTTTTGCGAAGGTGGATATAGGCGATGTTGTGAGAAAGGGCGATTAGTAAATAAGGGCAGAAATTTGGGGAAGAGTTGGGATAAAACCAGTGTCGATTGTCTATGATCGATATCGGTTAGGTGACCGATACCGGTTCCTTAGGGCACAATAAAACCGATATCGGTTATAGGCGAAAAACCTATAAAAAGAAAAATACGGCCTGTCATTGTCACATTGTCACTTTGAAACACAATTTGAGTTGTCTGAGGTGGAGTGTTGAGATTGGAGCATTTTTCGGTTGAGGTGGCACTATTTGAGTGGAGAAGTGAGTGGTTAGTGGGCCCGAGTGAGTAGGAGGCAACAGTTGATCGGTGGAGGACCCAGCAGAGGAGAGGTAGAGCTATGGCACAGCCAGGAGGAGTAGGAGGTGCTGGACCAGCTGGACCACCACCACCCATCCCACCACAACGATGTGTCATCGTACCGGTAGGTTCGAAACCCTTCATTGTGTGAATTTGATTGTGTTAAGTTATTTTTGGGGGTTTGGGTAGGAATCCAGGTTTTGGTAAAATAATGAATAAATTGAAGTTATTTGAAAAATGAAGAGGATAGATGGGTGAAGGAGGGCAAGGCAGCAGGGTGGGTAGATTTTTAGGGTGTTTGGGTGGGTAAATAGGTATAAATAGGCAAAAAAGGATTTGGGGGCCGCGTCGGGTTCGGCTCCGGAATTTTTTTCAGTGACCGATGTCGGTCACTAAGTGACTAGCATCGGTCAAGAAATTTCGAGGCAGGGTGGGTTTGTGGGTGACCAGTGTCGGTCGTACGTCGACCGGCGTCGGTGGAGAGGGGACCGGTGGTGGTCATGGGTGACCGGTACTGGTCCCTAGTTAGGAATATTTATTTTGTTGGTTGCTTTTGCTGTGGTTTGGGGTGTTTGGTGGTTGTTGGGGCTGTTGTTTGAGTGTTTGGGTATTAGTGGTTTGGGTTTTGTGTTTGTGGGGGTGAAGAGGGAAGGGGTAGAGGTTAATAGGAAGGTTGATTGGTTAGTGGGGGGAAAAATGGGGTGATTGTGTGGTTGTTGCGGTTTAGATAGAGTAGGTGTTGGGCATGAATGGGGAGCTGTTAAATTGGTAGGGGCGTAGGTAAATGGCGAGAGTAGAGCTGAGTAAATGGTAGGGTGCGAGATAAGGCAAGGGGATGTCGGAAAGTTTTTAGGGTAAAATAGGTGGGTGTAGGTGTATCTGATAGAGTTAGGTTGTGGTTGGGTGGGTAAAAGGGGGTATAGAAGGGTAAAGTAGTTGTTGTTTGAAAGGGTAGGTCTAATAAAGTGGGTGATTTGTGCAGGCACGTCAGTAGCTAACGATGTGGGATAGGATGCCCCCACTGTTGAGACAGATGCAGCCACACGTGTCCGCAGCGTGGACTGAGGCCATTATGCGCGAGGTGGGACTCGGTGGAGTCCAGTGTGGTATAGGGTGATCGATAGGGGATCATAGTTCTGATGGTCGCCCTCATCGAGAGATGGGATCCGGCGACCAATGTGTTCCATCTCCTGACTAGAGAGATGACCATTACATTGGAGGATGTGTATCGCATCCTTAGATTATCGATTGATGGAGAGGTAGTCTTCCAGGTGGACACAGATACAGCCATGGACAGCATCTTACAGGTATTCGGGGATGCATCTGCGCTATTGACTTATCACAGCGCGAGCATCACCTATGAAGATATGTACCATGCCCACTGACATGAGACACGGCTTGCCATGTTGATGATGATCTGCATCACATGCTTCGCCCTCTCGGACTCAGAGGGAGGCCACTTTCCATGGGTGCTGATGGGGGTTTTACACGACATGGTTGAGGAGCATACATGTTATACGTGGGCACTAGTATACCTGGTGCAGTTATACCAAGAGCTATGGGGCTATCACTGGATGAGGTGATTCGAGATTTTCTCTACATTTTTGTTACATTGCTGAGCATATGAGCATATCATATGCATTCAACCAATAGGGGCTGCCCCAACAGCCAGGGCCACAAGTGATTTATAGATATGGCTTTCAGAGGTGGCTAGGGGTCATGGGCCAGCCATGGGTAGTTCTTGCCAGATGGGATGTAGCATATTACCGGCATGTACTAGAGGGCGTGACTACCCTGGATATTGTATAGAGGCCTTATAGAGGTCATCAGCCCTGTGGAGGAGCCCAATCACAATTACGGTGGATCCAGTATACATTCTGGATAGCGGGATGGAAGCTGGGAGAGTACGAGCGGATACCCCTGGAGAGGGTACGACGACAGCTGGGGCTACGATAGGATGAGCCACCTCTCTTCCCTCAGTACTGGAGGGATGATGTAGAGGCTCCACTACCTGAACCACAGCCTATGGACCCAGATTGGGTAGCCGAGTAGGTAGGTAGATGATACAGTGGATGACGCCGGGTGTACAGGATCATTTTTGGTATGGTGGACAGGGGAGAGAGCCGCGAGGAGAGTACAGCCCGCACATGGCCAAACTTAGTGGCTGTTAGAGCAGAGAGGGACCAGCTCAGAGGATAGGTACAATTATTACAGGGGTAGCTTGCTACCGCACAGGAATAGATAGGTGTCCTGCAGGGGCAGTTAGCCCTAGGCACAGGTACAAGCCCTAACCACAGGCACCACCACAGGTATAGTTACCACCACAAGCACCACCAGTGGCACCAACATAGGCATAGGTATAGGCACCACCACCGGCGTAGCCACAGGCACCGGTACCACCACCGGCACCGGTACAGGCATAGGGTGTACTGGTAGGATAGGGGCCATTGGTATTAGGAGTCGGGGGACCAGCCCCAGCAACTTTGGTGGCACGGGGCCGGTATATGGAGGCAAGAGCGGAGGTCCAGTACTATCAGAACGTCCTTGATGGTACTGGGGCTGACTATCAGCCGTATGTGGCACATAGAGCGGAGACCTCGCATAGCTAGAGATCCTAGGGTGGTGCAGCCACAGCCGGTGGGTATGTTACAAGGAGGAGATGAGAGGGAGCACAGGGACCCATAGGGAGGCAAGCAGAGGGCGGTGGGGAGAGCTGAGGGATCCCTGGGTCAGAGAGAGATGTTTTATTTGTAGATGGATATTAGATAGAGGCACCAGTCTGCGAACCGGCTATGTATAAAGAGGCCTGCATGCCTACACATGATGTATGCATTCATTTATTCATTTATTGTATATACCGGCCTGCGAGATGAGTACGAGTTGTACAATTGATACCGGCCTGCGAGCCGAGTATGTTTTTGATATGAGAGACCGGCCTACGAGCCGAGTCAAGATTATTGATAGTTATTGCGGCCTGCGTGTTGGCTTTATTGTATTATGAGATCACAGAGGCCCCTATGCAGGGCACATTGTATATGTGAAACTTTTGATGTATAGATATGATGATTTTGACCCACATGCTGTGTTTAAAATGTGTTAAGTGTTTTGTTGATGGTTTGTGATATTTAATGTATGATGAGTTTAATTGACATGTCATGTTTATGAAATGTTGGATGTGTTTTGTCGCTGGTTTGTGAAATTGAACGTATGTAGCTGCTGAGTTGGATCCAAATGGTGTATAGATTGATGGTTTTTGATATCGTTTGTTGATGGCTTGGTTGTTTTTGTAATATGGATAGATGATGTTGATGAAATTGTGATGAGATATGGATTTAATGAAAAATTATAGATAATGGTGTTGTTTATGCAAGGAAAAAGGGACGGGCGCCACAAAAATTTGCAAAAATGAAGAAACGGCCTAGGTTTAAGCAACAAGGGGGTACATGACCGATATCAGTTATGTAACCGATGTCGGTATCTATATGACCGATATCAGTTATGCAAGAATTATTTTCCTAAAAATAGAACTGCTTGGTTGGCAACTTAAGTTCTTATTTTTAGCATTCTTATTTTTAGAGTCATGCAACAAGTTAAATATGTGAATGCAACGCTATTTGACGACTGCTACAAGTAATTGTATGAAAGAATTTGAGTGATAAGGAGGAAAGAGACAGGTGAAGTGAGTGTGGGCTGAGATTCAGAAGGCAGAAAGACAAGTTATATTTGAAGAGGGTAGTGAACATGGCTGAACGAGGAGAAGCATCCAGCAGGCAGGGATGAGGGGGAAGACATGTTCCACCCCAAGCTGCTGCATCCCGAGAGGTAAACTGTTTGGTTGTAATTTGATTCTTGCATGTTTTGTGAATAGGATGAGAGAAGTGTAAGTGGGTAAAGATGAGAAAGAAAAGGTGATAGGCAAGGGTTAGGGATGGGGTGAGTGCTATGGGGTAGGTAAACAGGGTGGTCACCTATGTTTTTAGGTATAAATAGGAGTAAACGGGCAAAATTATCATAGGTGTATGTTTTAAGCAGGGTAGGTATATTTTTTACAGTGACCGGTATCGTTTAGAGATAACCGGTATCAGTTAGCAAACCGGTATCGGTAATTCATAACCGATACTGGTCACTGTAAGAGTTTCCAGAACTTGAGAAAAAAACCCATAGAGATTTGTTCTTTTGAATAATTATGTGTCGTTTTGATGTATGCAGGTAGAAGCAGGGTTACGGATGAATGATACTGTGCCAGCGTTGTTGTCACGAATCCTAGCGGATGTAACACCAGCTGAATGGGTATTGATAAATCGTTTGGGGTTAAGTGGAATCCACTATTATTCAAGAATCACGCGTAACCATGCTATGTTGCAGGTGTTGATTGAGAGATGGAATCTAGAAAAGAATACCTTCTATCTACCAACAGGGGAGATGACAGTGACTTTGGAAGATGTGTTCCGTATTTTGAGACTCCCAATGATAGGAAAAATAGTGTATCAGGTGTTTCCTAGTGCGGGGCGAGCAGCGATAACAGCAGTATTTGGGTCAGCTGCACGAGATTTGACACAGCGAGGTTTATCTTTTACGTATGGTACAGTGTATGCAACACACCCTGAGGAAACAAGGTTGGCCGTGCTATTAATGATAGCGGTGGGGTATTATGCATTGTCAAGGGTGGAAGGGGGAAGATTTCCAAAAGCGTTGATGAGTGTTATTTGGGAAATGATAGAAATGAGCGTGACTTTCGCATGGGCGCCCGCATATCTGGCAGAGTTATATAGGGGTCTATGGGCCTGCAAGCGAAAACACAGGACGACACTAGATTGTTCGTACTTATTACATTGTTGGGCCTATGAGCATATTGTTTGTGTGCGTCCAATAGGCTGACCCATCGAGTCGGGAGAGGCAGGAGTGCAAAGGTTGGGATTCAGACGATGGGTCCGGACAGAACAAGAAGTGAGATCCCAGGCCGTGATAGATGACATCGAGTATTATAGATAGGTATGGGATATGGTGACGATTGCGGATATTTGTTGGAGGCCTTACGGGAACTATATGGTGACAGAGCACATAGCTAAGGAGTTGAGGGGTGTAGAACGATTGAGATGGATCGCAGGGCACAGGCCGGGTGAGTATGAGAGGATTCCTCTAGATCGTGTGCGGTGACAATTTGGGTTCGTTCAGGATATACCGATGACATATAGACCATACATGAGGATCGATGCCGAGGCAGCATTCTCACCTCCGCGGTCTACACCTCCAGAAGGGAAAGAAGAGATACCAGTCGATCATAGGGTAATGGATGCGGGAACGACAGAGGCCTATAGAGTATGGTGGGTAGCAGAGCTGCGAGGTGCACGTGAGCGCCCAGACATAGCTGTGATTACAGCAGAGAGAGATCGTCTGCAAGAGTTGGCTTACCAGCTTCAAACCCAGGTGAATGAGACAATGGGATTGTTAGAGGTTTCACAATTACGAGTGGAGAGACTGGAGGCAAGATTCCTCCACGCGAGAGGATGTATTCATATGTTACAGGAGATGTTGGCAGATCAATGGGAGGAACCAATGGCAGTGGCACCTTTGAGGATGGAGAGTCCAACTGAGGGGCATCGACGATCACGATCACCACCTGATTCGGGAGGAGGTGCAAGGGTCTAAATGAGTTTCATAGGAATATAAGAATAAATAAGGATGTCAACCTGCGAGTCGATGATAGAGAAGATGTATTTGTTTAACATCTAAAATAAAACTAAAGTTGTATGTGGTTTTGAGTGATGATAATAATAAGAATGGTTGTGTTTTGAATGTTGTTTTTGTTTTGTTTTAAAAAGGATAAAGATGAATGTTGGCAAATAGAAATACACAAAAAATATTTATATTTACAACACATGATAGGGTATGGTAGGGGATGGTCGAGCTAACCTTGGGAGACCCCATGTCTCCTAAGTACTACCTACATAGCCCATTGCACAAAGCAAGGAGGGGCCTCAGACCGATGTAGTTCTCCCTTAGGACCAGGGAGAGGTGAATTTAGGCAATTTAGGTATGGTTAGGCAATTTTTTGGTTGGTAAAAATATTGATATTGATATTGGTAGGGTAATGTTGTTAGTGTTGGTAATGAATTGGTGATTTTGGAATAGGTATAAGTGACGCAAAAGTTAGCCTACCCAAGTGGTAGGGAACCATGTCCTAATTAAGATCAACACATAATCCTAGATTCGAGTCAAAGAGGAAAGAGTGCTCCGTAGGTGAAAAGAGCTAAACAAACCACATAATAATGTAGAATGAGCTTGGACCCCTAGGTACCGTGCATAGACGAGAAGTCAATAGGTGAAAAGAGTTGTATGATCACAATATATCAGGTGTGCGTCACGTCCCTTGAGTTGTGTTGTTTTAACAAATGGTGAGGTGAAGTGGATGGTGTAGCTGAGACACAGAGAACTTGTTATAAAGTGAGTATTCCGACGAAAGAGAACCTAACCCAAACAGACAAGTCCATGACTCAAAAGTTCTTTTGAATGTGGCTTTTATTTTACTGAATATAGACTGATCGATGCGGGAAGTCTACAAGGGATATTTTTTTGTTTTATTCTTGACGTCTTCACGAAGCTAATCAATGTGAGGAGCTTCTGATAAAGGCTAACTGTGTATAGCTATCCTTCAAGGGAGCAGTCTATTTATAGTAGCAGATGCAGTTTTAGTGCATAGCTGTCCTTCGGGGGAGCAGTCTATATATAATAGCAGCAATAGTTTGGCATATAGCTGTCCTTCGAGGGAGTAGTCTATATATAATTTAGAGAGCTAGATGTCCTTTTGATGTAAAGCATCTAGTTTGGTAGGAATTTTGACTCAAGAAAATCCCATAAGCATATAATTAAGAATGTGTCATTTTAATACTTTGAAGTCATGGACTAGACTAAAAAGGGGAAGGCATCTTTAAGGGGAGGTGAGAATCAAACTATGTGAGCTTGATTTTATTTTGAGATGTAGGAAACAACGTGTATGTGGTGGTAAATGAGCTCAAGGGACGAGCGGTAGGTAGATAAGAAGTGATATAACACTAAATTCAACAGTAGAATGGTCAAAGATGCAAGGCATTAAGGGGTTCAGGCGCAGGTTTACCATTAAGTGAAGCTAAACGATAAGTGCCTGATCCATAAGTGTGAGTGATTATGTAAGGCCCAATCCAATTGGGAGAAAATTTTCCATGTTTTCTCTTTTCTAATTTGGTTACATGTTGATTCTCTTTGAGGACAAGATCACCAACCTTAAAGGTATGCTCATGAAGTCGCTTATCATAAGCACGCTTGATGCGTTTTTGATAGATTTGAAGGTGATCAAGAGCTGTAAGATGACGCTCGTCAAGAAGCTCCAATTGGGCTAACCGCTCTTGGCAGAAATCATCATTGGTGAGAATATCCTGAAGAGATATTCTAAGGTAGGGTATTTGTATTTCGAGAGGCAAGACAGCCTCGATACCATATACCAAAGAAAAAGGTGTAACATTAGTGGAGGTACGAATGCTAGTATGATAAGCCCAAAGGGTAAAGGGGATGTGGTCATGCCAATTTCTTCCAGAATCATTAACGACTTTTCATGAGAATTTTGGTTAGGGTTTTATTAGAAGATTCAGCTTGTCCATTCGCTTGTGGATAGTAGGGTGATGAGAAGTTAAGTTTGATACAAAATTTGTCACAAAGTTCTTGCAACAACTTATTTTTGAAAGATTTTCCATTATCTATTATCAGGCGATGAGGAACACCAAAACGACAGATAATGTGGTGGTTAATGAACTCTACAATTTTTTATTTTTTAGTTGAAATGAGTAGAATAGCCTCCACCCATTTTGTGTAATATTCGGTTGCTATGATTATCCATCGGTGATGTTGTGAAGAGGGCAGATGAATCTCACCAATAAGGTCTAAACCCCATTGTGAGAAAGGCCAAATATCTCGTGCGACCTGTAGCGGATGGCTAGGAGTATGTTGAAGGTTGGCATGTTGTTGACACATAACACAACACTCAACATATTCGTAGCAGTCGTTATTGAGTGTAGGTAAATAATAAACCGAGGTGAAGGATTCATTTGGCCATGGCAAGGCCGCTAAAAATTTCCACCACAAATACCGTCATGGATCTGTTAGATGGTATAGGTGATCTCCGCGCTGGTTAGACATCGAAGGAGGATGCCATCAAAGCCACGTTTATAAAGGATTCCCCCCATGACAACATAACGAGAAACACGTTTAATAAAAGCGCATTTTCCGGTACTAGTAAGGTCAGGTGGGAGAACGAAGGTTGTTAGGTAGTCGTGAAATTGGTGATACCAGGTATCTTGTGAATTAGCAAACACATTATTGATCATACAAACAACCGGGGCTGAGTAAGATCAGGAAAAGAGTTGTTGGACCAAGACAAAAATGTTAAAGTCAGTTGATGAAGCTGGAATTTGTGAGGCTAAGCAAGCCATAGTATCTGAAAATTTGTTAGTGGAGCGGGGAATGGTTTGGATAGAATAATGAGTAAATAAGGTTAGAAGTGAATCCACGAAATGTTTGTACTTTTGAAGTTCCTCATTTTTACATTGGTAGATGCCCATAA
Organism: Taxus chinensis; assembly: GCA_019776745.2. Taxonomy (NCBI): domain Eukaryota; kingdom Viridiplantae; phylum Streptophyta; class Pinopsida; order Cupressales; family Taxaceae; genus Taxus; species Taxus chinensis. The sequence goes on from CM034149.1 coordinate 182,677,085, forward strand.
CTTGATTGACTACCTATTGAGAGTCAACGAAAATATTTATAGATTTGACACCTAAGTGTAACGCTACTTGGAGACCAAAAACAAGGGCCTCGTATTCCGCTGTATTATTAGTGCAGGGGAAATCGAGCCGGAATGAAAGAGGCATAGGCTTAGCATCAAGAGGAATGAGAACAATGCTGGCCCCTCCGCCGCGCTGGCATTTGGATCCATCGAAGAAGAGGGTTATTGGATACGACTCCTCCCTAAGGGAAAGAGTAGCGATGAGTTCATCGGGGAAATTAAAATTAGTAAATTGCGCCCCAGGTACAAGGGCTTCCGCGAGTTGATTGGCAATGGTTTGTCCTTTGATTGACTTTTGGTGTATAAATTCAAGGTCGAGGTCAGCAAGGAGCATAAGCCATTGGGCGATGCGTTGGTTTAGATGAGGTTTGGCGTACATATAATGGATGGGTTCCATGTTGGTGATGACGAAAATTTTATGATTCAGAAGGTAGTGTCGGATTTTGGTGGCCATAAATGATAAGGCTAGGCACAAATTTTCTACATGTGTATACCTAGTCTCATAGTCCACCAAGAGTACGACTTATATAATAAACGGCTTGTTCTCAATGTTCTCGAAGTCACGATGTGCAAGCATGGCCCCTACAGCGTGGTCGGTGGTGGAAAAGGTAAAGGTAGAAAGGGTGATCTTCCTGAGGTGGGATAAGCATGGGTGGCTACAAGAGATAAGCTTTGAGAGCCTCAAAGGCTTGGTGGCACTCTTCACTCCATTGAAAGGTAATATCCTTTTTAAGGAGGTGATGGAAAGGTTGACATCGATCCAAGAGTTAGGAGATGAAACACCGGATAGATTGGAGATTACCTTGTAAACTATGCAATTGTTTGAGGTTAGTAGGTGGGGGCATTTCTAGGATAGCTTTGACTTTAGATGGATTGACCTCAATGCCACGTAAAGAGACAATAAAACAAAGGATTTTTCCTGAGAGGACACCAAAGACACATTTCTTTGGTTGAAGACAGACCGAATATTGTAATCAGGTGATCAAAAATAATGATTAAAACATCGAGATGTTCACTGCGATGTTTAGATTTGCCAAGAAGATCATCAACATAATCCTCAAGGATAGTGTGCATAATGTCATGAAAAATGTAAGTCATAGCCCGTTGATAGGTCGCACCAGCATTCTTAAGGCCAAATCGCATTACACGATAACAGAAGGTTCGCCAAGGAGTTATGAAGGTAGTTTTATGTTGATCAGGCAGGGGCTACCAAAATTTGATTGTATCCTGAAAAGCCATCCATGAGAGAAAGCATTTCATGGCCCACAGTGAGATCAACAAGTTGATCAATACTTGGGAGGGGGAAGTCATCCTTAGGGCACGTGAGGTTAAGGTCTCAGAAATTCATGCATATCTTAAGTCCCCCTGTCGCTTTAGTGACAAGTACGATCTTAGAAATCCATTGAGGATAGTCAATAGGTAAGATGAAGGAAACAGAAAGGAGTCATTGAAGCTCTTCTTTGACCAAGAGGGAAATGCGTGGATGTATTTTTCTCAGTTTTTTGTTCGACTGGTTTTGGAATCGGGTTTTAGGGTATTGTTATGGACAACAATGGCAGGATCAATTCCTGGCATGTTAGCGTAGGACCAAGCGAAAGCTTGGTTGTGGATATAGAGAAAGGTAGTAAAGGTGACTTGTTCTGATGCGTTAAGGGATTTTTCGATCTTCACAATCTGAGGATCCTCCTCTATGTGGATGTTGATTTCTATAGTTGAATCGTTCAACATGGTTTGAGTTTCAGATGGTAAGGCGCGTTGAATATAGGAGTCGTCCGCACCAAGGTAAGTGAGGATGGAGTCGTCATCCTGGCACTCAACAACATTAATCGAAGGTGAATCCTCTTCGATCATGTCTGGATACAGAAGGGGAAGAGAATATAGGTCCTCATTATCCCGTTGATAAGTGAGAGGACCTAGGAAGATAGCATTTATGAAAAAAAAAAAAAATTAGAAGGGATAGATTTAGGGTCTATCGACTTTGTGGGTGATGATGGCAAAATGGGTGATGATGGTTTGGTAGGGGTGATGTCGTCATCTTCCAGGATACAACTGACACGAGGTTTCTTCTGGTGTTAGTGTTTCAAGAAAACTAAGACCACTATGATCATTGTGTTTGCGTGTAGTCATGGGAATTAGTGTATGTCAACCTTGTTCATAAAGACCAAAACCAAAGCCTTTCCAAGCACAGCAAGTCAAGAAGGTGAGGGCGAAATGACGATTTGTCAAGTATTGAAAATCAGATTGGAAGGGAACCACACCAATAGGAGGTTCAAGGGTAACGGAGGATGCATCAACAACCCCATACATTAGATTGGTGTGGTAATGGGGTGTTCCGTAAGAGATTTACCTCCCCCATGTGACGGTCGTAGGTAGAATGTGCATGTAATTGTTCGTACTCCTGCGGGGTATGGAAAGAGCTAACGTTATATAGGAGGTAGTCCCCCAGTGTAAGGCGTTGAAAAACATCTACTAAGGGGTCGTAGGTTGGGATGTTATCTGCGGGAAAGGAAGTGGTATTTGTGACAGCGGTTTCATTGGTTGAAGGTGTAGTTGCGGTTGAAGTGGATGGTTTGGTTGGATGAATGGGTGTCTTGACTGGTACAAACACATCATTAGGGTGATACAAAATATTACAGGTTTTGAAGGGGGGAGGATCAACTTTTACGGTGTAGGACTTCCCCTCGTACTCAAATTTTATGCATCTAAGTAAGGTGGAAGGAATGCATCCCATAGCCCGGATCCAAGGGCGGCCTAATAACATATTGGATTGGAACTCTCCCTCAAGGACATAGAAGAGTTCGGGTAAAGTGCGTGGTCCTACACGAATGTTAAGGATCATGGTGCCTAAGGTAGAGGTAATAGCATCATTGAATGATTGCAACATAATGGGGTTGGCACACATGCAGCTAGAAGGGATATTCATTTGTTAGAAGGCTTTTGAAGAGATGATGTTTAGAATAGCGCCCCCGTCAATCATAACATGACGTACCTGAATGTCCTCAGATGTAAGCTGAGATGAAAAGAGTATGGTCAGGATCTTCTGCACGAAAGTCGACAATTTCATCTTCAGAGAAACTAATAATAGCAGCTTGTTGTACAGAGATAGAAGTGGTTGGGGCGGTAGGTTGTTTGGTGAGGGAAGCAACGTGATTGGGTGTTAGACTAGAGGTAATAGGAAAGGTTTCATTAGGTAAGACCTCTATCCCTTGAAGGAATTCAACGAGAGCTTGTCTATGAGATTCAGAAGTTTGAATGAGATCATACAGTGTCCATTTTTAAAGGCAATTGGTGAAGTTTTTTAATCATGGTTTGGTGGGAAATTCCATTAGAGATGGGATAGGCGGGGTCTGCGAATAACCACTTTAGGTGGTGGTGACATCGGGATGGTGGACAGAGAAAGAGATGCCATAGGTGTATTTTCTTTCACTTTCCCATTGTTTTTATTTCCTCGAGTAGTAACACTAATCATATTGATCTCGTGAATACGAGAGGAGGAAGACAGTAGGGATAGGTCATGGTCTTCGAGAGGTGCGGCTGTAATAATGATAGATCTTGGTGAGGCGGGGATAGGTGTTATAGGAGAGGGAATTGAAGCTAAAGGTCTCTCTCTTCCTAAGTTATCTTTCTTAACTTTCCTATCTGAGAGAGGTGACTAAAAAAGTATAGCTTTCAATGCTTTGCATCCCTCTACGTCATGTTCTGGTGTGCGGTGGTAAGCGCAGATTTTAGACTCATCGTAAACCTATAGGTCGGGGTTTAGATGGATCATAAGGTCTAAGTGGGGGTAGGGAAATGGTCGCATTCTCTACCAACATAGCAAGGATTTTGGCGTAAGACCCTTTGAGTGGGTCAAAGTTAGAGGAAAAGGAGGCTATTGACTAGGTCAATCATGGTGATGATGTGGTATGGTTGGTTTGTATGGGTGGTGGTTTAGCCAAGGAGTTTTGATAATGGGTTTTAACTAAATGTGGCTTCTTTGACGTAGAAGCTATGTTTATCTAGTTGGATGATGAGGCCACAGATGATGTGGTATCAGAAAATAACCACAAAGAAATAGGAGTGACAAAAAACAAATCTTTTGATGATGGAATTTGTTTAAGGTTGATAGGCGGACAGGATACACGGGGTGGCGATGTTGCTATACCCTTGGATTTCTGTATGGGTGCAGAAGGCGTAGGCCACTTTAAAGAAAATGCAGGAGGTATGATATATTGATGCAAGGTAGAAGGATGGGGTCCCAATATGGAAGGTAGGTGTGATGATGAGGGTTTTTAGTTGTGATAGTGGCATAGATTGAGTAGATTGAGTCTGTCTCCTAATGGGATGGACGGCTTTATTTTTAGATAAATCAAGCCGCTTAGGTGGGTGTGTTAGACTGGGTATTGGTGGGGTCCCAAGCATAGGGGAAGATTTGGTTAGGTTAATAGAAGTGGATGAGGTATTTGGTAGAGATGAGGGAGGGTGAAGATGAGGACATAGGCATTTTAAGCTTCTGTAAACACTTCGGGTATATGGTAGAGGCATATAGATCGGTCATCTGCATTTGAGTAAAATATGACATACTCAAACGTTCCCATAGGACCTGTCTATCTTCTGGGGAATGAAAGTCCTCACATGTGAATAGGAAATTTTGTATGGAAGAAAGGTGGGTTGTGATTCCGGTCCACTGTGGGTGTGATACAGGGGGTAGATGAGGCACTGTATCAATGGGAGTTAACAGGTCAACTGGTCGCTGAAAATATTTAGGCGATGAAGAACTAATAGGTAGGAGGGGGTGTTTGAGAGGATCCGTCATGTTTAAAGAATGTGGTGATGTCAGTTCAAGAGGTTTCTCATCTAAGGATGACAAAAGAAGTGGCGAGCCTTCTTCTTGTATAGCAAGAGTGGTAGAAGGAGACGTTTGGGAAATAGATAAATTATATAACATCCACTCACAGTCTTACAAGGATGTGGTGTAAGAAGGCTCATTTGTGAGAAGGGAACTTTAAGCAGTTAATTCCTTGATGGGTAAAGGAACGGCAAGGATTTCAGTTTGTCTTGATGACGAGGAAGGGGGTTCGGTTTCCTGTGTTAGTGAAGAGGCTTGATTCAGAATTTGTTCGATAGAGGTTTTTGGCTGGGAATCGAAGACTGCATAGATCTCATGAATACTTTCCTCAACTAAGATATCTTGATTTATGTTACTGTTAGAAGAATGATTCGGGAATGGTTTGTTGAATGTTTTCAAATTTCGGTTAGCAGGGGTGTTAGGATTATTGAGGGCTAAATCCCCCGCATCAACCATTTCCTGCACTATGTTTTTCAACATCTTGCAGTTTTCATGACTGTGTCCCTTCACGTGGTGGAAGTTACAGAAGTCATTTTCTTTGTACCAAGAAGGTATGGCACGAGTGGAATCAAACTTGGAATGAGGTTTAATAGGAGGTAAGGTAACTGGCTCCTACTTTAAGCAATTTTTTCTAATATCACACCATATGTTTTCTCCCAAGGGGAGTGTAGTTGATGGGCTCTGCTTTATACTTATAGGTGGTTTTTGGCAGGGTTTTAGACGGTGGTTTGAGATTTTACCATCACCGAATGCACGGCCCCTTTTGATTTCGAAGAATTAGATGTGTGAGGAAGTGGTGGTGTTTGGTTTATTGGTGGAATCTAGAGTTCATAAATTGGGATTTTTTGTTGCACAACCGCAATTTCTCTTCTTATAAGGCTCAAATTTCTAGTTTCTGAGCCATAGTAAAGGCCTCGTCAAATGTGCGGAAGGTTTGAATTTGAAGGGTAGGATAGATGTGCTTAGCGCATGCCCACGTCAAAATTTCAATAAGTTCAGCCTAAGGAAAGGCATATGTAAGTTGGTTAATAAGGCCCCGCCATCGTCCAACGAAATCTGCGATAGATTCTTCTTCAAATTTTTGGATGGCATAGAGGTCGGTGATAGATACTTTCTTGGAAATGTTAATGGAGAAATGATCCAAGAAATATTGGGCTAATTGGTTAAAAGAGAAGATTGAGTGCTAGGTTAAAGCATTGTACCACTCCAAGGCAGGTCCTGATAAGGACATGGGAAAGGTGTGGAGTAGCAAGTCATTATCATGAGCAATCAAATAACAAGCATGTCTAAATGATCGCAAGTTTTGTTGAGGATCCTCTTTACTATTAAAACGAGTAAATTTCAGCAATTCCCATTGAGGAGGATATAAATGAAGGTGGAGAGAAGGGTGAATACGCTCCCGAAAAACTTGCTCATATGTCAAGGCACTACGACTTCCCGAAACAGAAGCCTCCAGATTTTGCATTTTCTCCATCATTTGTTTGATGAAATTTGTGGTTGGATGAGATGATGGTGCGGTTGTGGTAAATGGAGGCAAATTGGGCCAAGGGCCTCCGCTAGACAATGGTGGGGTTAAGTGTTGATAAGGTATGGGGGATGAATATGTTGAAGCAACCGAATAGGGATGTCCTATATAAGATGTTGAGGTCATTGGATATGTGTGTGGGAATGAAAAGGTAGGCGGAGCTTGAGAAGGAAAGCTCGTGTGGATAGGTGGCAGAGAGCAAGTCATGAATGGAGCAGTCTGCAAGAGAGATGAGGTAGGAGCAGTCAGTGGTAATGACATGTGGGGCCTAAGATTAACCAAAGGAAATCCAATCTGTGTCTTATGAACCTCTAAAGCCGTTGGATTGGGAGACAGGGATAAGGATGCAGAAGGCAAGACGGTGTTATCAGATAGAGTGGGAGCTAAATGAGGCAGCTATGCTAATAGGCATGCCAATAAGGAGTTGACCATCGGGTGTACGGTCAGGGGCATGAGACAAATAGTATTTTATAGCACTAGGATTAGCATCCAAAAATTTGGCAAATTCCTTATCTCCTACAAGAATTTTGGGGATCTCACTGGTGTCCATAGGGTTCCCTATAGAATGTGAAGGGGGTGATTCAGGCAAAGGCACAAAGTAGGCATGTGAAACCATGGCAGCAGCTTGCTTCTGAGTGATAACAACCATGGACAAGAGTTCACAGTAGGGCTTCAATCTATCAGGAACAAGAAATAGCCTCAAAATGGTGAAATTGGTAGGTTGCTGGTTTGTCAGGAATTGTAAAAGACAGTAACCGATATCGGTCTGATAACCGATGTCAGTTAGACTCTAGCCGACGTCGATCAGTTAATCAATGTTGGTATAATAATACTGGTATAAGAAAATATAAGAAGCTACTGATTTGATTTTTAACAATGCTTAGTGCATTTATCAAATTGTTCTAAGGTTGATCACAGAAGACAGTGTATAACAGAGAAAACAGAACTGAAAACAAGCAAGATGCATACGCAAATCCAGAGACTAACCCTAGGGTTAATTTTAATTATTGTGGGCTTATGCCTTTAGACATAGAATGATGTCAGAATCCTAAACAAAAGACTTAGGGGAAATGTCAAGTTTGTTTTGGCTCATAAGGTTACCTCAATCGGGCGGAGGAATACCGCAGAAAAAGGGGGGATGTTTTGAGTTGTTGTGTTAATTGTGAAGTGATTCGGTATGTGTTGTGCAGTGAAAGTAAGATTAATTTCTTGTCAATACCGTGGATATCACCCCCACGTGTACGACTTGTTACTTAATCTATGTTCACTAGAATTGAAAACAGCAAGCAAGAATGTGATGCACGTGTTTTAAACCCAAATCGAAAATGATATTCGATGAAGCGAAAGAGATGACTTTCACTAATGCAAATATGTAAAAGCAAGGCCAGTTCTTTTACCAAAATAAAAAAATACCTTGTGAATATCTTTAGAAGAAGAAAACAGTAGGTATGCTCCCTATATGAAAGAAAGCAAGAATTAAAGAAACCAGAAATGGCTCCCACCGAGCGTGCCAAAATGTTTCGCACGGAATGTTTCAGCTCTGTGGAATAGACTTGCTTCTATCCTTTCATTCCTTTGAGAAACAGATAAGGGTTAGGGCTAGGAGGAATACCTGTTGAATGTTGAGATGGTGTGCGCGTACCGTAGAGAAAGATCATATCGACTGCGAAGAACTCCTTTTTGTCTTGGAAGGACTACCTGCAAGCAAGAATACAAGACCACCAGATTTTAATTAGACAATAAATGAGGGAGCTGCCTTAGGCCCAGGAAATATAAAACTTTCTTTCGAAGGTGGTCAGTTCCCCTTTTAATATGAATTAACACAAATGATAACAAAGAAAGCTATTGCAAAATCACGATTTAGGTACATCGTTACAAAGCAATAGAGGCTAAACTATCAATAATAAAGAGTCACGTTGTTTGTTCGGTTACTGGTCGTTGATACATTCAAGTTGAGTTACAGGGATAAACCAGACTGGACCTGAGGTTGTTAGGTGACAAATAGGCGAGAGGAAGGTTTTGGGGTATAAGTCACAGTGACCGATGCCGGTCACTGGATAACCGACCGCGGTTAGAGAACCGCTGCCGGTAGGGGATAACCGACACCGGTAGGGTCAATAATCTAGGTGCTTCTGGATAGAGGTTGGTTGTAGGGTGATTGTGGGGTTATTAAGACTAGTGGATGGCTGAGGGGAATAGTGAGAGGACAGGGAAGACTCAGAGTGTGATAAAATGGTCTTCTGGGAAATACAAGGATGTATGGATGAAGGTTAAGTGCAGGGTGCTGGTAGGTGGTAGATCTAGGAATGAGTTTATAATTACTATCAATCCACAGGCTCAAGAAATGGTACTTAGAAACACACAAGACACTACTTACTCGTTCCTGATGAAGATGCAGACTCCACGACTGTGATGACGAAGACAGGGCTCAAGTAGGATGATCTGACAATCCAAGATGTGCTATCTCCTCTTCTGATGCTCGGATGAGTGTCACTGGGCTCTGGTTATTCAATTGTAGTCTTGGGCTTGATGTCCTTCTCTGCAAACTCTTCTTTTTTCTTCACTTGTCTCTGTTTGGCCAAGCAAATCCGGATCCTTTCAATGATTTCTCCTCCTCCCGATCAAAATGAAAATCCGATCCCTTGTTTTTGGTTGGAGGTGGTCATTTACAGGGAACCGACGGCGGTTACGCAACATACGGAGGTCGAGTAGGAACCGATGTCGGTCAGGTCAAAGCGGGCTATTTTTGGTAAAATAGCCAGCTTTCCCTCCTTTTCTCCCGAGGGATTAGTTGCGGGCTTGGTCAAGTCATTATGAGGTTGGTTTTAGGTGCGGATGAGGAGTAATTAGTCATGGGTGTGGATGTGGACCAAGTTATAGGTCTTAATTAGGTTAGTTTAAGGTTAAGACTAGGTTATGATGAGGTGGTGAAATGAGGTGGCAGGTATGGCAATGTGGATTTATTAATTATAAGGTAATTAATAAATAATTGTGTAAGGTTTAGGTGATGAGGTTAGGTTGCGAAATGAGATGCGGGGCACAGGGGGTCGTAAGACACAAATTGGGTGTCTACACATATAGTTTGAAGTATTCACTAATAGTTTCTCTCAGAATGCTTCTCGGATACATCTTTCTCCACAACAACGTGACAACTCCCATTTCTGTTGGGTCAACTATAATCTTATATTGATCAGAAATTGTAAATCCAAAATGTTGTGACTAGGATATGAGTAATTTTCTGTCTAATATACCATTTAATTCCCCTCCATAAACATGTGAAGATTTGTAAAATTGTTCCATAAGTGTAGTTATGGATTTCTTGAAGTTATTATTTCGTTGTCCTTCATCAATGAGCGGGTTCTAGAAAATGGCATTTACAACTCCCATCGCCTCCAACAGATCACTATTTTTGAAATGCTCTCTGATCTCAGAAGATAATGTTTTAGATATTTTCATCAGCTTTTTATGTACATCAGAAACTGCACCATGTAAAAGACAGCTTGTGATAAGTACTTCCTCAAGTTCAGAACCTGCTACATAAGGATATTTGTATAAAGTGTGTATTTTAATGTTTTTAGCATCAACAAAAAGAAAAAGATGACCACTGGTATTGAACTTTAGATATTTGTTCAAATCTTTGGTGTCTGTCAAAACCTTGAAGCTACTAAAAATTGGATTTTGAATCCAATGTTGGGTGATATACAAGGTATCTAAAATCATACATAGTTGTCTTTTTAATTTTAGAAAATCAACAATGTATATGGACCGTTCCTAAGCATGTTTCACCAAGCTGTTTATTTCCTTCAGCATTGGCAGAATACAACAGAACGTTAGTAAAGTATCTATATTAGTCAAGCGATACAACAGATCTTTAGTCTTGTCCACTTGTCTTCGATGCTTGAACATATACCCTGCTAAGTACTTGTATTCCTCAAAAAACCTACAAGTTGGTTCATACAATGATATCCATCTCGTGTCAACATATTTTAGCATTTTTTTACCATTTTTATTCCAAGAGAAAATCTTTGAAACTCCAAAAATATTTTAGGACTGCTTGACAAATATGAATGCAAGTCCCATATCAAATCCTCCACCTTAGCAATATTTTCAAAGTTACTTACAATCTTGTATGCCAAATTCATTCGGTGAGCCATACAATGAATAGGTATCATGTAATGGGATACTCTTGTTTGTAGATGGATAAAAATTTCAGTTTTGTGACCTTGCATGATAGATGTTCCATCAAATCCTAAACAAATCAGATTTGTAGAGATGGAATGATCATCCATACCAATTATTTGCTTCATATTTTTAATAACAAGTTTACAGGTGTTCTCAGCATTGCAGTTCTCCATCATTTTGTGCATATTTAGTAGATGGTTTTCCCTAAAATGGTTACTAAAACTGAAATTGTAGACATGCATGCACACCCAAAATATATTATCTACTACAGTGACCTCATCAATCGACAAAGCGATAAAATTTGTATTTTTTACCTTCTCTCTCAAATCAGTGATTTCTATTTCTCCCATACACTTTGCCATATCCCATGTATTGGTATCTGACTAGTGCATTGTTGGAATATTTACAAATCCATTAGATTGATACAATGTCTTCTTATAATCAATCAGATCTGAAATTGGTCTGTATTTTTTAATATTTGAAATATTGTTCTGAATTGAATGAGTTTTGCTTGAAGACTTACGTCTGTAACTTTTTCAAATTTGTCCTTTATAGTACCACCTTTCTCAACAAGGTCCTGAAGATGTTTATGATTATTATCATATTATATTGCATATCTCATATGCAAAAAATCCTCGTCAGTTTTCCATCAAGTTATTTTTATAATTGTTCCATCATCTTGCTTTTTTGACTCATATATCTTCCCACAATGCTTCTCTGTTATATCCAGTTTCAATTGCATTTTGTGGTCTCTGTCAAGTTTCCGAATACAAATAGTACATCTGCATACTATAGAAATATTAGTATTGATCTCAAGTTCTACAAGTTTAATGAATGGATATTTTGTTGACCATTCAAATTTATAAGTTCTTCCTATATTCCACTTCCCACTCTTACATTTCTGATGTGAATTTCTAGAATGTTTATCAGAAGTGTGATTTGGATGGGAAATGGGATTATCAATACTATCAATTTGAATTTGGATTACTTTGGTGATTGTAAATTTCATCTGGACTAAGGTCACTGCTAGGATTTTCTGCATTTGAGAGAAATTGGTTTGCTTACAACTTGTCCAAGTAAATTAAAAAATTAAAGTAACAATATCATAGTAGAAATTGGTTTGCCTACCTATCACCACTAGGGTTACTTGTGGTTGACCGAAATATTTGGAAATTTTCATACTGTGTTTTCTTTTTCCTTGAAGCTGATTTCTTTTCTCATTTGTAACAGGGGTCATCGAATGGATGATTTTAAAGTCTGCACATATGAGAAAAACATAGAACTTTTAAATACCAATGGAAACATGAACAAAGCTTTACCAAAACATAATCCTTTTCAACACAACTTAAGAATGACATGATAATACAACCGAGCACTTGAACGGAAAATTAATATGCATGATGGTTACAAAACATAGAGCCACTGGCCAGCAAGACAGATACATCTGTTACCGGTTGGCACATGGGGTTCACCTAGTAAAAATATGGTATAGCACATTCGTTCAAAGGGTATTAAAGAATACCCTTAATGTTAGTTTTTACCTCCAATTATTCAATTGATAATATCCCCTCCCATTATAATATTAGTATGAAAATACACATATTTTTTCTATGTACTTTACTTACCCATTTTTCCATTACAATTTTATTTACCCCTTTTTATTTCTACCCTAATATATCAAATAGAAATTATTTTTATTCTACCCTAATATATAAAATAGAAAATATATCATGTTTTCCACTCAATTGTTATTTTATTAATATGTTTTTCTCTAGAAATATATTTCGAAGCCATCTAAGATATATTATCAATTATGTCAATGTTAAAATTTAATCGTTTATCAATAGTTATTCAAATAATTAATATGGTGAAATAATATCATTTTCATTGAAAAACATACTCAATCCTAGTTTTCTACAATATTTTTATTTTTTGTTTAAGAATATCCTAATTTCAATATTTTCTTATTCAAAACGAGATTCTAATTTCATCAAAACACTCCTTTTACAATTTTAAGGTATTTATTTTTTTAAAGTAGGGGTCAAATATTTTAGTTTAATATTAAAATAAACCCCACCTCTTCTTTTACCCACCTCTCTAACCTACCCTTAATATCTAATTCAAAATATTAATAAATCAAACCCTTTCACCCCCTAATATATACCAGTATATTGGCTTTGATTTATCAATTTTAATTACCTCAATATGAACCCGCGTGCTAGGATATTGCCTAGCTAGTGAACCCCCTGTGCTGGTCAGTAACACATATATATGTTACCAACCAACAACATATATAAGTGTTACCAATCGACAACAGATGTATATGTTGCCATCTGGTAACAAATACATCTGTTACCAGCCGGTAACACATATATTTGTTACCAGATGGCAACATATACATCTGTTGCCAGATGGTAACACTTATATCTATTATTGGATGGTACCATGTATATCTATTAACGGTCGGTAATATATAGTTGTTTTCAATCGCTAACTCGTACACTTGTTACCAGTCAGTAATAGAGATGTCTGTTGTCAACCTGTAACACTGATAGGTGTTGTCGTTTGGTAACTTTTGGACATTTGTCTTATCGACAGAAAATAACCTTGACAGTCTATAGAAAGAGTTGTCTTTTTCTCTTACCGCTTGATTCTCTCACTTTTTCTTGAATCCTTCGGTTTGTGGTCTTATACTTTTGGATTATTCACACCCTTATAATGTAAAAAAATAGGACTATATTATGGCAAATAAATCCTATATATATATATATTAGAATGTTATAACATGAAGGCGATTTTACTAACTTTAGTCGGCCCTTGGTGGGAATACCTAGGAGAAATTCTATTCAAAATTTTTTAGGTCCCATAAAATTTTGGTGAACACGCTACCATACGGTAGTACAAAATTCGCCAGATTCAAAAATCAAAATCCCTTCTATTCACCTTTTCACGAATATTTGCCCCTAAAAATTACCCTAACTATATCTTGATGATAAAATGTAAAATGAATGCTATTTTTTAAGTAAATTTTCTTAAAATCCTAATTTTAAAAAAAAGGTGAAAAGTACAATGAACATTGATTATTAAATTCTTCATAATATTTTTATTTTTCCCCGTGATTTATAGGTAGGATGACACATCGAGTGAAAGGCTCAAGATGTGTTAGATCATTGGTTATTGGCATTCATATGTGTGAAACACTTACAAAAATTAAAATTTCATTTGAAAGTGAGTTGAGACGTGTTTTTTAAAGAAACAAAAAACAATATGCGGTGAGAAATAAGTAATTAATTGGTGTGTGACGAGGTTACCAAATGTTATTTGGTAATGGATTCCCACAATAAATTCCTATCTGCTTGATAACATATATTTGTACATTATAATCATGTAATAATCATAATAATATCTTTAAATCTTTTGACAATATATTAAAACATTTAAAAAATGCATCCCATGGTTACCTGGAGATATCTTAGTGTTTGCACATTTCTTCAAACACTTGGAAAACATCTTTATTTCAGAAATTTTACTTATGATATTCAATGGAAATGATGATACATCAATTTCCATGTATTTCACATGAATTAATAATGATTACATTCATTTAGCAACTAGAAATTCATAATTTTCCTCTTTTAAAAGAAAATCATTTAACTCATATGAAAAAAAATCCTAAATTTCCAAAGGAGGGTGACTATTTTTTTCTATTGATTCCTATGAAGAAAGCCCTAGCCTATAAAAAAAACATGAAATACTAGTCCATGATAATAACATTCATCAATGAACTCTCAAAAAAGTGTGTAAGCACTTTATCGTGCATCAAACATACAAAATATAAGGCAGAAGAGTTGTATTCAGACAAAAACCACCCTTGCCATCTACTAAAACTATATACAATATATCATATTTTTCATCCTACTAAGGCCGTATTCAAAATAACCCCGTTTTAACCACTTACATCTTATACCAAACAAATATATGCATGCTGCCTGGACACAGGCAAGACTTACTTCTCCTTACGACCCCCAGGAGAGACTTCAGCGATGATTTCCACCTCCGATTCATCCATCCTCTGATTCAATGAAGAGGAAGGCACCACACAGCATTTAGGCATATCAACTTTTGTACCCACCAGAAGAACGACCCCCACTTTTGTAGCCAAAGCCTCTTGACATCACGTCACTTCCTGTAGGCCCTTAGTAATAGCATGAATATGAAATTAGACACTCATTAAATGCTCCTCTAGACATGCATGATCCCTATGGAGGATAAATTACCAGAGGAATTCAATAGAAGGATTATGGTGCTCAGACCCTGAGCCATATTAAATACATCACGCCTTCCAATCGATTGATTTTTGTTTAGCATCAACTTTCTCATGCTCTCACAGATATCAGCATCCTCTTCCTCTTCAAATTTCTCAACAACTAACCACACTTTCTCCAACCACCCTCTCATTGTATCATTTTTTATTTTAGCGTCCATCCAAGAGGAGAAGGTTTGCCTACCTCTTCTCTAGTAAGGGCCCTCTTCCCTTTCCTGATTGGCCTGGCCTCTGAGCCCCTCAAATTCTTCTTAGCGATCAGGAAAAAATCTAACCATGAATAAACCATACACCTATGCAGCAAAGCCTAACACCACAAATGGAGACATAATTAAAATCCCCACTAGAGAAATGGGCTTAAAAGACCCTCAACACACCTCGCATGAAGGGAAGAGAAAGTTCCAGTAGCTAAGATCATAGAGAATATATCCCATGCATTACCATAATCACTCCAATTATGGTAATAAATACCCAACAACCTACATTCTTACCATCCCACATGTCCTTCAGCCATCCTAGCATCACTCGTGGTTAGAGAGATGATGTCACTAGGTAAATACACCTCTCATAATTGACACCTTGAATGACATTTATCCCAAATTTCAACACCTCTGTTAGCCAATCATTCGGTAACCTTATTCCCAACCCTTTTAATGTGGGAAATTCGAATCTCAAAGAAAAATAATAATAACCTTAATCTTATGATAAATTGGTTTCAGCAACCAAGCCTTAGGATAGCTACCCTGAGCAACTCTGATAATGATTTTAGAATCAATATGCTGCCAATTTTGATTTTTAGCTTCTAATAAACCAAAAATGAGGGCCATGTCCTCTTCCACATTATTGGAGGAGACGCCACAATCTGTCACTAAGGACAACATAGGTTGACACCTAGAATCCCTGAATATGTATCCACAACCCGCTTTACCTGGATTTCCTCTTAAAGCGCCATCAAAATCTAATTTGATCCAACCTTCCTTAGTAGGTCACCAAATACTTTTTTTCTTCCTTACTCCCATTATCAAGAGGCCCATGATTGTACTTCCAAGGGATTAAAGGCCATTTATAGCATAAGTCTCTCTCCTCACTATTTCTACACTCCAAATATTTGCTCCATGACTTAACTGATTCAGATAAAATGAATTTTATCCTATTCCATACTTGGTGAAATGAAAGTTTGATTCCTTAAAAAATTATCATGTTTCTTTCTAGCCATAAACTCCAAATAATAGTTGTTGGAGTTAGTTTTTAAAGAAGTTACAACCCTTTATGAGCCACCTTTCAATTCCATTGAGAAATTATATCATAAGCCGAGTAAGGATCCAATTTACATTCCATTGTTGCAACACCATAAGCCATATTTGATGGGAGAATGGGAAATGAATAAAAATATGATTACCAGATTATTCCCATTCTTCACAAAGGAAACAAAAGGCAGGACCATGAAAACCTCTTTTCATCATATTTTCATAAGTAAGGATCTTTCCTAAAGTAGAAAGCCAGAGGAAAATATTTTCTTTGGGAAATCCCTCCTTTTTTCACACCAGTTTTACTAGGAAGTAGATAGGTGCATCCCTTCCCCTCTCCCTACTAAAAATCATGTTATAGATTGCCTTAATTTTCACCTCCCCAGAGCTTGACTCTTCCCAAATAATCCTATCTTCCATATCATCACCTGGATATGGGGAGGGATCCAATAACCTAAAAAGAGACTCAACCCCCTACTGATTCCCAAAATCTTCACAGGAGAAGTTGATCCAACCTCTAACACCATCCATCATACAAGTGTAGTTTTTAACTAGGTAGCCCCACTTGTTGATAGCCTCCTCCTTAAAGGAGCTCAAAATTTCATTCCCAACTAAGGGACCAATCGGATGTCATTTATCATCCCAAAAATTGATCTTATTTCCTTTCTAATATTTCCATTTCAATCTAGGAAACACAATATTTCTACAACTTTTGATAAAATTCCATATCTGAAAATGAGGGTGACTATTATGGAACACGTAACATACCTATTTTCTACTAACATTTCTTCCTTCAACCTCATAACCCTATCCCAGGCTTATATTTTGGTTACCCATAAAGGAATGGATCTAAACATGAAAATATCTTTCTAGATTTAACTTCATTTCTCTACAAACCCTAGGCATGAAAATAGTTGTTTCACCTGATTCTAGATCATTTCTTTGAAGTATTGACGAAACAGATAGGGTAACATGTGTACGTTGAATACATATTTTAATGTTGGTTGATGGTTTGTTACGTGTGTATGACTTCCAAATCCACAGCAGATCGTGAGAGCTTCCTTTTTGCTAGGAGGAACTACCTGTAATGAAAAGCAAGCCTGCCAGAAAGAGTTAAACAATATGTGCAGTGAACTGCCTAATGTGTGCTAGATCCAGGAAGTGTGATACTTCCTAGATGATTGTCAGTCCACTGTTTTTAAACAATTTAATGCGCTAAATAAGGCAAATCCTATTGTAATTTGAAATGATTTAGGTATCTCACTTAAAACACAATAAGAAACATCTAATCTAACAGGCTAGGCTAGAGTAGGATCCGAAGGTCAAGTAGTTGGTTCTGGTTCTCTACAGGTGTAACAGAGGTCTAGGTCACAAGTGATTAAGGGGATGAGGTGGAATTAGGTGGATAGGTCACTGTTTTAGGTTATATGGGAAACTACAAAGACTGATGTCGGTTAAGGGTAACCGACGACGGTTAGGTGTAACCGGTGCCGATTACTATGGAAAACTGGGAATGCCACATAACAAGATTTAGGTCTCCTTTATGATTGCATAAAAAACTTTGGTTAGTCGGGATGAGGTATTGGGTGATTTAGGTAAGATTTGGTGAGATTTTAATGGGTATATGGAGGGGTGAGTATTGGAGGAGGTCAATGGGTGGCTAGATAAACAATAGATGATAATATAATGATGAAATGGAATGAAGCAAAGAAGTATAATGTTTACTTACTTGGATTCTGGTCCTAGATGTCTGTAAGTAAGGGACGGAGGTGTTGATGAGAGTTTGAAGGCTGCAGGTGATCACCAACTGAAGGAAAGCTTCTGCATGGGCTGCCTGTACATTCCTCTTTGCTTGGTTAGATCATATCATTGTTGGGATGGTTGTGTAGGAAAATATGCTTGATCTCATTCCTTGCATGCATGTTCTCGCTGAAATTCACTCTCAGAAGATGTGATATCTCTCTGGAATGTGCTAATGTTCACCAAATTTTCTAATCTTTTTCCAACCTTCTACCAACCTTGAGAATAAGGTTGTTTTGGGGTTAAAAGGGGTAACCGACGGTGGTTCCATCTTAACTGGTGATGGTTAGGGGTAACCGGCATCGGTCAAGGTGGGATTTCCTAGGTTTACTAAACTAGGGAGATCCTCTTGATTTCCTCGGATCTCATGTCGTTAACCAACAGATTACAGTGGAAGCTTCTTGTAAGCATGCGAGAATGTGTTTAGAGAGAATGTAGGCATTGATTTTTAGTGTTTAGGTAAGGTCTTAGTTAGTTATGACAACTTACTCAGAATAGGTCTTAGGGTGAGTTGGCTTGATGAGGTGTCTAAGTGAGGTGTATGTGTGGATATTATTTAAATTAAGATATTTAAATGGGGGATAATGAATTAATTTAATTAAATTAATATTAGTGGGGTGAAGGGGGCCATGGCTCGGTGAATGTGATGAAGGGTTCTTATTCGTCGAGGGACCAAAGGGGGGTGTGACCTAATTTTAGTGTCTACAATAGTATTTTGAAAAATTATGAATGTCATCTAATTTTTTTAAAAACATGGATATTTTAGAAGTAATATTGAATGTGAGAAATAATTTACTAATTTAGTTAAAGTCTAGATGATTTCATTTCAGAAATTTATCATCCACTTCCAATATTTTTCCCAAATTTCTACAGATCTTTCATGTATTCCATAATTTTCCATCCCTTCTCACAATCAATGTATACCCTTGTAATAATTGTTTGCATGGAGAAGTGCCCTTCCATATCACTTATTCTATTTTTATCCTTCCACTCACCCCCTTCTCTCCTTCCATCTACCTTCAATTTTTTTGTTTTGTGTGAATTCATAATAGGGTAATATAAAAAATGGGTGTGGATGGACCCATCCCCTTTTAATTTTGAACTTAGGGATGGAGATGATGTAAAAGTGATGAAAATGTGATGTTATTTGTTTAAATTTTATACCATTATATTTGCATCATAATTGAGTCGAAATTTCCATCGAAAATGTAAGAAAATGAAATGTGGATTGATACAAATTTGACACATATTGTGACATTTTTTACACTATATGTAGTAGCGATTGTCTATATGTCAATATGTTGTTTTAGCATTGTTTTGATGTAGCACACAAAGTGGCACTCTTCACATGAACACTATGTCAAAGAAAGTGTCATCTAGCTACATGTTAGAAGTTCAACCACAACACTTGCAATGAGACCAATTGTCATTCATCTAAAAGATGAACCATTACAAACATCATGTATCATGCATGTATCAAACCACCCTTCTTGTTGATTTAACTTAAATGGTTAATCTTTAAGGGATTATTAATGAATGGTAGATTATCTTAATAAATTAGTTTTCAAATCTAATTGTAAGAATATCATTAATAATCATTGAAAAAAGATAAATAATGATAAACAATGTAACAAAGTACTAGCAATGAGAGGGAGAATAAGACTTAGGTGATATTCTTATTTATGTCCTAATCTGGGCTGATCTAATGATTGGAAAAGGATGGAAATGATCTAACAGAGATTTGTTAGTAAAACTATATCATGAACAACTACCTGGACCAAAGCTTATGGTATGGACCAAAGTGTACCTCCATTATGGCCTTTCTATATACTTTCGTACCTTTAGAATATTTTAATCTCCTTCATGTGTAGTCTGATTATTAGTTCCCTGATTCACACTTTTATCACTCTGACTTTAATATAAACCTTAATTTTCACACATGTTCCTGCAAAATAAACCCTAGCTACTCGAAACAATGATCAAGTACACATTAGTCTAAAAAAGGAATGCACATGCTTGAGTCAAACTAACCTTGACGTTCATCCCATTATGATTGCACCAAGTGTTACACTACATTTCAGGCTATGCAGTTTCGGTGTATGTGTGATTGCAATTGTTTCCCTCTGAAGCTATGTTTTCCCTTATGAGGGTCACTACACCAAAAATAAAGCTACATTGATTTTCCCCCAACACATGTGTGGTATGGAATTCAAAAGCTATGCCCTTCCTATGTTGTGATAATGCAGTCCAAATGTAGTCATCAGTTGTTGTTGTGTTCAAAAGATAATAGTATATAGTAATAGTTGCCTTCTTAATTCTTTTAGTAATCTAAGTATATATATGAGTTTCTTTTCTCAAATTTTGACACTAGTGACACAAAAGGAAAACTCCTAAGTAGAAAATAAAAATAAGGAAAGAGTGATGAAGAAGCCCATTGTAAAATATTTGAAAGAAAACAAGATGGGACCAAGGCATATGGAATGACCCATAGTGTATGGGCGTTATGGCCCATTCTGTATGCTTTGGTCCAAAATGTTCACAAAACAAAACAATCAAAGCATGATGATAGGGATCCCTATGACATGACCAAAAGTAGAGAGATAAATACAGAAAACCATGAGAAGGATTCAAAATCAAATAAACCAAAAGTAATAGAAAATAAGAAATTATGTCACTAACATCTAATCTTCTTTCTCGGAAATCATCTATATAATAGCATAATAAAAGTGCAATGTAATAATAATAAGTGCATATTTTAGTGTATACATTCACCCCCCTTTATGTTAGTGAATGAAATTTTCTAGTATAAAGGAGATAAGAAGAGTGTGATTGTGGAGAGCCAAAGAAGATGTAGTCATAAGTGTGCCGAAAGAGAAATTGTGACGCAATATAATGTGGATTATCGTTTTGGTTCACACAAATTCAGAGGAAAACTAGATATGTTGTCATAGATACATAATCGAAGGAGAGTTATTTTCACAGAGACTTCGGATATTTATATCCTTTGACTTTCTAAGTGGATCGAGAGTGATTAATTCCTGAGCTAGTGTGTGTTCATTAAGGGATTTGATCATCATGTTGCCAAAGGAAGAGTGTTGAGAGAGTAGACTTTTTCCCCCACTATAACACTTCCCAAATTAAGGCCTCATCATTATAGATATAGCTAGGCCAAATGCTTATTGAAAACTTGTGTAAAGTCGAAAAGGAAACAATTCCTTATTGCCCCCACTATGCATTGTATAGGTTTAGATTGTAGGTTGGGATTTTGAAAAATATATGTTCTATAATATATTAATTTCTACCACTTTAGGTCATTTGAGGGTATATTTCGTAATGTTTTATTAGAATTTGGAATTTATGTCGTGATTGAATTGTGTTGAGTATTAGTATTTCGTAAAATTGGTGATATTGAATTGAAATTTTACCACTTACTCGATTGAATTGGTGGGGTAGTCATGTGTGACTACCTGGATATTATCCTGCTTTTGGCAAGAGGGTGAGATGTGAAGCATCAAAAAATTGAGTCAAAGGAGAAAGAGAGTAAGTGTCTAGTATAATAGTCGTAGTAAGAGATTTGGTAGGATAGATAGTACTCAGTAAGCATGGGATGTTCCAAATGAAAATTATTGAAAGATTAGAGATAGGTGTAGAAATGATTACTTAGTTTGGTAGATGTAAGTAATATTATTTTAATTCCATAAATGGCTCTAAAAGGGGAGGAACCGGGCTCAAGATATGGGTTGTAGAGTGAGAGAATGTTAGTTGGCAAGTAGGTGACTATAGATAGTAAGGTTTTTGTAAGGACCTTGGATTTACTACATATAGTTACTAGTAAAAGTTGAATAGTAATTGTCATGTTTTATTACAAGTGATTGTGTTAGAGAGATTTGAGTTGCGATCATGCCACATGTGAGAGATGTGATCCCAACTAGGTTCAAGAGAGTTGTGGAGGCCATTCATGCCTAGATGACAAATGAGCTGCTAAGTAGCCTATTTTAATATTGATATAGTTATTAAAATAGTATTTATATTGAATTTTTTGAAATTTGCTTTTAAAAATTTTGGTAGATTCTGGGCTAAGACGAGGCCATACGGTTCAATTTTTCCTCAGGGACGGAACAATAAGGTATGGGCTGGAACAATATGTTATGGTCCTAGGATCCATACAGTTTGGTCAATGAGACTAACTTTTTTTGTTTTGATATTTGCATGAGTTTTTAGATATGATGAGAAAACGTGTGGTTTTTTTGGCCTATTGTGTTTGTTTTGTAGTGAGATGTGATACTCGGGAATTTTGTGGGGGGCGTCATATGATCACTTTAGTGTCACTAGGTTCAGATGATGCTAGATGGGATTTTTTGGATAGGGCAAGCCTACGACATGTGGAAATATTAGGGGAGTTTCCCCCCATTATGATTATGATTACAATGTTGGGTGAGAGGCGATGTGCTAATACATACACATTCTAGCTCCATACAAGGTATATGACGGTAAATCTAGAGGTTATGTATTGCATCCTATGATTGCCTATTATTAGGGAGAGGGTCCAGGTGCTCCTAGAAGATGTGTCACAACAAATGAGGGATGCTAGGAGATTTTGGGTGGGTGATTGAGGTACGACAGAATCGAACGTGCACATAGATGAGATTATAAAAATAGTGGTTTTGCATGTGTGGAGGTTTATAATAGTGGTATTGGATTCTTTTATAGTAGTGGATAGTGGTAAGGTTGTGATATCTCACCGTATGTTATAAATTTTCCATAGTATAGAAGAGTAGGGTATAAGATATGCATGGGGTCGATGTATGTTAGCCCACTTATACAAGGACTTTCATAGATTCGGCCATAAGGGTCATGGAGGACAGATAAGAGGTGTTACATTGTTACATATATGGGTATATGAGTACATAACTATGTTAAGACCCCTAGGTGGGCCGCATGTTGACTGGGCATGACCATAGATCTTTGCAATGATATGGATTGGGCACAAGGCCATGGCTATGATACTATGACTTAAATATAATTGATAAACAACATGGGTTCGATGGTAGTTACATGGAGACTATATATATATATATATATATATATATATATATTATGGGACATGGGGAGAGGATGGGTTAGAAATTTGTCGTTTGCAGTGATATATCTGGTTAGAGGACATACTCCTGGGATATGTGGAGTTGTTCCAGTATGATAGGGTAGCCCATCAAATTGGTGTTATACAAGAGGTGCCCCTCAAGCCATACATTTGGAAATAATCACTACATACAGCTAAGAGGATAGGAGCTAGACCAGAGCCCATAATGGAGGAATTTTATTTTCCACTAGTAGATGAGGTGGATCTAGATATAGTCCCCATTCAAAGGGATGATACATGCACTACTCTAGAATATACATAGTGGTGGGAAGAGCATTAATGGGTGTTTTTATTTCCAATTGTAGTTGATGGTGAAAGTATGCCACCAAGTGGGTCAACAGTAGGTGGGGGAGGAGGAGGAGAGGGTCCTTCCCCTAGTGATGATGTTGTGGCAGCTCCAATAACATGCTATCAGTATTAAATGAATATTTTTTGTTGTTTATATGCTGAGTAAATGAGATTGTATGGGGTGTTTGTGATAATGATCTGCTGAAATTGGTTTTGTATGATGTCATGTAAGTCACACCTATTATACCACTATTATAGATGTTGTGATGTGTATGTTGACTCGAAATGTGCCACCAGATGTCATTCTGGGTGGTGGGATGCTAGAGTGTGTAGGGGACATTGGGGGAGAGCATGCACATTTATTTGATTCAGTGGTGGTGGTAGTAGCCACCTATGTTGTGTTACGGGTTGAGAGAGACAAGGTGAGGGATGAGGTGGTGAGTACAAGAGAGGATGTAGGAGGAGGCCTAGCACTGGATATTTTTACATGGTATATAGAGTTACATACGTAACGCATTGAGGTTACAACTGAGGCCACAGTGTTATGGTTTTAGTTATAATATTATTGAGCTCGATCATGGAGACAAAGATCTAGTGGTGAAGTCTCGAGTTTGAGATCTCCCATGGTTACACATGTCAATAATAGTGAGGAAGATTAAGGGAATTTTCCTAGATTTGTGTTTAAAAAATTGTATATATATGATTATTTGGATTAGTATTTGGTTATCATGTGTATGGATGACTTTTGTTATTGATTCTTGATGATTGGCTTGATGTTTATGATGATGATATGTTATCAAGTAGTGTATAACCATAATGATGATGATGTTTATGTATTGCATTATATGTTTAATTTACGAATAAATGATGGATGAATAACATGGTAGATGTGATGGTTTTTACATTAGTCAATTGGTGATTGAATATTCACTCATATAGTAGATAAAGTTATGTGTTGTAACCATTTATATGGGGCACAATCCATGATTAATCGGGGAGCAAGAGTGTCCAAAAACATATGCATATAACGTGTGGAGGGTGATCCATTCATGTCAGTGATGAATTATGATAAGTAACTTACATACAGAGGTCCACAAGCTAAGAATCAATGTAGAACCTATCTAGAGGTGTGATGACGACTAATTATGCATGGATTTAGTGATGCAAAAGGAGATGTAGATGAATAAGAGATTCCTAATGATGGTGGAATAGTGGTCATAGAAA
This sequence comes from Taxus chinensis, assembly GCA_019776745.2. Taxonomy (NCBI): domain Eukaryota; kingdom Viridiplantae; phylum Streptophyta; class Pinopsida; order Cupressales; family Taxaceae; genus Taxus; species Taxus chinensis. Next base: position 182,701,703 of record CM034149.1, read on the forward strand.
TATTTTCTTGTAGTGGGATCTTGAAATACAAAGTGTTGTTCTTTTGTGATCCATTTGAGATTATCTAAATGGTAATAGGTTGTGCATTTGGCTCTTATTATAGGGTCAAATCTTGCAGAGGAATCTGTAAAACCATATTAGTAGTGGGAAAATGATTGTGTTGAGTTACATATTCCACAGAGCAACACCGTGACAGAAGAGAGTACGATTGATCAGGATGTCATGTATAAAAGGAAATAGTACCCATGTCTTCAAGTAACTTGAGCCTATTTTTTAGTGCATAACAAATTTTCCTAATGTCCATTGATCTTATGAAAGTTGCAGAAAGGTTGATTACAATTCTGTTACAACCAATGAGGAGGGTGGTGGTCATTAGAAGGTAACCAAATGAAACTTTCATCAATTAGTGTGTGTAAGATATCATGTGGCCTAGCTAAATGAGAAAAATATAATGGTTCTCTCTTAGGAGGAGGAGTGAACCATGGTGGATGTATACATGGAGGTGGATTGAGGTGATATGTATCACCATGATGAAGGACCTTGACCTCATGTGTATGGGGGGATGAAAAATGTGAAGTTGTTATAACATTTTTGGTGGATGTAGCCTAATTGTGAAAAGTGAGTAGATGCGAAGGAGGGGTAGATGTGTCATGTGTAGTTGTAACATTGTGCTAATTAATTTTTTATTGTTCTAAGTCAATTAATCAAAAACAAAGTGTGGAAAAATATTCACATGTTTCATAGAGTAATTTTTTTGAAGAGGAAAGATCAAGCCACAACAAAATATATTTTTCATTTATAAATCAATAGGTTAATATATTAAATGATACATGCAAGATTTGAAACGCAAGATAAAATCAACAACATATTCAGTCTTTCCTTAATGTAATGATGGAAAATGCTCATATGTAACCTTAGGTCCATTATTAAAGATAACCCGCCTAAGAAATGCTTCTTCCATGTCAAGAAAAGTATGTACAAACCCACAATGAAAATTTTGCAACCGGTCTAATGCAATGCCTATGAGACTACTAGGGAATACTTTGAGAACTAAATGATCATTGGGATGTGAAGCAATTTATATTTGATAATCCTTGAGATTCATGTAATTTTTACCCATCCCATCAAAGAGTGTAAAGGTAGACATGGTAAAACCTTTAAGAAAGGAAAAATAAAATATCTTCTTAGGACTATGATTTTCATAAATGAAATTATAATCGATACTAGTATAAAATGCTTTTTTTCAATGGTAATCTTATGGAATTGATTTTTTAATTCACCTACAACGTGCAATAGCTAGAGGGCTTCTTGTGGAGGAATAACATAAACATTAAAAGAATCATTGAGAGGTTGTAACTTTCCATTATATGTAGCCATGGGGACACTATTGGTTTAGAATGTAATCTTTGGATTAGCTAGTGGAGAAGTTGTATTGGAACTAGGAGGATTATTAGAAAAAGTAGAAGAAATGGAAGGTTGTACACCCTTATCAATAAATTCCTTAGTATGGGAAGAAGAAGAAATAAAAGTGTCATTATACGCATCATTATTTGAAATATATTTTTGAAAATTAAGAGCGGGAATACATACATCATTTGGAACAATAGTTTGTTCACATGAATTTAATACATCTTATTGCAAAGAGGCAGAAGGAACACTAGCATCATTTACAATAATATTTTTGCATGAGTAGATACCAAATCAGTTGGAAGAGGAAGAGAAGAAACACATGTATCTCGCTCACAAGTATTTGAAAGAATGTTTTGAGAGGAAGAAGGGAGACAAGCATCATTTCTAACAATATTTTGTGTATAGGTATTTAAGGAAGAAGCACAAGCAATTTTAGGCACTGAAGCATGAATAACATCATCAAAAAAATATTCATCATCGGAAAAAGGAAAATAATCCTCTATATATGCATCATGGTGATAGTATCATAAAGATATTCGAGGTCACTATCGGTAGAAATAAAGCAATTGGAATCAATATTTAGCAAAGCATCTATCACATTTATAGAAAAATCACATGAAACTAGATTAATAACAACAATAGGAGCAATAGGAATATGAACATCATGACTAGAGATGTTAAAAGTACATACAAATTGCTAGAAGTGTGATCATACTAAAGACACCTAAAATTAGCACCGCTAATCCTCATGTTCGTGTCCACTAGCTCCCCTTTAGTATCACTTCACCATCATATTATACATTAAATCCATTATCACATCACTATCATATCTATATTAAATCCTTATCCTAAGTCTTATTCCTCCCTTCTTTATATTTACTCCCCGTAAATATTATTCTATAGCTATAAAATCCTATTTTATCCTCTCCTAAACCACTCAAACCACTTACAAACCAAAATCAAATAAAAAAACAAAATCACCAACTTATCGACCATTTAATAACGTTCCTAACCCATATAACCTCTTTTCAACACACATCCTTTGAAAAAACAAAAAAAATACCTCGATTTGGGAAATTGTTATAACCTTTTCCTGTATTTCCTAGATCGTCGATGATTCTCCTTCACTGACATAAATCCTATATAAACATGTCTCAGACCTTCATTCAAGGTTAGCTTCTCTCATCCTAACCTACTAGCTGGACGTTCCTCTCGTAGAGTAACATTCATGTATCATAATCTTCTCACAAAGCTAGATTTCATCACATCAGCACTTAAGACATCAAACATCTCTAAACATTATGACACGTCTTGTGGGACCCTTAGTACCTTTCTCATTTGTGTTTTATTTTATTTAAATTAGTTTTTCATTTATTTTTAGGCCTTCTTCCCTGTAATTACCATTGATCCAATCAAATCACCAACGATTGGGTGAATCACCGGTAATTTTGTCAATCACCTACGATCTCTGTGAGTGTTTTTCATTACTTAGCCAGTTAGCCTCTAACCTCATTTTCTCTTTTTGTTTTATGTCCTCTGCTAACATTTTTGCAGGTTTTTTCTTTGGAGGCTTTGTTTACTGCATTATTGCTAAAAAATCAAAAATTTGAAAATTAAAAAGGAAGCATTTCTTAGGTGAGTCCTTTTCTTTTCTTTTCATTTTCACTCATTGTACTTTGTTATCTATTCTCATTGAAATCAATTGTTTTTTTAGGCTTAAAACTAAATTTGCATCCTGATTGATCACATAGATTAGATAAAGGATTAATTTATTGTATTCACTTAATCTCCCTCACACGCATCCAAACCACATAAAATATCAAATTTGCATCAAACACTCCTACCTAGGTGATAACTATTGGGATTTGATCACCCAATAGGGAAACCGACTCGGTATTCTAGCCAAGTATAAATAATTGGTTGTCGGTATATTGGCTAAGCACCTAACTCCCTTATCATTGCGGGACCGTGAAGTGAGGGGGTAGGCCCCAATACTAGGCCCTGTATCTGCACCACACAGATTTGGGCCTAAGTGCCTTCAGGTATATTGAGGACTCCAACCTTTAACAAACTTGAAACCAACCTTAGAAAAACCATATCATTAGGTTCCCTTTGAAGCCTATTCCTCTACATCTAAATTTTAATCAAGATAATTAAAATTCTTCTTCTTGACTTGTCTGTTACATTTGTATCTCTCTTAGGGATTTGTTGTGTCATCATCAGTTGACTATCATTTAATATGGATCAACCCTCTACATCAACATATCCCTTTTACCCCTTATGTGTCATTTTTACAATCATCTTTGGTTTCTTTATCCACTACCTCTACATCCTTTCATCCCAATCAATTTCAAAACATTCCCTACATAGGATCTAGTCCTTATCAATCTTATCAACCTATCACATCCCACTCAACTTCATTTAGCTCTGGAATGTTCCCAAAGTAATCTAGACCATCTTTTGTCCCCTATGGAACGTATACCTTTCAACCAATATTATAACCCTACAATAACCCCATCCAACAACCCTAAAACTATCCTTTACATCCAGACTACTTCCAAAACTATCACTCCTCATCCCATGTCAAGTGTATCCCATCAATCAAGTCCTTTCCACATCCTCTCCTTCATCACAATCTCATCATAATCTTAATATCCCCCGCCTTTTATACAATCAACCTGTCTCAACTTCAATACCCCTTTCAATACCTCAAACATCAAAACTTATACACACATCCTCACTCATATCCAATAAACCCCTCTCATCCAAAAACAAAAACATATCCAACATTTTTCCACATCTCCCTAATCACTTTATCACAACCTAATTTACAAACAATATACTCTCAAGCTAACCCTTATCAACCTCCACATCAATCCCATCCACAACAAAACCATCCTACTCCACATTTTCATCAATCAAATCAATCACATGCTCATCCACACTCACATGTTAATTCCTTCACATCTAATCCTACAAATGATCCCATGCAAACTCTATTGAATAGATTAGACAATTTGGAAGCCACTACCAAGGGACCCAAACACGTCCTCACTTATGATCAGGTTTGTAATGAACCCATCCATCCATCAGTACCATTAAGCCCTATCCTCCACATTGGGAATTTCTGAATTTACCATGTTCTATGGCACCATGAGGATCCTCAACAACACATACTATCCTTTAGACACTTGTGTTATCTCATCATCCATGATCAAGATCTCCTTCTTAGAACCTTTCCTATGTCATTGGAAGGACCTGCCTTGGATTGGTATGACTCCCTCCCTCGACACTCTTTATTCTCTTTCACGCAGCTAGCCCTCTTATTTCTCAATCACTTTGCTATAAATGTTACTCGTAAAATCACCATTTCTGACCTCTCTACCATCAAACAATTTGAAAACGAATCCATTGTTGACTTTGTCACTATGACAAAGCATTATCAATCAATTGACCTTCTCACTACCTCAATCAAAACTAATCAAGTTGTTTTCTCGATCATGTTCCCATCACATCTCATCCACCCTCTAGATCCACACATTCCAAACTTTTGATGAAGCCTTCACCATGGCTAGGAAATTAGAAATCCAGGCCCTTGAAGAAGCCCATCTCAATCCTCAATCTACACATGTCCCATCTGATTCTCCTAGGTCTTCCTACGAACCTGATGAGACTATCACACATGATGCCATTACTTATCTTCCTGACCCAACACCCTTGATAGATTCATTCCATATAGATATTGTACATCCTTCGAGTCATACCATCAACACTATTACATATGATCTTCCCCATGAGGAGATCCCTTTCATCACCAATGCTTCCCCTTGAAAACTTAGAATCCCTAAATCCTCTTTTGATAATCCTCACACATCAATATCACCTTGTTCCACTGTTCAATCATCTATTACCTCCTTGCAACCCTTAGACTCCACCTTGGAGACCATTACTAAGGAGGCATTCATAATCAAATATCTCGACATCCAACCACTTTTCAAACTAATCAAAGAATTGGACAGCTCACATAAATATAACCCACCTCAATCATGTCTCGAAACAACATCTCCCTCATCCGAATAAGACCCAATCCTATCCCTAGCTTTACCATCTAGTCTGGAACCCTATCCTAAATCAAACACTATACAATCAAATACCATCACATCCATGGCCTCACCCTTGTCATCTGACATGAGACCCTCTCCTCTATCTAAAGAAAATGTTACAAAATTGAAACCTATCACATCCATGACCTCATCCTCATCATTCGTTGTACAACCCCCTCCTTTACCTAAAATAAACATTACAAAATCAAAACACACATCATATAAGGTCTCAACCTTACCATCCATTTTGGGACCTCATCCTTTGTCACAATCCAAATCTATCAAATCTACAGTTCCACCCTTACCATCAATTTTGGGACCCCATCCTTTATCTCAATATCACGTCACATAGCCATACCCTATCTCATCCATAATCCATCCCTCCTCGTCCATTTTGGGACCTCATCCATCATCCAATTATATCAATCCCACATCATACCCTCTCTCTTATCAACCTCACAACGTCCCTATGATGTTTCAACACCATACGACATCTATGAATCCACCCCCATCCAAAAATAAGACGTGTCCTACTAAGCATTCTTGTAAATCAAAATCAAAATCAAAATCCACTAATCCAAATCCCCCAAAAGGGACTTACATTGACATCCTTGAGAGGCTCATGCAGGCTTCTCTTATCACATTACCACCAATCAAAACACCCAATCCACATTCTCAAAAACCTTCCTGGTATGATCAAGATAAAACATGTGCCTACCATAGAAGCCCAGGTCATAACACGGAGAGTTGTAAAGTGCTTAAATCCATAATCCAATGAATCTTCCTCGTCGATGATCTTCTCCTAGAATAATACCATCCTAATCCATCATCAATATCATCAACACCTCCATTTCAGTTTCCTCACAGACATCTACAGGAAAAGGGGGACATCCTCAATCTCGTATTATCAAACCTTTTTCAGACATCTCCGCAACACCTTCCATTGAAGGTCTCTCAATCTTGTCAACATTTATACCCAATTCACTAACAATGTCCTCATCGACATCTACAGGACAAGGGGTTCGTCCTCAATAAAATATTGAAAAAACTTTCTCATATGTTTTCTCATCACCTTCCATTGAGGGTCTCTCATCTTAAATCAGTATGGTTCACACACCTACACAAACCCAAAATCGTCATACACAAAGAAAAGGTAAAATCAAAGCTTCGTCATCTACCCCTCCTCATCAATTTTCCTCTCATATCCCATCCAAATTTTCAATGGATCCTTTGTCAAAGGTTTTGCATCCTCCTTATTTACCATATACTCAATCAATCAAGATCAAAACTTCCATCATCCTAATCTGAAAGTTTTTGTTCCTTTCAGTGCATGTCATCTCTATCCACAGTGTCATGTTAGGGGGACTCCTCTCTACTAAGACTTTGAAATTATTACCTTGCACACATCCCCCTAGCATCTTCACCCAACCTATCTATCAATCCAATCAAAATGTCACTACTCTGGAAAGGAGTAAACATGGAAATTTTTCCCCTAACTGGATCGGTCCATATAGCATGGGTCAACCTCTGAATTCCTTGCACTTGCGGCCTTTTTACTATTAACACATTAACCATCATGACAGTAGTCACATCAAATATCTTATTCCACCATCAACTAGCCATCTTATCATGTAATGATTTGAAAATATGTGGTCTTTTGTCACTATCCTAAAAACCTTAAAGTTGAGCACCACGAATTTGTTCATCACATCTTTCACATGGATAATTTCCTCCTTAGTAAGAACCCATTGCAATCATTACATCCATCCACCTTGTGTACCAACTAAAGACATGTCATGGGGCACGTATGTGTAGGTTTGTACACATTTCTTCTCCCCTCCTTGAAACGGTCTATTAGGGTTTTCCCTCAGCGCAAAATAAAAGTCAAAAATACCTATGGATGTTTCCTATCAAAAGTAAAAAATATATAATAGATTGATCCCTCGAAGGACAACTATTCAAATATCAAAATCATATTATCAAAAATAAAAGTAGACTGATCCCTCGAAGGACAGCTACCTATTAAAATCATAGACCGATCCCTTGAAGGATGAGATATCTATAAAAATAAAAAATCAAATTCAAAAGTCAAAATTATAGACCACTCCCTCGAAGGATGGCTACCCATGTAAAAAGGCTTCCCGCATCGATCAACCTTCAAAAAATTCAAATATCAAAAGCATCCTAGGAAAGCTTCCCACATTGATCAGCTTTCCCATCAAAGTAAACTTCCTGCATCGATCAGTTTTGTCAAAAAAAATAAAATGTATAGCTGGGGAATTTCTCTATGAAACTATTGAAAAGGAGAACCTCTTTTCCCACACAACCTACACATGTTAAACCCTTCTCATGTTCTAGGAAGGTATACATTTAACTTCATCTATATCCAAGATCCTACGTGTGACTACCCATTGTTAGTCATCTGTTAACATTTTTTATAAGGCCAAAGAGTGCAAGAGCATTCACTCTATTGTTTCCCATCACATATGTATCAAATCTAGTACAAAGAAATCAATCCATGTTTCATTCTTGACCATGGTTTTGACAAACATTAAGATCACTTTAAAATCAATATCAAATAACACATCATATCTAAAACATAACTTTAACAGTTGTCAACCCTACCACATCAACATCTATAAATATATCTATCATCATATCAACATCTATCAATATCAACACAATCTTGAGCACATCTTCAGTGTTGCATCATTGTTTCTAAAACATCACATATACTCATTAAAATCAACATTTTCAACTGGATGCCTCCTCAAAGTGTTACTTCCCTGATCACCATCAAGACCCCCATCTAATTCCTCATAAGCCCACCTTTGTGGCAACATCAAATGATGGTCCTTTCACCTCATCAAACTTTCATTTCATCCCCCATCGATGTTAAGTCATATGTCTATAGGACACGAACCCTTTGGTTCCCCTATCACTTGACTTCTTGGTCTCGTAAGCCCACCTTTGTGGCAACATCAATTTTTGGTCCCTTGACCTCGTCAAACCATCATCTTTTGTGTTGTTAAGTCATATTTCTATAGGAAACGAACCCTTTGGTTCCCCTATCACTTGACTTCTTGGCCTTGTAATCCCACCTTTGTGGCAACATCAATCATTGGTCCTTTGACCTCGTCAAAACATCCTTTTTATTTTCCCTTACCTTCATTAAATCATATGTATATAGGACACAAACCCTTTGGTTCCCCTATCACTTGATTTTCTGATGGCAATCCTATCTTGTTTCTTAACCTCATCCCGGGGCATCATCTCTCATCTTCCCATCCTTGCATCTTTCATCCATCTATCTCTTTCAAACTCGTGATCGATTCCCTTTTAGTTCATCAATCCCTAGTTTGAGGGGGAGCACCTCATCATATAATTCTACATCTTTCACATCCTTATCTATCACATCTTGTTTTTGTCTCATGGCTTACCTACACCAAACCACTCAACAAAAAGGGGAAAATGTAGACACCTAAAATTAGTATCGTTAATCCCCATGTCCACTGTGTCCACTAGCTCCCCTTCATTATCACATCACCATCAATTATCATTATCATTATATTATCAATACCCTTATCCTAAGTCTTATTCCTTCCCCCTTTATATTTACTCCCTGTAAATATCAATTCTACAACTGTAAAATCTTATTTTATCCTCTCCTAAACTACTCAAACTACTAAAAAACCAAATCAAATAAAACAAAACAAAACAAACATCCTCTCAACCATTTAACAACCTCATTAACCCGTATAACCTCTTTCCAACCCACATCCTTCAACAAAACAAATCAAAATCTTGATTTGGGATGTTGTTACAACCTGTTTTCCCTGTTCCCAGATCGCTAGAAATTCTACCCAATCACCGAATGATTCTCCTTAGTTGTTACATAAATCTATATAAATGAGCCCATGGACCTTCATTTGAGGTTAGCTGGTAGTCATCCGGGCATGGCTTGTAATAGGACGTTCTTAAAACATTTCACATTGTATCATTACTATATCAGAGTCATCTTCATCACAACAACATTCAAATCAATATCTCTTCTTCCTCTCGGAGGTCATTTACATGTCCAGGAATCAAATCAACAAGATTTGATGTATCTACAACCTTCCTCTCTTGGGTAATATCATCTCTCAGTCTTACATTATCAACGTATACAAGGTAAGTGTCTTCCCTTAACTTCATGTCATCTTTTTATTCATCATTTACAATATTTAATCAAATTATCTTCGATTCATTTTATCAACCTATGCACATTTTCATAGCAATTATTGGCAGTTCCCCTAATCATCGAACGATTTGGCCCAATCGTCAACAACTTGCCTTAATCACCAATGATTTCTATCTATTAGACCATTTACCACATCAGCCTTCCTTTCTAACATCTAGATCACATATCATGATTAGCACCTTGCCTTTGCAAGTGCTTGTTATCCAGTCATATCAAGCTCCTTTGAGCCATCTGAAGCATCTTTATCAATTATCCTAAATCAAATCTATCATCATGCTCACCTTTGTGAGTGCACACAATTATCTACATCCTTTCTCCTTTGAGCCATTTTGTGATCCCTAAACTCCCTTTGGATCAGGTATCACCATCAGACCATCATATAGCCATGGACCATGTTAGTCCCTTTGCCTTTGCATCATTGGTTATATCATATGTTTTATCAATTTATCTTATCATTATTATATTAATTTCTTGAACATGGATTGACATCTTTGTAAGGAATTCCATTGACTTCCGGGACTCGCCTTTGCCAGGAAATCCACCATATATCTAGTCTAATCCCATCTTTTTCTGAGTGCTTGTGCATCATAAGTAGCGTATCTCGTTGGAAATAAGGATTTGTGTGCATTCTTAGATCCGTCGAATTCATCATCCATCAACATCATCATCCATTGCTACGGGTATTGGTAAACACTGTGTCCTCTGAGGTCGATTGTGTTTTTATTGTTTCACTTCATTAAGTAATAGATGATAAATTATCATAATCAATTAGTTTTCAAATCTAATTATAAAAATATCAGTAATAATCATTGAAAAAATCCAAATAATGATAGACAATGTAAAAAAGTGCTAGCAATGAGAGGGAGAAGAAGAATTAGCTGATATTTTGACTTATGTGCTAATTTGGGAAGATTCGATGACTAGAAAAGGCTACAATTGACTTGACAAAGCTTTACTAATAAATGTTTTGTCTTGAATAGACTCCTAGACCAAAGCATATGGTATGGCCCAAAGTGTGCCCCCATTATAGTCCTTTTTGTATGCTTTTTTCCCTTTAGATTGTTCAAATCTGCTTCCTATGTAGTTTGATTCTCTATTCCCAAATTCACACTTTTTTCTCTCTAATTTTACTAGAAACCCCAGGATCTTTGTACTTATTCCTACAAAATGAACCCGACATAATTTGCATAATACTCATGTACACATTAGTTTAAAAATTAAATGCACATGCTTGAGTTAGGATAACCTCAATGATCTCTCCACTATGATTGCACTAAGTGTTGCACTATATTTCAGACTCTATGTAATTCTAGCATATGTGTGATTGCAATTGTGTCTGTTAAAGCTAGGTTTACCCTTGTGGTGTTATACCAAATAGTGGACTACACTACTTTTCCCCTAATGCATGTGCTGTATGGAATTTAGAATATATACCCTTCCCATGTTGTGATAATGTAGTCAATATCCTATTTTTATGTTCAAAAGATAATAGTCAATAGTAATAGTTGCCTTCCTGATTCTTTTAGTAATAAGTATATATAAGTTTATTTTCTCAAATTTCGACACTAGTGACACAAAAGGCGACCCCCAAGTAAAAAATTCAAATAAGGAAAGAGTGATGAAGAATCCCAAAGAAAAATATTGGGAAGAAGACAAGTTGTGAGCAAGGCGTGTATGGAGTGACCCATAGTGTATGGGCATTATGGCCCATTTCGTACGCTTTGATCCTAAAAGTTCAGAAAACAAAACAATCAAAGCATGATGACATGGATCCCTATGACATGAAAAAACCATGAGGAGTCACAATCGAATAAATCAAAAGTAATAGAAAACAAGGACTTTTTTTCACTAATGTCTAATCTTCTTGCTCGGAAATCATGTATATAACAAGATACTAAAAGTGCAATGTAATTGTAATAAGTGCATATTTTAGTGTTTACACTTATAATGATGTACATATATTTTTAAGCCATTCAATATAAAGGGTGATATAATGACCAAAACCATGTAGGAAAGACTAATGTTTATCGAGGATCTTGTCTCTCATATGTATTTGTATTTAGTTCCAATTTAGGTAAATCATTTTCTTCCCCCTTTCTAATCATAGGAATAATCATTCCTAGCCTTACCAAAAATTATTCTATTTCATATTATTTCCATTAAATAGAATTTAACACTATTCGACAAATATTTTCACAATCAAATGTGTTTAGTTTGACATGACATTTAGCTTTCCTTTGCACATTATATAACCCATAACTTGTCTCTAAGCACAAGGTTTTCCTTTTCATTAACCTCTTGGAATTTATGGTGTTAATCATTGGTATCAAGATAAGAAATATAATATTCTTGTAAACATGTGAACGCACCAACAAAAAGGAGGACACCCACTTAGATTCATTTTAGAGTATTTGGAAAAACATCCTAGTAAGAGTAAATTGGTTAAATATGCACTAAATAATTTCTCTAAAGATTCCTAGCATTTTAGAAGTCCATTCAAGATGGTTTGAGGAAGAAAATTCCACAATATATTTATCTAATTGTGTGAACTCATGATGCAACTTAGTTTATCCTTATCTCATTCTTTTGCGTAGCTAATACATCACAATTTTCAACAAAAAAATCCCTATATGGTTCAAGTCAATCTTTATATCCCAATATTTAAAGTTATAATTAACACCACGACATGTTGGATGGATTCGAAAACTTGAGGCCCACTTCTCTATTAACCTCTTAAATGAAGAAGACAATATGAGTATGTGCATGGAAATAAGGGACCGAAAGGGGGTCAAAAGTGGCCAAGTTTTTCTTGAAATCACAAAATCTAAATTTCAATGAGTAATTTGGCATGTCTATGCTAAAAGTTTGAAAATCTGATAAAACCAAGAATCTCAATGCTTGGAATTTAGTTTCTAAACTACTACTATTTTAATGGTGGATATTAAGAGGGTCAAATGTGTTGTGCACACAAAGTGTTTTTGTTTTGTGTAAAAAATATAACATAACCCTCTACAAACTATTTTTGGTTTTTTAGGTTGATAATTAAGTCGATGTTAATTAATAATGAACCAACTCTCAATTTATTTCCTAGGTCCTTATTGCAATAGTTGGTTAGTTGCATAAGGGATCATTTAAAAATCATCAATTGCATTGATAATGTTGATAGGTAATATTATGTTTTTATTTATTTTTATGGCCGTAATTGTTAGGTGAGATGATTATTTAACTTGATTAAAATCTAACTATTTTTCATTTGAATTTTATTATTATTACCTCTAACTATATTTCTCATTTCTAGTTGACTGTAATTATTTACCCTCCATTTTGATATAAATATTAAGAAAATGTTTTCATCAATCTTACCATTTTATTCTGATTGTGCCTGATGATGGGTCCATATTTGTGACCCGAAACGTTGGACTTCTCTAAATTCATACACAGTTCTCCAGATAAAATTAGCACTGTCAAACTGTCTAAATATCAAAAAATCAAATATAACATAATGTTGTGTGTGTGTGCGTCCCCCCATTTTTTGAGTTTCGTATAATATTCTACAAATTCCTTTAGTAGAAAGTTAGCTAAGATCATGTATTGTGTCCCAATATTTTTTCCTATTTTTTCAATGAAAATATTATTTTTTACTAATTTTTAGAGTGGAAATGTCCCAAAAAATGAAACTGTGTGTACGCCACCCTAATTTTGAGAAAAATAATTGAAAAATCAATTTTTTTTGGATGTGTGTAGAATGGAACGTAGATTGTGTCGATCTATTTTATTTTTTAAATGGCTGATTGGATCAAAAGTTATGTAGAAAAAATACATTTGTTTTTGGCAAAAATGAAGACACTACTAAAAAAATTAAGGATCAAAACCATAAACTATTCATATTTTAGACAGAAATACATTGACACAAATATATAATAAAAAGTTTGACATCATAGTCATGTTTTTAGGAATATTATCAAATACACTTGAGAAAATGAAGAGTACGCTCCAATGTTTTATGTTTTTTTTTTAAACATGAATTTAATCATGGAATAGGCAATCCAACCCTCAAGCTTAGATATTCAAGCCAAATGGTGGGTGGTTTCCATGCCAAAGAAAACATAATGTGCTCACATTATTTTCTCAATGAAAACACATTTTTACATAGTAAAAATGTGATTGCGTTATAACGTGATTGCATTATGGCTTGGAATTAACAAGCCATAATGCTCTCATGTTATAACACATGCGCATTATCTTAATCACGTTCTAACATGACCAATCCATAACGCGAGTGCATTACATTCAAAATGCTTCTCAAACATATTTTTGGCCACTTTTTGGTCCCCCATTTCCATGCACATGCCCATATCATCTTCATAGCAAAAAATATGTCCATTTCATTGTCTCACTTGTGGGAATATTACAACACATAATGTGAGAGACATATATGCCATTGAGACTAGAGTTCATTTGTTAGTGCTTTGCAGAAGGAGTTACCCCCTTAAACACTATGTTGAGGATGAGTACATGATGCTCCATCAATTACGCCAGTGTAAGGAGAAATAGATTGAAGACTGCACCAATAAATTTAATGGATACATAATATGTCAACACAATGACTTGATAGAGAAACATAAGGTGATGAAGTACATCAACAAATTATTACCTTATATTTGTGTGAAGATAGAGTTCTTAAATTTCAACGCATTTAGGGAAGCTTATTATAACTCTGCCAAGATACAAGCTAAGACAAAGATGAATCGTATGGAATCCTTTTCATCAAACGATGTGTACACGATCTAGCTTGTAATGCACCATCTCACATGTATAAAAGCATAACATCTTGCTCAAGGGAGAGAAACCTAAAAAGACTGCACAACACCAAAAGGCCCATGTGCCTTTAACATCTGACACAGGAGAGAAGAATATAATTGATAAGTGGTGCCACCATCTCAAAAATGTAAATGATGATTTTGAATGAATTGTAAAACAATCCTTAACTACTCAAAGTACATCAAATTATGCATAAGTGAATGATGCTCACTAACAATATTTCCATGAACACTTTGGAAGCATGAAAATATATCTTCTACACATGATATTATATCAAAGATAAAATATCCATGTCATCATCATCAACATGAACTATAAGAACATCATTTCAGAAGATATAGGCCAACACCTAAGTGAGGTCAAATTCTTGCTATTGAAGCACACCCACAAGGATACTATTTGGTATTTCTCAAATAAGAAAATATATACAAATAATGTAGTTTCTATAATACAGTCAAGCCCACATAGGATACAATCACTTGTGACGTCGCCCAACTAAAGGTTTGTGACATTTTTCATTGAAAGGTTATACTCGACACCACCTTTCTTTCAAATTTTATCAAGCTCAAAATTTGCACAAGTTTGTCCACAAATTCACAATTGCATCCAAAAAGAGCCCAATTTATAAATTTTACGCGTTTATACGTATAATGTGCCCCCAACACGACACGTGGATCCCGCCATCTCTTTGAAATGCATTCACCTTTTTTTTTAAGCATGGTTCTTCAAGTGTGGAAATCGTGTGGTCCGCGGTCTATCCTGATTGGCTGGTCGACACGTGGCAGAGGGGAAAACAGCTGTACAATCCGGACAACAATACAAAGCAATAGATATACTTTAATTTGGTACGATTCACGACAGCGGCAACATGTTTTTTTTCTACTAAAGCAGAAGGGATAAATCTTATGCCAGTCAAAAAAAATTTAGGTGACGACCATTTCCAAATATTATCTTTTAAAAATCTAAAAAAGTGTTTTTTATACTGTTAACAAAATATATAAAAGATTATAATATATATAACTATTTTAAAATCATATTTGTATGGTTTTTATATAAATATATATATAAATGACAGCTATACTTAAAATATGCAAATTGGGTGTGAGGGTAATTTCAAATATTTACAATTACTTTACTGCTAAAATCATGAAAAACGTCTAAAGTGCCGCCAAATTTAACCCCTTGAAGAAAATCCTAAGTTTTGGAGTGTTAGGTTAGAATAAGTGGAATTTGCCCTCATCCACATAGTCAAATATCAAAAAGAAAACATATGATAAAGAGTTCTCAAAACGTGGATAGAATAAGGTCAATGTATGCTCGAGTTCTTCGAAAGTATCTCCATCTAGAACTAATAAGAGGATAGGTTCATGGTAAGTAGGATACATAATATGTAAACCCATTAAACTTTTCTCTAGGGAGACATCAAATCTAATAGTTATGATCTTGTTCATATATATATGGAGATGACTATGTAGTGATGGCTATGTTCACATATAAGAATTGTGTGATGATTATGTAGTGATGAGTATATATTTTCTTTATTTTGGAAACTTTATTCTTGTATTTGAGATTTAAACAAGATAAATTTTAAGACTCCCAAAAAAAATTCGTATATTTTTATTGGTGAATCTGTGAAAATTGATTTTCATTGTGATGGCGAATATATTATATTGTTGGCCAACAACATATATTATGGTGTCAACCGCTAGCAATTTTTGACTAATATTATATGTTGTTGTCTGGTAGTATATGATATCAGCTAAAAATATATGTAATTTTTTGAAAATCTATTTTTGGACAATAGCAGTTAAATGACCAGTTGAATGAGAAATCTGTCTTCACAAAATATGGCACAAAGAAAAAAAATCAAAAAAAGTGATTTTTTGTGAAAAAAATACAGATTTCGCCAAGTTTAAAAGGAATTTTTTTTGAAATTTTTTGATGTTAACAGTTAAAATGATCGTCTCAATGAGAAACTTGTCCTCCCAAAATATAGCGTAAGCAAAAAAAATCTGATACTTTTTTTTCCTAATGACATCACTAAAAAGTGCTACTGATCAGTGGCATTTTTGTATGTTACTGGCCATTTTCAAAAAATATGTTGTCGGTCAGTAGCATGGTTTATGCTACCAGCCAACAACATATATTGTGTTGACGGCTGGTAGCATAAAAATGTTACCGACCAACAACATAAAGGCCAATATCACGAATTTTAATTTCGTGTTAATGGCGAATTAACCCCTAAAATTAATTGTACTAAAAAAAAATGGCAACCGGGCCTTAATTCCTACCCTAAAAATTCACCAATTTCAAATTTGAGAAACCATAATATTCGTGAATTAACAAATATTCACCACTAACATATATTATACTGTCGATCTGTAGCATAAAATATATTGTCGGCCAGTAGCATGTTTTATGCTACCGACCAACAACATATATTATGTTGTCATCTAGTAGCATAAAAAAATGATACTGGCTGACAACATAAAGGCGAATATCACGAATTCTGATTTCACACTAATGATGAATTGACCCCTAAAATAAACTTGTACCCAGAAAACTTTAGCAACCCAGTCCTAATTCCTACCCTAAAAATTCACCAATTTCAAATTTTAAAAACTGGAATATTCATGAATTAACAAATATTCGCCACTAAAATTTTCTCTAGACCTAAAAAATGGGTTAGCACATATTGATATGGATTGCCTCACCATGCCCTCACTAATGTGATGAGCATTGAGTTATACACCAGTACTTAAAAGAGGGATCAATTCCTAAAAGTTTCTAAAATTTTATGATGAGACACACACTTTATAAAATAAACAATAAACATGGAACCTTGAATCGACCCTCACACTTGGAAATATGCGCTTTTAGTTCATATTTTACTATTGGAACTGCCTTTGTATTAAATAAAAATAAAGAGAGTTACATATGCAAGGGTAACCGAAAAAATCATGGTCCCACAAAACGCCACGAGGGCAACAACAAACGCCAACAGAGGCAACAGAAAATGCCACTAGGGCTAAACGAAATGAAAAGTAGAAACAAGAGGTGCCGCAGTTGAAGAAGTCCAAGGAGAAGGTGTTGGAGGCTCAAAGCACCCCTTCTTGTCCTTAGATTTGGTGACAACAATCCAACTATCAGGCTGGAGAGCCAAAGCTCGATGAGAAGCCTCCATGTCATAACAACCATGATCAAGATCTGAATCTGAGGATTCAGAAACATGAGACCTCTTAACATTCCTAAATTATGAGGGCATGAATCATCGACATGTGTGTCCTCACGAACTAGAGAAGGGATTTCCTTACTTTCTTGAGGCGTAAAAGGCTGCCAACCTTTCACCTTTGTCGAAGGAGATTTCTTGTTTCGTGTCATGGGACGTTGTTGAGGACAAGCGTCGTGAAGGTGCCTAGTTTGATGACGCAGACGACAATGGAAGGCAGTATTATCATAGTCCAAAATTTGCACCCACTTGAAATCTTCAAAAATCAACTCCATTTTATCAAGAAGCCCTTTGCTTAGATCCACCTCAACATAGATGTGTGCATAGGTGTACAACCCTTGCTTGGACCGCTCATCATCCATCTTAATGAACCTACCAAAAATATTGCTAATAACAACACAAATTGAAGGGTGCCAAAAAGGGAGTGGAAGGTTCGGGAGATGAACCCAAACCGACATTTTGGACACCACCATGGAAGAAGGATCAAACTCCAAAAACCACAAAGTAATAAAAAGACCAGCCCAACCCCAAAACCAGGGTCCTTCATTAAGAACATGTTGATAATACTTTGAGAAGAAAATTTGGACAATGAAAAACCCCTTGGCACACAACTGAATCTCACAATCACTCGAACAATTGGAGTGTATCCAGGTGTGTAGATCCTCCTACCATAGCCATAAACCATTGAATCGATAAATAAGAGCCAAATCTTTAAGGGCAGAAATAGATTTGGAAACCTCAGGAAGAGAAATTGTAGTTTCTCATGGTTGATCTAGAAAAATAATATATGACTTCATATGTTAGTAACTTCCTATTTTGATAGGTTCTCTAGGGAATTAATTGCTTCAATTCTTGCTTTTGAACTTCTTAAAGTGAGAGGGTTGAAGATCCCTAGATTCCCATATGTGAGTTTGGGTATACATGGATTTATATCTGACTACTCATATGATTTCTGGGTCAACTAACCCAAAAGTGTAACTTTTATCAACTAAGATAAGTTACCTTTTTGAAAAAGTAATAGTTAGAAGTATAATGGACACATTCATGGAGGCTAGCCAAGTTCGCATCTGAGCATGTCCAATGTGTGAAAGGAATCATGTTTGAGACAATCAGAAGTCTATATAGATACTTTTTAGTATGTGTAATGATTCATGAGAAGAAAAGTTGGAAAATAATTATCATAGTGGGACTAGGAGGTGGCATAGAGCAAGTGGGTGTCTTAAATTGGTCATTTTATGTAAAACCACGAGATAAATGTCAAAATAAGTTCTAATGCCATGCTCATTTCTTCATCGATCTTTCATATGATTACTATGATTCACAGACTCACATAATTGGGTAACTCCCATAGAGGCACCCTTAAGTATGCATACATTGGTTTCATATAATATATGGAGAAGGAAAACCATGGGTTGATTCATGTTGTTATGTGGGAGCCTCCTCATTACTTCAACTCTTTGATATTGATATTAACATGCCACCCTCATATAGTTTTTTTTATAGACTCTCCTCATCTCTTTGAGAGGGAGATAAATAATGGAATTCATGAATACTAATATTTACAGAGCATGCATCAAGTCCACATAGACTCATATTAAAGATCATCTCACATGAAAACTTCAACACTTGTCATATTCATGATTTAACATGAGTAGAACATCTTGCTCAAGAGAGATAAATCTAAAAAAAGTTGGACAACACTAGAAGGATCATGTACCTCTAGCATCTGAAAAAGGAGAGAAGGACCAAAGTGATAAGTGGCACCACCAAGAATACAAAAATTCAAATGACAATTTCGAATCTAGCGTGAAATAATCCTTGATTGCTCAATAAACATCAAGGCATGCACAAGTGAATGAATTCCACCAATAATTTTCGTTTATCTCACATGAGCATAAGCTCATGATAATTGCAATCTAATTGGAGGCACCTACGTACCTGAGAAAGAGTGCATCAATAGTGTAGCATGTCACACAAACATCATCATAATAACATGACACTTGAAACAAACTATTGCACTTAGTTGAAGATGTATTCACAAAGTTGAAATATCTTCCATCAGATAACATGATACCAAATCAAATTCATTTGCTTCCTAAAGCCTTTCTTCCAAATAGTCCATTCTATCACAAGTTTATTTTGGAAATGATGAAATACACCACCAAATATAAAATCTCTTTGGTCAAGAAGAGATCAAGTTTAGTTGTTTTGTTAATGGTATTTCAATAGTCATCGCACTAGAAAAACATATGACACTTGGCGCTTTTGCATCAACTATAACTTACTCAATAATATAATAGTGAAGAATCGGTACTCACTATCGTGCATCGACAACCTCTTGGACCAGCTTCAAGATGAGCAATATTTCATCACCCTGAGGTCAAGTTACCATTAGGCACCAATGCATCATGAAGACATCTAGAAGAAAATATTAAAGACAAAGGAAGGATTTAATACATACAAATGTGTGAAATGTGGAAGGTGGCGTCAGCCACCCAATTCAATTACACGTGTGCATAGCCTACACACATGAAGGTAAGTGTGAGTTGGGGTAAGGCACACTTTACAAGGCAAGGCTAGGCTAATATTACAGGTTTGTGTACATGTATGAAAACACCAACCCACTACGGTCCTTATCACATCTCTATCATAATTGACATTTTTTATGGTTTAAAAATATTTATTATTGGAAGATGTATTGCATAAGAGACTTTTATAGAATAAAAATTTCATAATTCGCCGGTAGGTATTCTCCTTTGAAGATGCTCCTGCTAGAAAGTTTCAAATTACGGCGGATCCAATGTTTACAAGTTGTTGGATTTTAGATATTTGTTGTTTTCCAGATTTTGGATATTTATAGTTGAAACAATATTCACAATTAATATATTTGGTGAAATAGTGTGAGTTGTCTTGCATATCTATTTGCTAAAGCAATGCTTTTTGTTGAACAATATTTGGAATCAATTAATTTGGTGAAACAACATGAATGCAGAAGTAAAAATCTTCTTTCAGCAGCCTCCCTCAACCGCCTTTCTCTATTTTTTAACCAAAACAACATACAGACGGGAGGAAGCATCCTGGAGCGATTCACCTATTCGTCCTCATTTTTAAAAAAAAGTAAATATCAAAATAATGCATTCAATGTAATGTGAAGAAGAATCGACTATGCAAAATTGGTAGTTGCAATTGTAGTGGCTTTTGCAGGTAACGATTGTCAATTATTTGGCCCTATTTTGTCGATTATTAGGTAACACCTATTTCTTGATTTATTTTTTCATTTGATACACCAAGAAGGAACAAAGTAGTTTTTTAATCTATCATCCGAGTTGCAACATGGTATTTTTTTTGTCTAATTCAATTTGTATTTATATGTCTATTATTTCTTCATGTTTTGAGATATGTAAAATTTAGTTTTGTTTGGATGTCATGTTGCATCTGAATGAATCATTTATTGCTTACGTTTAATTTAGTATTTTCTTTTGTGTTGCTACAAAAAAATTTATAGTGCCTAGGCTGTACATAATTCTTACATATGAAGCTATGTTTTAAGTATGTGATCTGTAGCTGCATTCATATATATGACAAGGTTCAATTTATTGCTTCTAGTTTATTGATCTTCACCTAAAGTAACTGGTTATGCAAGATTATGCTCACGTATTTTTGATGTTGATGAAGCTAGAATTCTATTGTTAGGGATGAATTTGAATCGTGTTACTTGCTGATAAATATTTATCAGTCATTTGAACGGATTTTGTGTCGATGGTTTAGAATTTTATAGGTCAATCAATGTATTTTTAAAGATCAGTGTTCAGTGTACAAATTCGATAGAAGCTTTAAGTAATTTGTGTCTATGAGGTTTTTATCCCAATCTTTTGAAACTTTGTATCAATCTTGTGATTATTTCGGAAGCCTTGACAATAGCCGGTACTATTTGACATTCCCAGGTACTATGCACTGCTACTAAGGACTCCATTTTTTGCATATTCATCGCTATTTGTAGTCGATGCATCATGATTTACGGTGACTCTAATTTCTAAGGTGTATATCAACCCGAAATTATTTCTCCTCTCTCTTACCTTTAATCTTTATCATGTCTACTGCTTCAGCTATTATTTACTATCTCACTTTTGACACGTTTTGTATTACGGATCTTTATCCCCTGGTTTTTTGAAGCTCGTTGTTTCAGATGTTTTCCATCATGTTTTTAAATGTAAGTTCCTGTAATGGAGTAATTCTAAACTTGGGTCTGCCTGGATTTGAAGTAATTGATGACGCCAAAGCAGAAATAGAGACAAAATGTCCAGGTTTGGTTTCCTGTGCTGACATTAACTCACTACTTGTTTGAGATGCAGTTGTTGCTACGATAATTACATTTGACTACAATATTATCTTTTACGGCTATAAAGACCTGTTAATATTTTACAACAGCATACTAATTGAGTGTTTCCCCCTTTCCTTCTTGTTCATACATTACACACTACACTAAATGTATCTCATTTTGAAATTTTCTTAATAATCATGGAATCTTATTCTCTGTGTTTAACTTGTGTACATAAGCCTAATTCATAATATAAAGTCATGCTTCTCTATCCATTTTAAATTTTACTTCTCACTATTAATAATGGTTTAGAGATCTAGCCTCAAAACATTATGTTGATGATAAGAAAATTGAGTTTACTTACCAATTCTAATGTCAATTCTTGTACATTTTTATTTATCAATTTCAAACAAATCCATGCATGAATACTTCTTGTACTTTATAGATTGGAGAACCATTTTGGTGGGTAAGAAGTGGGCACGGGGATGGAGTGACATCTATTCAGAATGAGGTCTTCAACAACCTTCCTAGCCCATTTTTCAACTTCTTACAGCCCAATATCTCTTTTGCAAAGAAAGGGCTTAGCATGAAAGGCCACATTTTGCTTTCAGGGGGTAACAAATTCCTACACCACTTTTTGCATTACAAGCAAATTTGATAATATCTAATAATTATGAATATGTAGGCGGACATAGAATTGGAATAGGTCATTGTAATACATTCAGCAATAGGCTCTATAACTTCAAAAGAAAAGGAGGCATAAACCCTTCCCTCAATCCCTCTCACACAAATCACTTGAAGATTAAATGCACCTGTCTTACAGACATGACCACAGTAGTGGAGATCGATCCAAACAACTCCCTTGCTTTTGATAACGCTTACCATAAAAATTGCTCAATTTATTTGTAATACTTGTAATGATCACTACAACACTAGGGTACTTATGTATGTGTAGAAAATTCAAATTCACACACTACAACAAAAGGGGTATTTAGAGACATTAATTAGAGGAAAAACTATATTTTTATTTCTAAATACCATCCTCAAATCATACCCCTTATAAAGTTTTATATTTTTTGCAGGTAGGTGTTCTCCTTTGAAGATGCTCCTACTGGAAAGTGTCAAATTCCAACGGATCCAATGTTTACATGTTGCCAGATTTTGGATATTTATAGTTGCAACAATATTCACAATTAATATATTTGGTGAAATAGTGTGAGTTGCCTTGCATATCTATTTGCTAAAGCAATGCTTTTTGCTTAACAATGTTTAAAATTAATTAATTTGGTGAAACAACATGAATGTAGAAGTAAATATCTACTTTCAGCCACCTCCCTCAGCCACCTTTCTATGTTTTTTACCAAAACAACATACAGACAGGAGGAAGCAGCCTGGAACGATTCACCTATTCTTGTCATATACGGGCATTACTATTTCATTTTGGTCATATGTGCGTATTAATATTGTATTTGTTTCAGGCCTTGATGGTGATTGTTCATTATAAAACACAATTAATATATTTTGTTTCCTTAAGTTTTTTTCCTCACCAACAGTTGTAAATTCATAGAAGCAAGAAAATCATAGCCGCATAAGCTACTAGTCATTACCTTCTACAATCCGCTTTCGAATGGACTATATGAATAAATATGGACATGTCGACATAAATATACACTGAAGAAGACCTTAACGAGGTGGTATCTAGACATGTGAATGAATGAAAACAAGGAGAAGAAGAAAAGAAAAGGGTTTTGTTTTGTCAAGGCTTGAATTTCTAGATTTTCCACCATTGTCATTGTTTCATCCCTTTTTCTTTTTTAAGCAGAAACCCTTTTTCTAAGTGGATAAGGAATTGTGTGTCCTAAAGAATCTTTGATAGAACCCATAAATTGGGTGCATTACGAGCTGAATTGGTTCAGTAATTGCAAACTCTCACCAATTTAATACAAAACCACAGTCGTACAGACTGAATGACCTTATTTTCAGTGTAGAACAAAATGGAGAGAGAAAATTGCTTGGAAATGTAGAGAAGGGAATAGTAGGGCTAACACATTTAGTATTTATATTTATGTCTGTGTGGAGTGGCTTTACAATGTAGAGGTGCCAATAGACTTTCAGAAGATGGCACCACACTATACAGCTAAAACAATCATTGCAGGGATGTGATCATCCCGATTTTCTTCTAGATTGGACCAACGGGTCTTCTGATCCCTGTTCATGGCAAGGTATCGAGTGTGTAACTACTTCAACCACAAGAAAGGGCAAGGTGATTTCACTTCCTCTTCCCAACAGAAACTTATTTGGTCATATTTCTTCAATAATTGGGAAGTTCGACAGTTTGGAGAAGTTAAACCTTTACGGCAACACATTGTATGGACATGTTCCTCTTATGCAGCAATGCACCATTTTATGGGTTAGTTTGTCTTGGATTCTCTTTAGATGAAGAAGCAACATATAATGATGGTGATAAATTTCATATGGCAGCCCGCACATGGTTTAAGATCTACAGTTTTAGGCCTAAAACTGACCAGTTATATGATATTGTGTGAGACAGACAGACACATAAAATAAATCATTGTTGTAAAACTTCTCTTCGATTTCATTGGCATACCACCACACATTTAATCCCTTGTTGATGATCTATTATCTTGAATGTTACACATTTTGTGTTTGCAGACATAGATGTATTATAGCATTACAGGTACAATTTTGCATTCTCTACTCTTTAGTTACAACATCGGGGTATTTATGTATTTTTTTATATACAAACTTCTTTAGTGTTTATAATGTTTATTGGTAGGGATAATTTACTTTTAACTTTGCTTTCAAAATTATTGTGGAATCTCTAGCATCAATTGTGACTACTGCATGTGCCAACATTTCAGAAACTATCTCAACCACTCCTTTGAATACATTGCTTTTAACACTATATACTTGTTTTGCAAATTATATGCCTCCATCTTTTTTAAAACCAACAAAAAAGCCAACATATGCTTCTAATTTGTTTGGCCAACTCAACTCCTATTGTATTATGTTGTTCAATATTGCTTCGCACAATACACTACTAAAACACAAAAATTACTTCCCACTTTTCCATACTCCATTACTTAATGTTGTCATCGTCACCATACATTATTATAGTACCCCAAACTTTTATATCCAAAGATTAATCATAAAATATCAAATACATTCTCACACTCAATTCCCTCCATAATAAATTTACAATCTAACCTCACCGACATTGATTGCAACTCATGTGCAATTACCAGTATACGTATAGTTGTCCAATCCTTATACAAAGTTAAATGACAATACAACTAGATGAGCCGCAGTGTAGAATATAGACTTCACCAGACCCGATGATAGAAGTGATCATCTATTCATCCTTGACAACCCAAATTGCACTACACCTTTCACCCTACCCAAACATAGAGGTGATCATCTATTCGTCCTTGACAACCCAAAGTGCACTACACCTCAGAACGAATCCCCATACACATACACTATGAAAAACTTTTAGCCCACTTTTGCCTTGCATGTACATACCATAATATGTGGAGACATTAGACAAGGGAAATCACCATAAGAACTTCCTAACCATAACCGACACCACCTTTCTTCAAATTTTGTCTCGACCTAAATCAAAATCTCGGGTGACAAGTTTGACAAATTCACAATTACAGCAAACCCCCAGAAAAAACCCAATCTAAAAAGTTTTTCGTGTGTATATGTAAAAAGTGACCCCAACACGACACGTGGATCCCACCATCTTTTGAAATGCATGTACCATGCACAACCATTTTGTACTTGAAGGAAAAAGGTAAATAGGTGGCCTTCGTTTAAGTGTGGACATTATTCTGTGGTCCGGGGTCGACCGATAGGCTCTCCGACACGTGGCAGAGGGAAAACAGCTGTTCGAGCCGGACAGCAGTACAAAGAATTTAATTACGTACGATTCACGACAACGGCAACGTGCTTTTACATTTTCGGTAAAGCAAATCCTAAGTTTGCATCGTTGGGTTACCTAGAGACTACCTAGAGTGAATAGAATTTGTCCTCATCGACAAAGTTAAATATTAAGAGGAACACTCATAATTGTAAGGACTTAGTTAAATTATGAGTAGGTAATATACCTTAGAATAGTAAGGAGTGTCATAGTGCGTATATGCTTTGCTAGATTCCACTGCTAGATATGTTGTCGATCATGGCAATGTGGGCTAGATGTGAATCAATATGTGCTCGAACTAGTAATGGTTTATCAAATTATCTGAATCGTTGTCATTATGAGGAATCTTTGAATCATCAAAAGTAAGATCATAGGTGATAGATCACGAGTATTTTTTTATGCGAACGACGCAATCTATACGATGAGATTCAATATTGTAAGACTGGGGAAGAGACGCATCGTGATAATTCATATGCACTCCATTGCTTGTGTGAGTGTCAAAATGATTAGATAAAGGATTGATAAACACTTTGAGGCTTGCATCGAGTCGGGCCACTATTATATTAGTAGGCTTTTCAAGGTCTTCCACTAAAATAATATTTTTTCAACAAGGTTGTGAATCTTAAATGTTGTAACTTCAAGCATATATTAGTTATGTATCAGCGGTAGTCACAACGCGCTTTATCATCAAATATTATATGTTGTAGCTTACTAGTGTTAATTTCAAAAGGTGGGGTAGATTTATAAGATTGCTTTTAAGTATCTTTGTAATATTTTCTAAGGAGGATCTACCAAACTTGTCCATTGTCTTTGTGGAGAAGTAAAAAGAACCGTGGGTACAACATGTTGTGTTGCATTAATGATCCTATCATCATTATTTTTTGTGTCGTTAGTGTTATCCTTGTATGACGGTCTACCTCGAAACTTATCCACATTGGATGTAGGAATGTTAGTGTTAGATTTGAGCATGTACTCTACCAGGAGATTAGTCTCAAATACTTTGACTGTTTGAAATAGTTCTTCAAAGGATTTTAAGTTATTGAACATGACATTTTTCTCAAGTTTTGGAATTAGGCTAATAGTGAATACCTCTTGTAGCTTTGTCTCATCAATGTGTACAAGTCCTTGAAACAACATATTCTTATTTTGTAACACATTGTTTGCGACTTTCTCTTTAGGTTATTTGATTTGAGAAATTTTCATAAAGGAAACTCTTTGGGTAATGCTGACAAAGAAATCAGCTAGAAAACTATCAACTAATGGTCACAATGAGTGTCCCAAATGTTGCAGAAGGGTGTAGAATCAATCTAGTGCATACTCCTTAAGACTATGTACAATGGTTTTTGTCAACAATGTGTCATTACTTGCAAAATCAATGCATGTTCTAAAGTGATAAAGGCTTGAAGGATTATTTAGGATTGGTGTGTCTGTCATATAAAGTGATATTTGGAGAGACAAAGCTTGTGGGTAGGGATAATTGATATTTTTGGGAGTTAATGGTTTATAGATAGAAAACCAATGGAACTTGTTGTAGTGTGAACTTACATTGTATCAAGAGAGATAATTGTGTTTCAATAGATTTTATTTATAGGGTGTAAACATCAACAAAAGTATTTGCAACAATAAGAAAAGTGTAAGGTGTTGTAAAATAATAAACATGGTGACTTGGGGGGTGGCTTGTCATGCCCCCGTAGTAGAAATGCAAGGTTTATGAAACAATTAGATGAACACATGAGAGTGATCCCTTAACGTGGGAAAAGGTCCTCTATGAGGTAGATTTGTACTAGTCAAGGGTTCAACATGAGCTCTCCCAAGTGTAGTTTGGTTAGTAGGTACCTTTTTTTACTTTTTTAGCTCATCATAATGTAATGAAGGGATTTGATCATGGTTTTCTAAGATATGTTGCTCAAACTCATTTAACATATGTATATCAAAATGTTAGAAGTGTGATTATCAAACATTTCACAACTTAGATCAACAACACTATCCATGGAAGAAGAAGAAGCATTAATATCAACCATTTTTAATGAAATTAAACACAAACAAGGGAGGGTGTTGCTAAAAACCCTATACGTAAATTTATAATAAAAAAATCAAAGAAATTGCATTGAAATCTGAAACCCTAAGAGTGAAAAATGAAACCCTAGGTTGGCGTACCTCTATAGATAAGTGGGTTCACCAAAATGTACTAAGAAATTAGGTTTTAATTCATAATTTAATATTCAGTGCAATAATGATAATTTGGAAAATACATACAGTTGTAAAAGTTGGAGTCCAAGTGAAGAACTACTCACATCAAAACTTTGAAACACTAGTAAGATTCATGATATTGTTTTAGTGATGGGTTCATCCAACCCCCCAAGGTACACAAAACTAAAGTTATCTTGCAACCTAAGAGTTTCCCTTTCTCATCTTAGAGTTTTCTCCCATCATCTTTGTATTGATATAGACCACTATATCCCTCGGGAGCATCATATTTTTAAGATTTCCTCTTTCAAGTCTAAGACTAGGGACCATTTTGTTTTTAAATTCTCTCCTTATTACAAGATAAGGGAATGATTCTTTTTCATTTTAAGATATTTTCTTGGTTCTCTCTTGATATTCAAGGATTTTGAAGATCAAAGATGTTTAGCCCTCTCCATTTGAGAGACATTTGACCTTATTCAAAAAATTCTAAAAACATAAGACTCCAAGGTGATCTTGCACCAAGTTATTTACATCCAATTTCTATCCCTCTAAAATTATCACTAAGAAGAAGCCTCATGGCCATCCTCCAAACTTATATGTTAAACCAACGAGGTCTTGCATAATCAACAACTCACACCCATCACACACTTCTTCACCAATTTGAGTATCAAACATGTTTATCAAGAGAAAAAAAAGTTAAACTTACTACGCATGACCCCTCGCTTCACAAGATTCTTCAACGGTTCGTTACATATCTTACTTTGTTGGGTTGTTTCACTCATTTTTGTAGTCACATGGGCCGATCTTGGCCTTCTATGGACATCATATATAAATAAATAAATTTTGACATGTACTAAGACCAAGATTTGGGCACTACAAAAACCATAAATCAAGACAAATCTAGCCCTAAGAGGGTGACAAGGAAAACTTGATTGCACAAATCATAAAAACCTAGGTTTTACATGTTCGATATAAATGCAAGATCACCAAAATGTAGATATTAAAAGTGGTTTCTATCTAATAATGCATTGCACTACCATATCACATTGCAATTATGTTTTTAATTAAGACGTAAGAAGTAAGGCATGCTTAGTTTCAGAGTATTTAATTAATCTAGAACACATAATAATTAAAGTTTTGGGCATACTCCACATTTTTTGAATGATGCTCGATTTATAGCGAATCTCAAGACATTTCTACATAACATGTGGTGGAAGCCATATGGAAGAGTTAAGACAAAAAAAATGATAAGTGGTAGAGAGAACATAGGACCCCTTCTTGAAAAGCCAAATCTATAGAATTACGAAAATGGCATAATCAAATCTATTAGAAGTACGAAAATGACACAATCAAATCAATACAAGTATGGAAATGGTCACTTCATGTAAGAGTGAATCTAATTGTGTGACCCTGATCTTCTACTTTAGACAAAAATATTTCCTTGCAACTTCAATGTGATTTTTTTGGTGAAATTATGTTGTATCATGTCCTTCATAAATGCACTAGTACCTTAGTATTTATAAAATTCTTGAATTTAAATTAGATCTCTATTAACATGCATGACGACACACAAATGGGTGGGAAAAGCCAACAAAAGGGGCTGAAAATTTGAGAAATGAAATTCAAGGACAAAATGCCCATAAAAAAAGATGACCTAAAGTATATAAGTATGATACAAGTCAATCATAACCATACTTCAATTTTGACAACAAAATGTAAAATAAAGGAAATAGAGAAAATGTGAAAAGAGAGAAAAGTAGAAGAATGGAAAATATAACGTTGTTGCCATATATGGGAGAATAAGAACTTGATAAAAGAAACATAAAATCATAATAAATAAATAAAGTATTAAAAGTTACATGACACATAAATTAAGAAAAAATATAAAACATAATATATGCATATCAAGAAAACCTTAAACTAATCATCAACGAACATATTTGAGTGAATAAATATACAAATTTAAAATAAAGAGTTGAATAAAAAATAACCTTTATAAATATATGTATAAAATCTCTTACATACCAAATTGTGATGTTTACATATAAAAATTTGAATTTAACTAATTTTTGATAAAAATTTGAATAAAAACCCTTTAAGGAATGTATTTATATTTGAAGATCTTTTCCATGCAAAATGAGGTACAAATAGAAATTTAAATTTAAAATACAGAACATATTAGGGAACATTCACAAGTATATAAGAGATCTCTTTACTATGGAAATGTCCTTTTCAAGACTTGAAGTGAGTTAAAATCGTATAAAATTAAAATAACATTTTTCCATTTTACACGGAATATAGAGTTCTCACATATAAAAACAGGGAGGAGTGAGAAGTGATTTGATTTTTCAGATTTAATATTCGCAAGTAATTGATGCTTATAATTTTCAATTTTAGAAGTGTGTCTAACTTTTCCATCATAGAAAAAGGGTGCTGAGTTGGCAAATTTGTCTGATGCAGAAATCTTTTGCCGAGCGGAAAGGTAGTTGTAGTGAGAAAATGATAGCTTATGGACCTCTTAATACCTTATCTGTTAATAGTTTCCTACTTCATTATCCAATATTGTTTTACAAAATACACAATACCAAAATTTATATTCAGTGCATGGGATTCAGGTTATCAAATGTATAAGGTTTCCATTTTGATTTTTGGAAAACAAATAAAAGATATTAAATTAGTTCTCAAACTAATTAAGTAAGAAACAAATAAAAGATATATATGTGTGTTGTTTTGTGTAGAAATATATGTTGAGGTTGTAACGTTTTAATAGAAGATAAACACACAATGATAAGGAGTTGTAGAGTTCTAATATATAAGGTGCGCAATCCGTGATTTGGAGCTGTAAAGTTATAACACAAGACAAGTACTCAATGACACCAGGTTGTAGAGTTGTAACACACAAGGCAAACACTCAACAAGTTCTAACAACACCAAGTTGTAGAGTTGTAACACACAAGGTGAGAACTTGGTGACCAGGAGCTGCAAAATTCTAACACAAGGTAACAACTCAACGACCAAAGCTGTAAAGTTCTAACACAAGGCAAACACAACAATAAGGAATTGCAAAGTTCTAACACACAAAACTAACACTTAACGACCCAGAGCTGAATAATTCTAACGCAATGGCAAACACTCAACAACCCACATCTATAAAATTCTAGCACAAAACGAACACTCAATATCCAGAACTAGGGAAAAAATGGAAAAAAATATTAATTAACAAATTTGAAATTTGAAAAAAATGTCAATAGTTAACCAAATAATCCTAACAAAACACATATATTTTTCGGAAAAAAAAATCATATCGTATGCCGAATCTAATAGTGCACAGGTTCATAACACTACCTAATATTTTTTACCCCTGCCCTAAGCCCTTATCACATTTCCAGGGCGAGGGCATGGGAATGCAATGAAGTTGGGCGTCTGGTTTCCGGGCATCACTACTGTGAAAATTCCTTCCTCCTGTTTAACAACATTTTCATTTCAATCAGTATAACGACAATAATTTACAGTAAAACTATTCACGTATATATGAAATGGTTTTAATTAGTGAAAAAAACCCAACGTATTCATTCTATTACCTGTTGAATCCCACGATTCTTGGGTGGCGATGAAGTTTCTGCGGCACACAGATTTGGGCGAACAGTCTGGATGGATGTCTCAGCAAAATTGGAACCGAAGCTTTCCCGGCGGCCATAAAAATTGGATCTTGCGTGGCGGCTATAGAAATTCTGGATTTTTCTCCAGCGGTAACAACATGAAAGCAAAGCGCCGATGCCCACAACCAAGAACACGAGGACTGTTCCTACTGGAAATCCCAGATTCAGCTGCCTCTTCACATCCTCCATTAATCGCCGTTGAACAAACCATACTCCTGCTGTTGCCACCTCCATTCTAATAAATTGCAGGTTGACATTCACAGGAACAGAGGAAATACAATGGTGTCCTCTGTGTCTGTGTTTTGAGCAAAGGTAAAGTTGAGTCGGAATATTTGTTTGCCTGCGGAGGTTGAAACGATCCTTTTTACACGACGCCTTCGGACTGCGACAGCGTTGGTAATGGTGACTCGCGTAGCAAGCGGTCACGAAGTGTCAATGTGACCCTCGGGTTCCCGAGTAGGGGACCCCTGCTCCATATAATATCCATCACAAGGGTATGTCACTTGTAGGTCAGTACTCACTGTTGGCATTGGGCATGCACGCTGCGATAAGTCTTTTTGTGCTTGTCATCTGCAAATTGTGCAATAAACGTTTCTTCCAAATATGAAAGGATAAGGCTTTGAAATTCCAACCCTTACGAAGTTGTCGAAAGTTTTCTCCTCACAAAATGTACCGCATGTCTAAGACCGATCCATAAAAAAACAATATGCACATGAATGTGCATGCATCGGTGGGCCTGCGCGTCAGCGGTCACATCATTCTTTCTTTATTTTTTTAACAAACAGGTTGGAAATAAAAAAGGGGCATGTGGCAGGTAGTAGGCGGGTTGGTGCATTTGAAATGTGTTCGAGTCTTGTTGGGTGTCTATGCTCAACACACTATTGAAAAACACACTGTGTTTTTCAACCAAACCAAAAACACAAAAAAATTAAGTCCTAAGCGTCACACCACGTGGCAACGGATGGCATGATGGTTGGGATGGTCAATTTGATGTATGTGGTGCATTTTGTGGGGAGAATAGCATTTTGCGGGGAGAACAGCCCTCGCTTGCCAAGCTTGCTGACC
The DNA here is from genome assembly GCA_019776745.2 of Taxus chinensis. NCBI lineage: Eukaryota > Viridiplantae > Streptophyta > Pinopsida > Cupressales > Taxaceae > Taxus > Taxus chinensis. The sequence goes on from CM034149.1 coordinate 182,734,678, forward strand.
CAGAGGGGTCCTTTAGTTGATACAATGTCTAAGAAGGATTTCCAAGCATCAAATTCTTCTACGCTTCAAATAACGATTTGATGCTAAGGGCAAAACCTTGGAGTTTGACGTCCAATAGCCCAAACATCTTGCTTCTCTAGGTCTAAAACAAATGTTCTAAGCAACTCTGTGGAATCCTTTATTGCCCTAAGAGTTGGTCCATAAAAAGTCTCTGAGAAGTTTTTCTAGTTTGGCATAAATGACTTTGGAAGGAGCCCAACAAGAAGAGTTGTAGACATGAGTGGCCAAGGTTTTCCACCGCTCGAGAAGTCGGTGGAGCATCTCTCTCCGATGTCGTCACTCCCTTCCCAAATCCAAGCATCCTTCTACCACCTGTACTGGTGGTGTTTTTGACCGGGTCAGTGACACTGGTGGCAGAAGTAGGTCGGGCTCTGCTTTTCAGAGGAAATTACCACAGCTGGCGCTTGTTATCTCTCCTCGCCACCACCATGAAGAAGAATAAGAAGAGAAAAAACATCAGCGCAATTAGTGGGATCCCATCCCTGACACGACCCATCCCTCAGCCACCAATGGTAGGAGGGACAAGCTGGATAATCACTCACCTCTTCCTCCACTGACCTCCATGTTCGTTGTTGCATCATAGTGTTTCGTGGACCTCCGTGTTATCTAGATCGTCTAAGTAAAACCACATAGTGGGACAAATCCTACACCAACTCTATTTCTATAAGTTTGGGTCCCATAAGAGTAAAGGGTGAGAGAAAGCCGTGATTTTGTTTGAAAATTTAATGTTTCTTTGGCCTGTAACTACTCTTCCTCTAGCCACATACCCTACTCCCTTTATTTTCCTAAAAATAATAATTAAAAAACCCCTGTTACTCCTTATTATGGGCTAATATATTGGCTTCATTTTGGTCAATTTTTAACACCCTTTTATGATTTGAATCCTTCGTCTAGCTAGATAAGATTCTAAATAATCGCTTCCACCTTTATTCACTCATAATTATGACAACTTACACACACACACATTGTACACACTAAAATTTGCACAAAAATCATTATTACATCATGTTTGTGAAAATATTTATGTATGCCAGTTTTGAATGATGAAATTAAAACTCAGTGGTGCAAATCCTTATTTCTTACTTTCATTTTGCTTGATTTATTCTCTTATTTATGACTTACTTGATTATTGTTTATGTTTTATGTTGTGTCATAGGGATCTCTGTCCTTTTCCACTATTTATATAAATTTTTATGATAACGGTCCAAGACCGTACATATTGGTCAAGACCATAGTATGGTATTGATCGAGATGTATGGTCTTGACCCTTTTAAAGTTTTGGGCCATTTCTACCCATTGGGCCTCTTTAGCATGGTTTTATCTTTCACATCTTATATTTTTTGTTGGATTTGCATGTCACTAAGATTCAAATTTTAATTTGATAGACTCCTATAAATAAAATTTCATCTTAAGAATTTGTTATCTAACAGACACCTATATATGTACCAAATATTGAGCTAAAAAAGAAAGAGTACAATCTTCATATTGCATAACACAACCTAAGAGGACCGGGGATAATTTTAGTGGCGAATATTCGTAATATGGCGAATATTCCATTTTTGAAACATTTGAAAAGGTGAATTTTATGGCACGGGTCAGTGACCTGTTCACCTAAAAATTACAAAAAATTAATTTTTTATAGGGGTTGGCTTTGCTTACCCTTGAAAATATCCCCTATATAATCCTAGATTATTTGCCAGGTAGAACACTACTAGCTCACACATACTACCTGGGGGCATAAATATTATCAAGTATAGTAAACGGGTGACAGGAGGGTGGAGGCTATAGATGCGTGACAGGAGTGCAAACGTTGACACGATGCACGATGGAGATTTTTTTCACGTGACGACAGGAGGGTAGATGCTATAGATGACGCGTGCATAAGATTTGGGAGGAAGCACACGCGCGATGGAGATTTTGTTTACGCGTGACACAGAGGGTGGAGACTGACAGACGCATGACTAGAGAGTGGAGGTTGACACACAACATGGAGAGATGTTTGATGTGAAACAGGAGGGTGGAGGTTGTAGATGTGCGACATGAGAGTTTTTTGTCACATGCATAACACAGATATTGTTGTTGCATGTGTGACAGGATGGTCATGAGGCTGCATCTGTAGCCTTCTGACAAAATATTTGAAAATCAGTGTGACAAAAAACTTACATTTTACGTGACAAACAAATCACTCTTGTCGTGCATCAATAAGGTTGTTGTCACATTTGACAAAAAATATCTTGTCCACCTGCTGATCTACAAGAGGTTTCTTAAAATCACACCACTAAAGTGAAAATCAAATCTTCTTTTACGTGAATATTTTTCATACAAGGGTTTCATGGAAGAAAATCAGCCTTTCCCCGAAACCGGTTATTGGGGATATTCGCCATGGATTTTCCACCTTCGATTTCTAAGAGGTCTCTTAAAATGAACACTGCATCGGCATACATCTTGAATGACTTTTCCGTACATTGGAGGAGTACATTGATTCCACTACAGTAGTACATCTACTTCAGTAGGCTCACAATACGGGTATTATTCTATCTTTAGGTTAGCATGACACAAGCATCATCCAATATTGGGTTCCTCTATATAATGCCTAGTGCTTGAGGTTCTTATTTGAATCCATTCTTGTTTTACACCCCCACCAGATTTGATAACCACGGTTAAAAGTGATTATTTCAACATCCATAAATTGTTATATTCTCTTTAGACAGTGAATTTATTGAAATAAAAGTAGGATAATGATTGGTGTGACTAGTTTTATTTTACATAGTAAAATAGGGTATGGTTTAGCCTCAGAAAATAGGAATATCTAATATTCTATGTCTTAACCTTTCAAGATTTTGTCAGGAAACAATTAAATGGTTGGCACCGTCAGAGGAGGAGACATGCTTTCCCATTTTTATTTGTTGCAAGGATATAGACATGAATTGATATGTAATTATCTATGCTACCATATTTCTTACCCTATGAGAGCTTGATTCTACATTATTCTATGAATTTGAGTCATTTTTGTCAAATATCCTTTTTCTACCATTGTATAGAGGTCACACCCAATGAACTAATCTACCATGTAACATGATAGTTATCTATACTAATTGGACCACCCAAGCTTCTTATATCCCAACCTCATTTTCAGAATCATACCTTCTCAAGACACAATTCGCTTCTTCATACCCATCGATACAAAATTTAATGGTTTTGGGATTTAAAGGATAGAATAATAGGCCTTGTGTCAGATGTAAACCCCTATTAAATTTAGGGTTTATTGAAAATAGATGTATACTATGGTGTCAAAATATTGAGATAACAATAGTTATAACTGCAAGGGAGATCATCCGTGTAATAAGTTCCATTCTACTTTCGGGATCACAATATAGGTTATATACCATAATTATACTAAATGGTGAATATACTACTACTAGAATAATGTATAGATGGTCACCAACTATTGAGGGAGATGATGTGGTTCATCTTCCATGAATTACATATGCTAAATTTTTTGCACAATATTCACTTCACTTTACCACTCCTAGTGTGATATCCACTATTAGAAAGCACTTATGTAAAATTATCATTATTTAGGCCTTTAGAATCATACAGTATGGGGGGAAATTTTGACATCAAATTATTTTCACCTCTTCAGCCGTATAATCCACTATGTGTTCTAAGCTCCTTCTGATGCCACCCACTTTTGAATGGATACCCTATATCAAAATCTACGGTGTGGAAGTTGTGAATCTCTGAAGTTTCCCCATCTTAGAGATTGCTTATTGAGACCATTGTATTTACATAGATCATGGTTGTATCTTCAAAAATATACGAACATAGTACCGATGAATTAATAGACCCAATTTTTGATAATGACTTTAATTCTAAATATACCTTTAGTGACAATGGATGGCTCAGTGGGGATGAATCTCTAAAAATTCTATAAAAAACCATAAGTTACCTTGTCTCTTATCCTATTTATGCACTTTTTTCCTTCCATACAGAAGTCCACTAAGGGAAGTTTTTACAAGCCCATTATTACACATAGAATGATGTAAAGTTTTCGAGAAACTTATGGGCAAGTCCTCATGTAATGTTCCCAATGAAAATTCTTACTACTATCTTCATGATAGTGACCTAGATTATGATTTTGAATTCAATGTAACATTGATATAGGATTGCTATATCTTGTGATGCACATAGTGATTACGATATTGCATGTGATAATGCGGAAAAAAATTTATTGGTATTAGTACATCTATTAGAGACACTCGTTGTGGCCTTGATGACATTACTATACCTAAAGAAAATATGATATGACCTGATGATGATTTTAATCTGAATAGAAGATGACCCTTGGGAAGCTACCTGTAAACTATGTTTCTATTTCTAGTCAATGATGTTATTCATTAGGAATATTTCTCTACATGATGATGTTCCTACTTGTGCTCCTAAAGATGCTAATGTTTTTTATCAAGTTACTCTGATCTCATCTCCTAGATTTTATATATAGAAGGGATTAATAGTGAACATTTCACAGGACTTGTACTTTAAATCAGATACATGTGATAGTATAGGAAATTTATACATATTAAGAAAATTTTGGTTTTGTCTAATCTTTACATCGTATCTTTAATCTATAGTGTCATTAGATCTACTAATCTTATTGTTAAAAAATTAGATGTACATAGTATTGAAGATCCCTTATAGTAATTTTTCCATCAGAGTTTAATTTCAATGTGCTTTAGTTCTGTAATATGTTCCTTATGCATAATAGACATAAGATTTCAACTATTTTTTGTTAAAATGGCCACTATAAATGGTATTATTTCAATGGGTTAATGAGACTCTTAGTGTTTATGCAATACCTCCTTAAGAGGTCCTTTATTGCATTCATGCAATAGGTGATTTAAAAATTCAAGTGCATTATTTTTCCCTAAAGAGTAAGGTTTACTATGTTTTCGATGACTCTAATAATATACATGACAATCCTATCTGGCATAAAATATTTTAATTATCCTTCCCTTGTAATTTTTCCATACCTAATTTTTTTTTGGGACTTTTGACCCATATCTATATCTTAAGTACTATAGATCTACCATGTCTTCTTATAACAATGAGAGATTGCTTTTAAAATATTTCCCATAAAGTTTAATTGGATCTTTTAAGTATTTGAAATGTCCCTCTTTCTGGAATAACATCTTGGAAGACCCTTGGCCTATTTTGTTTACCCGATTGCTAAAGGGGTTTTATAAGGGTGACTTAAGTCTTTTTTAAATTATTATAAAGTGCCATTAGAAAAAATTATATATCTACGACTTATAATAATGTATATGACTTGATAAAGTATTATAATGATGCCAATGTAATTTTTTATTCATCATAGGAGCATTGATGACTTGCCTTAGGGGTAGATGGGGAAATTAGAAGGAATAAAATAAAATTATAACTTTTGTATTCCCTCTAGGAGAATTGTGACTTAGGTTGGGAAGTAGTTTGGGTGCTTAGTGAATAGAAATCACACCATTTGTTGATTGGGTGTGTTGAAGGTAATTTTTGGGTCACTTTCTTCTTTTATTGGAAGGGGTCAACTTGCTTGGGCATTCATTCTATCACTTTACATTTTGCTAATTTGGCTTTGAGATGAAGAATCATTGTTGTGATTTTCTGAGGACGAAAATCTTCAAGGAAATCAAGAGGAAGAATGAAAAACTCTTCCTATTTTGGTGTGTTGTAAGTCCAAATTTAAATATGATTCATAGATCAATTTTATTACTGATGGAGCGTCCCAGTTTTGGGTGTTATCTCATCCATTTAAGGGATAAAAAATTCTATTTTTTGTATCATCTGTTACAAGGGCATTTCCATAAATTTATTGTAATATTTTCAAGTGTTTGTAGAGGGGTTCAAGCATATATTTCACTGCTGCAAAGTACAAGTCAGATATAAAGTTATTCATCATTGGAAATCTGATTTTTGGTCTCAGTTATTGGTGTTTTCAATTGCATTATATTTATAAAAATTATTTCTGCCTTAAAAATAAGAAGAGATCATATTTTTGGTGTGTTTTGTGGTATTTTCCCTTTCCATCCAAATCACATTTTCTAGCATAAATCAGGTCTGCAGCGTTTATCTTTAGTTTTTGGTATTATTTCAGCTGGGGTTTCATTCTATTTCATTGAAGATTTCAACCAAATCTTGGAGGGGACATTATAGTGGTATCAGAGCAAGTTTTCCTCCCATCCTGTGAGGGAAATCTTCATAAATCAGATCTGAATGCAATCAGCCAAAATCGACATATTACATCACAGAAGGAACACTCCAAAAAAGGGCACGATGGAAGAACATGATCAAAGGGATCCTCCCAATGATGCTCTCAGCTCTATGAATGAAACTATTACCAGATTACAGAGAGAGTCACAACAAACCATGAGGGAAAGTCAAATAGAAATGCGTGATGCATTTACTAGTTTGATTCATGATTTGGCTATGGCTCTATAAGGGAATGTTGTAACTACTAATCATGTAGCAACTAATGTGGGAGAGGGAAGTTCCATGGGGGAAACCAGAAATAATTTCAATACTACACATCCTACCTTTAATGCCAAGTTTCTCCATAGAGAAGAACCAATTGAGGAAGTGGCACAAAGTGATTTGGATGATGTAGAAGCATGTGGTGATGAGTATATGAAACTCAACCTTAGGGTAAGGGATATGCTACCTTTCAAAGATTTTTTCCAGTTCAAAAATAACAAGAGTGTAGGGAGGAATAAGAGAGCTCATCAAGAGGCACCAAGAAGAGACATCCAACAAAATTTAGGAAAGGTAACTCTTACTTCATTTGATGGTATTGAAAAATGTTCTGCTAGAGCTTAGTTGCAAAATATTGATACATATCTCTATTTAAATCCTATGTATGAAGAGGAATCCCTCAAATTTGTAACTTTGAATTTAGAGGGGATAGCACATTAGTGGTGGTACCATGGGTTGACCACTTAAGGTCAAGGTTCCATTACTAATATGGAGGAATTCAATTCGTATTTGATTGAGAGATTTGATAGGACAAATCAAGATATGTACTTTAGGGAGCTAGCACAACTTAAGCAAGAAGGGTCACTAGAAAAATATATTTTTGAATTTGAAATAAAATAATTTCAATTATGGTACCGGATATCAGAGAAAAGATATTAGTATTGTTGTTTATGGAAGGGTTAGAAGAACAACTAAAGGGTCTTGTGAAAGCATTCATCCCACCATCCTTACAAGGGGTCATTAGGAAAGCATTTGACTTGGAAAAAGAATTTCCAAAGGGTAAAAATCTTCTCTAAATATCAGCAGCATTTGGGAAACCAAAGGGAGTGTTTGGAAAACCAAAGGCCTCTTCATCAAGTGGGAAAAAGACACCAATTTATGGGCAGTAAGGTAAGCCATTTCAAAATAAATCATATGTGAAAGATTGGAAAAAAGAAATAAGGAAATAGAGATGAGAAATGATCTTAGAAGAAAGAAATTATGTTTTCATTGTATAGATCCTTGGACTCCTAATCATCGTTGTCTTCCAAAATGGGCAACACACTATATTGAGATTATTTTAGATGATGATGAAGAAGAAGAGAGATCTGATCATGAGGAAGAAGAACAACAAACAAAGGATGAGAATGAATGTCCCAAGGAGGGAACATTGACCACCTTATCTGGAGCACCAAGGTACCGTGCTTTCTGTATCAAAGGTGTTCTATATGGGCAAAGAATTATAACTTTGATTTATAGTAGAGCTACTCACAATTTTATTGATGAGAGCTTGGTGACAAGAATGGGTTTGAAAGTATAAGATTTTCAAGGATTCAATGTAACTATGGCAGATGGATACACTCTTGCATATACAAAAAAGGTCCCTAAAATTGAGATCACATTGGGAAGACATAATGTATGTGATGATTTTTTCATCATTGGTATTGGTGAAACAGATGCGATCTTGGGAGTTCAATGGTTGCAATATTTGGATGAGTTCTCAAAATTATAAAACCATGGAGCTAAAATTTAAATCCCAAGGTAAGGAAATAACATTGTAAGGCTTAAGGGGTGGAGTTCCGCAAGTAGTGACCACCAAAGTATGGAGAGATCTGTTACTAGAAGGTAGATTGCATGGGTTGCACATTTTTTTGTAAGTGTTACTTTTGATTTTTCATCACAGTCATCATATCATGTGAATATTCAATCTATTTTGGATAGAAATAGATTTTTTTTTTTAGATTTACCTCATGATTTGTCCCTGAATAGAGGATTTCAACATATTATTGAGTTGGAGCCTGGTTCAACTCTGGTTATATCTTCTCCTTACTGTCACCCAAGAGATTTCAAAGAAGAGATAGAAAAAGTGATTAAGGAATTGTTGGAGATGGGCCACATAAGGATAATTCTTAACCCATTTTATTCTTTAGTTGTTTTGATAAAAAAGAAAGATGGAACCATGCAAATGTGTGTAATATAGGTTTTTGAATAAGAAGACTATCAAAAACATGTACCCAATACCAAGGATTGATGAGTTGCTTGATGAATTGCATGGGGTTGTTTTCTTCTCAAAAATCGATCTAAGACAACTTTTAGGTGTCACTTTGGTCATTTTGAATTTATAGTGATGCCATTTGGATTGACCAATGCTCCCGCTATTTTCTAATCATGCATGAATCACATTTTTAGGGAGCATTTGAGAAAGTTAGTCTTGGTATTTTTTGATGACATTTAGGTGTATAGAAAATCATGGGAAGAGCATTTGAGACATTTGGATATGGTCTTAAGCATTTTGGAGCAACAATCTCTCTTTGCAAAGTTATCCAAATGTGAATTTGGCATGGAAGAAATATTATATCTAGGACATGTCATCAATGCAAGGGGGGTACATGTGGACCAATAAAAGATTCAAGCCATTTTGGATTGGCCTACTCACACTAATTTGACTAAAGTAAGAGGATTCTTGGGTCTTTGTAGTTATTATCACATATTTGTGAAGGTATTTTCATAACTTTCAGCCCCCTAGCAAATTTGACAAAGCAAGGAGCCTTCACATGGTCATAATGAACCCAAAAAGCTTTTGATCACCTCAAAAAGGTAACAAGTTCATGTCTAGTACTCGTTGTTCCAGATTTTTCAGAGCCTTTTGTGGTGGAATGTGATGCATCCGGTGATGGGATTGGGCTTATTTTGATGAAAAATAAACATCCATTAACATTTGAAAGTAGAAAACTTATGGATCTAGAGAAAGGATATTCTATTTATGACAAAGAGATGTTGGCCATCATGCATGCTCTAGTGAAGTTTAGACAATATCTTGTTTGTGGCAGGTTTGTTGTCAAAATGGATCATAACTGTTTGAGGTATTTTCTTAACCAAACTGATTTAAATGTGTTATCCCGTAAAATTGGCAAGGGAAATTTTACAGATAACCCTACCAAAATTTTGTTCCGGTCCCTCGTCAGGGACTCCTTGCGTTTGGAACATTGCAAAATCCCTTCCCGGGAAATCTAGTTTTCCGAACTTAGCCATTTTTGGTCTTTTTTGGTCGGGCGCACCTAATGTCTATGCAGCCTGCAGTGTTCATGCACCCCCTTTAATTCCTTTGGCGCATGGTTTCTAGTGTCAACACACATTTTGGTGCGCCTCACCATGTTGCGCCTTTCTTGCATGCGCCAAGTCGCATGCGCCTTTGTGTCAACAATGTTTTTGTTGCGCCGCATTTTGGTGTGCCAAAGGGCGCACATATTTCTGTGTTGAAAACACTTTTGGTGCGCCAAAGGCGCACATAACTTCGTGTCGACAGGCATTTTGGTGTGCCAAAGGACACATGCTTTCCATTGTCAACAAGTGTTTTGGTGCGCCACTTCAAAAAGTGGTTGGCGCATTTATTACAACCTTGCCTATATATAGGCACATCCACCCTGTCACTTTCACTAGTCAGAAAACACGTGATTGATCTTTTTCCTCTGCACCTGTCAGCGTGCTTGTCATCTTCGTGTCGCTTTCGTGGACCCGGTTTCACCTCTCACATTTTATATATCTTGGTATGTGGTCCTTATTGCTCTTGTGATTTGTGTTTTGATTATTGGCTGTTTGTTTGTGGGGTTGGATTAAATAAATTTGTGAAGCCTTGAAACTTCCCCCCTTTGCTGTCCTCCCCAATGCACTTCTCCCTCTTTCCAGATCTACTGGTAAAGAGGACTCTGCCTCTGAAAAATCACTTGGGTCTCTTTGTTTTATCCTGTTCATCACCCAAGAAACCCTGCAGAAGAGGCTTAAACTCATGTAACCCCTCCAGAGGAAGAACAAGACCTAAAAGTTGGTAAACTAACTTTTTCCTCTTTGGCGCATTCACCACCCTTGCAACATGAAGTACAGTCATGCCAATGGCGCATCCACCATGCTTGCTGCATAAAAAATAGTTGCACCCTCAAGGCGCACTTCCCTTGCTTGCAACACCCGCTTTCCCTGCGCCCTCTTGGCGCACCGAACTCATGTGCAACATTGCAAAACCTCGCGCCATTGGCACACCCTGCATCCATGCAACATCAACTTTAGATGCGCCAAGTATAAACTGTTAACAACGCAGGAGCTTCCCTTGTTACAACAACATAATGTTATGCAATCCCTCTTTGCGCCGCACCGAGTTTCCTTCAGCGCACATAATGCATATGTCACAAAAGCCATATACGCGCCCTTTGGTGCACCAAAGTTACATGTAACATAAAGATTATATGCACCACTGGCGCATCATGTTCCCGTGTAACATGAAGAATATCAGTGCCTGTTATAAAATGCATATATATGACGCACTTCCGAATGCAACAACAAAAAATGTCATCTGCAATTTCCATGCGCCCTGCGCCCTTTGGCGCTGATTTATCCCTTACAGCACCCCTTCTCTGTGTGCCATACTATTTAACCCTGCAGCCTGCAGTGTTCATGCACCTTGTGCCCTGAGACCTTAAAATTGCTAACTCTTCCTTTTGTCAATGCTTTAATGGAAGATCAAACAGCTAATATGACTTTCCTGCATTGGGTTTCACTTCTTCTTCTTGTAGATCAGCAACTGAGTTCATAACTACATATGTCAACATCAAGTAAGAGACCAATCAAGTCCAAGGGCAAAGCCAAACTTACAGAAGAAGAGATGAAGTACAAATATCAGAGGGTCAGGATGCCCGAATCCCAGGCAGAGTGTGACCTGGATATAAGAGACTCAGAGCTCGGGCACATTGATATGGAGGATTTCTGGGCTAGAACCCGGAGGGTCATAGGAAGTCCCTGGATGGAAAAACTGGTAGGCAGTGGCCTGCATTTTGCTAGAGGAATCCCAGTCAGTACAGTAAATAACGAATTCATGATGGTAGTGGCCCGCTGCTACAATAAAGACACCAGGTGTTTCCTGAATGAGAAGGGCGAGGTCGTGATCAACCTCATTGCCCGACACTTTGAAATTATGCTTGGCATTCCTCACCACCGTCACTTTGTGGCCGTAAGCCAAGAAGACTGCACCAAGGCTTGGGAGGATAATGAAGACCAATGTATGCAATTGATGAATGAGGTATACCTGAAAAACAAGAAGGTGGTGACCAGATGGCCATAGATCATTCATCGCAGTGATTTTTCCATGGAACTAAGTGACACAATCATGTTCCTAAGCAGAGTATTTGGGCTTCTTGATGCCCATTACTTTCATAAATGGATGCTGAGATACTTGGAAACAATGACCAAGAATGTACTAGATCAATGCTTCGAGTGGGCGGAGATCATAAGCAGCACCATATCTGAGTAGCTCCAACAACTTACCACAACAGGGAGGTTCTACATGAACTCCTACATTGTTTATGTTGCAGCCTCAAAAAGAGATTACCCAGCGCTAATGCGGTGCGGGGTTTGGCCCCAAGTAAAGATATATTAATATTATCCAGAGCTAAAGCTGGAAAACAATATTCCATAGTTTACAAAGATCAATGATGCCTTCTTCTACGGCATCGTCTGCCTTTTGAGGCCAAACATGACTCACGGTCGTACGACCAAGAGCATTGTTGCAGCTACAGAGAAATGGGGAGCCTTGTTCACACAATTCCCCACCTTTACCTATCTAAGGGCAGCCAACTTCTTGGGGGAACCAACCAAATTACCGAGATACGCCGGCCCCAAGTTGATCCTGTTGGAGTTGTCAAGACATCTTATAACCTACCACGAGAAGTGCCTAAAGAGAAAGAAGGGTGGAACTCCTTTCCCCCTCACAGTGGGCAGGTATACTTGTTTCTCTCACCATAAAGCACGGGATATGTTTACAGAATTGGAGCTGCTAAATTTAAAGCACAACTTCCCGGCAAGGCCCACTTTCGACCCAAGGAATTACCTACCTAGAGCCAAACTCGATCCGATCCACGTTCCACAGATCGAGGATATTTATATCGACCTATATCATGAGGTCGAGCTCAGGAGGAAAGACCATTCCCACTTGGTCTTGGCTGAAATCATCCAATACGGCGTGGCCATCATCCCAAAAGGTTATCAAACTGCTGATCAAGAAGTTGATCAAGTATATCTTGACACGGGTGGGGACGACTAGCCTTTCGCTGTAATTGACAGAACCAAAGCACCTCAGACAACAGAGGAAAGGGTCAAAGAAACTCTGCGGAGAATAGAGCACTGGTGCAGGATGAATGGTCTCATCTACCTCGGAGTTGATTTCACCACTTCTCCATTGGGCAATGCACCTTCCAAGCCAAAACAGCTGCCAAAGAGCAAAGGGAAAGACAAAGAGGGTGAGTCAAGCTCCACCCAAGAGGAAGCTCCTGAAAGTCCTCCTTCCGCTTCACAAGAACAGGTTGTAATCCCAGAAATCCTAGAAGAAGAAGCAGCGGAAGATGTTCTGATAGGCACATCCACTCAGGGTGTGGCCACTACTATAACTATTGAGGTCCCTTCTATCCCTTCTCCCTCTCCTCCTTCCCCTCCTCAGGTGACCCAGGTGACCATTCCTTTGGTCGTATCCTCTCCCCCATCTTCTGTTGTTCCCCCTTCCTCATCATCCATCTTCTCTTCTCTCGCGGAGCTGTCCCCCACCATTTCTTCCCTCATCTCTCAGCTCCCTTCCATTCCCATGTCTACCTCCCCTGCAGTATCCCTTCCTCCTGTGAGAACTTTCTCGGCTTCCCTCTCAATGCTGCCTCTAAGTGTCTCCACGCATTTTCCTTCTACTACTGCAGCTGCCCCCTTTTCTATTTCTGGTCCTTCCCCCATAAGTCCAGCATGGATATCCCAGCACCTGAGTCAACAAAAGAGGGAATTTCCCATCGCACCGATGGACTTCTCCATCATCCCATCAAAGGGGACCAAGAAGCAAAAGCCTTTAACCCGCTTCTCTTAGAGTGCGTCAGGGGAGAGAGTAATGGAGATAGCATACCCCAATCCTTTAAAGGATAAAAAGGATCTGTCTTCGACAGATTACACAGTGACCCAAGTCACGATGGGGACATCTTCAGAAAGCCTTCAAGGAGAGGCCTATCTGTAGTTGACGCCCTTTGCAAGAAGCTCCAGGAAGCAAAGGAAGAGAAAAGGCTGTTAAAGGAGAAAAATAAACTGTTGTTGCAGACTCACAGCACCCTTGGATGCAGATCAGGCTTCTAAGTTGATCACTCTAGCATCCAGTGTGATTGCACAACATGGAAACCTCTCTCCAAGAGTGGGACTTGTAAAACCGAGAGAGGAATCTCCAGAGAAGGCTGGTTCCTGCTCCTAAACTACCTGCCACAAGCTATTCCAGTGCAGGCAAGCTAATATAAACCTAATCTAACCATGCCAAGGAGACAGAGAGAGAGAGAGAAAAGGGAAAAAAAGCAAAAGCCTACACTAAAACAGTGATACACCAGAGAAGGAGAATGTTGAACATCTATCAAAACTGCCATGGGATAGGGAGAGGTGAGAAATGGGAAGGATGGACGGATGCATCACAGGCCCAAAGATAGATTTCACACAGAAAATGCCCCAAAACTCCATGAACATAGCTCCAGACCTGTAATGAACATCAGAACATGCACAAATACCTGCAATGAAGAGAGGCAAGAAGAAAACAAGCAAAGGAATGAGTAAGGATGGACAGATGCATCACAAAACACATTTTTTGTTGCTCCAGAAGTTTACACAGAACATCATTTCAATAGTAAAAGGCAAAACGCCATTACAGAGCAAGGGAGGAGGTTTGAACTCCATTTTCAACCCTGGAGAAGAAAAAGAAGGGAGGGCAGAGCAGAAAAGATGAACAACTTGTAATTATTTTGAAAGAAGCCCCTCTGTACAATATATAGGAAGAAAGAGAGAGGGAAGAGAGAGGAGATTCGAATCTGCCCCAACCACTCCCAGGTCGCATTTAACTCATTTCATTATGGCAGCATGTGAGAACCCTGGAAAAATGGTGGACTGTCTAGCAGAAACGGCGAGCTGTCTGTTGTATTAAAGCTGGTCGCTGATACGTCACTTCTGTCTATTATCACGCATCAAATCCGTTTCTTAACTTTCTCTCTCCACACCAAACCAAAATGCAAGATTGACCCTGGAAATGTGTTGAGCATTTCACCAGCTTTCCAATGATATAAAGAACGTGCAAATCTGAGCTTTGGATCGAAAGTTATGGAGGTCTGAAGATTTAGAGCACAAAACAGGTGAAAACAGATTTTTAAATTTCTTCCCGCGCTCTGCCACCTGGACAACACGTGTCGTGATCTGATTGGATGTGTATTCTCTCTCCTTCCCTGTCCCGTGGGTTTTCTTTGACTTTTTGATGACTTGGAAAATTTTTTACTTTTCCTCCGCGCCCCCGCCACTTGGGACACGCGGCATGCATTGATTAGTCGACAAGGGGCACGGGGCAGGCCTTTTCCTTTTAGCTTTTGGGTGAAATTCTGGCCAAATTCTAACTCCTCCCCGAGCTCGGCATTCCTGCTCCATAGGACACGCGTCCTCTTTTGATTGGCTCGGGCTGACCCTTCAAAACTTGCCCTTTGACTTTTGGACTTTTCTCCTTGTGACACGTGTCATGATTTGGTTGGTTCTCGGCTTTTCGGCTATCCGCGCCTTCCACGTCCCTCTGTCCCACTTGTCCCAGTGCTACTTGGGACAAAAACTTCTGATTCACCCGATTCGGCCGGTTCGCGTTCCCATGGCCCGAATGTCCCAAACTATTTTGCTCAGCAGTTAGTCGATTTTCTTCTTCTTCGGCCGAACCAGCTTTCCGCGTCCCGCCGGCCCGGATGTTCCTTGTGCTCTGCAGACCACCTGGCGATCTTTCGGTCGATTCGCGCCTCGACGTCCCTCATGTCCTGACTGTTGCGAAGACTAGGACTTAGCCATTTTTCATGATTTTTTCTGGCCCAAGCTTGTTCCTTTTGTAGCCTTTCACCTTTTCTTAGAACTTGCTTTTTTCAACCTGGGACTTGAATTTTCTGATGCATGTTATCAAAATTACCCTGGGGGGGTGAATTTTGGATAACAATTTGGCGACTCAGCGGGGTCATCTGCCTGCTAGATGAAGTTACCAGTTGCCTGAAGCATCCATTGGGCATGGAGTCATGAGTTGTAACCTGTAACTGATCTGAACTTTGAAAACCTCCCTCTGAGCCACTTGAAACCCACTGGACATGGAGTTTTTCTCACCAAAATGCCACTGAAACGAACTGCGCAAGAGCAGAACCAGCAACACCAAAACTATTTACAGAACTGAAAATCATACATGCTCCAAATGGAACATGCAGAGTGTGCACAAGCACTTCTTCTACTGAAAGCAAACCTACCTACTCTACTCTAACTGGGAGCAAAGGGCAAGCTAAACAAACCCTGCAATTGGTTGTGAGAAATAGCTTCCCTTTCTCGAAAGTGACAGCCATGCAATTGATTTGGAGCTGATCATGGCTGTTGAGATGAGTGGAAAATCAACAAGAAGCTGGTCTGCCACCCAAATCATCAAGGTATCAGCTGAAGGCGAACCCAATACCTCTTTTAGTTGCTCTGTATTTGGATTGAAGGGGTATGATAGTTGATCCTTGGTACTTTGTAGCTCACCCTCATGCTCAGAAGCAAGCATGACTGGTTGTGACTTCTCCTTTGGCTCCGATGAAGCCAAATACCTGATTGGGCAAGGTCTGATCTGTTTGATATGCCCATAGCTCTGATTTTCAGCTCCAAAAGTGGAGTCTTCTTGTAGAACCTCTTGAATGGATGGTGTGGACGCAATGGTGAAGTTCCTCTGTGCTTTCGCTTTCTCCAATGAAGAACATGAAAGACTAAAATCTTCCAATATTGATTCCAAAGAGCTGCTATAGGATGCAGGCTGCTGCAAATGAATGTTCTCCTTCATGACAACAGAGTCTTGTGTTTGGAATGTGGATGATGAAAGAGAGAATGGTGTAAACTCAACCGGCTCTTCTCCATCAAAACAGTCCTCCAAATCTGACAGATAAACTGCCTCATGGCTGTCCTGCTGCAAATGTTCAACTTCCTCCATGGTGTCCTCTTGATCTGTAACTTGACCACCATGGTTTCCTTCACCCTCCAGCATTGAGTTTGAGAGATCAAACTCCTCTTCAGTACTAGAACTTGAGAAAGGTGAAGTATAAAGAAAAACTGAAGGTTCTCCTGTAGCCTGCTTTGTGCTCAAACCCCTTGGATCTGCGCTTTTCTCCTCCACAGCTAGAATATGCTCCTCTTCTTTTGGATCTGGAGCAGCTTCTCCCTTCTCCAATGTTTGAAGACAACCTTGCTCTTGGTTGAAATCTTCCTCCAGCATGAAGTTTTTCAATTCAAACTCTTCAATTTGCTGCTCTAGAGGACAAGTTGGGACTGCAAGAACTTCTTCTGCTGCTGCAACAAAATCAGTCCTGACCACCATTTGTTCTCTGACTTCAACCTCTCCTGCAGGCTTAACCATCAAGGGGATCTTTGTTATCCCAAATTTGGCAGCCCAACTCCTCAAGTTGTCTGTCATTTCTTTTCTTCTTGGCTCTTCCTCTTGCTCTCCTTGATGGTTGATTTTTGCAATTTCTTCTTCCCTACATGGAATTGGGAATGCAAGAGGAGGGGTGGGTTGCAACTCAATTGATTTGGCATTTTTTTGTGGTGGTAAAGGAGATGAAATCTCTTGTTTCTTTAGAGGAGGGGGTATTTCTTTTAGCTCTTGTGGAGAGGATGACTGTTTGGAAGGAAAAAGGAAAGAAGAATTGAGGTGTGGTGGAAGACTGAGAGGTGAAGACATGGGATCAAAATTTGGGACAGCAGATGGAGAGTTCAAAATTTGCAAGTCCAGATGAGATGCTGCTACTTAAGTAATGGGAAGAGAGAAACCAGATGATGGTGTAGAACTTACCCATTGACAAGGTTGTTTAACAACAGGTGTATAGGCCTCTATCTCTGCTGTCCATTGTGCAAGTTGGGGGCAACATCTTTATCATGAAGTCCAGCTTCTCCTGAGGGCTGAAGTGTCTTGGAAAAGGGCCTCCCCATGGACAAGGAGTCCTGCAACCAATTCTGAAAGCTCTCATTTGAGCTGTTGCTCTGGACTGCACCATCTTTACCTCCATCTTTTGGATTTTCTCCAACAGACCAGCATCTTGCATCTGATAGTCTTCATAACCAGCATACCCTTGCTCTTGATGTGCTTCGTATCCAAACTGACTTTGGCACTGCTGCTCATATGGGTATGCATACTGATCTTGAATCTACTCAAAATGCTGACTTGGAGGATTTGTAAAACATGTTGGAGGTGGAATATACTACTGTTGTTGATGTGAATTCCATGATGGAAATGAAGTCATGATTGCACAACTTCATGGAATGGAAAAGAATGAAAGGGATGGATGGAAAACAGGTCTGCAACTCAGAGAATGAGTTATTGATAAGATGGAGTCGCCAGATGTGTTTGTAAGTGCCTCCAAAGGCTAAAATCTTCACAGGAACACACTAACCTGCAAAAGATGAAGTGAAAGACCTCTAAGGTCCCACCGGGTGTGCCAAAACTGTTGTTGCATACTCACAGCACCCCTGGATGCAGATCAGGCTTCTAAGTTGATCACTCTAGCATCCAGTGTGATTGCACAACATGGAAACCTCTCTCCAAGTGTGGGACTTGTAAAACCGAGAGAGGAATCTCCAGAGAAGGCTGGTTCCTACTCCTAAACTACCTGCCACAAGCTATTCCAGTGCAGGCAAGCTAATTTAAACCTAATCTAACCATGCCAAGGAGACAGAGAGAGAGAGAGAAAAGGGAAAACAACAAAAGCCTACACTAAAACGGTGATACACCAAAGAAGGAGAATGTTGAACATCTATCAAAACTGCCATGGGACAGGGAGAGGTGAGCAATGGGAAGGATGGACAGATGCATCAAAGGCCCAAAGATAGATTTCACACAGAAAATTCCCCAAAACTCCGTGAACACAGCTCCAGACCTGTAATGAACATCAGAACATGCACAAATACCTACAATGAAGAGAGGCAAGAAGAAAACAAGCAAAGGAATGAGTAAGGATGGACAGATGCATCACAAAACATGTTTTTTGTTGCTCCAGAAGTTTACACAGAACATCATTTCAATAGTAAAAGGCAAAACACCATTACAGAGCAAGGGAGGAGGTTCGAACTCCATTTTCAACCCTGGAGAAGAAAAAGAAGGGAGGGCAGAGCAGAAAAGATGAACAACTTGTAATTATTTTGAAAGAAGCCCCTCTGTACAATATATAGGAAGAAAGAGAGAGGAGATTCGAATCTGCCCCAACCACTCCCAGGTCACATTTAACTCATTTAATTATGGTGGCAGGTGAGAACCCTGGTAAAATGGCAGACTGTCTAGCAGAAATGGCGAGCTGTCTATTGTATTAAAGTTGGTCGCTAAAATGTCACTTCTGTCTATTATCATGCGTCAGAGCCATTTATTAACTTTCTGTCTTTTGATTGGCTCGGGCTGACCCTTTAAAACTCGCCCTTTGACTTTTGGACTTTTCTCCTTGTGACACGTGTCATGATTTGGTTGGTTCTCAGCTTTTTGGCTATCCGTGCCTTCCGCGTCCCTCTGTCCCACTTGTCCCAGTGCTACTTGGGACAAAAACTTCCGATTCGCCTGATTCGGCCGGTTCGTGTTCCCACAGCCTGAATGTCCCAAACTATTTTGCTCAGCAGTTAATCGATTTTCTTCTTCTTCGGCCAAACCAGCTTTCCGCATCCCGCGCGTCCCGCCGGCCCGGATGTTCCTTGTGCTCTGCAGACCGCTTGGCGATCTTTCGGCTGATTCGCGCCTCGACGTCCCTCATGTCCCGACTGTTGCGAAGATTAGGACTTAGCCATTTTTCATGATTTTTTCTGGCCCAAGCTTGTTCCTTTTGTAGCCTTTCACCTTTTCTTAGAACTTACTCTTTTCAACCTGGGACTTGAATTTTCTGATGCATGTTATCAAAATTATCCTGGGGGGTGAATTTTGGATAACATAAACATCTTCTCCACGCCTTGCAGAAAATGGGTAGTGCACCTCCTACAACTGCTGCCGAAACTCCTGAGCCTCTGAGCCAGGATAAGATTAATGAGTATGCCAAAATCGGCGAGCAGGGTATGGCAGTTTCCACCTGGAGGAGCCAAATCCTCAAGGAAAGCGAGGGAGTAATCTCCAAGTTCACCAGTTTGTATCAGAATATCAATCAAGTGAACAAAGAGCTCCATGCGATAGCAGGACCCATCTCTGAAGAGCTGGACCACGCCAAGATGCAGCATGAGACCTTTCAGAAAATGTTCGACTGTTCAGTCGAAGATCTGGTCAAGTTTGGCGTCCTTGGTCACCCCAGAGCCCTCAACAAAATCCTTTCTACTCTGGATTATCGGGTTGATCAGCTGGAGTTTTTCCTGGAAAAGATTGATAAGATAAAGGAGGAAGCCCTGGATGCAATGCA
Organism: Taxus chinensis; assembly: GCA_019776745.2. NCBI lineage: Eukaryota > Viridiplantae > Streptophyta > Pinopsida > Cupressales > Taxaceae > Taxus > Taxus chinensis. The sequence continues at coordinate 182,754,681 of CM034149.1, forward strand.
CCAAATGGAACAAATTGTCCTGAGAATGTCACCAGGCTTACTCACTCCTTCTTTCGCCTTAACAAAGTTTGATGAAACTATTCAGATCTTCAAGGAGATCATTTCACAGGGGCTGGGACCAGAGGTCACTTTCGACGCCGAATCCATCAACAATCTGCTAGCTTGTCGTGACTTCATCGGGTACCTAATAGAGGCAGAAAATGATTATTCCAAACTCCCAGAAAAGCTCACGGACGAGCGGGAGACTTGTGAGGCTATCAATGATCGACACAAGGATCCTTCCCAGGATCAACTTCAGCCCATGATCATTAAGTTCATGGAATATCGTGCCCAGTTCCACATCTCGTCTCCCGAGCAGCAAAAGCAGGATACCCCCTTTCAGCCGCGGGACGACGATGAATGGTTTCTTTCTTCCCGACTTTCTCCTTGTAATTATCCAAAGTATGTTGACACAAATGATGACATCATCCATGTTGCATCATGGGATGATGTCATCCACTAAAGTTGTCAAAAGTCAACAAATGACTTTGGGATCTTTTGTAAGATATTTTGTAATTAGGTGGTTGGTTCCTTTTTGCCTTCTTTCTTCTCTTTCTTCTATAAATACTTGAATACTTGTTGTATTTGTGTGTGGACATTTTTAGATGAAAAATAGAAGTGAGGAGAGAAAGACTTTGAGCTTACTTGTAACAGAAGAAAATATTAATACAAATATTGAGACTTTGTGCTGAATACCTGTGTTATGCATCAGACCTTTCTTATGTTAGATCTGTGTGTTTATTCTGTTAGATTCATATCTACTTTTTTGTTATTTTCTCATCAGTATTGCTTTATTCGTTTATGCAAGTATGTTTGGCTCTGTTTACTACCAATCCCAAAACATAAACCCTCCAACCTTTCTACTTTGGAATTCATTTCTTTTCTCCCTTCGGACCTGATCTTTCTTCATCCTCTCTTCCATTCCTTTCTTTTCGCAGTCGAAAACACCCCTACTGGGATGAGATCCCAACCCCTGAAGGTAGAATATTGTGAGATTTGCACAAGATTCCTGCTGGTAGAATAGCAATAAACCAGTTTTGCTTTGCTGACTCAAAGAGGGGCTATGTCCTGCACACTGTTAGCTCGTCTATCCATAGATCTACCCAAGCGACAGATTTTCACACCAACAAAATGATAGGCAACAAAAATGGGTAAGTAAAGTGCAATACTTTTACTTTGAAATTGAGTTTGTGAAGGGGAAAAATAACATAGTTGTAGATGTTTTGTCAAGGAAGCCTTATTGTTGTTCCATTAGTGAGATTGCAACAGATTGGAAGACTGATATAACAACAAAGTACACCAAAAATCAACTTGCTTGTGATATATTTGATGGGAAAATTGATGATGACAGGTACCAAGTGATTAATGGCTTCATCCTCTATAAAAATAGAGTCTTTTGGTGCCCGAATATAAGGTAAAAGGCAAAAATTTAGCAGCCATGCATGATTCACCCTTAACTGGTCACCAAGGATATTTTAAAACATATAAACAAGTGAGATAGAAGTTCGTATAGAAAGGATTGAAGAAGGAAGTACTTCAGCACATTAGGGAGTGCCTTATATGCCAACAAAGCAAGACACAACATGAATTTCCAACAGGACTTTTGCAGCCCCTACCCATCCCAAATCAGAAATGGGAATGCATTTTTATGGACTTTGTCATTGGTCTTCCTTTAGTTTAAGGTAAGACTGTTATCTATGTTGTGGTAGTTAGATTGACCAAGTATGCTCATTTTTCTCCTATTCCTATGAAGTTTGACGGGCCTTTAGTAGCTGGAATATGTTTTAAGGAAGTTTTTAGAATTCATGTGTTGCCTAAGAATATTGTGAGTGATAGGGACATCAGATTCTTAAGCTCATTTTGGCAAGATCCCTTTCATCTTGCAGGCATAGAACTAACTCCAAACACAAGATACTATCCAAAAATGGATGGGAAAACAAAGATTGTAAACAAGTGGTTAGAGGGGTATTTGAGATGCTTTGTTATAGGGCATCAATCAACATGGATTAAATGACTCTATTTTGGAGAGTTTTTCTACAACACTTCCTATCACATGTACATTGGTATGTCTCCATTTAAGGTAGTATATGGTTATGATGCACTCTCATTTGTTGATGTTGTTCTTCTGGATAGTAGAGTGCCGATTGCTAAATATTTGGTACAGCAGAGTCAAAATATCATGAAAGCATTCAAGGATAACCTTGCACATGCTCTAAGTGAACAGAACTTCTTCTTGTTGTAACATATTCACTAGACCATTCAACAAGATATTGTTGAGGTGGGAGACATGGTTATTTTTAACGTGGTGCAACCTTATAGACAATCTTCTCTAAGAAGGAGGAAGAGCTCTCAAAACTATAGGAACCAAGGTATGTATCAGTCCTACTTAGGTTCTTCCCAAGCTTGAAGTGATGCATGTATATGAGCTTGAACTACTCTTCTCAAAGTAAACATTTCAACTTTCTCAGTTGGTTGCATTTTCAAGATCAATAGTTGACTCTGGAGATGAATGTATTGGTGCGGCTTATTTTTGGACTCCATATAGTTGTTTTCAACTTGATCCTGAAGGCATTATTTTTTTGTCTGTGGAACTCATGAATATGAGGTTGTACCTCATCTGAGGTACACTAAAAAATATTGATTAACTTTGAGTTATCCGAGAGTATTTCACGATTCAAATATAACTTGTTGTGCTAACTGTACGTACCCAAAATTGTAAGGTACTGTACTGCCAGAACAACATGACACGTGCCCCAATGATGATACATGTCTCCTCGCAAGGTGTTCAGGATCCAGAAAAATCTCTCCAAGTGTGCGTTAACATCCCGCATGCACCTGCTTAGCCCCCGCGTGCTTTATTTTTCCTTTTCCCCTCTTTTCTTAGCCTTTTTCTCTTCAGTGACGAAACTGCCGCCCTGCCTGGGCGGCGGTCTCGTGACCGCTACCTTGCACAGGGCGGCGGTCCTTTACGCATTTTCTAGAAAGCTCTTTTAACACGACTCACGTAAATTCAACGTTTTACCAGCTTTCTTTCACCGCCATAAGCTTGCATTTATGATTCTGGTTCCCTGGAATAGTGTTTTGCCATTGTTTATAGTTTAAGAGTTCTATTTGGCTTTTACCTTGGGTAAATGCAAATGCTATAAATAGATGGCTTGTGCTCAAGCAAATGGCCCCTCATTCACTTCTCATCTTCTCATTTTCAGTAATTCAGTCTTTTATTTTGCTTCGGATTCATAGTTTAGTTCGTTACATGCTTAGTTAGCATTGTTTTACTGTTGGTAAGCCACATATCCATCTTGTGCAAGCAGTGCTGTTATTTCATCCAATCCATTGGAGTAGAATAGCTTAGGAAGCCATTAAAGTTGCAAGTTTTGCTCCTCAAATAGGATAGTTTCAGGTTCTGGATGCTTTATGTTGCATGACTCGCAATAGATCCCGCTAGGAATTGCATAAGCCAAGCTCTGTACTCTTGCGCTATCCCTCTCCTACTCGCATTGTATTCGGTGTGTATTTTGAGCTGCCTTTATCCCAATATCTACTTCTGTTGATGCTAGCATTACACGCTTTTCTGGATCCACGTGAACATGAAGGAACGAGGAGATCACACTGAGGGGACAAGATCACACACACCATCGGATTCGCCACTGTTCTGCAGAATCCAGGTTCTAGCTTTCAAAGTTCTAGTTAGAATCATATCAAATAGAGTAGTTAATTGCTTTATTTCAGTAAATTCTATTCTCGATATTGCCAGGGAAGCTGTGGGGATTGATAGTTTCTGAGAAACTATGATTCACTCCTCACTTCTGAGGTAGGATCGAGAATCTTGCAAATAGATTAGATGAGCTATTTTATTATTTAGAATAGATCTACAAATTGCACAGACAAATAGCTACACTCGGGTTATTTTGTTTGTTTTAAATTATTATTTTAGTTGTCTTTCTAGATATTTTAAATAGTCTGTTTTCTTAAATTCGTAAAGTTCATCAGAAAAACACAAAAAAAATAGAGAAAACATATATGATATAGATACACTTTCACATAGTTAAATTTCATTTTGTTACAGTTAATTTACTTTGTTACTTTTGTATGACAATCACGGGACCTAGAGATCCATAGGGAATACATATTCATAGCCAATCATGCCCCTTTGCCCAATCTCATCACGGAAATAACCGATATAGATCAAAATCTTAGGATTCAAGTCTTCCGAACAACGGTAAGCTTGCAACAAATCAATTCTCAGTTGAGCAGACTAAACATAGAAGACTGACCAAGCACACACGTTTTGGTCGAATCAACCGAACTACAGATTACCCTAGGCAAACATTCATATGACTGTAGAAGGGTTCGGGTAAAGAGAACAAACCTTTAGTTGTGATCCTTTGGTCCCATAGCCAGATGCAGGAGACACTCTTCTAGATATAGATACCGATTCACCTAAGAATCAAGGTTGCTACGAACGCCTGTAGGGTATTATGAGAAAATCACACAGTTATTGATCCTAAATATAGAAGCTGAGAAAGCATACAATTACTGGATATTAGGGATTAGGACTTGATTTCACGCATGACCATAACAGGTCCATAACGACTAAGAGTCTACAGTTGTGACCCACAAATCCCGCAGCCCAACGAATCCGCAAGAGAATTAGACATAGACACTGGCCTACGCACACTAGTATTCCAGTATACTCCACTTCCACCTATCATCATCGAACAATTATCCATTACTGGACACAACAGCTAAGGATAAGCTAGAGAGTTACATGGACTAGGCTAGAGAAGCATCCATAGAATTTTGACAATACATTTACCATCTACCATATGACCCTATCAGGAGAAATACACGAAACTATCCCGGTATCATTTTCCAGTGTAATTCCACAACCCATAGATCGAATCACGCCAGAGCTCGATATTGATTGGAAGCCTTGGAGTAGTCATCCTTCATTGATCGATCTATCACACCATGTCCAAGTTAGAAGGGCTTTCTTTGCCTTAGATTCGAATAGAGTTTCAGATTTGTGAGAAAATACGAAGATATAATGATTCAAGAACCTCCAACTAGCACACGTTCTAAATATGAGTGTTCCATTCCCACCGAATGTCTCAAGTCACGACCTCGGGAGGTCGGGTACGCGCACAGACCTTTCCACTTGTCAGTTTTCCCATATTAGAAAGGATCGCTTTTCCGGCGTGCAGGATTACAACATATAATAAGACACCAATGTTCCAGAGTAGGACAACAACTACGCCAAACTAAATATAGTGTTAATTTTATCATTAGGGAAACTTCTAAAACAGTAGCCACAGGGCAGTATAATGGCCAATGTTGTTTCAAAAAAAAACAAAAGCTGAGTGGCAGTGATCAACAACCAAGTCTGGCTACATATCAACCACAAAGAAAATCAAGATAGGATTACGCAGAAACCCTAATTGATGCCATGTGAAAACCTTTCCAATGTGATTCATGAGTGTTTATTCTGATTGGTAATACAGTGAGCAATGTTTAGGGCCTAATGTACTTCCCTGATGTACAAGAAATGGTCATCATTCTTTTAAAGAAACTAGAGCAAAGTCAGTTCATGGATAACGGCCTAGAGTCTCATGGTCATTAATTGCTTTTGCACTTTTATGAAAAACCACACGTGGTAGACATTTGATGGGGTCTGTTCATGTAAGCCTATTTAAAACCATGTTGGAAGGCCATGAGAGCCTTTATTTTCTATCAATATCATAAGATACAGACATCTAGTTTGATTTTTGCCAGCATGGGTGAGCTTACTGCAGATGCAGTGTGTGAATGTTTTTCAAAACCCACAAACTTTGTTCGCAAATATTAAGGGGGCAATGATCCAAGAAAAAGTGAAATTTGTTGTGTTAGTGCATCACAGGTAAATTATTATATATACTAGCTAACCTAAAACCATTCATGTTGGCCATTCAGTTAGTAGATACCAGTTTAATATATTAAACAGAGATTCTAGACAACTCAAGAATATTCCTTGTATATTACTCGCGATCAAAACGAGTGCAGTCTAAGGCTCCAGAGAATTTAGAATAAGAACAACTAAGAAATCCATAGTTCGTACTCGGAATGGAGGAAGAAGAATAGAGCACGATTCTAACAAGGCGCAGAATATTTTCGCATCTATAAATAAAACACACTATTGAAGGATAGAGATAAAAACAATACTAAGCCGTTTTTACGATTGCTGGAAAATCCATATATGGTAATAATTTTGACCCTCCCAAGTCCCCACAAATTGTTTGAACACTTGCTCAACACATAGTGAGGCTATTCTTTGAAATTGACGCATGCCCTAACTATGTATGGACTCCCTAAAAATTATGGGTTCGATATATGAATAGGATTGTTACTACCAGTGAAATTGACCGAGAGATACTATTATTGTCATTCTTGTCGAGTGCGACTATTATTTGGGTAAAGGTGTATGGACGAAATTTCCATCTCATTTCCAGCCTATGTTCCCTCTCGGACTGATCAGGTCACTGGTCTGTTTACCTATAAATACACCCCACATGCCACAATCCATATAGATCATTCAGCCCTCTGTGTATTATTAGGGATCCGTAGTCATATATAGTTGTATGCAGAGTTACGGTGCTAGATCTTAGTGCTCGCATGAAATCCTGTTACTTTAGTATTGTAAGCAGTTTCTGTGTATTATTGTGTTTGCCAATCTAATGGAAGGTATTGATTGAATCAAAGTGTCCTCAACACGAATGGTTGAAACTCTGCGTTATTGCTTCAAAGCCATTCCACAAATCAATCTAATAATGCTCTGAGTTCGTGGAGGAATTAAGATCTAGACTGTTAGAATATGCTCTGATGGAATTCAATGTCTATGAGCACATTTATGTAGTTGAGGTTATGTATGCATTATGTTGCTTCATGCATTCATCCCATCTTAGGATGAGTAACTCTAAAGAGGGGGCCTTCCTGCATTGGGAAACCTCTCTCAGGTCTTCAATTTTTGTCTTTATATGGCATTGGGTTGATGTGCCAACGGGTTCTATACCCCCTGCTATATGTCTGAATTATACATTCCACTGAAGTATCTCTAGAAAGGATCTCTATTTTGTTAACCAACTGAGTGGTAGTAAAGCCATCCTGTCTTGGGAAACCTTTACTTCTCTCACTGTCATTCGCCTTGATGACACCATCAACTAGACTCAAGAAGCTAGGTCCACCTTCTTTGGGGGGTCTCTGCTTTTTTAGATTCATTCTCATACCTTACCATGGAGAATGAAATTGAGCGGTAAGATCTCAAGCCTGTTCTAAAACTTGGGATTAGTCTCGCCCCTCAAAGAATAGATGTCATAACTTGGAGTCACTGGTATCTGCATTACTAAATCAATTAGTAATGGTCAAGGCTTATCACATTTGTGTCTTGCATGATAATCTTTCCATCACTCGAGTGACATTGAAGAATTTCTATATCTAATCATATTAGATGGTCAAATCCCATATTCCTGAAATCTCTCATCGCTAGAATATTATCCATTTGTATCTGGAGGACAATCAATTAGATGGTCATATCCCAGGATGTCCTTGGGAAATCTTTCCTCACTAGAAGTAGAAGTAGAATTGGATCTTTCTAATAATCAATTAGATGGTCAAATACCATTTATTCCTGTTGGAAATCTGCTTCTATTTTATTGTCATTTATTTATCATCAGTATTGGGTTTTTTCTATTAATGCAATTAGGTTTGGCTCTGTTTACTATCAACCCGATTCCTTGGGAAATCTTCTGACTCACTCTGCTTTGGAATTGGATTTCTTTTCGTCCCAACGGACGTCTAAGTGGTCCTTCTTCCTTCAACTCTTCCTGGTATGCCTTTCTTTTCGCAGTAGAGAAAGCTCTATGCCCACTGGCATGAGATCCCAATTCCCCCGAAGGCAGAATCTGTGAGACATGCATCAATATTGCCCCCTGGTCTTTGGTTAGCAATAAACCACGTCTCTCTTTGCTAACTCAAAGATTTGAATATGCCCTTCAGACTGTTGGCTCGTTTTTCACATAGAACTGGGTAAAAGCACAATAAAATTTCTCACTTTTTGGTATGGTTTGTACCTTAGTAAACATGAATTTTCAGTTTAATTGATTTTCTAAAGGTAATAGCCACAAAACCGTACACATTCATGAAATTCCACAAACTAACGAAATGTTTTGTTTAGAGTGTAGAATACATGTAATATTTTTTAAAAAAAAAATTGGCAAAAAATATAGTCTTTTTCTTAATTTTATTCATATGTTGTTTCTTATGTTATTAAAGAGGAATGACTGTCCCCCGGTGGTTTTTTTAAAATGAAAACTTATCTTTTCACTATGAAATTTTAGATATATGTTCAAGATTATAATTTTGACGTGCTGTCAAATTTTCATATTTTTTTGACTTATATTTTTTTAATTAATTATTTAGTAACTATATTTTAAAATAAATGGCGTCCATATTTCAATGCCAATAACTTTTAATATTTATATCGAAATTAATTTTTTTTTTTCACAGGTAAGAAGAAGAATTCAAAAAATACTAATTTTATTTTTTTCAAATTTTTTTGATATATTCTACTATTTTTCAAATTTGGTTGATTGTGTACTATTGATTGTCCTAAAATACCGTATGTTAGTAAAAATTAAAAAATAAATAGCAAAACAGATTTTTAAAAAATGAAAATTACATTTTTAGAAAGCCAATAAAAATATGAATTTTGTGTCAAAATTTTGTAAGTTAACTATTTCATTTACCCTAATTACGTGGCACCCGAGTGGCAGATTTTGGCTCACAATTGTCCCCCAAAAGGATTTGGAGCCAAAATGTGCCACTCAGGCGCCACGTCACTGCCACCACTCAGAGGGGTTTGCGTGGACACCGTTTGGGTGAATGTGGTTCGCATGCGTAACCCCCATTCGCACGAACCCCCTCCGCACCACCAAAGCGCCGCCAAAACGTCTCCTTCTAGATTTAATGATTCGCAATTGCGTCTCCCCTTCTAAATTTAATGTTTTACAAGTTACTTATTTAATATTGTTCGCTTTTTATGTTTTAAATTTAGTTTTTTACATATTTTTTGTGTTTTAAACTAAGTGTGTTTTTTTAAAAATTGTTTTTAACCAAAAATATGTAATATTAAATTAGAAAAGTTGTTTTACATATTAAATATAAATTCTATTAAAATTAGAAAAGTTGTTTTAAAGTTATAGAAAACTAAAATTAAAAATAACCTAATTTCTACTGAGATTTGTATATAAATAGAGTTGCATGCACATATAGTTTTGTATCGAGTTTACTCTTAGACATTCAGATCTATCACGATTTATGTGTGCGGGTGAAAATTATTGAAGTGGATGAATCATGGGAAATGCAAAGAATGAGAAATGAAAATATACCGAGGAAGAGAATGCAGAGAAGAATGCTAGAAGATTTGTTCGTAGGAGGGCACAAAGAGAGAGAGAGAGAGAGAGAGAGAGAGAGAGAGAGAGAGAGAGAGAGAGAGAGAGAGAGAGAGAGAGAGAGAGAGAGAGAGAAGACACAACAAGTGAAAGACAATGCTGCAAAAATTGGTACATATGTATAGAAACCCTTGATAGATCCTAATTTTTTTTTAGTTCTAAGGTTTAAATATGATAATTTATGTTTTTTAGATTGGGTAAAGGCAAGGGTTTTGATAGGATCCCATGTGTATGTTTATGGACACAGATCATGATGCACAACATTATGCTGAAGTGATAACAAAAGTTATGGAATTACTTCCCAAAAAAAATGTGAAACACTTGGTGAAGATGGATTTACAAAAATTAAAAGAATTTTCCCAACAAGAACCACTATCACGAAAGAAAACAACAAAAAGTGTAGAGATAGTATATGGTGAATTTGTTAATTTGACTACAGTTGCTAGAGCACATTTGTTGGTTACATTCTTGAATCATGTTGATATGAGGGAAACATTAGAATTGTTAGGTGTTGATTTTGGATGGAAAAATTCAAAACGTGTAGAAGAAGAATTTGTTGGGAATGTTTTTAAAGGAATAAGTTCTTTGGGTACAAAAACTAGGTCTGCTGATAATAGTATTTCTCATAGAGCAATATTAACTTCAATTGTAAGTGAAGATACAACAAAGAATCGTCATGTTACCGCCTTTGCCAAGGCATTGGGTTTATCTAGAAAGACGGTTAGCAGGTATGCAAAGAGGAGGAAGACATTGGATGACTCTACTATGGAAGGAAATTGGGCACTAATGTGTAGAAATCCACATTCTGATAAAATAGAGGATAATATTGTGAAGATAGTTTCTGATTTTTGGACTGAGAGGACTCGTCCTTCTCCGAATGTGAGGGATGTTTTAAAACATAGGATAACTCGCAATAACTATGATGAACATATAAAACATTGGCTTGAAATAACTCAACATGAGATGTACATAAAGTTTACAAAAGAAAATCCAGATGTTAAGATTGGACAACGAATGTTTGAAAATTTGAAGCCTTGGTATGTGCGAGCTGATAAAGTCCTTGACACATGTTGTTATTCGCTATCACGTTGAGTTTGATTATCACTATCAGGTACATAAAAATTTATAGATTCAATGTATATATATTTTGAGGTGTGCTTTCATTTATATCTATATATTTAAAATTAGTTTAAATATTGTTTTTTGAGACATGTGATTTAAAATTAATGTATTTCAAAATCAATGTTTTTTTCAGGTGTATAGAAATTTACGAGAAGAAATTGCCCCACCTACATGTGTCAGGGAATTCATAACTTCAATTATTTGCAACATATCTGATGATCATGTCGATGATCGTATGAATTGCATCAAAGGTGTCTGTGACAAGTGTGGGGACTTGAAATTATTGCCAAAAACAAATGAAGATTTGGACACAGTTAACCTGGTTTCTTACAAGAGGTGATATATATAAATTTATGTTTTTAAATTTGGATGTTAGACTTTATTTTGATTTTTATTTTATTGCAAATGAATACATGACAATTTTTCCATGTTATGAATTGATTTTGTAGGTTCAAATACATAAAATATTCAACAAGGCTTGGAAAAGATGCAAACAAGTTGGATTTGGTAGAAGAGGAAATCCCCATTGCTACATTCATGCAAAGTTCCTGAAGTTTAATTAGTCCGTACATCAAACATTCTCACTATTCAAAGTGGTAGGCTACACAATTCAAGACTAATAGGGACACATTCCCTATTGGTTCCATATTGTCCGTGGTTGATTTTGCTGAGAATTACTCATTTTCTCATCAAAAAGAAATTCAAACACAGTATTATCATACTGACTAGGTTACTATCATGGTTCAATTATTTTATAGGCATGTACAATTGGATTTGAATGGGTTTGAAAGTACATATGTGAAGCGAATGATCAAGAAGGAGTATCACTTATATATAAGTGATGACAAGGAACATGACACCCACTTTTTGCAACATTGTTTTGGTTTGTTCTTTCAATATCTTCATTAGCGAGGAATACAAATAGATCACCATTTTGTTTGGTTAGATGGTTGTGCATCACAATTCAAATCCTCTTGCCCTTTCTTTGCACTCAGTCATTATCATCATCATCACAAAATTCCTCATTTATGGAGTTTTTATTGAGAGTGGTCATGAGAAGGGAGAACACGATGGTACGGGTGCATGCATCAAACGTGCTCTAAAGAAACAAAGCTTTGATTATGAGGGAGATCGATTGATTGATGCCCACACTATTGTTGAATGGTGTAAGAAACATTTTACAGTTCAGGTTTCAACCTTTCAACCTCACAGGCTTCAACATCACACGCTTCAACCCCACAGGTTTCAACCCCACACAGAGTGTTTTGGGAGATAACAGGTACATGCACATTTAAAACATAGATATGTAAATCTTAATGTGATTTATTAAGTGAACTACAAGTTACTAACTGTAAAATTTTTTATTCTGATTTTTGTTGTTTGTTTTAAAATTTATTGATCTTTTGAGCATGATTAAATGAAGGTATTGATCGGAGGACAAAGTATGGATGTGAAAGGATTCCCAATTCTAGGTCTTTGCACTCTTTGATGACTATGGATAGTAATAACTGGACAATCTATATAAGAGATTATTCTTGTTTTTGTTATGAATGCATGAACAAATCATATTCAGAGTGCAATAGTCAAAAACATGGGTATGTAGGTGAGTGGAATCAAGTTCCTTTAGTTGCGGATGACACATATGGATCAGATCATGATGATAGTTTTGAAGATGTGCCATTAATTTCAACTGATTATGACCACATATCTGGACTGGTTAAACAAGGCATGTTTTATTTGAATGGATCAAGTATAATTTGATAATTAAATATATATGTATATAATTTATACTATACATCTGATCATTGAATGTTTCTTTGCATTTTGTTGTAGGAGATGTATTTGCAGTCATTTCTGAAGAAGCCAATATTGAGAAAGTGGAGTACTACTTGTTGCGTTTCATAGAGGAGAGAACAAAGCTAACATGTACACATATATGAGCAAGTAAAAAATGAGCAGTATTCTCTGTTACAGCTGTAGGTATAAACACTTTTTAGTTTTGAACAGTACTTACAGACAAGTGAAAGTCCTCCAGAAGTGGGATTCACTTTGTTGATTACAAAACAGACATTTAGGTGTCAAAATTACATCCCATCGACCAATGAAATTGCTACAGGGTTACAATTGCAGCAGGTGAATTCTACAAATAGTAAGCACAAAAAATGGAGACTAGATGTAGAAGACCATGATAAACTTTTACAAGGCCAATGAACTATGAGTTAGAGCCACTTGGTATTCATATTGTCTAGGCCCTAGCATAAATTACTAAACCTTGTTGGTAATAAACTAGTGAATCCCGAGAGCATTGTATTATTGTACTTGAAGGGATTTTTGAGACCACTGAGTGACAATCAAAGTTGTTTAATACTTTGATTCTTGCATGTTTAGAGATGATCTTATGCTTGAAAAGTAATCTCACCATGGTAAAGCTACAAGGAAGTATGTCCTGGTATAATACATGATTTATGATCTGGACAGTATGTTACATTGCCATTATCTGTAGGTGTGGAAATGTTATGGTTGGGAATTCAGATTTGCATAGTTATTGCATCCATATGTTCATTTGTTTACTCGTGGTTAACCATAATGTTGTATATGGAGTACAGTTCTCTTGTACAAACTTGTAGGTGTATATCTCAATGTTCTATTAGGCCATTGTGTTGATTAAGTATGAAGAATGCTAACCATCATTAAGGGATACAATTGTCTACATGCATTTGAATACAAGAAATGTGATTCCTTAGCATAGTACCTTCAGTCCTTTGGGTCTAGTTACTGTTACACGTGGAAACAGAGACTTCTCAGTTAACTCCCATATTTTCTCTTATAATGCCTTACAAGATTTATAGTTCATAAACCACATTCTTGGTGTAATTAAAACATTGACTATATACAATCATGGTTGAATTTATCTCCTCTACTAAGTCAGTAATCGTTGAAGTTCCTTCTATATGGAAATGGTGCTCAAATCAGTTAGACCAAGATATTCAAACACATGTGATGTGGAATGCTAAGAAGATGTCACTTTGAAACATGCATGGATACATTACGAAAGGCTCCACAGGATTTTGACTCACATGTCTAGAAAATGTGTGGCAATGTTCTCACCTAGCATATTATGGAAGCACAGAAGATTGGTCCCATTACGTGTGCTTCAACATGAGGTACTTTCCAGGAGTTAAGTGCTTCACATTTTTACAATGGTAGCAATCTATAGTCTAAAGTGAATAACAACTGGTGCAACAACACATTTACTCAATAAGGGCCCAACTTATAACTCACACATGAAATGGTGAATGATCCTCTTCCTCAAACCTATAGGTAGAAACAAATTCTTCTCAGAGTTTTATGATCAACTTTCACACAAGTATCCCTTACCAATTTTCAAGGTTTAAAACAATTCCCATGACATTGCAAGAAATTAGGAATTTGACCCTTAGTGCCTTGACTCTGTATGGACTAAGGATGTTTGACAGTTGTAAAGACAGTGGATGAATGTATAGTTTCATGTCTTTCCTTTTACTATGAGCAGAGATTCCTCAAGTTTTTAAAATATGTCAACTTATGCTTACCTCTGATCAAACTGGAAATCGACTTCCAGTACTAAGGAGTTTGCACTCTCAACACATTCCCTCATTTCATTAAGCTTGAGTCTGTGTTTCAAAGGGACAGTAATATAAGAATTACATAATCAGTTGGGTTACACTCAGGACCTCCCAAGTGTCTAGACAAACGAGTTTACTTTGCAAGGAGTTTCTCGACCTATAGACTAAGATTCTTGATCATTTAGACGTTGAACCTTCATGAGTTCATGAGTTTGCATGTAATCTTCTAGGAAAGTTTTTACACAGAATTTACAAACCAAAAGCATTAATCCATAATAAGATTGGAGAAAACTGTTTAGAGATAAGGACAAGGAACCATTAATGACTTGAGGTGATGAGTGGGACCTATTTAATACTAGACAGTTCAAAAGAGTGAATTTCCCTTTGTCAACACTGTATCAAAGGTTAAATTTGTGGCCAAGATATTTAGCATAATTGGTCTAGGTCATGCTCTATTGTATAATGTAGGTTCAAAGTCAAATTTTCAACAAGAAAACCATTGTGAGCATCTGTAAAAGGAGACAATTAAACCCTCAAGTTTATGTTTTCAGATATATTATATATTGTAATTGATTAAAAACATATAAGAAACAATTAGAAGCATATGTAAGGCACAAGAATTGTTTGAGTATGACATTCCATGTTTTTGGCATGTTGTAGGGTACACATGGAAGGTTACAATGAAATTTGTTCAATGACTAGTAGCATATTATGCCCAGTGTTATCGACAAGAATTTGAGTATGTTAAAAGTTGACACTTAACTATAGCAAAATCATAAAACTTAGATTTCTTGTTCATTATGGGTGACACCAATGATTTTATCAAAACAATTGAGCAGAATCTAAGTCTTTCATTTATTTTTATCCTGATGTAAACATGAGACTCGAAATTAAGGCTAAGATTTTTGATTGGGATATTTTGACATCATTTTGCCAATAGCTTTAAAATATGTGTTATGTATACACTATGCATATGGATAAGAAGTGAAAGCCATTCTTTATTGTAAAATCACAATTGAATGACTATCTCTTTCACTCATGGCTTATGTATTTTTATCAGACAATTAAGAATTGGAGGAAAAGCAATCTTTTGTTCACTAATAATGGGAACGCTTTTTCCTCTTAACTTTATCCATAAGCAAACTTGAGGAAAGACAATTGGTATCCTCGATGAACAAGATAAACTTTATATACTCGAATCCTTAAGATTGATGATTTGAAATATTTACAACATTCTACCTTACATGATAGTTTCCTTGTTGACATAACAAAGAGAGGCCACTCAAGATCTACCAAGCATTGATAAATCTCAATATGGGGCCAATGACTAATGCTAGGTAGAAAGGATGGACGAGTGATTCATGTGTTAATTACCTTTCATATCAATCCTGTCATTTAGTCAGAGAAATGAAACAATTATGAATCTAGGTTACCATATAATAATCCAATCTCGGCATTCTACAGTTAGATTTATTCTTAAAAATTATGGGCACTGCAAATAGCAACTCCATTGAAAAATGATAAGATCCTCCAGTTATTGCAGTTTTATTAGGCATTTTAACCAGGGCACAAACATTTTAATTAACATCCAAGCAAGCAACTATAATTAAGTAAGCAGGGAAATCCATCCCAATTCTTGGGCTTATGGAGGGCACTTGAACAAAAACCTTAGACAACTTTAAATGCAATCATAAAGCACAAGTTAATGCAATATCCCATTGTACTGGTATGCTCATTGCCCTGCAAGGGTAAAACTGAAGAGCACTCTTCCAGGTCACGTGCATGTATATATTCCTATTCATGGTTCTCTGGAGATTAAAACACCCACAAAAGCTTTATTCTTAACCGTGTCTAGGTTTAATCTTTGCCACTATGAACATAATTGCAGTGACATCCATGGATATCACAAACAGTATCAGATTTAAGCACTTCTCAACAAGATTTGTTCCATAGTCATTCACACAAAATATTCTAATAGACTTTGACACTAAACTAAGAAAATCTATTTCAACTAGGAATAATAGCACAAGGTTGCTCTTGAGATAACAATTTTATGACACTATCAATACGATCAAACATAGGAACAATCTAGGAATCTTCTAGACTTAAATAAAGGCCAACTATGAACACTTAACAAAAATATTATATCAAGAATTAAAATTGATACTAACAAATATTACTCTAAACAATACTTCACATCCAATGCGTATCAAAATCTTGAACAAAACCACACAATGTGCAAATTAAAGCTACATTTTATCCAACACTTTACACGCGGGTAGGAGGTAAAATCATTGGTCAGGGTCAAAAGACAGATTGATCCATGGAACGATAATGCCAAATGGTGAAACGAATACTAAACACATGGAATTGAGCTTGTTAGTACCTGTCAACCTGTGTCCAAAGGAGGTGGTCAAATTCCATATGGAACAGGTAATGAATCCATAGTATGAGTGCTCTTTGAGTGTAGAAAACTCCAAAACAGGTGCAAAGAAATTGGCCAACTAATTTTTAGCATTCCCTCTGGGTCTAGAATCCTTTATGCATAGGGTTACTGAATCAAGAGATATATGTTTACATGGGTGGACAGGTACGATGATGCTGATGATTCATGGCTATTATTCAAATGAAAACAAAAAATGGTGATCCTTTTGACACACAAATGCGCAGGAAATATTGAACCTCAGATTCCTGCATACTTAGAAATGGACTTCCATGATGATTTCAAAAGATGGAACCGGAAGGTCGGTAATAGACAAAATGTAGGTTCCATCAACCTCATCCTCCATTTGTATTTCCAATTTCCTAATTTGCATGGAAAGTATTCAAAAGATGCATGCTGTCGAAGATATCCTACTCAAACAAATGTTATTTGCACAAGGCAGCGATGTAAAATTGATTATGCATGAATAGCTTCATACGGAGATAATAGACTGCAGAAAACCTTTCAATCAAGGCAATCATACGCATCTGGTGCACCTCCACATCTGGTAAAACAGATTTTAGGACCTTCTTACAATGACAGTATATGCCAGTCCACTTGAATATTGTCTTGGCTATGGCTATATAAAGTTGGGCATGCTATACACAAGATAGATAGTTACATAGACCCTAATGAATCTTCCAGAAAATAAAACAGATGAAATGTTTTGAAACAAGTATCAAGTCTATGATCTATAGGGTCTATATACCACTAAGTCAAGAGTAGAAACACTCACCAATGGGTCCTAGGGGACTAGGAAATCTATTTGGGAAACATCAATATTGATGAACAAAGGAAAATCAAAACAGAAATATAAAACCCAAAATTGAAACTGGATTAGCTATAAACAACTAACTCCTCCCTAAGGATTATTCTTAGCTGCTGCAACTAGTTACAAGTGACAAAGCAAACCAATAAGGTGTGAATTACCAAGAGGTCTGATCAAAGGTATGAATGACATATGTCTGAATAATAGAAGAAATTACAAAACTAAAATCTGAAAACATTACCCCTCTTGCAAACTCCACAACAATACGGCTCCCATTCAAATCTCTTCCATTCAGATAATATCTTGCCTCGTCAGCATCTCGAGCATCACTAAATTCCAGGAGATCTAGCAAAGTGTAAAACCTATAAATAATGAATGTATTGCAGGGAACCTAGCTTTACAACCAGTAATCGCTTGTTGATGATTCATCTGATAAATTTAGCATGGAGAACAAGCCATCTATTTGTATGGAGAACAAGCCATCTATAAATTTAGCATGGAGAACCACCCATCTATTTGTACAGGGTCCATTCTCACAACAGATTTGGAAGGATGTTAGTCAATGGTTGAAAATGAGGAATCTTTGGCAAGGAGCAAGACTAAAATGTAGAAACAACCTTCACATAACTATGCCTCTAAATCAAATAACATATACCATTCGGCATTCACATCTCATAAAACACATGCGATTGCTAGTTATATACCTATTATGATATCATCAAGAGACAAAAATGAAAGATAAGGGGGTGTATTATATTCACATCCATAATTGTAAATACACATGTCTAAGACATATATCAAAATATATTAATAATACACGTGTCTAAGACATATATCAAAATATAATAATAATGTCTAGAATGAGTATGAATATATATACATGTCTAAAATCTCTAAAAGTATGTCTAAAATGTTTGAAATCTATAAAATATCACTGAAGTCTCCTCCATGCACTAGGGCGAGTGCCAGACCCCTCACTACGCTCTGCTGCACCCTGCATGTTAAAAAAAAGGAATATACACGTCATAAACTATATATAGCATGTACCATATATTAAAATATATAAGCAAAAATCTACAACAATTTCTTGATTAATTCAATACATCATATAACTGATATGTACAATTGATTACCTCAGTATCTGTCCTTGCGAGGATGTTGGGAGTATCTACGCTACCCATAGATCTTTGTCCCGTAGATCCCTGTGAAACAAAATAAATAAAATGTAAGAAGTTGATAAATAAGTTTTTTGAATAAAGTTCATTAATTTCTAACATTTCAATTTAGATTAAATATTAATTATATTAAAACACATGTATTTATACCTCTGCGGAATGCGTCTCCAAATGTATGGGATTGTCATCCACGACCTCAACACCAGTAAATATGTCGCCAACTAAGCCAAGTTGACTCAGACCCGGAACATCGAGATCCATGTTGTGCTCAGTCAAGAGCTGTGTGTATGTGACATGGGTAGATGGTGTGGGCTGTGAAGCTCCACACACTGGAGCAGAAGCCTAAACAAAAAAGTACATGTTTAATTTTAATATTAATAAATTATAAAGTAATGATCAATTAAAATAAATTTTAATTATATTAAAGGTTTAATTTTCACACACCGAGAACAGAAATGTGCTGAACATCAGGTGTGACAATCCCAACAACAAGAAGTCTATCTATAGCAGCAGTAGTAGTACCCTGACTAGAAGATACACTCCCACTCTGCTCTATAAAATCTAAAACCCCCGATAGTGGAATGCTGCAATGCCGAGAAATCACCTCATACGCACGCAACAAGTCAGCAGCCATGATGCATCCTAGCCGACGTGCCTGAGCGGGATCTGTAACTAGCTCAAAGTCATCTGGGGAAATCAAAGATGCACAAGCGTATACCTCGCTGCATGCATCACTGGTGCTACTAGCACCTCCACTGCTAGTATCATGTCTCTGAAGGTACTGACCCACACGGTCAGAAGAGATCAATTGGGTCTCGCGAGCAATGCCAGCAAGACCCTCGATAGCAGCCTCATGTGCAGTCATAACGACAGGTGCTGCGACATCCTGAAAGCTTGATAAGAATGGTTGTGGCCTTGGTACAAGCTGCCGCACGTCAACAACTGCAGGAGCTCCCTCCTTTCTATATGCCTGCCTGTGGCTAATACGGCCACGCCCCTGCCCCAAATAACTAGGGATGTCTAAATAGTTCACCTTTAGGTTTAAGTGAACCTCAACATGTAGCATCATTATGAAGTATAACGGTAATTGGTCATTATTTGGAAATTGGCCTTGAGAGGCCAAAAATCTAGGATAAATCAAAGGGGCACATAAAGGACATGAACATTTGTTTACATAATATGCCCTTATTTTCTGTTTGTCTGCATAAAAACTCCAACAAGACCTCTTAACGACTTCCTTATCGGAAAGTCGTGATGTAATCTCATTATAACCTACATCTCCTGAGACACTTGATTTTAGTGAATCCATAATTTTTTTTATTGATTTAGAATCAAATGGATTATATGTTTTCAAACTTGTCTCTATTCTACGAAGATCAACAAGTATTTTTTCACAATGGGCTTTATACTACCCAATTGTAGTTGGATTTTCGAGAATAGATTTCAATTTTGCAATCTATAAATCGGTCCTCTCAAACAAATTAGGAGTTCCAGAAGAAGCCATGATTGTAAAAAAAAAAAAAAAAGTAAAATTCTAATTAATAGTACTTTTAATTTTAAAAAATTCCTAAGATATTCTCCTATATTAATGAAAATAGAAATATGAAAATTTCAAGCTTCAATGCAACTAATATAGAAAATAAATTACAAAATCAAATAAATTACATAAATTACAAATCACAATGATAACAAAATATACCAAGTGATGCTACAGAGTTCAGAAATGAAAAGTTTTGAATACATTTAGATGATCTTAAAGTCAAATCAATGTTTCTAGAAGAGAATGTAAGTTTACCTGGGCACAAACCATTATCAAAGCCTCACATTGAGTGGGATTCACCTTTCCCTGGAACACAATTTTTGTGCATATGATACAGAATTAGCACAATCAAATAGAACACCAATCCAATTTTAAACAACAAAACACATCGGTAAAAGACATGTCTAATGCATCTATATCTCCACATGTACAAGTTGACCACTTATGCATGCTTAAAAATCACAAAAAACATTGAAATTATTTATAATCTATTATTGATGTCATCATAGTGTTTGTATACAAAATCAGGGATAAATCAACTTTACATTTCAAGGAAGCTGTTTATTTCTAGTAATTAAGTAAGAAAATTCCTTAATAATAAATGAATGTTCATGTATTTTTCATTGCCTTTTATTTTCTTTTAATTGTTCTGCAAGTAAGGTTATGGTATGTATTTATGCTATGTCTATTTACAAATTAGTAAGGTTATTCTACTCACTGGACTCATTTGTGCTATGTCTATTTACAAATTAGTTATGTTATAAATTGACAAAACATGAGTACAAACTAAAACTATGCATGCAATATCAACTATGCTTGTTTATAGAAACTACAGACACTAATCAAAAATGCAATGCATAAGAGGCTAGGGAATCAAGACTTCCATTATATAAAACAACAAGATATTGCACTAATCTATTACTGCAAAATCAACCTTCTACGGACGGTTTCTTACACTCTTTCATCTTTCTTCTTACTCTAAGAGCATTACATTTTTCTCTCTCTTATACAAAATGACACAAGATATGACATTACACAAGCTTTATCATTTGACTGGCCTTGGTCCTCAATGACCTTCCAAGGGTAACTTTCCTGTCCCAATCATTCACAATCTGAAAGACTGTATCTTTTTTTGTATGGTTATGGTGTAGCCCCCAATATAAACCCTGTTAAGTTATAAATAAAATGTTCCCCTGTGCCCGCAAACAATCTTGTAGGTCCCAACCATCTCGAATCTCTCTCTTTTATCTATGCAAAATGATCACTCCTCGTCTCTGCTTGCACTAATTCTAATGTCCTAATTGAACTAACTCTTTAACTTTCTAACCGGACTAACTTCTGGTACAGAAATAATTTTCTATTCTCTAGGTGTAGGTTCCTGATTAATATTACATTTTCTCCCGAACTTAATCACGAAATCAAAAATAAAGGATAAAAAAATTGAACAACATATAAAGTAAATAGAAAGAAATCCCGTTGGGCCAAATTAGCGTTCGGCTTAGCTATGAGTCGTGATCTAAAAGCAATATTTACCTTATGCCTTGTAAGGCTGAACACAAAATTATTGTTAGAAAACTAGTCTAAAATTAGTAAAGAAGCACTTAACCATGGATGCCCTGCATCATCTTTAAGGCAACAATAATGGAACTTACATTGGATAGATCAAAAAAAAATTTCACCCCTAGAAAAAAACAATTCTAGATACATATAGGGTTCACTTCAATGGTGATAACTGATTTTTTTTTTTGCAATAAATACTACAATAATGCCAAGTAATTTTCCTGGAACATAAAATGATGTGCTTTAAGAATAACCTACCTTCCAGTTGGATTCAATTTAATGTATTCTGACTTGATCTCGGGTCTTGACATAGTGTAGTGTAAAAGTTCAAATTACTGGCTGAACAGGTAGTTGATTGAATTTGTATTCATTATCATTGAAAATTGAATCTTATAAATGCTTTTGAAGTGATTTGATTGGTGGGTTATGTTTCTATTTTTCTCACACTTGGCTCACACTCACACTCACTTGAATACCAAGCTTAACCCAACATTTCTGAAAATAATGGTTTTACCACAATGCTCACGGTTCTTCCTTATTATATAACACGTGTAGTAAGAATGTTTTAGCTTTGCCATAATAAGCACAATTGTACCTTCCAAACGATGAGAAAATGACATTACCAATAAAGACCTAATGCTGCCATGATGATGACCCAGGTTCATGCCCATAACAATCAACTTACATTGGATACGCAGGCTACTCAAATCAATGTTCTTGATGAATTCGAATCCGGGGTAGCTTGATGTATCATTTTAGGGCAGTTTTTTCTGATTTCTTGTTTTCAAAGCTGTCATAAACTAAACCTTAGTCGTACGTGAGGAAGGACGGGTGCAGGGTTTACAACTTACCGATCAGAAATCTTGAGAAGCTCCACAAGAGTGAGCAATGTTGATTTCATTCAAGGAAAACATATTTAGGTCGCTCTTCCATGTCGGCCATTCTCATGGCTTATAGATCTATTTATAGCTACGAGAAAGATTCAAATATATATACCAATTCACAAGTTTCTGGCGACTGGAAATATTTCCTCAATTGGGGAATGGCATTTCCTCAACACTTCGTATCTCAATAAGAGTTGTGTGTTACCTGTAGTCCTAGAAGCCTTTTTCTTTATCCTCATTTGGGTGTCATGTAAATAGCCAGGTATGAATGGCTTTGAATATACAGGGTTTAACACTTGAAGGTGTTAAAAAATTACGAAACATATGATGCATTACCAGTGAGTCTTAACAGAATGCACAAGGTGTTCAAGATATTTATACCTCTTTTCCATACTTCATGCCTCGATTCAACTGAAAAATTTCAATGCACCTCATGCAAAAACCCATTGGAAGAAAAATAAGTTTAAGGTATTGAAAAACTTGTGGTTTTGGTTTATTGTTGCATTTAACCATCCACCACAGTACAAATCCTTTTAAATATATTTATATTTGAGTCGATTTTGATACAGACTCACACTTTTTAAACTTGTAAATCAATCTTTGATATGTAAATATGGGCAACGATATCAATATTTATATAACATTGATAGACACCCTTAAGACTGATTCTTGGCCAAAGAGCCCTTCAGTATTGGCAGTGCACTCTGCAATCTCGGCTCCAATCAACAATTATGCCACTATTGGGATCTTAGTATGATATAGGTAGCTGTGAGCTACACAATATACTCATTTTTCCATAAACTAAAAAGATCCTTTATGTTACAATTTGCAGCACATAAAAGAAGCCCTTCAAAAAAATACATTGAACAACTGGGGCAACCAAGAGGACATTGGAAAAATGTACAGGTAACAACCATATGAATTCTTCCTTAGTCGTGGATCAAAGCTAATAGAAATAAAGCTAGATAAAATTAGCTTGAAACTACAGTATAATCGACCATTATAAAAAACAAGTTTCTCTGAACCTAGTAAAAGGATACTTTTATTGCCTGATTGGACGTACATAATGGAAGGGTCTAAATATTGTCTATTGCCCTCAGAGTTTCTCAAAGAGACCATTTACAAGTAACAAGGATGTAGCATACAAAATGGCCAACCAGGTATTTTCATAGTTGACCTTCACATTCAATTCATTTCTAGGAGAAAAAATGGGGTTTTACCCAAAAAAACGAGCCAAGGTTTTACAAAAAATGGTATTTTAATGGCTACGACTTTGCTAACATTCCTGGGCTCTTCGTTGCTGGGCTTCGTCGCTGGTGGGCTCGCTGGTGTGGTGGGCTTGCCGGTGTGGTGGGTCTGGTGTGGTGGGCTCTGGTCGGTCACACAAACTTTGCGCGAAGGAGGCAGGGCAGAGGAAAATTATTTCCTCCACATTGCCTCCACTATATAAACAAGCTAGTTCGCGTGAACACCCTTCGTGTGAAAGGGGTTCGCGTGAACCAGATGTTCACGCAAACCTGATCAACTACGACACATGGCAAGATAACGGCTTGTGTGTCTCTTCGCGCGAACCCACCTTGGATACCACCCATTTACCATCTTTGCTCGCATTTTTGGGACAACAAGTGGGACACAACACCATGCATTGACCCAACTACATCGGGTCAAAGATGTAGTACAACACTCAGTTAGTAAGTTCACCATTGTGGTTTTTGAGAAAAATACAACCCCTTCATATGTATCTTTATTTTTTAGGGATTTGATGCTTGTCTTGGGGTTTTGCAAGTGATTCCTTACTACAGGTATTACAACAAAAATTGATGCAGTTCAACAAAGTTAGTGTGATAAGAAGAGAATTCAGGAGAACATCCAGCAAAACCTCAAAGGAGGGTTTAAGGTTATTTCCATAAACCAGGGAGCCCACAGGCACCCCTATCCCTCTCCTGGAACCCCAGTCCAACTAGAGAACTCGGATATGTGCTTTCTCAGGCTTCTGTGTGATCGTTTCCTACTCCCGCTTTCCTGGTTCACACTACAATATAGTCTAGCACCTTCGTTAAATCAGCTAAGCTCTTCCTAACCCTATTTTCTTATTAGGTTTTCACATTTATACTTGCTTAGTGGCTTGGGTCACTTTCCTTATTTATTTAGCCATCATTTACTTCTTTGCATAACATCTAGATTAAAATAAATTAGGCTTCCTATTTCCATTTTAGTTTAATCACATATTGTCTTAATATCTTAATCACTATCTATTGGTCACTGTCGGTCACACTGCATGCACATATGAATGATTTTCTCAATTTGTCAAACCTTAACCATGGATGAGAAGTCCTGGAAAAAAATTAGTTGGGTTTTTCACCGATGATGTTGGAACTACTTCAAAGAGGCCTCAAACCACATGCAGTTCTCCACATAACATGTGATATCAAGTTGTAGTGCAATAAGATTCTACATCCTTCATTTGACAAATCTTGACTTGCATTTATCTTTTACAAATTGATGTAGGAACATCATGTAAATAGTATAAATTTTGGGTTCCCTTAGTTGTTAGGGTGGCCTAGGGTCCACTTGTAAGGGTCATAACACCTTCTAGTCCATTTGGAATTTAGGGATAAAATAAGGAGTTTTCCATCCAAATGTAAAATTTGAATTTTTGAATTTAGTCATAGTTTGATATAGGGTTAGATGTTAATACAAGAGTCATGAATGATTTAATGAGGGTTATAATAAACCTTATACCACTTTGGATTGACTCTCTTAACTCACCTAGCCTTTAACTCATCATGAGTTAGTTTAATCAAAGTGGGGGTAGTTGTGTGGAAACCCTAACTACCTTATTCTTATTCTTTTGTAAAGGATAATACATCATGTATTCAAGTTAGTGGGAGAGGGAGAGTAGTTTTGAAGGTGGATAAACTATGTAAAGAGCCTCAGGGCTCGGGAAGCCATGAATTTAGTGTTTAATCAATGAAAAGGAGCTTCTAATATACAAAACTTTTAAAGAATGTTGGTAACAATGAATGAAACATGTTGGTTGATAATTTAAGAGTTTTTCATGATTGATAATGATGGTATGAAAGTTTAGAAAGTTTGTGTAGGTCTTAGAAGATCAGAGGATGACTATGACAAGTGGAAATTCCATAAAGACATTACTAGCAAGTTTGAAACAACAAGAGTGCTAAGGTATGAGTATGAATAAATTGAAAATGTTATTGTGAGAAATGAAATTGACAAACGTGTGGTAACTTGTGTAGAAGGATTAAACAAATGAGTATTAAATGCATGCATGTAATACATTTTGTAATATCTTGGAAACTATGTCTGCATAGTGATTGGCAGAGTTGATTGTAATACACAGTGGGTGATAAGAGGCAAGAGTATTTTCCAACATGTTCCAATAATTGGAAGATGTATTTTAGGTTACAAGAACTTGTGTAAAGTCTTAATACATTGAGAATATGATAAACCATTACTCAATTTTTGAGCACCTTGTTTTAGAGGGTTTTATAGGCCAACACGGTTAAAATCTGATAAATATTTATTGATCAAGACTTGATTATTGATGGAAAGAGTGGAACATATATATGTGTGTGTGTGTGTGTGTGTGTGTGTGTGTGTGTGTGTGTGTGTGTGTGTGTGTGTGTGTATAAGAAGGAAATCTCACAAGGTTAGGAGTAGCACGTGTTTATTGAACTTGTTAATATTTGTCAAAATAGGTTGAGTTATAAGTTTGAAGGTTAAGAGAGAATGCAACTTTGTGAATATATGACTAAGGCATAGCTTTGGAGATCAGAGGAGTCCTTTTCAGGTCAACAGGATGAGTACAAGGGTATGAATATATTCTGAATCTATGTAAGAAATCATGTAATGGGTATTGAGTAAATAGAAGGGAAAATGCGGTAAGTCAAGACTGTGACAGTCATAAGAGTCATCATTTGGTTCTTGAATCAGTGCTCTGTGAGTGTGGAGTAAGAGGGAGTAACATGTAAATCATGCTACATTATACCAGGTTTATTGAGTTTATTGAATGAGTGTAAACCTGGTATAATGGGATAATACCTTTGGAAGCCTTATGCATGTTATGAACAATTTAACTGTCATGTTTGGTACCGTGAGAGGCAAAAAGAGGTTATCGTGGAGACTTGAAATGAAGAATAATGATTTTGTAAAGGTTCTTTAGGGGGAAAGTTTTTAAAAGGAGTATAAGGTCATGAATGCATTAAATATAGTGTAAGCTTAGGGGTAAGGAGTGATAAGAGTTAAGGAGAAGGCCCAGATTTGATTGTGACAGTCTTAAGGGTGAAAGTGTAACAATGGTATTTTGTTGGTATTGTAAGTGAAGTTGTGAGGAGGGGTAAGAGAGAATTAGAGGTGTGTTTTCTAAGGCTTAATGTCATTAGGAAGGTGAGAATAAAGAGTCTAGGGATCCAAAAAAGGTGTGATACAAAGTTGAAGTCTACAGTAAACCTAAAGGTATGAGAGAACTCAAGAAGCAAAAGCTAGAAAAGAGTACAAAATGAAGTTAGAAGAGTGAATGAATGAAGAGAAGAGAAAGTATAAGTGTATCAGAGGTGAAAAAATGTGTTTATAAATATGGAGAACAGTGGTAAACTGTGTAACCCCTAACTAGCTCTTCAAACCCTAACATGACCTTAAGAAGACCTAGTAAGGAAGAAGATGGTGTTGAAGGAGTTGTGGGTAGAATTAAACTATAACATTTGGCATGTTGCAGGTAAACCATAAAGGGTATTCAAAACATCAATTATATATTCATGAAAATTGGTAGAATCTTCAAGACATAATGATTTGTATGAAATTAGGGCTAGTTGAGTGACCTAGTCCAAAAAGGTGTTTTTGAGAATAACTTCTTACTAGAAGAAAGTGAGACCTCAAAATTTTACCATCCCCTAAATGAGCCAAATGGGTATCTTAAAATCTTACCAGTGAAGAATGATGCTTTGTATTTTTTTTTTTCTTATATCAGAAAAAGGTTTTTAGGAGGGCTACAAGGAGGATTTGAAGTCTATAAGAGGAATGGTGAAAAATAATTTATTGAAACTTATTGAAGTGTCCTAACATGATGTATTGGTGATTTCTAATAGGTTTGATGAGGTTTTAAGCCTTGGTTTATTTATTTGTTCATTTTATCCTTTTGAGCACAATTTTGGCTACTTGAGATAAAAAAGGAAAAATTTGATTTTTTCTATTATTTTACAAAAGTGATTGTTCTAACTATTGATATTGGTTGATTCTGTGAGTGTTTCTGCTTCAAAAATCTACTTGAGTGAGTTACTTTGAGTGCTTGCAAATGTGGGAAGTTGTCCCCTAGACCTATTGGGAAGCTTCATACTTATAGATGATACTACCCTAATGAATGTGTAGAGGTATTTGTGGAGTGTAGGGAGATTTGAATACTTTTTGTGCTAGCTTTTGTAAGAGGATTCTATAAGAGTTCCAGGTTCTAAACGAGGTGAGTTTCACTTGCTTATATATACTTCCAAAGGTTATCTAAGTTACAAAGGATGAATGATGAGGAGTAAATGATAAAGAATAATGTGTAATTGAAATTTTGGGACCAAAATGAGCAAGGGAAAAACTATACACTAGGGTTACGAACGTATGGATGGTCTTTCCCCCACTATACATCTTTTGACCCTATAGAGACAATTTGAAGTGTGAAGTTTGGAAGTTAACCAACAAAGTTTCTTGATGGATTTCATGCATTCAATTCTTAGAATCTATGGACATATGAGTGTGGACGATCAAACAAACTAGACAATATACCTCAAGAAGTACCAGATGAGAATGGGTAAAGTGCACTTGTTTGAGCAAGAGAGAAATGTCAAGATAAGTAGTGTTAAAGAGTAGAATGACCAAACTCCAGTGTCTACAAAGTCCACAAGTTACCCTTCTTACATTAAGGAAAAAATGAGATGCTTAATAATTATATCTTATGCTTTAAAGTTAGTGCACAACCATAAATCTATGCGCCCATGGATTTAGAAATGTGATACATATTTTGTTGAGGCCTCACATTTCCTCTTAAATGAGAAGTTTTTTATATGTGACATGTAATTAATTTACCACCATTTGTTTACATATTATTTGTTTATGTGTTATATCATATATGTTTATGTGTTGTATCACAAAAAAACTTCCTATCATGTTACAACTAAAATTAAACCTACTATGAAGCCTCATTTTCTTATTAAATTTAAACCAATATACTTTGACAAGTCTATTAATCATTTTCATGATATTTTTCTTACTTTTCTTGATAAATTATTGCTTCAGATACCCCATCAGTTGGATAATGAAAAACTCAAACCCTTTTGTCACTTCCATTATATCATGGGCACTGTGATAATGATTGTTATGAGATAGATTATAAACTCAAGTGGCTTAAAGATAAATGAATAATCTCTTTTGATACATGAAATACAAGTTGATCTCTTTCCCCTCCTCCATGAAATTTTCCTCCAAAGAATGTGATCTTCATTGATGAGCCTTCCATGGGAAATCCTTTTTTATAGCCTCTTATAAAAAATTTCCCTCCAAATGAGGCTATTAATAATTAACCTATATAAAAATATAAACTCAAATAGGTTTCAAAAGAACCATTATTTTTAATACAATATTATCATGTTAATCATATATCTTATATATTAATGACAAAACAATCAACTAACTAGTACCTCATGTGTTATCTCTGACTATGCATCTTCACAATCTAGAGCGATTATGTTTCCTTTAGTTTATTAGACTATCATGACTTCTCAACTCACAATTCATTATGTTTATTAGTCATATTTTATAAACACAATGTCCCTTCTTGGCTTCCTTGAGGCATATTAGGATTACCCTTCCTTCTTTCTTAAGAACATGTTTCCTCACCATTCAATTTTCTCCCGCATACTTTTAGGTTGGGACTTATTTCAATACCTTTACCCATGATACAAACATCAATACACATGGCCATATTTTCTCATCCTAATCAACTTCCTAACATTTAATCAATCATTATTACTCAAACCAACTATCATATTCTACACATGTTTCACTACATCATATTATACATTACTCAAACACATAACAACAATATAAATGTACCAAATCAAAGCTAATATTAATGAATACTCTCTGTTGGAAGAACAATCAACTGAGAGGGGGGTGAATCAGTCCTTACAAAACTTTAACCAAATCATATTTTCTTATTTGAATCATAAATCATTCAACCATTAATGTGTGCACAACAACATATAAAATTCATTAAAATAACCACAATCATGAGATAGAACACCATAACACAATATATAAGTGGGAAACCCTAAAGGGTAAGAAAAATCATAGAAACAAAACGTTATTATAGCTATGTTTCAAATTTATTTGAGCACCAACTCAACAAGGAGCACCAACCCCTAGTTTAGTGAAGCACCAACTCCATAATGAGGCTACAAGCCTAATAGATGATCAAGCACCCACTCAACCACCTTTGAATTAAGATCTTTGATGTCTTGTTTCTGCAACAACTGATGGAGATCACTAATTCAACTCACACACCTTCAAACCCTTGTTCAACCCTCTCTTCTTCAACTTGCTATATGTCACACTTTCACCACTTGTCTTGGCTTCAAACCCTTACACAATCTCTCTCTAACATTTGTTTTCCTTTTACACTATTCCTCAACTCTGATAAAATTCCTTCATACCTGTTACACACTCACACTTGGGTCACTTTTTCCCTTTCTCACAACTAGCATAAATTTGAATTCAACACATGTACTTCATACCATTCTCAACTCAAAAACATGAAACAAGTCAATATTACTCATTTATTTTGACCAATACATTCATAATGGACCCATGTAGGCTGGCCATGCCCAAATGCACTAAAATAGCTCAAAAACAACTCAAAACCCCATCATATGGATAAACAAAAACCACAAACCTCAGCATTATGATTATTGAAGATCCCTAATTACTCACACATGTCAAATATGATATATCAACACCATCCATGGTCTTAAATTTTATTTCACCAATCAAATTTATCATAACTCACTCAAGAAGGATTATATCCTTCACCAAATAGTTGTTTCCAGGAACCGAATTTCACCTTTGGGTCTCAAGACCACCCAAGAACATATCAAACATGGAATGTAACCACTCATTGGAAATTCTCTGACCTTTATATCAAATCCATGCTAGGTAGAGCTCATGAAACATATACATGTGCAAACCACACCAATTTTCCTCTTCACAAAATTGAGCTGCTCAGAAAGTAGGTTTAGAAACTCAACTAGTTTGCACCCTTTTTGCCACTTTCAAGACCTATAAAGGCATTAAATAGGAACAAAATTCATCCCTCTTAACTTTATAATTGATAGAAAACATAAAATAATCCATTTCATGCATCATCTACCTCAATCTTCTAGCCAGAGCAATTCTGTCCTGAGAAACAAACAACCTTCTTCTTCTCAAATTGAGCTAGTTGACCTATAAAACCTCATCATAAAGAAAATATTATACCATTTTAAATACCTCTTAATCCTATTTCCATAAAATCTTACATTTCCTTCCAACTCCAAGTACAAGGCATTCGGCTAGGTCCATCTCTAAAACTGCTCCAGAATTGCCTTAAGACCATTCTTCATAAATAGGGAACAATTTTCCCTCTATAATCTTAACCATGATATGATAAAATCATGGAAATAAAGTAAAAATACCATTCTTAAAATAATGTCAATTTATTTTACAACTCCTTTGGACAACATTTCCCCAAATTGAAATTATTTAAAAACTTGCATTTTCAGGTGAGGTCTGCACATCACCACATGCTCTATCTTACCTTTCTTGAAACCTTGAGGATTCCTCTACATGATCCAATCATAATACTAGCACAATAAATCAATTCTAGGCTGTTATCATGAAGATCTCTCCTATCACTTTTGAGTTAGGGTTTCGAACTCATAAAATGATGTTTACATTCTTAACATTTGTTCATAAAAACCTGATGATGAAATGACCTCATTATTTTTTTGAAACTGTAGACACCAGTTTTTGGTATAGCTCCTCTCCTTCACCTCATATTCTCTTTCCTTCATTACACTTATCCTCTTGAATCCCTTTTCCCCTAACCTAAATCCCATCCCCACCAAAAACACAATTACCTTTAAGAAATTAATTAATCCACTTCAATCATTAATCATTATTATGTGCTAATGGAATCCATGTAATCCCCTTTCATAATTAATATTATTAACCTGAACAACATGACCTCATATACTAATAAAATGCTCCAAAATCATCCACATCATGTATCCCACTCATTCCCATCACATCCACTATTACACCTAATCCTCCACATCAGAACCCCACCTATGAAATTAATGATTATAAACCCCAAAAAATATACACATCAGACACCCCACTCCTAAATTCAAAATAATCTTTATGGGATGCATTATTCAACCTAACCTTTTCAATCATGTCCCCACTCAATATCACATCCTTTCTTTTTGAATCATGACCCCCATTCCATCAAATCCAATTCATATCAAATTCAAATCATGTCTTTTTAATCAAAAGGTTACTTTTGTAAACCAAGGTTATATAACATCCCTCAGTTAACCCCCTCCCCAGATTATATATACACGCCTTATTCCCTTCTTTCAAAGAATTTTTTTTAGGAACAATAATAAGAGAATTATGAAATGAGTTTTACAAGTTTGAGGTCAAGGAAAATCTTTGCCATTGTTAGAAATTAGAGGTGAGGAGTGTTGGAGAAATCTTTGACATTGTTGGGGAAGCTTTGGCATTATTCATCATATTGTCGTTTTGATGCCCATTCCATCTCCATATCAAATCACCACTAAGTTCCCTCGTCATTCCACTTACTTGACATTTTGTAATTTTTTTTTGCTTCTGCTTACTATCTATTGTTCATCATTTATTGCCATCTTTTTGGACACGGGGGTTGAAATCCTCCAAGGAAGTTGATAGCTTCTTAGAACCGGTGTTTTTTGGGAAACCCCCACATATTGTTGTCTAATCGTATCTATTTTAGTTTTGCAGACATTATCACATCTATCTTCTTGGCACCCGCAAATCTACATCCACATTCGAGGCACCTTAATCCCTTCATCATTCTAAGTTGTTGGTTGCTTCCAGTATCGACACATTCACTTGTGTGAGAATTTTTTTTTTCTGTACAACAAAAACCTTCTTAAGTAAATTAAAAATCATCCCTAAAATCCACAAGGTCCCATGTAAAGTACACAATTCATGGTGAGTATCAAAACTTGCAATTCAAGATGGAAAATGCTCTTTCTTGGACCCTGTTTCACACAAAGCAACATAAATTACAAAATATTCTTTAGAATCACTTAAATTTTTTATGATACCTCTAGGAAACCTCTGAACAAAATCTCCAATAATCATCATATCTAAAATATCTCTTCATCTTCTCAACCCATCTCATTTTCATGACTACCCTTTAGGGTTTTACATGGTTTAAGATAGGGTCAACTGAACCAACACTATAACTCATCATGAAACCTATCAAAAAATCCCTAACATACCTAAAAATCATTTATCACATCCCTGCATGCCTCCATGAGATCACATGGCTTTATAACTCATCCTCATGCCTCTAAGCATCTAGACCTAGTTTAGACGAGCACTTGCAACTGAGTCTTCCACTTGTACTTGCTCCTTGAAACTCGTGTGAGTGCCTAAACAACCTCATAACATGATCTTCATGTTGTTACCATACTCCTAAAGCCAACAAGAAAATTAAACCAACATTCTTCATCACCTAGGCTAGCTAGGTCACTTGATTAGGTTTGCTAGACCAAGCCAATCTCATTGAATCCACTCTTTTCATCATGAAATCACATGAGTCTCCATCTCATCAACCTAATAAGCATGATATGACACTTCTCCATCATCATTTTTTTCATTAATGAGATTTTACGTCAATAAAAACACCTATAACTCAACATGCCAACAAGCTCATCACACAATAATATTATATGTCACACACACACACATCATATGGCCAAAAATTTCAATAAAATTTGGGTCATTCCCTTCTCCCAAAAATGTTTATACATTTTCACTATCATCATCATCCTCACCCAAAACCTTGATGAGAGTTCAAGAAATTGAGGCCTACCCTAAATATCTATGAGCATGTGAACATGAGCATGATCAATAGTTTTGTAGTCTCTCCTATAAGGCACCTATCAGTTCCATATCATTTTCATATTTTGCATACATTCCCATCAAATTATTCACAAAATTCTATTTAAGATTTTTCCTAAGTGGAGGTTGAGGCCTCCATGCTAGTAGCTTTTCTCAACTCTCATCTCACTCGCTCTGAAATAAAATACACGTGGAAACTGCCATGTCTACAAGGTCAAAAAATTATGGAAATTTCTTGGCCAAATCATCAACTCGCTCTAACATACCACTAACTAAAACATTGGTGGGGATTTTCTTGATGAATTTCCTTACAGATGCATTCATGATCATCATCAAATATGCATCACCTACACTCACATGATAACACATATCAATATTATCTATTATTCATTCAAATATTTTCTAGATATATCAAAATCAATTTATGACATATTACTATACCAAGATACTTATGTTGAGAAATGGTCATGGATATTTCATCATTTACTGGATCATCTCCCTCACCTGGACCATTCTCTCATGTGGGTGGGGGAATGTCTACTCCATCTCCTCTTCCTAGAGGTACTCCACCTCTTAATCCACCTACGATCATGATAAATAATAATACCCATCAAGAATATGACCACCATCGATTATAATATATAGTGCATTCTGTATCATCCATGAAACCCATGAATCCTGTTGGGCCCACCTCATTAACTGGTGGGGCAAATAACTATGATGGTGTCAATCCTAGATAACTCCCATCTCTCAACACTGTGTGTTAATATCCTCCACATGTATGGTGTTGTGGGAACCTCTTACACTAGGCCAAATATTAATATCACGTGCACACAATGATATAAATTGCCTATCTCAGGTTGTTGATCATCTAACCACATAGTCTATAACAATATAATAATCTCTATAACATCCTTTACCCATCCTCTGAAATCTCAATACATATGATCCCACTTGGATTACACCAATCTATTATGTATTGATGAGATTTTTTTCCCAAGCCCTGCCTATTGGGTATCACCCACAACGATTCTAATATCTTTAGATGGGCCCAACTGGCCATGGTACCTCTATCTGGTCACATTACAACTATATTCTCACGGGAACATATATGTAATAATGGAACTATTTCAACACCACCTTTTTGGCTATGCTAGGAAATCTATATAAATAATTATATATGTGGACTAGAGTACTATGGCCCCAAGAATATCTTACATTTTCCTCCTCTATCAACTGACACATATGTCACATCCTATATGAGATTGAAACCCCACCACCATCTTTCCATAGCTCCCTCATTTTTTCTAGGTTTGATATTTTAGAAAGGGGATCATGGGCCATCCTTACTGATGTGATGTTCATAGATATAATACAAGAAAACATGATAATAACACTACACTGAATTTACACAATCATAGAAGCCCAAGTGTCATAATCGAACTCAAGTGAATTTTTGGCTCTAAAAGGACAAATGTACCCAACCAAAATATATGTGCCCTACGCATTTGAAATGACACATCTGGTAGTAATACATGCACCCTCTCCCACTAGTGGAATCCTCAAAATAAGGTATACATCATATAATATCACTATCATCTCCCTTGTGGAGATCCAAAATGTGCAAGTATACAAGTTCCACTGCTCACACAATACGGTGAACACATTCATATTTGAGGGAACCGCCCCTAATTTGGATATATGGAACTAACTGAATCTATCCAACATATCCCAACCATTATCATCTAGGCCCAGGATAAGAAGGTTCTTCATGTGACATCCACCTTGAAACTCTCTTAGATGAACATCTCTCTGTAATCATAGACCATTTCAAATATGCATTACATCATTTATCATCAAGAAAAACTCTACCATCATAAAATACCATACTAGTTATCATATTCGATACCTATACACTGATACCATTCACTAGTTTTAGTATTAGACCAAGACCATATGGATATGGTCATGACCATATGGATATGGTTATGACTATATGGATATGGTCATGACCATACAACTAATGATCAAGACTATATAGAATTGTATGGTTCTAACACACTAGTTGAAAGTGGAACATTTGTTCCTATATACCATGATGGTCTCATATTTGAAAAAATTAGCATTTTTAAAAAATTAGTGAAAATCACTTCTGTTTTTCAATGAAATCACAAGATTTTAACTCTCACCAAATCATCAACTATTTGTACCTGAATGGAATTTTCTACCCAATCAAATCGCAAGCACAAGGACTCTCTAGAACTTGACATCCTATCTCTCTATGAGAAAAAGCCACTATCAACTATGGTAACAATGAAAGTACTATTTGAATTTTCTACTATATTATTTATAGTAAATGATATCCTTTTGGAATATAGTCATATATATGAACCTAATCCCATTAGTTGATTAATACCTCAAACTTATACACTTTATATCTTGGTCACAATCTCTCTAATTCTTGCACTGTTTGCGGCATTTGGATCATTATTATCCATATTATTGTATTGACACATGATGAAATTTTATCATAGCTCTATTTGGGTCCCACACTTGCCTCATATTCAAACAATGTTAATTACACACTCTATTCCTATATGCTCACTACAACACTTTTTCTAAGTCATTATTCATGGAAAATTCAATACAATTTATTTTACTATATCCTATCGCAGCTCAATCTCTCTTGTCTAGTTTCTACACACTCTATAATATTCTATCTTACATAGTCTCTATTTTACACCTTCTACGATATCAATACTAATTTATCAAACACAATATCTCTTTTGTAGTTACAATGTATACTCCACACTTTATTCCAATGCACTTACTCTATTTAGTCACTACTTATACCATTGATTCTCACAAGAAACACGATGTCAATCTAATTTTTATAAATAATAAATCTTATTATCAACCCAGTATTCATTTCTAATGACACAAGTTCAGGTTTATATCAACACTTACTTTCATATCAAGTGATTTAGTTTTCTATCATCCCTTTCATTGAAAGGGGGACAACTCTATGGGTTGGCTATGCAAGGCCATCCCCTCCCCTGTACAAATCAATATGGAAACCTAATCCAAACAATCCACTAAAGATATAAATATGCACTGAACACTAAGTTACTAAGTTGTGGTAGGCCATCCTCTTTCATGTACACATCGATATACAAGCTCAAACCACCAAATAGCTAACTTTGGATACAAAAATCCATTGAACAATAAATTACAAGTGAAAATGCCATTGCATTTATTGCAAACATAGGGGAAAAATACATATCCAAATATACACATTTTTCAATACCAAAAGTACTACAATGCACCCATATGCACAGTGATGGTTGTTTTCAAATTTTTGGGACCTAGATCCATCTACTGTTCCACAATTTGGGAAGCCTTATTTAGGGGCCAATTCGGATTCCTTGTGGCATTATTCCCTTGGTTTTGGGACACCCATGTCCCATGAAACTATCAAAAAATTGTTTGGGATTGATCACCCCCAAATCTTCAAGAATGTCAATTCAAAAATCTCCAAGTCTCCAAATATACATTTTACGTCTGTGATATACCCTTTGACACTTTTAACAAACTACTCTCTATCTCTATGTGGGTCACATCGATGGCCCACATTTTCCAACACATTTTGGTTATTATATAGGCACAACATGTAAGCTATTATGCTTTAGTACTATCAGGTACACTCTTCTTATCCTTTGAAATTAGTAAATTTTATTCACTAGCATAAATGGAGGGCAAATGTAGATGTAAAATATACAAAAAATCATTATTACATCATGTTTGTGGAAATATTTATGTATATGGGTATTTAATGATGGAATCAAGTCTTGGTGATGTAAGTCCTTATTTTCTTACTTTTATGTTGCTTGACTTATCCTCTGATTTATGACTTTCTTTATTATTGTTTATATTTCATACGGTGTCATAGAGATATCTGGATTTTCCACTATTTATTTTACTTTTACTGACATTGGTCCAAGACTATATTGATTGGTGAAGATCATAGTATGGTCTTGACCCCTTTTAAGTTTTAGGTCCTTTCTTCCCATTGGGAATATTTGTCATGGTTTCCTTTTTCACATCTTATATATTTGTTCGACTTTGCATGCCACAAAGATTCAAATTTTAAAGTGATATACTCCTACATATAAAATTTAACCTTAATCATGCGTGTGCAGGTGTATAGATTCATATATATATATATACATGCATACATATACATACATACATGCATACATATACATACATACATGCATACATACATACATACATACATATGTACATGTGTGTGTGTGTGTGTGTGTGTGTGTGTGTGTGTGTGTGTGTGTGTGTGTGTGTGTGTGTGTGTGTGTGTGTAATCCTTTCAACCTTTTTTCTCATAGGTACAACCAACTCTTATGTTCAATTAAACTACATCCATAAAGTGACCCTTAATTTGATGCATATGAAAAAAGCTATGGTGAACCATAGTGCATGTTGGATGTGAAAATGATCATTACCCAAAAGTTTATATCTTTGAAAACTTATTACATTATGTTTTTTGTTAAATCCAAACATCAAGATTTAATTCTTAATAATCAATGTACCTATCATTTATTAATTAAGATGTGATTCTAACCTCACATTTGTGCATGAGCATACAGTCTTCCTTGATGCTTGGAGTTACCCAAAATTATGGTGCCTTATGTGGCCATGCCATACATAAAGACTCACAGTATCCTTATGGCGCATAGGCACATTGCCTTGTAGACTATAGAAAACTATTATAGTATCATACAACATATCTTGAAATCCACAACATCCTTGTAAGGGTGGACCTCAAAAATCCTTGTAGTACTTAAAAACCTCATAATATTGCATGCTTTGAAATTTTATGCACACCGCACAACACACTGCGAGACTCACAACACTTTGTAACTATGCATGACCTTTAGATATCAACGTTTACATGTCTACTTGTCTCTTCCATATAACACACAAGGTGGCACACTCCACATGTGCACTATCCCAAAGCACATGTCACCATATCCATGTGTTGGAAGTTTAATTACCATACTTGCAAGAAGACCAATTGTTACTCCTTTAGAATATGAATCATTGCAACTATCACATGTTGTACCAATATTCTTGTAATTAGGTATATATATGTAAACCATTCAACCCAAGGGTGACATAATGACCATAAAATAGATAATGAATACTTGTATTTCCTAATTATCTTGTATCTCTCATTTACATTTGTATCTTGTTCCAATCTAGGCAATTTGTTTTGTAAATGTCTTCCCCTTTCCGATCATAAGAATATTCATTCATATCCTTATAAAAAAATTGTACTATTTGATATTATTTCCAATGAATAAAAGATTCACTATTCTACAAATACTTTCATGATCAAATGTCTTTGGGTTTACGCTATATCTAATTTTCCTTTGCACATTGTATAACCTACAACTTGTCTCTAAGCACATTGTTTTCCTCTGTACCGACATCATGGGTCTCATGGTGCAGATCATTGGTATAAAAAAAAAAGCTCTCATATGCATGTAAACATGTGCACACAAAAAATAATGTAGGACACCCACTCATATTTATTTCAAAGTACTTAGAAGAACAACGTAACAAGAGTAAGTTGGTTGATGCCCAAAATAATTTATCAAAGGAATTCCATAAGTTTATAACCTCTATCAAGATGGTATCAAGGAGAAACACTTGAAAATATTTGTCTAATTATGTGAATTGATGATGTAACTTGGTCTAGTATAATTTCATTCTTCTATATAGCATACATATCAACAATTTAACAAGAAATCCTTTTTAAGCTTCAAATCAATGTTGATATCCTAATGTTTGAAGGTATAATTGACATCGCAATGTTGGATACATATGTATTTGAAAACTCAAGGCCTAATTTTCTTTCAACCTCTTTAATTATGAATGGAATAATAACTTATTAGTGTCCCACTAGTGGGAATCCTACAAAACATTATGAGAGAGAAAGAGAGAGAGTTCGAGGACATTTAGTATTTTATGAGGCTCCACTAGTTCTTTTCTAAGAATTTCCCAACCTAGACCTCTCTTAATATTGCAGAATCTACTAAGCTTACACATAACAAAACTATGGCTCAAAATTTCAATGACGGTCTCCATAGATCAAGATTATCTTGAAAACAAAGATTAAGCTCCAAATCCACATGTATTTCAAATATGTAACTCCCTTCTATATATATAATTCACCCATACTCATGTGGGGAAGCAAAGATATCAATGAATTTAAAGATCCCCTAAAGAATAATCTCTCAAGTGTCTGTGGTCATTTGTTGATCCATTTAGAATGTTCCTCCTTGTTTGATCAAGTTCGAATCAGGAAGTCCTTGGTCGTGTAAGATGGATCAAGGTCCATATGTGCATGTTGACAACTATATTGATGTAGATTTGTGCTTTAGGTGTGTACAAATCTAATCATTTTATAGACTAGGAGTGGTGCCTTTAAATCACAGTTCTTAGTGGCTTATATTGGCACCTAATAGTATGAAAATGACATTCTCAAATCCAAATACACATTAACGGATTGGCAAATCATCGACGAATCTTGCAATAATTTTTGGCTTCATGTAGGCTTCCATGACATCAGACAAGTTTGTGTAACATTCCCTAATTTTTTACGACTATAGATAGGCTTGCACAACATAAGTAAACTTTAAAAACTTCCACAATATTGCACAACATCCACAATGTTGTGTAGATTCCATGGTATTGTGTGGAATCCAAAAATCAGCTTAGGCAATGAAATTATTTCACGAATTATTGAGGAGAAACGAGAGATTACGCAAAGGTATTGCAAACTGGAATTACACAAAACTTTATTTGTTAAAACTAAGTGTTTTTGGGTGATGCAGGATTGTGCATGAACTCATATTCCCTTATATTACTAGATGGGGCCTACGTCTTACTATTAAATCACATCCTTGACCATACTATCTATGATGGCTCCTATGGAAAAAATATAAACAAGGCCAATGACAATGTACTTTTCATTACAAAGTCAAGGCCATGGAGGACATAGTCACTAGTGGCATTTGCCGCTAAAAGTATGGCATTTTTCTTTGAAGGTCATATTTGATGAATGAGATGCTACTTACTATAAAAAAACTACAATAATGGACCATCCATGTCATCAAGATTACATTTTTTCCATTTCGGAGTCAACTGCAATGTCCAAGCTCACTTTAGTCTTTGCCAAACATTGTTGAAAGTTCAGCTCGCGTACCTAAAATATCATGCTACTCATGGTCTACCTAGAGATACCCATGCAACTAAAAAAACATGCATCGACAATGCGTCATGTCACAACAACAAACACTCAACAAGTTATTAGACTAATACATAGATGTCTTCACAGAGTCAAAAGGGTTTCCACCACATTACATGATAATAAATCAAATTGATTTGCTTCATAGATCCCCTCTTCAAAATACTTTGGGAGAATGATGAAGTATACTACCAAGCACAGGAACTCCTTGATCATGGAATGACCAAATTCATTTATTCTTCTTGTGGCAATCTAATAGTCCTCATGCCAATGAAATATGACACTTGATGCTTTTGCATTGACTATTGCATTCTAAAGATAATGACAAAGAATCAATGCTTACTACAATGCATTGATGACCTATTTGACCAAGTCTAAGGTACAAAATACTTCATCAAGATGTTCCTGAATTCAGGTTACTATTAAGTACCAATCCATCATGAATACATCTAGTAGAAAACATTAATGACAAAGGAAAGATGGTTCAAGTGGGTGATTATGCCTTTCAGATTGACTAACACATCATCAAAATTCATGTGTCTGATGAATAACTTACTTTACCACTTCACCAACTCCTATTTCATCATCTACTTGGATGACATCCTCATCTACAATAAGACTTGGGAGGAACCACATAGGAGCATTTCTTATGCATTCTAGACATGTTGCACAAATACAAGTTCTAAGTTAACTTAGCCAAGTCTACATTCGACGACACACCAATTCAATATATAGGTCATATCATCAATTGCAAAAGCATCCTTATAGATCTCTAAAAACAATCAAGGTAATCCAAGTGAATTTCGCGCAATCTCACATAACTGAAAAGTTTCGATGAACTTACTAACTTCTAATCCTGATTTAGAAATAGATATATTTTTCTCATGAATGAAAACCAATACAATTAAAAATACACAAATGCAATATCCCCGAAGCACTAGAGTATGACAATCCAAAATACCTCTCGAATCACTAAAGCATGACAATCCATAATACCTGTGTGATTGTGGCTATGACCTATTATTCTTTTGTGATTGTGGCTATGACCTATTATTCTTCTTGGCCTCACTTATTTGAGCTCAATAATGAGGCACTTATCCATGAAGTCTCTTATCTTGAGCACGACACGTGGATCCCACCAAGTCTCGAAATGCCTTGATCGTGCACAACCATTTTGTACTCGGAAGAGAAAAGCTTCAGCCTTCGTTTCATTTTTTCCATTGACTGGCCGGCCGACGCGTGGCGGAGGGAAAACAGCCGTACAATCCGGACAACAGTACGAAGAGAGAGAGAGATAGATATATTAATATCGTACGTTTCACGACAAGTGCAAAGGTGGTCTGTATTTTCCCATTAAAACAAATTCTAAGTTTGGATTGTTGGGTTACAGTACTCGGGTATAATTTGTCGTCGTCGACAGGGTCAAATATGGAAAAGAAAACTGTACAATTTCAATGGCAGAATTCAGAGCTTTTCATTTGGACTGAGTTGAGTTGAATTCATACGTGAAATTATTCTTGTTCTACATACATATTTGGAAATTACACTCTCCTCTACAAATATATGTAATTTTTAGAAATCAAATAAAATTTGTTGTTTAAATATGTTTATGAAGGTGGAACAAGCTTATAAATTCGATAAAATTCATTGTTGGTGGTATATTCGAGTCTCTGCTTTAAGTGTGAGTTTTTCGAGTGTAAACTATGGTTGTTTAGGAGGGAAATACATTTTTTCGGAAATGAAATCGAATGGTATATACTCTTTGCAAAGGGCACACATTGAAAGCGTGTATGCCCTCTGCGAGATTTCAAAATTACAAATAGCATGTATACTTGAAAATCATTTATATAACAAAAGGAATTACTACATAAATTACTAATTTAAGAAGACCCACCTCTTGCAAGTTTTTTGTACCAAAAGATGCCTTGAGAGTCTCATCAAAATACTTGAAATGTGCAAGTTATGTGTCTTTACACCTACTAGTTGTGTGTGTTTTATCGATTCTTCTATGATTTCAACATGGGACTTTTTATTTTTCTAACATTCTCCCTTG
The DNA here is from genome assembly GCA_019776745.2 of Taxus chinensis. Lineage (NCBI taxonomy): Eukaryota > Viridiplantae > Streptophyta > Pinopsida > Cupressales > Taxaceae > Taxus > Taxus chinensis. Next base: position 182,797,930 of record CM034149.1, read on the forward strand.
GAGTTTGGATTTTTTTAAGTCTAACGTTTCATTTCAAGTTATACTTTTGGGCTTAAGGTCTTAGTTTGTTGGCATACCATGTCATTTTACATGGATTAGTTAGGAATTGAGAAAATATCTTCCATGTGTATGTTTGGGTGTTGAACAATTAATTGCAATTACAATAAAATAACAATCATACATGAAATGTGTGATGGAAACACCAAAGGGGATGCATCAAAGAAGTAAAAATGGAGGGAGAGAATAAAATATGAGAGGAAAAGGGACAATAAAGAAGGGGTTTGAGGGAGGAGAAGTCCAAGGGCATGGTGGAGACACTCAAAGTTGACATTTCACCTTTTTGATGCTACTCATTGCAATTGTGCTTATTGGATAAGACAAACACCCATATCCTATTCCCACTTAGTACATGTTGCCATCTCTTGTCTAACTCACTTATTTCCATACACGTATGTGTCAACAATATTATGAATATCAATACACAAGACCATTTCTAAAGCTTTGCTTTCCAAGATACAACTTTCAGATTTCATTGAGCTTATCCTTGTTTAAAACCATAAATTTTGGTCAGGTTATATAATCCAGTCCTAACCGACCCATATGGTCATGAAGTGACAAATTTTCCAGCTCTATTTTTGATGCAATATCATTTTTTTGGTATTTTCATCCTCATAGGTCAGCCATATCACAACAAATTACCTTTTGAACCTTATATAAGAAAGTTAAACTTGCCTCATTTTATAACCAGACACTATCATGAGATCTAATACCAAATACTATCACAAAAGACACTCAAGGCTCCCTAATTTTTCCTAAAGTTGATGCACATCCATTAGAGGAAAGTGCACGGAGATGGGGGGCCAAAAAGTAGACACATTTTTTTTATTTTAAGTGAAACGCGAGCGCGTAACAGGAAAGCACAATCACGTTATGAATTATTAGGATTGGTAATTACCAAGCCTAAAATGTGAGCGCGTTATAACGCGCTCGTGTTTCTATTTGTTATGTGGTATATGTGGTTGTGGGAGGGATATATTTACTAAAATAAATAGTTTAATTTTTTCATTTATTAATCTTTATAGTAAATATAAGAAATTAGGGTCACTATGCACCTTATGGAACTAGTCTCACAGTTCCATCTGTCACGGTTTAGAAGATGGTTTTTCATATTCTAACCTGGTCAGTACATAGGTATTTTTCAGGATTCTAGCACCTAGCCTAAATATTTTAGGGTTTAAATTATACAATTGATTTCTATTTTGGGAAAGAATATAGTCATTGTTTAGGTTTTGGGGACTTTTAGAAGTGTTGAAGGAAATTAAGGAAGATTTAGGAAATATTTTCTCATTCAGGGACAATATTTTCAATAACGGGTTTTCTAGGTGCAAGGAACAAACACTCTAATGGTGAAATCTGACTTCTCCAAATGATTTTGGGAGCTCCATAAGAAGTTAGGATGAAAACTAATAGGAAATGGAAAGATATGTGAATCCTATACACGTTGGTAAAATATATTTTTATCTTAGACTTGAAGGATTCATGAAGAATTTCAAAATAATACAGCCACCCCTTTAGTTTCCAGACAAAAATGGCGCTAAATTTGCAAGATCTAGAGAGATAGTTACACATGGTGATAGGTGAATATTTGTAAGTTTTGATAAGTACTTCTCGGAATGGTTACTGTCATAAATAGACTATTGTTTACCATGGGTGAGGATCTCATGAGGGCGGGGCCAAATTTTTGTGATTTGAAAACACCTTCCTAACACCCTTGGTTGTGTTTTTGAGTGAAGAAACTTCTAACATGAAAAAGTGGTAGAAAATGAGTTACCATGAGTTGAAAGCATGTTTCTAAAACCTCAAGTGAAGACTTAATTATTTATAAACATTGTTATGAGATCTACATTGTGATGGGAACAAGATGCTCTCTTCTAATTACAAGGCAAGAGCGAAGATCACTCTCTTAATTTTCAAGGCCTCCATAATTAACCCTAGTGACCACAAATCAACTCCATGATGCTCAAACCATTTTTTTATTATCTCTCACTTATTGAAATAGGTATTCACCATGTAGATGGAAGGATGTATCATTGAATGCGATTCTTGTCATGTGGCCACCTGTTAGACTGAAATGAGGTGGTTGTAATGTCCTTCCTCCTTTGAAGTGTGATCAAACTATAAGGTTCAAATGAGTGTTTAATAACACTACCAAGTGAGTGACATCAAGTGAAACTCAGATGATTTCTCATTCTTACATATATGGCGCTCTATATGAAGATCATCCTCATACCCCTCTTGGATCTAGAATTCTCCTAGAATGGAATTAACTTCAGGATACTCATACACCTCTTTACTCATATGCCTCTCATGGAGATAGATGATGCCTTGATCCTTCACACATGATGGTCATGAATTCCTTGGAAGCTTGACTATATATCATCTTGGCTTGTTCCTTGAATAGGTTTAAACATGATAACAGAGTCAAGATTTGATGATCCTCAAATTACTCTATGAGCTTCCCATTTAACCTTTGAACACGATGACACCATTTTTAACTTCACGATTCACTTCCCTGACCAAGATATCACATGGGTGGAAACATGCTTATTGTATCTAGACACATATTCACTCGATTAATCCTCATGGAAATAGGTTTCCTCCTCTATATGGAAGGATTGATCCTTGAATGAGATTTGAAGGAATGTTTGAGGGTGAGATCCATATTCTTGAACTCTAACTACATTGAATCACTGTGAAATCCACTCTCTAAATTGTAAGATGTGAACACATCGCCAAGTATTGATTAAGTGTTTAGACACAATATCAAGAGATATGCACCATTTTTGAGATTGAGATGACTACCATCACCACTCATGGTGATACTTTCTCATCATGCTCATGATTATCATTCCTTTGATGACTTGAATTTCAATGAGGTTATAGATGTTTTAGATCCTTCACAGACCTCATGATTCTCCTAATTGCACCCGTCCAAGTGAATGTCTATTACACATTTTTATGCATATTTTTTTTCCTTTAAACTCATTTGGGAACTCCCAGAATATTCCATAGAAGGCAACATTCACCATTGAAACTCTCATTCCTTACACTTAGAATACCTAATGTTGAACAAATGGATCTTGAATGATATTTTCTTTCCTAAAATTTCTTAAATTACTTCAAATACCTTCAATTCTCTTCAAAATCACCCTTAGATGCTTTAGAATTTCCTTAAACATTCCTAAAATGTGTTTACGAGCAACAAAAATGGCCAAAATGTCCTTTTTAGGCCTTTGAAGGAAAAATATTTCACTGAATCTCACTGAATTAATATACCACCTTGGGTAATCATCCTTGCACACTAATTTTTTTTTAAAACTTGTTAGGAATTTCCTCTTATCCAAGGTGAAAGTTTAACTGAAGGCAAGCTAGTCAGAGGAAGGATGCACAATGACAGGGAGGATGCACATATTAATGTCTATAAAGAGGAATGGATTGAATATTGCTACGTCCTTAGTCCTATAACTTATACTTGCATATTGTGATAATTTATCTACATTTTGGTGTTCTTTGGTGTTCTATTGTTGTTGATATTCAAACCTAAGTAATTTCATTACAAATATACAGTGATAGTTTATGGCATCTAGCATTTACTTTCAACCTTGACTGTGTTTTGTTAACCCTCACGATTTTTCTCACCTAAAGCTTAATGTTGGGAGCATATCAGGTGTCCAAAAATCTAGATTATAAAATAAGAAATTTGAATTTAATCCTCCTAAAGCTTATTCAATAGGTAAATGAGTCAAGAAGGGTGTGCATGATAAGAACTATGGATTTTCTCCCTATCAGGTTATCTAAAACCCTATTTTGGGGTTTTAAAAAGAAAATATTAATATCTTAGTTGATAAGTAATCTTAGAAGATATATCCACCTAGAATTGGGTTATAAAACTTAGGAGTCTTCTTGAGTCACACCATTACATAGAAGACTCTAATACTGTTGTGGAGAACACCCTTTTGATCAATTTTATCCATGTGGAATTAGAAATTGAATGTGAATCACATGTTGCTGACCTCCACAATGTATTGAGCTCATTACCAAGCACTAAATAAGTGTTTAGAATCACTCTTGGGAGGTATGCATTGATTGAGAGTATGCGATGATTGCTAGCATCACCTTCAGTGGCCTTGGGTCAAAATGGATGCTCCCAAAATGTAAAGGATTATTCAGTATTTCTAGTTCCTACTTTTTTCCCTCCTAAATCCTGACGGAGCTCTCAGAATTAGCCAGAGAAGTCAATGTTCACAATTTGATTGCTCATTCCTTGCATCTGAAATCTCGTTGTTGAACATATTATCCCTTAATGATCAAAAGTTTCCTAAATCTTCCTAAATTTCTTTCAACAACTTTAAGGATTTCAAATACCACCTTTAAATACTTAAGATTGTTTCATAACCCTCCTAGAGCATGCACACAAGCTTTGAAATGGCCAAAATTGGCCTTTTTAGGTTTGCCAATGAATTAGTCTTTTACTGCACTTCAATGAATGGAATAATGGACCTTTTAAAACCTTTTTGAAAACTTATATATGTTCAATTAATGCATTAGGAATACCTTAAAGGAAAAGGTGATCATGACACATGAGGCAGGTGGGCCCGAAGAGGGATTCAAGAAGATTTGGGAGCAAGATTTCACATTGTCGCTTGGTTTTCATGGTTTAAGTTTTGCATTTTTGGGTTATCCTCTTACCCTTCCAGTCTTCAAAATCATCCTTGAATGGAATCAAATTTAATATGCTCATACACTTCTTTATCATATCCCTCTCATGAGAATAAGTGACTTCTTGATCCTTCACACATGATGATATTGGATGCCTCACTAGCCTAACTATCTCATTTTGATTTGTTTCTTAAAGAGATTTAGACATAATGGTAGAGTTAAGATATGATGATCATAAATTCACTCACTGAGCCTCAATTTTCACCTTTGAACACGATGATCTCTTCTTAATCTCATAATTCACCTCCTTGCCTAAGATGTCACCTGAGTGTAAACATACTTATGATATCTGCACACCCTCTTTCTCAATTTCTCTTCATGGAGATAGGTTTCCTCCTCCTGATAGAAGGATTGATCCTTGAATTAAACTTGGAGGAATTTCCGAGAATGAATTCCATGTTCTTGACATCCAAACTTTACTGAAACATTGCAAATTCCACCTCCATGACTTGTAAGATGTGTGTTCATTACCAATAATTGATTAACTGTTTGTAAAGTCTCTCATAAAATATGCATTGTTTGTGAGCCTAAGATGATTTCCACCATCAAGCATGGTGAGCTTCTCTTATCATGATTTTAATCTCGATGAAGATCTTGACATTTTAGATATTTCATAGACCTCATGATTTTTATGATTGCACCCATTGTCCTCATGATGTTTCAGATCCTTCACATACCTCATGATGACCATTCCCTTGATTATTTGAATCAATAAAAACTTACATATGTGTTTTGATTTATTATTTGTTATAAGAAATTGCACGAGTCCATATATTCAAGAAATTTTTGCTACTTTTGGGGGTTGTGAGGTTTATAAAATATAGTTTTGACACATCTAACACTCTGAAAAATGTCAGTAAATAATCTAAAAGACCCCAAAACCTAAAAAATGACTATATTATTTCCTCAAATAGACATCGATTCTAGAATTTAAACCCGAAAACCTTTAGGTTGAATGCTAAAATCCTAATAAATACCAATGTACTGACCATGTTATAATATGAAAATCCATCTTCTAAACTGTGATAGATGGAGTTGTGAGACTAGTTCCATAAGGTGCAGAGTGACCCTAATTTATTATATTTACTAAAATAAATTTAAAGTATAAGAAATAATAAAGTATAAAGATTAATAAATGAAAAACCATTTATTTTAGCAAATATACCCCTCCCATAACCACATATACCAAATAGCAAATAGAAACGCGAGCGCGTTTCATCTTATTTGGATTTGAAATTACCAAACCATAGGCTTGGATTTTCCTAGGATATCCAAACCTAAGGTTTGGACCATGTAATACGCGAATAAATTCATGTTTTACAAAAACATCAAAATCTCACATGTACATCCCGATATCTCATGCGTTATAACATAATATTCCAAAAACATTATACTACGACGTCAAGTTTGGTTTTACCTTGGTGACGATACACTTCTTTCTAAAATCTGATTAGTGTAAGGTTTTCATCCTTAATTTCTTTTACTAGTGCCCTCTTTTCTTGTCAAAACGTATGCATACATTTTTGTACACAATTTATGATTTTTTCATCCGATTTTTTTTAAAAAAAATCCTCTTCTAAGATACATTCTACATGCACTAAAAAAACAAAAAATGACTTTTTTTCTCAAAGTTACGGGGTTGTACACACAAATACTTCATTTTTGGTACATTTGCACTTTGAAAATTAATTAAAAAATTATATGTACATCCAAAAATGATGAAAAATTAGTGGGACCTCATACGTGGTTTTATCTAACATTCTACTAAAGGGATTTAAAAAAATAAATTATAAAACTCAAAAAATGGGGGGGGGGGTGCACACACAATAGGTTCTTATTTTTTTGACACAAAAATAGACATACTTTGTGAGCACACCACATTTGACCCTCTTAATCTCCACCATTTTTGAAAAAAAAAGTAGTTTAATAACTAGATTCTGAGATCTACTGTACTTATTCTTATAACTTCGACAAATTTTGAGCATATGCATGCCAAATTATTAGATGAAGTTCAGGTTTTGCTGATTTCAGGAAAAATGTGGACACTTTTGACCCCCTTTTGCCCCCCCCACCCCCCCCCCCCCCCCCCCCCACCCCCCCCCATTTCCATGCACTTACCCTTTGGGTAGCCACTACTACAATTTGAAGCACTCAAATAGGTCAAGGAGTCTAGCTTCTCTCACATCCAAGCACACCAAGTTCCCATTTCCAAGTCTTAGCAAGATAAAAATACCATCAAACATGATGGAAGAGGTTCAAGTTACCAACTAGTTGCATTCATATAGACGTTACATAACAGGTGGAGATGTGTGCTTTGAGGCCTCTTCAAAATAATGTTAACGTAGGAAGTGCATGACATGTACCAAATCCTAAACAATAACCTTCTTGTAGGGTCTTCAATACATGGTCAGGGTTTTGGAGTGATTCAACTAATTAAAGATGATATCGAGGTTCTAAAAGAACTAGGGTTTGAAACCAAAGTGCATTTTTAGTCCACCGTAGGACCCAAAATTTTTTTAGAACCCCATTATGAAGACATCAAATACTGTACAAAATGGGTAGGACCAAATTATACATTATGACCACATTGTTTGGTCCTACATCATTATATTTGTAAGTTATAGTTTGAGCAGTGAAGTTTTTGCAGGCTATGCACTCCTTAATTCTCTAGTCTATCTTCTTAGATTATTTTTGTACAACTCTATAAAGCTAATTTCCACTCTCTTGTGTATTTTGAGCTTATACAAACATTGAAGGAACCAATACATTATTTTGATTTTGTATAATTAATTTTGGAAGTTAATTTATCAGAATAGTTCCTAGTTTCAAACCTTACGTACCTTTTTCTTGTTGTGTATTGGATAACAAAATCTAGTAAAACTTTAAAAAGGTGTAAACATGTGGTGACCTTGTCTTTTGAATTGTATATTTTTTGTTCAAAACCCTAGCTTTCCTAGGGTTATTTTTGATAGTATTAGTGGTTGAATCTCTTAAGTTTGCATATGCTTATTTCATATGCCCTTTTGGTGTAGCAATCGTCTTACTAATCAATCTATTGAACACATTGAGATTTCTCCTCCTACTCACAAGCATTGTATTCTCTTGGATTCTTCTCCATTTCATATCACTATTAATCGATTTATGTTTGATATTTCTAATCTGATACAATTTCGTGACATTAAAAATAAAAATGAACATTCTGCGTGCGCGTAATTATGATGATGATGATATTGTGGATCAAGAAGAAGTGGAACTTGTATCTAACTTTCATTCACAACTTCTTAATACTGTTCATCACTTTGAGCCTATTATAAAAATTCTTCTTTCTACCACGATTGCTCGTGATCATAGATTTTTATAGTTTTCTTGAACTAGAAGAGTCCTTTATTCAAGCCAGCTAGGGGCAATCACAATCTTTGGGAATTACCCCTCAACTCTAGGTTAAGGCATGATAGCACGACCACTAGTGGGAATTGGTCTCTGAAGCTCCTCCCTGTAAAAGATAGTGAGTAAAAAAGACCATATAGTGATCACATCTAGCAATACCTATTATGTGACTAAATCCCCAAAGGTTTAATCATTAAAGACTTATTGATTTATTTTAATAATAAAAGTTTGAGTTGAGATTCTTTATGTGTGTGTGTTACAATAAATGTTTGTAAAATAAAAGTGGGAGTGAACAACCCGAGCATTTGATTAAAGATGATTAATGTAAAGTGAAAAAGTGTGGGACCATTATGTTGGTTCATAACTACCCATGAAATGTTATAAAAATGTATATGAAAGTTAAAAGAGAACATTATGATTGGAGAGAAAATAATTACAAGGGATGTTTTGAGAAAGACTGTGTAATTGTATCAAAAAATTAACTTATGGACTAATTCCAAAGTTGACAAGGTTATAGACAAGTAGTGTGAAAGAGAGAGGGGCACAAAAGGTGTTCTAACTCGTGGGTACAACGTACAAACTCGGATGGTTCCTGACCATGAAACATGAATATAAAATGGGTGTATAACATTTCCTCTCAGTAGTGTGGTCATAGTCAGCTACATGTGTGTGCATTGGGATTTTGTATCAAGTTCCTAATAATTTGTCTTAGATAAGTTCTCTCTTAAAAACTATGTAATCCCTATTGAAATTTAATAAAAAGAAGTTAAATATTATGTTTATTTAGAAAAATGTGCATGAAAATGTATTATTTTATTGTATTATGTATATTGATGGAATATGCAATTATTTTATACAAAAATAGAGAATCACAAAATTTAGATACATATAATTTTATTAATGGTTCATATAAAATAAATGCAGAATTAAGTATTGATATATGTAAATGAATGGAGTTAGTAGTGTAAATGATTTTTGATGTATTTTTTAGATTAGGGAAAAAATTTGTATTTCAGTTGGTATCAAAGTAATTATCCTCATTTGAAATATTTTTCTATTGTCTTCATCCATCATTCTGTAGTTATTTTGGAAGTTATGACACAACATTTTTTGTTATGTTTTCTTTGTGTCTTACATGTTTTTATCCTAAGTGTTTGTAGTTTTCTATTCCGCCACGGATGCCAACTTTGTTTTAAAAATCAATTTATTCCGTCAACTTCACGTCTGCCCAGAGCCATCTCTCAAAAGTATGGCAGAATGCCATCATGTGTCATCTTCAGTCATTAGATCATCGCTAAGTGATACCCTTTGTTTGGTCCTCCTGTCTTTGTCTTCGCTGACGTGTCTTTTGTCTCTCCCATTCTGAATCCAAAATATTTATTTAATACAGATGATTTCTAGAGGTCTAAGTCCATCGAACCCCAAGTGTCTTCAACTTAACCGGAATTCTGACATGTAGCACCTTCTTTTGCCATTGATATTTTCCACTTGTCCTTGTCCTTTCGTGACCGATCTTCGGCACATGTCCTTGTTCTTTGACCTCGCTGACCTTCTGGACCCAAAATTGTTTTTGTTGTTGTTAATTCCGTGAGCTTAGTATGTGGGGGGGACAAAATTGTTAGAAAAAACAATGGAATCATGACGTGTGTTTCCATCCCTTACCAGGCCGATTTAAATCCTTAGTTACTTTCAACCTTAACCCCACAAATTAATTTTTTTAATTAACATTAGATTTATATAACTTTTTGTATGTATATGCATAATATTACCCAATTATAGTTGTAATTCGACTTAACATTTTCAAGTAAGTCTTAGATATAATTAAATTAAAATAATATTAAATATAAACATAAGATTTAATTAAATATTTGATGGATAAATTATTTTTTCTATATAATTGATTCTCATAAAAAATTTAGGTGATGGCTATTATATAAGTAGTGTAAGGGTTACCAACTCAGAAAAACATGTGAAATAATCAAGACGTTAAAAATATATTGTTCTTAGTTAAAAAATTGTAAAAGGGGAGTAATTAATATCGTGAATGACACTAGTAAATGAGTAGATAGATTATGGTGATTTTCTCACTAGAAATGAATTGTGCATACACAGAGTTGAATCCAAATCAATTTTTGGTAAAATGGAATCTCAAAATAACATGGATTAAAATGAACTGGAGTTTCAAAAGAAATAATTGGGTAGGGAAGTAAATCATTTATCTGAACAATTAGAACTGTTGAAAAATCAATTTGCAGAAGCTATGAGTAAATATGATAGGAATGATATATTAGGTTTTTTGTCATGAGCTCAACATCAACTCAAATGTCAAGCTCAACATAAGATCATTTTTAACTGGAAGCTCACTTTAAAGCTAATTCAAGGTGAAATCCTTTCCATGTAAAAGAGACTTGTTAGCTCAATGTCACTACCCAAATGAACTTGAGCGATGAGTTGGCTTGGTTTCTAATTTACATTTGGCTAAGGGGGCCACCTGGTAGGAAACGATAAATCTAGAATTTTGTCCAGGAGCATCTCTAATCACTGTATAGGTCCTTTGAACAACAAGATATCCAAATTGTGTAAGAAAGTTAGAAGGATTGAAAAAAGGGTTACCATTTCGGTCTCGAAAGACCCGACGAGTTGATGATCGGGTTACTAGGGGCCATTGGGCTCACATTTTGCATTGACAAGCCATTTAGAACTAACTTATCAAAATAAGTGGGTGAGTTACTCGTATTAACCACCAAGATACTCATTAGGGAAACACGCAGCTGCTAAGATGTTGCACTCCTTGCCACAAAGAGGGTGTACAACATGTGGGCCATTTTGTTACCAATGTGAACTGAATCAAACCCATTAGAAAAGGAAACACAAACAAATACAAGGTTGAATCACGAGTAAATTAGGTATCTATGACCTCAACTTATGGTTTGAGTTAACTATTTTTCATGCATTGAATACACACAAGTCAAGGGCTCTTTATCCATGACTTTTTTTGAGGACAATCTCTCCACAGGCTCTCTGATGATTGACACTTTCTTGAACTGGAGTTCAAACCATTGATACACACTGCAGAATGAAGGGTACCTAGTGCATTCTCCATTTCATGAAAATCAAGATCAATCAAAAGCTAGTCTACATGTGGGAAAATTGTAATTAGAAGCCACTAAATGTTATGCCAAATAGGCAGATATTGATATGTCAAGCCACCCAAAAACAAGGATTCGATGCTTTCGAACAAAAACCTGAGTTAATTGGAAATACAATTCGATGGATCTACCTCAATAAAGACAAAAGTATTTTATCATCATCAAGTCATCAGGAGGGGGATAAAGCTCTATAACCTAAGGCCAAAACCATGAGGAGTGGAGCTATGTTTCAAATAGGTGAGATAAGCAATAGTAACACTAAGCCAATATTTATGACCTGACTCATGGCCAAGTGTTCCACAATGTAACAAGGCCGAGCTCTTGATTGACCAAGTCATTCCAAGGATGGTTAGACTTGATTCAAGAAAGCTTGAGTGGCCATGATGTAAACAACAATGAACTCAGGCTTGGATTGTGGGGGGGGGGATTTGTGAATTAAGTGCAGAGGAATAATGGATCAAATCAAGCAATGCAAGGGGTGAGCTTGGCCGAGCTTGATGACGAGGGACTCAACAAAAATGCGGGCGTATTTTTCCCTGACTCAATGAGCCATCAAGTGAGTCAAAGAGCTTTGCGGGTGATGTAAAAAAATTTGTCCTAGAGAGCCCATACACATTTGGGCCTTGTGTGCATGAAAAAGCCGAATTAGATGCATAGGTCTATGTGGGTATGGTGGGTTGAAAATGGCCCCTAGTAGCCCATGTGACAGAGCGTACTTGCTAAATCTGAAATCACCACAATGGTCTATTGTGGGTGAATGGCCCGTCAACATCCTAGGTGAGTCAATGGGATGCTGAAGACATTGCAGGTGTGAGGGGATGTTATGGCCCATGAAATGTGGGCAATGTGGGTATGAGTGGCACAGGTGGCCCAGGCCATGATGCAATGAGTTCATCATGGGAAAGTTAGGCCCACAATGCAATGCGGGAGCTCAACGGTCACGCTGACCTTCTTGAAGTTGGTACAGATTATTGGAAATACTCTTGCATAATAAAAACACCAAATAAAATAATATTAGAATAATTTTCAATTCATCTGGGATATTTCTTCATTTACATTGAGAGTTATAAATACACATATGATCTCCTATTAAATAGGAGTCATCCTTTATCCCACATATCTCTCAACCTTCCACTAATCTCTCAGGGGGTCCCTTAGTTATCTCAACACACTCAACTAATCCTAAAAATACCAACGTGAGTTGTTTATACAACAAACTCACAACTAATATATAAAACCTATATTATTATATGAGATATATTTTCTCATATTTAATAATATTACATTTTATTTATCCACCCACATATATTATCTCCATGATAATATATATTACAATAAAACATTCACCAATGTAAACAATATAATATTTCTAACAGGCCTACATGGCTTGATACGTGAGGGGTATGAGGACGGTGTGATTCAGTGCCGAGTTGAAGCTCGCTAGAAGCCGAGTCATAGGAGTGAGTCACACCCAAGGTACTGAGCTCGATGTACTAGGGGCTTGATGTAGCCCATATGAATCCAATGAAAAGGGGAATGTTGAGGTGGTATGTAGGTGGTAGGCGACTCGACAGTCAAGGGAGATGAATCGATGGTGAAACCCAAGACGACGGTATAAAGAGATCGACCAATGTGGCATAGCACATGGAGTAGGAGGTTCAAGGGGTAATGTCGAGATGGTGGTATGAGGTTTTTGGAAATGCGGGAAGCCAACTCGACTGGGTTGGCCGAGCTGGCAATGTAATGCTCTAATACATTCAACCACCCCACTCCAAGCACAAAACTAAGATGATAAAAATATAGATGGGCCCCACCTAAATTAAAAAAGCCAAAATAATTTTTAATGAGGCAGAGAGCATTAGAGGAGGGGGAAAATATTTTAAATATCCTTTTCTAGCAAAGAATTAAATTTTCAGTCCTATGTGTTGCAAGAAAACTTAACAAACTCAAAACAGTTGTATCTTCTCAGACGGCCATAACTTTTACATCCATTAATAGAATCATGCAAAATTGATCTCGTTGGAATCATGATTCCAAGAAATTCACACAATAATGAAAAAATTGGGAAATCGTTAAAGATAAGAGGGTGAATTTTAAGGAAAATGACCCCAGTTCAATTTGATTGTTGGAAAGTGGTTGAAAGAAAAATTAAGAAGCATGGGAAATCATTCCTTCTCTGCTGCAAGTCATGGGACAACATGGGGAGTATTTTACAAGTAAAATACCATTAATTACATGCATTTATTACAAATTGCAAGTGGCTGAAGGGAAAATTTTAGGATTTCTCTCTCTCTCTCTCTCTCTCTCTCTTCTCTAATTCTATAAATTGTACTATGGGGCTCATTTGTAAAGGAATTAGTCATTCTTCCTTTCTGCCCCCTCTCTCTTTCTTCTCTGCTAGGGTTGAATGTGAAGCTTAGGCCTCCTTCCCAAGCTTTGTAATGGAATTTTCTGTCCTCTTTCTCACTGATGATGTACTGTGTAAACTCACGAAGTAATAAACTATGTTTTTGTGATGTATTTTGTGCATCCTTAACATATTTTGTTGTCTCTACTTACCTCTCTTCATTGCAGGGTATACTATGCATATTCTGATGTTTATTACAGTTTTTTGGGAGTTGTGTTTAATGGGTTTGAAGTGGTGTTGTGTGTGAATCTAATCTTTGGCTTGTGGTGCATTTTTTCCACCCTCTCCATTGCTTACCTCTTTCCATTTCAGGTAGTTGGACTATGATTAACCACCTCCTTTTTTGGTGTATCACCTCTTTTAGTGTAGGTTTAATTTTCATGCACTCTCTTCCTAGTCCCTTGGAAGGTTAGATTAGGATTATACAACTTGTATGCATTAGGAGTAGCTTGTGGCTTGTAGCTTAGGAGTAAGAACTAGCTTTCTCTGGAGGGTTTTCGCGAGCCCGTAAGTCCCACAACTTGAGAGATAACCCAATGTTACCCAATCACACTGAATGCCCCACTCAAACTCAGGCCATTTGGGGGTGTTGTTATTTGGTGATAACTATTCTAGCATGCCGAGTGGGACTTCAAAGAAGTTAGAGTTTCATCTTTCAAAGGTTTTCCATTTCAAGAAAATCATTAGCTACAGTGTGGACCAAACATTTGCAACAGATTCCATTTCAACAGGTTGGTGTGTTCTTGTTGAAATTTTAGCTTTTGGGAAGCATTCAAAAACATACATGGAAACTCCATTTGGTCTAAACAACCCAATCTCTAAAGTTGTGGACCTTCTCTCTTTCCACTCTCATCCATTTCCATCCATTTTCCTTTTCATCTCTTTCATTTTATTCCATTCTATGAAGTTATGCAATCATGACTTTATTCCCACTATGGAATTCACACTTGCAGTAGTGCAATCGACTGTTAATTAGCTTCACAACTCCTCCACATCAACATTATGATCAGATTCAGAATCACTATGCTTACCCATATGAGCAATGTCAAAACCAGTTTGACTATGTAGGTTATCAAGAACAAGGGCGTGCATATAATGACAACAATCAAATAGATAATGCTAATTTTCTAGAGAAAATTCACACAATGGAGGATGACATGGTTCAATCAAGGGCTACCACATAGATGAAATCATTTAGGATTGGCTACAGGGCACGTTATCCATGGGAAGGCCATTTTCCTAAACACTATAGCTCGCAACAGAAGCTTGATTTCATGGTTGGAATGCTGTCCCAACTTACAGAGTGCACTAAGGAGATAAAATCCTATAAGAAAGGTGTAAGAAAAACTTATCAATGGGTAAGTCAAACACCTATCCATTGTTATTATTTTTATCCTTCCCAAGCTTTTTCATTTCAGCAGTGTTAAGATTCAAACCCATTGTATGCTACCCCAATTACCAAATTCCCTTCTCCATCTTCTAGTATTCCATCTCATCTCATTTATTCTACCCTTTTTCCTTCCAAGAAGTCATCCCCTCTAAAGAAACAGGAAGATCCATCCCTCCCACCACCATAGATAATAGCAAAACCTATTGTAACCCAACCCAACCCTCCTCTTGCTATCTCAATTTTATCTCGAGATGAAAACAATTAGACAACCAACCAATGGAAACATGAAGAAGAGCCCAACCAATGAGAAATGATAGAAGAATTGAAAATATGGGCTCAAAGGTTTGGAATTGAAAATATTCCCTTGATGGTGAAGCCAAAGGAGGAAGTCAAAGGTGAAGAACAAGTGGTAGCTAAAGCTAACTTTATTGCAATAGTAACAGAACAAAGAGAAGAAGAAGATGATAAAAAATCAGTTTGCTCAGAGTGTAGTGTCCATGATGGTGATTTATTTAAAGAGAATATTGATCCAATTCAAGTTGCAAAATCTATCCAAGAAGAGGAAAAATAATCAGCTCCAAGTCCAATTGATGAGGATCAGATGAAGGTGAGTAAGGAAAATTAAGAGGCACTGAATCATGATCCAGTTGTACAAGAAGTTGCAGATTTCTCTCCCACTCAGTCTCTCCAAAAATATGATTTTTCGGAAGAGTTTGAACTTACTAGCCTCATTTTTGAGGATGAAGCTTCACATGGTGAAAAGGATGCAGATTTGAAGGTCACCATACAAGAGGGAAATACCTTGTTACAATAGGAAAATAAAGAGCTTGAATGCTTATCAGACTTGGAGGAATGCTTTGATGAAGAAGAGACCATGGAAATCATAAAAAAATTTTCCCCATCAATCATCCTTCAATAAAAAAAGCTTGCTATCACTGAGAAGGAAGTGCAAGAGAAACCTATAGTTTGCAATAAGCCTCATAAATAGAAAGTGGAGGATTTTAATCTTCCAAGTATCATACCAGATGAAGGGGAAGGAATAGAGCAAGAAGCTGCCATTCCTTCCAAACCATTCACTCAAAGGGGACATTATTTTTCTACAAATATGCGAAAGGAAGAAGATTCAGTTACAGATAATCACCTTTTCCAGGAAGGCTTGGAAGAAGACTTCCTTGTGAAGGTTGGAATTTGGAGCAACATGAAAATTCAATAGACCTGACCTTGCCCAATAAGATACTTGGCTTCATTAGAGTCAAGGGAGAAGCCACAACCACTCATGCTTACTTCTGAGCATGAGGTAGAGCATCAATGTGCCAAGGATTAACAATAATTCCTCTCAGAAACAAGTGAGCAGTAGCTAGAAGAGGTATATGTATTATTTTTAGTTGATACCTTGATGTATAGTGGAGTGGAAAATCAGCTCATAGTTAACTTTGCACTCATAATCTCAGCTAAGTATAATGCCAAATCATCCACATGGCTGCAAGTTGTGATAAAGGAAGCTACTTTGCATTACCAGTATCAGGTTTTGTTTGAAGTTTCCCATCTCCCTGGTTAGTGTAGGAGTAGGAGTATGTTTGTTTTTAGCAGAAGTACTTGTGCACACTTTGCATGCCTTACTTGAGGCATGCATTATTTGTTTCTTTTGTATGTAGATTTTTTTCATGTTACTCCAGGAAGTAGAGTGCATCATGCCTCCAGTTGTTGTAGCAAGAAGACCATAGCTGCATGTAACAGTTGCAAAGTTCAAATCAAAGTAAATGTAGAGTAACTAAAATCAGTGAAGGAGGAAATCTGGATGATTCTCTCAAAGAGAAGCTACAACAATTCTCTATGCCCATGCAAATAATCAACGATCAACTAATAGCCCAAGTCAGAAATCATCTTTAATCAAAGCAACATTGGAAATTTGGAAGAAGAAGGAAAATTATAACTTAAAACAATTCCATGATGTCCACACTAATAGGTGTTCACCATTCAACCTCAATAGATTGCAGTTGTAGGAAAAGAGTGAAATTCAAGTTTTAAAACAATTTTCTACCCTAAGATTTTTTTTTCAAGATTTTCTTATGAAATTTGAGAGTGCAAGCAGAAAGACAGATCCAAGACTTAGAAATGACATTCCAAGTGTCCTGGGGTCAATATTTTTAGAGTTCAGACAAGTTCATGATAACCATGTAGACACAATGCCTAATGGATAGCTACAGGAAACTGGTTCTAATCTATTTAGCAGGAAAATGGCCCCGTGAGTCACCAAATTGTTATCTAATTTCACTAGTCTGGAAAAATTGAGTAATAAGATGGCTTGCACTATGAAATTTGGCTAAGGGGCCCACTAAGTAGGAAATGAAAAATTTGGTATTTTGTCTAGAAGCATCTCTAATCACTGCATAGGTCCTTCGAACAAAAAGAGATCAAAATTATGTAAGAAAGTTGGAAGGATTGAAAAAAGGGTTACCATTTTGGTCTCAAAAGACCATACGAGTTGATGATCAAGTTACTAGGGGCCATTGGGCTCACATTTTGCATTGGAAATCCATCTAGAACCAAGGTAATAAAACAAGTGGGTGAGTCACTCGTATCAACCACCGAGCTACTCCTTAGGGAGACCGAGCTGCTAAAATGTCATTGCTTAACGAGTTGCATAATATGTGGGCCGTGTTGTTCCCAACACAACTGAGCAATCATTATCAAAGGAACCAAGATACTTTTTGAAGCCTGGGTTGGTGTAGGTATAAATGAGCTCTTAGATTGATTCGATGAAGATCAGGCTAATACAAGAGTCGAGGGCCATTACAATGATCGAGCCAAGGAAAATGAGGGAAAGCCATGACATTGAGATAGGTCAATATGGGTTCAGACCATTGATGCAAACTCAGAATGAAGGCTGAGCCACCATCTCATGAAGATAGAGATGTATCAAAAGCTAGGATACATGCGGGAAAATTGTTGTTGGAAGCCACTGAGCTGTTATGCCAAATAGGCCAAGTGATATGTCAAGCCACCTAAAAACATGGAGTCGATGCTTTCGAACAGAAACTTGAGTTAATTGGAAATGCAATTTGGCCGAGCTACCTCAATAAAGGTGAAACTATTTTATCATCATCAATTCATCAGAAGGGGGATTGAGCTCTATAACCTAAGGCCAAAACCATGAGGATATGAGATATGTTTCAAACAGGTGAGCTGAGTAATAGTTATCTTGAGAAAAGTCCTCGGGTGAGCTAATAGTAACACCAAGCCAGTATTTATGGATGACTCATGGCCAAGTACTCCACAATGTAACACAACTGAGCTCTTGATGGACCGAGTTGTTATCAGGATGGTTAGGCTCAATTCAAGCAAACTTGAGTGGCCATGAAGTAAACAATAAAGAACTCGAGCTTAGATTAGGGGGGTTTGGGAGTCCAGTGCAGAGGAATGGTGGATCATATCAAGAGATGCAGGGAGCCAACTTGACCGGTCTTGATTATAGATGACTCAACAAAAAGGAAGATGAGTTTTTCCTTGGATCTCTTAGCCATAGAGCGAGTCGAAGAGCTTTGTGGGCAAGGAGGAAAAATTTGTTCCAGAGAGCCCATATACATTTGGGCCTCACATGCATGAAAAATCCAAATTGGCTACATAGGTCTATGTGGGTATGGCAGGTTGAAATGACCCTAACGGTCCATGTGACGTGCGTGATTGCTAAACCCAAAATATCCAATATGGTCTATTACGTGCAGATGACCGGTCAACATCCCAGGTGAGTCAACAAGATGATGAAGACATTGCGGGTGGGAGGGGATATTAGGGCCCATGCAATGCGGGTGATGCAGGAAATGCGGGTATGAGCGGCATAGGTGGCTCGGGACGTGATGCAGAGAGTTCACTGTGGGAAAGTTAGGCCCTGTTATCAGCTATATTTGACTTTGCAAAACTAATAAACATGGAATTTTTAATTTTTTAAAAGCATTACTTTGTGAGATTTATCACCCTCATCGCGATCGTCTCATTTTTGTGATCATTTCGGTCTTTGTTTCATCCATTTCGGGTGAGAAATCCTCCCTCCAGGTCATAAACTAATTTTAATATTAATTAATTAATATTTAATTAATTTATTACCCTTTGTTTGATAAAATTAATTTTATTAAAATTTGGAATTTTTAATTAAATAAATATTAATATAATAATTATTAAAAGTCAATTGAATTTTTTTAATTTTAATTGCCAGGGGGAAAGTAAGCTTCTGCTTCCCATTGTCGGGGATGCCAAATTGGCTTCCCGTACTTGGATTTCCCCTTTCATGGCAAATTTATTTTAATTCCCCGCTTGTGGGATTTCTTCCACTGATTTCCAATTCAATGGATTGGAAAATGGGCAAAAAATCTCCCGATTTCCCACATAGGGAAATAAAATGGGGATTGCCAGCCTGCCTTGCCATTTCCATTGGTAAATGGTTGTTTATTTCCTACTTTCCCCTAGCAATTAATGCCACTACCCGAAGGAAGAGGAGTCGGTTATTTCAATGGGAAGGGGAAATGGTTATGGGGAAGCTTCTTTAATTCCCGTAACCATTTCCCCATGAGAGTAATTGAATTTTTAGTGAAAGGAGAATTCTCATGCTAAAACAAAGCCAAAGTATTCATCACGCACTCATCCAAGATCATTGGGCAACTGTCACGTGGGTTTTAAGAACCAAAGGGAAAGATTGCAGAAAGTCACACATTTACTAAGAGATAGTCCCCACTTAGGTTTTTAAAAGGAATATAGCCCAGCAAAGAAAGAAAGGAGATAGTCACGTGGGTAAAGGGGAAATAACAAGTGAAAGTAAAGGTTTGAATTTCTAGGCAAAAATCAGGAGGCCACGCATGCCAAGGAGAATTTGCACAAGCATAAGACAAAGGAAATAGTTAAAACAATGAAATATGCAAGTTTCCATGCATGCTAAAAGCCAAATGCCATGCATAGGTGAATAAGAGGTTTTAATCCATTCCCATGCACATCCAAAGGGGGAAAAATAATAATTTTTAATGCCAAAGAATAAGAGTTTCCATGTAGAAGTCTTCGAAGAAAGTTCCATGCATTAGGGAGAGGAAGGAAACAACAGGTGGGTGGAGGAAAAGAAAAATCTATTTCCCACGCATTCAATAGGAGGAGAACACAAATAGTTTTCCAACAAGCACTTACACAAACTTTCAACGCATCGATAAGAAGTCCGCAAGGAAGAAGGAAAACCCAAAGTATGCGTTCATTAAAATCAGGTGATTTTCACGCAAATAAGAATTTATGATTCACACATGCAAAGGAGAATTTTCTCTAGTGAATTAAAAATCAGAATATTAAAATCGGGAGATTTCTATAAAAATAAATAAATAAACCGTTGTCACCAGAATCAAAATTCGAGCCTAGTCTCACGATGATGTATTAAAAGGATTTTGTAACTGGGACTGGTTATTATTATTTTTAAAATAATAATATTAAAATGAATCATATTTTTCTTGCATTGATGGGAGTTTCGGAGACTGAGACCTGACCCTGTTTGTATTGTTTTGCGTGCTTGAGTAATTTTTCTATAAAATTCATAATGGACAAAAACTATAATAAATCTACAATAATATCGAGGAAGCCAATGGAGAAATCGAATAAGTTTTCACTCAAGTATGAATTCCAAGGAATCATTCCTCCCAGTCCATCAATTCGGCACATGATAATATCATTGATACAAATCTGGGTCACATCAATGTGCAATAATTCTGCAATTAGGTGAAAGCTAAAGGAAAAACCATATTCTCATATAGGCATTTGCCATAGTGGGCTACCCCAAGCAGTGACATTTTTGGTCTCAGTGAAATTTCCAGAGTTGGTTATCGCTTACAGACCATTATGATCCCAAGAGACAAGAAATTTTTAAAGATAATCGGAAGCCATTCCTCCTAATCACACTAGAGAACATTGACGAGTTGATCAACATACCTGACTTCCCTGAGAATGGGGAAATCAATCTATAGTCAACACAAGAATTTTGGGATGAAGAACCCCTCAGGTGGAGTAAGATGGTTAATAACAAATGGTTAGTGACCAAGAGGCCTCAAATTGACCGAATTCCTAAAGAACTGTACCTTGTTGAGTTCATGGAAGAAATTGGGCACATGATTACTCTCATGAGTCAAGTTTTTTGGTTTGGCCTCTGCCAGGATTTTCCACCCATAGATGTATCAGTTTATCTGTATCATCCTTTCCAAGAGAGATCTTTTAGATTGGGTCACCATCATTAGTGATACCCTTCATAAACTATTGATCAAAGTGAATATGGATGGATGCTTCTACATGACATCGTATCCGACTTACGTAGTGACAAGAATAAATTTTCTTTTGAAACTCGAAACAAGAGGAGTCATGGGTCCATTGAATAGTGTCTTCCATTATTATCTGCAACTGGGTTTCAAAAATAGCTCTCATCATTTTAGAAGAGTTAATGATGCATTCACCTTCTGCGTGATGCAAAACCTGAATTGGAATACAGAGGAAAGATTTTCTAAAGAATTCATGAATGTCATTTCCCAACGGGGAACATGGTTTATTTAATTTTCATCCTTTTCCTACATTTGCGTAAGCGTCTTTGTGGGTAGTCCATGGAAATTTCCTAAGTAAATCAATGATAGATGGACATTAATGGATCTTGTGAGACAATCATAAACATAACCCTACAATGGAAGATTCTTGGGCTTCCTATTCAGATGAACATGCAGTAAGAAGTTGAGATTTTTCTTGCCTAACCATTTCTCAGATCAAGGATTTTTGCATCAGGAACCCTCCAGATTCATTCGTAAATGATGATGAAGATGTTATTGATCCTTTATATGATGTAGTTACTTTTACCCCATTGCCACGAATTGATTGGACAAAAAGATGAATTTTCTCTTGATAACAAGAATCAATCGATTCTTGAAAGAAACATATATTTATACCAAAGAGAACTTACCAAGTTAATATCAATTCAAGATCATACTTCAGGATCACAAAAATTTACAACTCAAGGAGGTCTCCATTCAACCAAAGCCCCTTCTCAATCAACCTCCATACCATTCAGTCATACATAACAAGAAAAAAAGGAGTGGTTGCCAAAATTCACTTCATCGAAGAATGTGTCATGAGGAGACAAATATAAGGGTCCTAGCCCCAGTGAAGGAAGAGAGCGTGTATCGGGAATTTCTACTTCAAGTAGAGATTTTTCTACTCACATTGTTGATAGTTCTCAAAAGCTCATGACAAACAATCCTTAGCCATGCCTTGCACAAGCATCCACTCAGGTACATGTAGTCCAAATATCAAAAACTTTGGAACCTACAGTTCACGAAGAGATTTCCCAAAATATCCCAAATGATTAGGAGGTGGATATCAAGGTGATTTCTCCTGAAATTGAGGTCATGGAAATGATTCTTTCAGAATCTCATGATGTTGAGAACAATGAGAATGTTACTTTGAGATCTAGGCTTTTGTATGCAGAAATAGTGAATGATACTCTTTTCTGGGTTGATTGCGAAATCAAGAAAAGGAAGAGAGTTATTAAGGTAATTTACATTGACTTTGATGCCCTTTTCAAACATTCGAATGATGTAATTCCCAAGAATCCTAAATTTCTTTCCCAGATAATGGTGGATAATGACGGAAACAGATTTTCAGATCTTTCCATCCCACGAGTTGACAAGGAGCTTGATACCATGACATATGCTGATTATGAAGTTTCCAGACTTGGACTTGGGAATTCACATTGGAAAGTGACATGGTGATGACCTGAGATTCAATTGATGTCATGCTAAAGAGACTTGAGAAATATAAGTCTCAGAACTCTTAGCTCAAGGCCGAAGAGAATCAATTGGTGGAATATGTTCAACATTTGATAAATCCCATATCATCCACTTTCCTAGTACTCGATTTGGTGGCTGCCCCTGATGAAGAAACTCTAAATTTATCAAAAGAAATAAAAAAACTAGGCCATGTCACCAAAACTTGGCTTTCAGAGATTCTCCTTTTAGGACAAGAGATAATCAAAACAATGGTTAAGCTCCATGAAGATGTCAGTGCATATCTTGATCCAATTCTTTCTTTGAAGGAAAATTTAATTTCTAAAATATAAAATTTGGATGAGATATTACCCATTCTATAGGAGATGACGAGTATGGAGTCCTCAGTTTTATCCATTGAAGGAATTTTCAAATTTCAATATCAAGGGACACATTTTCTTTGGTGTCCACATCTCGAATCAATAAATATGTTTCTTAAGGATTCTAAGATCCATTATGAGAGCGTATGCAATGAAGCCTTCAATTCACTCGCCTTGATTCAAGAATTCATAGATGAGATCCCTTGCAACCTCATAAATGAGCATAATGAAAGGTGTTCATCGGAACATGTGGAAGATAAATTTTCACAATTGTTTAAGGACATGTATACTCCCACCATTAATTTCTCTTCAGCTTCAATGGAGTGTTGCATCAAATTAAAGAACTTGTTTGAGAATGCTCAATCAAATATGGTCAATTTGAATGATATGCCAGGTGGGATTTTGGAATTATAGGTATTTTGTGAGGCTATTCTTTGACCAAATGAAATGCTAGAATAAGAAAAGATGTTTGAAACATTGGGAAGGTTCAAATCATTTTAATTGTTGAAAGAAGCGGATCCTAATTTCACCGATAGTTCAAGAGGATAGTTTTATTGGTATTTAACAAAGTGGGAGAGTCCATTTCTCATACATTTGAGATAGGCGGATCCCATTTCAATGGATAAGGCACTGGTTATGGTCATATGTTTTAAAAGTAGAATTTTAAAAAAAGGGATGTTGTTATTGAATTTTCTTTCAGAAAAATATGGATAACTTAAGTGGTTTCTATTTTTGGTAGCTTTTAATAAATTTGGTTGAAAAAGTGAAAGTCACTTAAGTTCCCTATTTAATGATCACGTAAAACCCTAACTACTTTATAATGAACTTTTTGGTTATAAAAGGAAGTTAAGGGCTCATTTGTAAAGGGTGAATTTGAGAGAGGAGAAGAAAATACTTTTGTGTGCAAGCTTTGTTTCAGGAAGAAACTTTGTGGTCTTTTGTGAAGACATTTTGGAGTTAATGAAATAAAAAATTTGTGTCTCATTGATTTTCTCTTGTAACATTTGATGTTCTTATGTTCATTATATGTTAGATGTTTAAATATTTAATGCAAATGTTGTCTTTGATCTTATTGTCAACATTATTGAGTTGTTGTTCTTGTTCACAGTGATCAAGCTCTGCTATTTACTTACTCATGTGTGTTCCCTTTACTCATTCTCATTTAACTGATGCAAAGTCCTTTTTATTTGTGTTAGTTATTTATTTTTCTTCTTCATGCAATATTAGGCTCTACTTTTACCTAACTCTTGCATGTTCCTTCCGTTCATTCCTTTCCATTTCATTCCTTCATTCCATTCCATCTCCCTCATTCACTTTTCTTTCCATTGATGTTCGAAAACACCCCCACACATGATTTTGAATGTACATGTGTAAATACAGTTTTGGTTTCAATAAAGGCAGCCTCACCTTCATTGAGGAGGGACTTCATTCCCACATTGTTGCATGTCATTTGCATGCATGTAAATCCATATAATAACAGGCCTGGAATGCAAGGCGGGAGCTCAATGGTCATGTCAGCATACATGGTCCAATATGTGAGGGGTATGAGGATAGTGTGAGTTGGTGCCGAGTTGGTGCTCACCTGAAGTAGAGTCACAGGAGTAAGTCATGCCCAAGGTGCAGATTTGGATGTATAAGGGGCTTGATGTATCCCACAGTCCAATGTTAAGGGGAATGTCGAGGTGGCATGTAGGTGGTAGGAAACTTAGAAGTCAAGGGAGATGAATCGATTATAAAACCCAAGATGGTAGTATAAAGAGATCGACTAATGTTGCATAGCACACGGAGTTGGAGGTATAAGGGCTAACACCGATCTGAAAATGTAATGCTCTAATACATTCAACCACCCCACTCCAAGCACAAAACCAAGATGATAAAAATATAGATGGGCCCCACCAATTTGAAATGCCAAAATATTTTTAATAAGGAAGAGAACATTAGAGGAGCTTTAATGAGGAATAGAACATTAAATTGTTAGTCCTGTGTGTTGCAAACAAACCTGACAAACTCAAAATAGCCGTATCTACTCAAATGGCCATAACTTTTACATCCCTTAACGTATTCATGCAAAATTTCTCTCGTGGGAATCATGATTATGAGACCTTCACAAAATAATCAAAAATATGGAAATTTATAAAGATTCGAGGGGTGAACTTTAAGGAAAATGAGCCCTGTTCAGTTTGGTTGTTGGAAAGTGGTTGAAAGAGCAATTAAGAAGCATGGAAAATCATTCCTTCTCTACAACATGTGATGGGACAACATGGGGAGTATTTTACAAGTAAAATACCATCAATTTCATGTATTTATTACCACTTACAAGTGGCTGAAGGGAAGATTTCAAGATTTCATTCTCTCTCTCTCTTATCTAATTCTATAAATTGTAATCCGAGGCTCATTTGTAAAGGAGTTAGTTATTCTTCCTTTCTGTCCCTGCTCTCTTTCTTTTATGATAGGGTTAAATGTGGATCTTAGGCATATTTCCCAAGCTTTGTAATGGAATTTTATTAACTCTTTCCCATTGATGATGTACTTTGTAAACTCATGGAGCAATAAACTATGTATTTGTGATGCATTTTGTCCATCCTTCACATATTTTGTTGTCTTTAATTTCCTCTCTTCATTGCAGGGTATACTGTGCATATTCTGATGTTTATTGCAAGTTTGTGGGTTTTGTGTGTAATGGATTTGAAGTGGTGTTCTATGTGAATCTCATCTTTGGCTTGTGGTGTATTTTTTCCACCCTATCCATTGCGCACTTTTCTCCATTTCAGGCAGTTGGACTGTGATTAACCACCTCCTTTTTTGGTGTATCACCACTCTTAGTGTAGGTTTAATTTTCATGCACTCTCTCTCCCTAGTCCCTTGGAAGGTTACATTAGAATTAGATAGCTTTCTTGCATTAGGAGTAGCTTATGGCAGGTAGTTTAGGAGAAAGAACCATCTTTCTATGGAGGGTTGTATCAAGCCCACAAGTCCTACAACTTGAGAGATAACCCAATGTTACCAAATCACACAAAATTCCCCACTCAAACTCAGGCCATTTAGGGTGTTGTGACTTGGTGATAACAAGAACACTGGATTTCCTATCGGTATTCTTCGATCAATTTGAAGTTCATAATAGTAAATAAAAATCCAGTAAGGGAACCACCTTCAAAGACATCAAGAAAGGTGTGGAAAATGTTAATAAGATGTTCAACAAGCTCATGTTAACTTTGTGTCAATAGTGTGTTAACACTGAGCTAATTTTTTTCTGTCTTTGTGCTAACATTGGGCGTACTTTATACTGTATTTGTGTTTTTGGTTGACTATGCTCTTAGCTAGTCTTGTTTTTGGCTCCTGTAATGTAATGTTTTATCTGGGCTATTGGCCTATTTTGTACTTGGGCAGGGTCCCAACCAAAAAACCTTTACCATTAATTAAAAAATATGATAAATGTAATAAATTAGAAAATAAAATAAACAATAGAAAAAATATTCTTCAGATGATGAATCTATTTCCAATAAAATAAATAATTCTTCTAGTTCTTCTAGTGCTGAGAAAGAAAGTTCAAATAAGAATTCTAAGGAAATACAAAAATTTTCTCAGAAAATTAAGCTACTTGAATATGTAGGGGAAGTAGGGATAAGAGAACATGCCAAAACTTGGTTAACTAGTTTAGATAGATATTTTGAATTAGGGAATACTAGTAAGTTAGGTCGAACACAAGTAACTTCTCATCAACTAAAATATGCCAATCATCTAGTTTAGATAGCCAAATAACTAGTTTATATATATATATATATATATATATATATTGAATTACAAAATACTAATAAGTTAGCTCAAACACAAATAACTTCTGATCAACTAAAATATGCCAAACATCTAGTTTAGATAGCCAAATAACTAGTTTAGATAGATGTCTCACATATGTCTGATGCAACCTTTTACACTCAGCTTTACAAGATTTTCAAAACTCATATGTCCTAATCTTCTTTGCCACAACCAGTTGTATTCTATATTACTTATGAAGCATTTCTCTTTTTTTATCTCATTAAGAACATACATGTTGTTCTTTGTTCTCTTGGCCTTTGTAACCTTCTTTCCTATTTTGCAATTTATAATATCGTAGCCTTTGTCATGGAATATCACATTATATCCCCTCTTGCACATTTGTCTCACACTCATCATATTATGTTTAAGACCTTCAACATATAAAACATTTTCAGTTATAGTTTTTCCATTATCTAGACTCAAGGTTCCTTTTCCAACTATGTTTGCTGAGTTGTTATCACAAAATCTTATAGCACTAGATGCATTATTAAACAGAGTAATAAAATTGATTTTGTCACTTGTCATATGGATAGAGAATCCACTATCCAAGTACCAAATTTATCTTCATTTTTCACATGAAATGTTTTCTGTACAATTGAGCATGACTC
Organism: Taxus chinensis; assembly: GCA_019776745.2. Taxonomy (NCBI): domain Eukaryota; kingdom Viridiplantae; phylum Streptophyta; class Pinopsida; order Cupressales; family Taxaceae; genus Taxus; species Taxus chinensis. The sequence continues at coordinate 182,825,609 of CM034149.1, forward strand.
TTTTCTCTTGTTCTCATCTTTCTTTGCAACATATATCCACTTCTTTTGTTTAGATGGTTCATGTTTGTTGGTTGAATCTGCAATACTCTTCTTATGATAATTGTATTGGAAATCATTATAGTTTGATTTGGTGTAAGATGGGCCAAAGTTTATTCTATATCCTGTAGAGAATTTCCTACACTTAGCTACTTTATGTCCAAACTGATTACATGAATAACAGTAATCATAAAAATAATGCGAGTACCTCATAGCATATGTGATTCTAGGAGCATAAGTTCTTATTTTCGTGGCATTGATAATATTATTGTTTGTGGCGGATGAGGTGTTGGATGTTGATGCAACCTTGTTTTCTTCATTCTTTGTAGGCTCCTTTACTTTTCTTTCTTCTTTGAAGTCAATTCGAGTCTTGTCATTTGCATCATGTTGGCTATGCAGTATATCATTCAAAACACTTGAGCCATTTTAAATTTTTTCATACACTTTTAGCTTTCTACTCATTTGTTCCATTGTAACTTTCAGTTTCTCTAGTTTAGAGTTCAACATTGTGTACTCGTCCTTCTTTCATTTGTAGGAGTTTGAAATATTTTCCAGTTATGTTTCCAATTCCTTGAGCTCATTATCATCTTATTCTTATATTTGAGATTGTCTTCCTTCAAATATGTAGATTTTTTCTTCATAATCCTGTAATGTGCATCTCAACTTCTAATTCTTTTTCCTACACAATTTCAACTCTTCAAGAACACACACTAGTTCAGCTTCAAGATTTACTTCAGCTTCTTCTTCCTTAGATTCATCATAATCAGCTGTATTCTTCCCTTTGGAGCTGCCTTCTTCAGATACATCCATGGCCATAAAAAAACATTATGTTTGATCTAAATCATTTTCATTTTTAGATATACCAAGATTTCTTGATTCAGAGTCACTTGATTCTTCCTTTGAATAAAAGTTCCTTTCATTCTTGAAGAACATTTTGTTGTTGTTTTTATTTGTATATCCAGTCTCTCTCTTTCCATGTTTAAGATTGTCCTCTTCATGTTCAAATGGATTATATTTATTCTTGTTTAGACAATTTCTAGAAAAATGACCTACTTGTCCACATGTAAAAAATTTAAAGGGAAGTTTTCCTTTTTACTTACCTGAGCCTATTTTTGGTTTTCTCATGAACATTGCTTCAATATTTTCATCATCCAACTCACCTCTTGAGGATGATTCTTCTTATTCTTCTTGCTTGGACTGAGTTTCTTTCTTGACTTTGAATGCTACTTATTTCTTGGTAGTATTGGATCCAATAGTTCTCATCTCCTATGCTGATAGAGTGCTCTGCAGTTCATCCAGCATGAGAGTCTTCATGTCTTTGGATTCCTCTATGGCTGATACCTTTGCATCGTATTTTCCACTCAGATATCTCAAGATATTTTGGACTAAAATTGACTCTTCTAGTGTCTCACCTAGGCCTATGATCATATTAATAACTTCATCTATTCTCTGCATACAGGCCAATATACTCTCATCATCTTTCATTTTTAGGTTCTCAAACTAAGCTCTGTAGGTTTTCAACTTTACCATCTCGACTTTTTCATCTCCTTCATAGATACTATGCAGTTTGGTCCGTATCTCCTTTGTAGTTAAGCAGTGCATAACTTTGACAAATTTAGTTTCAGTCAGGCTGCATAGAATGACGTTCATTGCTCTTGATTACATTCATATTCTACCTTATCCATGGAAGTAGTAATTGGTGTGGCTGGAGGGTTGTATCCTTTCTCAACGAAATCCCAAATATCAAAACCAAGTGACATAAAATATGTCTTCATACTTATTCTCTAGAATGCATAATTTGTACTAGTGAAGAGAGGAGATCTTGACAGAGACAAACCACCTCATGCCAAATTTATTGCCATGATTGTGATAGGAGGATCTCCTTAAAGATGTTAAGCTTCTGTTATAAGGATGTCACTCTGATACCAATTTTTAAAGATCATAAACATTGAGAGTGGGGGTGAATCAGTGTAGATTAAAACATTTTTTTCTTAATGTAAAATTTAAACCCTATATGAGAATTCAATCAAACATATGTCATGATCAATAAAAAATAACACAGATATTAGCGTGGGAAAACCTTTCGGGAGAAAAACCCACCAAAACTATTACTTATATTACACAAAGTGAGGACTTGTAAGAATATTATGCATCCTATAAGATTTGTTTAGTGAGGCACCAACCCCATAAGGAGCATCAAACCTTGCACCTTTGCTGATATTACACACAATAAATAACTCAAGTGAATATTATGCATCACAAGAGATTTATTTAGTGAGGCACCAACCCCACAAGGAGCACCATTCCACAAATATGCTAAGATACAACTTAGACTTAATTTACATATACATTTTGATCATCTAGTTATAACAATTACTTTTGTAATAGATTATGACCACCTTTCTGTTGTTCTTCTTTTCACTCTCTTTTTCTCATCTGATTTGATCCCTTTTTCTCAATAAATTTTCTTCCCTTGATGATCTTATCATCTGATAAATCAATCCTTCATCATTCCACTCTCCTCTTTCCTCTTTCTTTTCTTCTGTAGCTCTTTCTCAACTTGATGGCATCATCTTCTTCCTTGTGTTGCTCTACCTTAGCTCGAATGTTTCTTTTCTTACTTGAGAAACACTCAAAATAGCTCTAAGTTTAAATTATATTCACAATTGACCTAATTATTCACTTCAATTTTCGTGTCATGTACCTTCCTACTTGGTCGCCTAAGAATCCATACTATTACATGCATGCAGCTGAATGTAGATATTATTTCTTCTGTATTAAGCTTGATTACACCATTTTCCATGCATTTCCAAAAGATATTCATTAGCCGTTTGTCAAAAATAGATTTTCCACATTTGTAACGTGACCCAGATTAGAGAGCCATTTTATTTTTCAATATTTTATTCTTCCTTGAAACTTGGGATCTCATAGAGAATGTAACTATATTTTCACAAAGTCAATATGCAATAAATGCTTGCAGCTGGAACAATGGATTTCTTCATCTTTGTGGAGTTCAAATCGTATCCTTAGCTGCAATCAACTAAAAGTCAAATCACCATCAATTTTCGAGAGCCAACTCTCACTTGTATATGTTTGAATCAATTTGATTGCCTTCGAACCTTGTCCAGTCCATATTCCATCATTTCACGGATTTCCTTTGCTCCTTTGAATTTATCCTTTGTATCACAGAACTTGCCTTTGTTATGTGACATTTCTCCTTTCTTGGTGGCTTTTTAATTATCCGCGAATCTTCTATGCTTCTTGCGACTTCTAGTATGTCTCGCGGCTATGCTCCTTGTCCTTCACCTTTTCGTGGCTTGTTCCTTGTACGCAGCTCTTTCTTCTTATCTGCACTTCCTTTTTGTGACTTTGTTTCCCGTCCACAACTCTATCTCTTTTACTTGTGGATTTTATAGTCTTCTATGGCTATCTTCCATCCTTAGTGGCTTCTCCAGTTCTTCACATATTTTCTATTTGTCCATGAATTTTCCTTCACATCCATGACTTTTTCTTTGGATCCATTTTTATTTGTGGCTTCATCCCTTTATCCATGACACTCAATTTAATTTCTTAATTTTCTTCTAGAGTTCCGCGGCTCTCTGTAGACTTTGGTGTCTTCTCGAAGTATTCGGAGGTTGTCTCTAGACTTCGGCGGATATCTCCTCATGTCTGTGGTGTGCACAAACATTGAGTAAGTCCCTTAGCACTTATCCTTAGTCCTCTCGAGCCTCTGTGATTTGACACTACCAATAGACCTTCATCTTTTTAACTTGCTCACTTTACCAATTCACTCCTTTTTCCATCAATGCAACTTGACATCAATGAAAACACATATGACACATGAAAAAGGTTCAACAAGAAAAATATGCTAAATTAGATCCTCGCTATTGTGGACCATTTGAAATTTTTGAAAGAATAGGAAATCTTCCTTATAGACTGACTTTACCTCCTGAGTTATCAAAAATACATAATGTGTTTCATGTATGTTTGTTACAGAAATATGTATATGATGCCAACCATGTTATAGATTTGAAAACCATAGTTATTGAACCTACATGTGAATTTAAAATTAAACCTAAATTGATTTTGGAAAGGACTAAAAATATTAGAAATAGAGAAATTAAAGAGGTTAAAGTAAATTGGACTTTTTATGATGTTGAAAGTGATACATGGGAAAGAGAAGATTTTCTAAAAGATTAGTATTCTGAATTATTTAACTAATAACTTTTGTTTTTTTTTTCTGTGATTTTAAAATTAAACTTGGAACTACTGAGGATAGTAGCTAATTCAAGGGGGGAGAAATGTTATGTGACTAAATCCCCAAATATTTAATCATTAAATACTTATTGATTTATTTAAATAATAAAATTTTGAGTTGAGATTCTTCATAACAAAGGTGTTATAAAAAACTATTGAAAAATAAAAGTGGGAGTGAAAAAACCAAGCATTTGATTAAAGAGTATTAATTAAAGTTACAAAGTGTGGGACCATTATGTTGGTTCATAACTACCCATGAAATATTATAAAAAAGCATAAGAAAGTGAAAAGAGAACATTATGATTGGAGAGAATAATTACAAGGGAGTTTTGAGAAAAACTGTGTAATTGTATCCAAGATTTAAGTTATGGAGTAATTCCAAAGTTGACAAGGTTACAAAAAGGCACTAGAAAAGAGAGAGGGGCACCACATGTGTCCTAACTAGGGGTATAACATACAACCTCAAATGGTTCCTAACCAGGGAAACATGAATATACATTGGGTGTATAACATTTTCTCTCATTAGTGTGGCCATAGTTTGGTGTATGCTACTTGTGTGTGCATTGAGATTTTGTATCAAGTTCACGATCATTTGTCTCAGATAAGTGCCTCTAAAAAATTATGTAATCCCTGTTGAAAGTTAATAAAAAGAAGTTAAATATTATGTTTATTTAGAAAAATGTGCATGTGAATGTATTCTTTTATTTTATTATGTATGTTGATGGAATATAAAATTATTTTATACAAAAATAGAGAATCACATAATTTAGATATGTATAATTTTATTAGTGGTTCATATAAAGTAAATGCAAAATTAAGGATTGATGTATGTAATTGAATGGAGTTAGTAGTGTAAATGATTTTTGATGTATTTTTTAGATTAGAGAGAGTTGCATTTCAATACCGACCCCTAAATTTAAGGTTAGAGTCTTTAGGGAATAATCCTAATGAAATCCGTTGCTATCCACTCAACCATGTGGAGGTCTCACAGTAGGTTCTCCTATTCTTGAGAACGAGGGCTATGTGGAGGAGAAAATATTCCAGTAGTGTTCTTAAAAAGAAGGCTTGGCCCTACACGACTGTACATCATATCATAAAGATAATGAAGTTTCCCTTTTTGGGATATCTCACCAAGAGACATCTAATGTTCCTATTTCTACTCTTCCTGAATCTATAGGGGAAACAAGTTCCCAAATGAAAAATGTTTCCACGTATATTCCTACATCAACTACAGTTCTTAAGGGAAATAATAGTTCTTCTCATGTCTCATCTTTGAGTAGGAAAGCCCTTGAAACCCTTGTTCATATTCCACAAGCTCATCCTACAATTACAACAAGGTACATTTGTTACTTCTCACACTTCGTAATCCACTTGCCCCAAAAGTAGATTTTTATCCATTTCCTCTCAATTTTTCTCTCCTAAGATTCCTACTTAAGATGGCAAGAGTGATCCTTAAAATAATATTTGATCATTCCATGTGGCTTGTTTTGACTATGCTTCTCATGACATCTTACTCACCAAGATTCTCCCTCAGAGTCTTAAAGAATTCCTTGCAATGGGTCTATAATCTACCAACACATTTTGTGTGTTCTTTACCCACTTTGGAAAATAAATTTGTTGTAAAATTATCTATTAACATTGATAAAAAAGTTTCATATGCTCAAATTTCTAAAGTATTCCAAGGATCCAATGAACACATCAGTGACTATGTTTTACACTATAAGACTATGCTTACTAAAATGTATAATAACTTAGCTAATATCAAACTTCACAAACTCTTCACACAAAGCTTGCTTATTCCATTCCAAGACTGTATTATCTTTGACAAACTCCCCTCATTTTATCATCTATGCCACACCATAAAGGAAAGTGAGGCCAAATAAATACACATGAATAATCTCAAGTATGTTGCTAGCTCCTCTTCTACATCTATTGTCCAATTCCTACCTAAATCTACATTCAAAGGAAAAACTATTGATAGTAAGGATAATGCAAAGGAAATTATTAATTTCATATCAAGTAACTTACTAAGCTAGAAATAAAACATACATGGAGGAAATTTATGTGTTTACTTTGTGCTTATCACATCATGCTAAAACATTACTTGAGTTCAATATTGTGTCTCTCCCTCCACTGGTTGAGGTTGATGTAAGCAAGCCTCAAAGTAAGAGTTTCAATCCTAAAGCTTATTATGAAAATCATCAATTTATTAGTCATCTCAGTAATCATTGTATCAAGCTCAAATATGTTGTAAAATATCTTATTGATGCTAAAGAAATAAAATAGGATGAGCCCATTGAATCCTCTAGACTTAGTAGTAATAATGCAAAGTTGAAAGTCTTCAATGACCCATTGCCTCATCATGAACTCGACAAATATACTTCTGAAGTGCATAATACCTATCATGTGGTACCATCTTTTCCTTCTTATTATCATCCACTAGATGCAATGATTGGAAGTGTTTTACCTACACCAATTTGTACACCATTTATTACTTTGATGAATTTTATATGAATGACACACTTATTTTAGATACTCTATAGATTAATATATCTATCAACTGGGTTCCTATCCATAGTATTATTTTTCACCCACATAACAAGGAAACTATATTTAATTTCAAGACCTTCCACTCCATTTTTTATTCTAAGAAACACATTGTAGGTAAATCCAATTATGCTTATGGCCATATTATTCTACCCATCACCGTTGATTTGGTTACTAATCAGGATACATTCCTAAATGCCTCCACTATTAATTTAGGTGACATGCACTTAGGTATCCCTTGGTTACACACTCTTAGTTTTGTTTCATATATTTTACACTAATTTGTTAACTTCATTCACTAATGTATTTTCACCATTTGAGGTATTCCTGTTGAGGTTCATTTTCCCATGTTACCCTGTCATCCTTACATAGTTTATTTCTTAACATTTTGTTAGACATGTTATATCTCATGGATTTATCCCTATTAATTATCTTGATATAACTTCTAATACACATGTTATATCTCATAGATCTATCCCTCATAAGTCTCTTGATAGACACCCCAGTACACATGTTACATCTCACAGATTTAGCCCTCATAAGTTTCCTAATAAATCTTCTAGAACACATTTCACATCTTGCAACACTATTCTTCTTAACTATTCTAACAAGTCTCCCTACACACATATTACATCTAGTATCTACGAACCTCTTAGGATCCCTCATAATCCTTAAAGTGAACATCTCATCTCTCATGGATCTCACTCATTGAGCCCTCTATATAGTTAATTTTCATCATACATTGTATCTCATGGATCTAGTCCACCTTACTCTCCTCCCCAGGTTTTTATGGAACATGATACTACTATGGAACCACTTGCATATAACCATTCTTCATTGACACACTTGAGGCATGTGCCTCTCACTTCTCCTAGCTCATATTCACATCCTCCTGAGGCCCTCATCAGGTAGATCTTGTGTTACCCATCTCCCCTATATATAGATATATTAAATAACAAAAATACATTCATATATTTGAAAAAACAAAATACTAGGACCTATACACATAGCTTGCACTATTAACACTATAAGTTACATATGTTATTAGTCACTATGGTTTGATTTATAGAATATCTTCTCTACTATTTAAACATATGCATTCATGAGGTATATTGATCTTTATGTAGGACACATAGATTGTTACATGTTAATTTGAGCTACTATGATTTCATACATCTTTCTCTTGGGGGTATCCCTCCACACTATACATGTGTTATTATTTCATTATAGTTCCTTTATACTTCCTTGTTACAATTGATTATTTATATTGTGTATATGTTATTTTTTGAACTAATAGGACTAACACATGTGTCTTGTACAATTTTGACATATCTTGCTTCATGTGCTCTCTTATTGTTGTTTGACATCATTATTTTCTATACACGCGTACTAGTTTATTTTATTACTAATTTATTTCTTCATTACATACGATTTAAGTTCTTTTCTAGTCTTGTGACACCATGGGTGTCCCATGTTTATGGCTCTATGGTTTATTGTCTGACATTGCTTCTCTTGTATGTGAACTAAGTGCCTTGACTGTCTTATGACACCATGGGTGTCCCATGTTTTTGGATTTATTCCTTGATGTGTTTCTACTTTACATGTTTTTGCTTTTACTTTGTCATTTGATTGCTATATTTTTCTCTATTCTAGTTCTATTATATCTATGTTGTTGCTATTACCATTGTTCTTGTTTCTATCAATGCTAATCTTTCTCTAGTTTCTATGGTTGTTTTCCTCTTTACCTGTCATGTTTTACACCATGTAAAACAACATTTTGTAGGTAAAAATTATCTAAGGAGGCCACCTATTCAACATCCTACACTATATTACAAATTATTAGACATACAATGCATGAACACAACTCTTTTCTTTTAAGATGCATGCTCAAATGGTTTTTCACACGTGCCTCAAAAAGGGGGAATTCATTAGGGTATATTCTAAAATCATTGGCATAATCACACATTTAGACATGGGTTTTCACATGAAAAAATACTAAAAAATGAATTCTAGACATCCACTTTTAGCTAAAAACACACAGAGCCAAAACTGTACAAAAGGTTCAATATCGTATAGATAGTCCTGACCATAACATACACTTTTACCCTAGGGGAAAAAATGCCAGGTTTTTCTACAGTATCAAACTTATTTAAATGGATACAGGTTTTTGGCATAATCCAAAACTTAGATGACATAGTTCAAATTGGTTTACAAAGGGCATGAAATATTTCGCTCCTCTTTAGTACTCAATTTTGGTTATAAAATAAAGGTTATTTGGGGGCATGGGTCTCTTTCTCCATTAATATTTCAGTAGATTACATACTCTTACTCAATAGTAAGACAAATGGGAAGAGAATGTGAGAAATCATTTTCTTTATTCCTTGTGTATATATACTCAAACATTGGGCGTAGATCTGTCTATAATGTTGTGTTCTGTGGGGTTATGGAAAGTATTCAAGCAAATGAATTATTTATAGGTAGTATTTCCTATCCCTATATTAAAGGTGAATATATCATAATTACTAAAGAATTTGATACACTGTCTTCTTCCTTCATGGGGCATATTTGTACATATCCTCTCTTTATCTTCCATTTGGTGTTGAGTTGCATGCACCTCATACTCTTGTTTCTCATCAAACACAATTGGGGATTGATCACCCCCAATGATTTAGAAATTTTTTAGAAACAATGATCAAATTATATAAATCTTCAATTGAAAGAAAGGAAATGAGAATCTCTTCTCTTCACAAACCAAATATATGCACTCTTTACATGTTTTACATACATCTCTTTATTTCATTTTATCCAAGTTCAAAATCTATAATTACTATTTAGTTATAGTTTAATTTCTACTATGTACATTGAATACACTTTGTCTTATAGGTATCAATGTAGAACAGTTAATACCAACACATCTGGACAATAAAAAATCTGAGAAAAGCCAAAATTTCTGTACACACTCAGGTGTTTTTCCCCTTAAGCCTGTATTTTATTTCATACTTAAATTTGAAAATTTACCCTTTTGTTACTGCTTATTTTAATTGTACTATTTGATAAGAAAAACAACCATATCCTTGTGTTTAATGAAATATTTTGCAAAGAGCTATGGATATGGGGCAAGACCCCAAAGCTTTGTGCAAAAGACCCTCAATGGACCATATGATAAGAAATGAGAAAGGAATCCTATTTGCATGTATTAAAACTTGAAATAAGCAAGAAATCTAACAAATAACATTAACCTCTATTATTGAAAGCTTAATAAAATATGCCTACTAAAGACTTAAGCAATCAATTTTGTTGTTTACTCCATGAGGGTGAATGAATCTCACTAAATGGCTACATGGCCAATTTTAGCTATTCCATTACTAACCTAACATGGGTGCAAGATGAAGCTATTTTAATGGTCGATGACCCAAGATCAAATGCCTTATTAGCTTGGCTAATGCAAATGAGCTCTTAAGCTTTCTTAGGATTGTTTTGGCTTTAGCTTATGTAAAGTTGTGTCTTTAAAAGGGTAGACTTAGCCTTGTATTTATAGTTTTTGGTTTGGAAGAATTTGGAATTTGGGTGCATGTGGGACTAAATATCAAAAAGTACTTTAGGATTAGATTAGGATAAACATGCTTTAGGCTTAGTTAATCTTGGTTTAGGCTAATTAACTAGGGTTTAGGCTAGTTAAACTTGATTAGCAAGTGATTAGAGACTCATTGAGACTTGGGAGGGGTCTGGATAACCAATTGTGACTGATAGATAACCTACAAAGCCAATAGAAGTGGTCTAGAGATAACTAGGGAGGTTTTGAATGGTCGAAATGAGGAATTTTTAGCTAATAAGAGAGATATTAGCCAAATAATCTAATTATAGGAGGAATACGACCGAGAAGGTGTCATGTATGGGAATTTGAGAATGGAGCGAAGAAGGGTTGATTAACAAAGTGTTGTCAATTGGTTGGATTGGAGGAAATGCTAGGTGTAAGCATGTTTTAGGTGTCTACATTTGCCCATATTTGAGGTGGTGTAAGTGACATCACTTCAAAGAAAGTAGACAAACATAGACAAGTAGAAAATTTTGAAGGGATAGAAGAAAAAAATGAGTACAATGGAGGATGATCCCTCGATTATCGATGAGGTGATAGAATAACTCGATTGACAATTGAAAAGATGACAAGAAGAGAATAGAAGACATAATAGTGTGAAGAAGAAAGGGGATATAGAAGAAAAAAAGGAATATGAGGAAGAGGGAATGAGCTAACATCCATCCAGCACCTTTTAAACAACTTTATTTTTCATCATATTGCTAGTGATCTTCATTTTCAGTCCTTATTGAAAAGAATGAAAAAAGTGTAGTATGACATGAAAATCCTTATACGAATAAATGTCCATTGCTAAAAACACCAACTCCATGTAACATACAAAATGTAATGCAATACGAGAAAGTAAAAGATGCCTAACTCCATGCGACATACATAATGCAATGCAATACGAGAAAATAAACAAGCTAAACTAATAGAGAAACACAACGTAATGTTTTTGTTATCGAGATTCAGTTTTGAACTTTGTGAATTAATGACAAGGGTTGACAATGGTTCCCCAGGAAAGGATACATGTAAGGGGAATAATGGAGGACACTTCGGTCCAATGAAAAATCAATGTGTACTACAACACAGTACCAGGCAACTTGTTATGCCCCAGAGTATAGAAAAAGTAAGTAGCTTAGCTTTTGTTGATGGAGGTAGATCAAGATGATCCGTGAGTCATTCAAATGAACAAGTGAGAACTAAAGAGCAAAGTTTTGTAGGATGATTTTCAATTTTTAGAAGTTTTCTGAAACATATTTGAATGTTTTTTATTGATTTTGAAAGTTTTTTGAAACTATGTACAGGAAGACAAGGAAGTGTGGATGCCCCTAGAGATAGATGGGATGTACAAGGGCATAAGGCCATGTGCGTACGAGAAAGGTGAAGATGCAAAAATGCCCCAATGATCAGGTGGGAGTATTCAAAGGAAAAATATTCATAGGTAGAAGTGGGACCCAAGGCCATTATGGACAGGTTCAATGTGATGATGAACGTAAACCAATGAAGTGCTGGGAAGAAGTAAGGATGCCCCCAGCGTAATTTGGCCTAAAATCACATGATATAAAGGAAGGAGAATATTATTTTTTTGAAAGGTGACAAAGGTGTCTGCAAACATGGTAAAAAGTAATCCTATACACATGGATGTTTTGAATGAAGTATAAGAATGATGTGAATAATATGAATGTAGCTTAGAAGCCTCACGATGAAGAAGTGATTAGCCAAAGGCACAAATCGTGAGATGAGATACAAACTAGAGTAAGAGTCTGAACAAGGTCCAAAAAAGACACTTGGTAACATACTAATCCTGCTTACTCATAGAGATTCAGTGTGTGCACGTGGAAGTTAATTACCTCTTGAAGGGAAGATTTAATAAACAACAAGTGAAGACACCCTAGCCAATGTGTAGGAATGATTTATTTTATAGATGATATGTGATTTGTGAATGAAGGGTGGAGGGATAACCGTACATTGCTCCGTTGCCATCCAGACATCTATATCCCCGACGGAGATGTATTTGATTCTAATCACAACATTTCTCTACTTCCAGTCAGGTTTCCATAGCCCTGATAGAGATTATTGGAAATACCCCAAGAGAGAGTTATTGATCAATTTTCTTTTTATTTTAGCTTTTAGCTTTTGATTGATCTTGTCTCTTTTTGCTTTCTGAAAACTTATTTCAGCTCTCTTGTTTGACAAGGGGTTAAGAACCACATATGACTTGATGGAAGGATGTGGAAGTGATTGTGATGATGAAATTGGCTAGTGTCAACAAATATGTCCAAATTTATTCGCAACAAGTTTATTAGATGTATGATTGTGATAGGATCTCTAAGAGTTAAGTTGTTCTTTAATTTACCAAGGTGATGAAAGACCAGGGTCAAACAAATACCATAGATATAAATGTCACAAAATCCATGCGAATAGGCTAACCAAAATAACATTGAAGGAATGAAAATGGTAGGAAGATTTGCAGAGGAAGGATAAGAAAGGGAAGAAAGAAACATCCATGTGTACATAATACCTGATTGCAATGTTTGATATTTGTACTTTTGATTTTTCTTTGTGTTTTCTCAATGTTTTTGTATTTTTGAATTGTTTTGATTTTTAGCTTTTTTATAGTTTTAAGAGGTTGAGACTAAAAAAGTCACTCTGTGTGATAGGATCCAACAATAATGTTTGCGACTTCCTTAATAAGGGAGACTAGATGTGTTTGTTTATCAAGAGTCATGTTATCCCTGATCTCAATGATTGTGGTGAGCTCATACTCAAAAAATGACTGCGATTTATCCTGAAACATGGATTTCATATGTGGGATATTGAATTCCCTATCCAAAGGTTTATACACTTGGCACCATACTTGATGGTTACGTTGATGTGTGTTCTTGAATCACACTTGATTTACAACCTTAATATCATTAGAAGTGTTGTGAAATTTAGAGATCTTTGCAGTTTTGATCTGATCTTGATTACGAAATTGTTTGCGTTCCTTATAAGCTAACACATGACTTGTTTGATCCCGAGAAGGAGAAGAAAGCAAATGTGGATGTTTAGAACTGATGTGAGAATTGATAGCGGGCTTGCCATAACCATTGATAGAAGAAATATGTGATGGATGAAAAGGATACACTTCAAGAATTAAAGAGGATGGGCTATGAGGAGGTGAGCCACTAATAGAAGATGACGAAGGGCTACCAGGATATGGCCCTAAGATGGAAGAAATTGGACTATGAGGACATGGCCCAAGAATAGAAGAAGATGACGACGGGCTACTAGGGTGTGGCCCAAGTATAGATGAGGAGGGACTACTCAGAGGCATCCCATAGATATAAGATGATGAAGGGCTACTAGGACGTGGCCCAAGAATAGAAGGTAATAGGCTACCAAGAGGTGACCCACAAGTAGAGAATGGAGGACTACTTGGGGGTGGCCCAAGTATAGAAGAAGACAATGGGCTACTCAGTGGTGACCCAAGGTGAGATTTTGATTGAGGAATGATGATAGATAAGGAATGATTTGGTAAGGAGAAGATAAGCCATGGATCAATGCTAGACCTTGACATGTTATCATGCTCGGAAGAAGGTGAAGATGGAATAGAAGAAGAAGAATCAAGTTCCATGACTTTAGGATTTTCCTCTATGTTCTGATAAAAGGAATCAACTTCTTTTCCCCAATACACAAGCATATCGAGTTCTAGAAAGAATCATTGTTTGCAATCCTCTAAAGGGATATCATCGTGTAGTCTAATTGTTTCTTCATTATGAGAGAAATTGATCAGTATGGGTTACTTTTATTTGGAGCATATTAGGTTGATTATAAGAAAGAGTTCCAATAAGAGTGTGGAAGATTGATAGACATATATTTGATGACTGTAGATGAGGAAGAAGGCTTTGAGGCGGGCATTTCTCAAGGGCTGAAGAGGGATTGGATTTTGATTGATAGACCTATGAATCGTTGTTCGAGAAGATAAAGTAGATTTCTAGGTTGGATGTCTTACGAGTGGAAGATGAAGTGGATTCTGGACCAGGTTGGTATTGGTTTTCCTTGAAGATGAAATTAATTGTAGGTAGACCTTAAATAGGATTACATATAAAATTACATCAGATTATAACGTAGGGGTCAATCTCATGATGATCTGATTAGAGGAAATTTGAGTCACACGGATCTTTTATTGAGGAAGAGGAACGTTAACTCTGACCCAATATAAGCTGAAGTCCATATGCACATCCATTAGGGTAGCCACTATTGTGACTCTAAGAGTTCAATTATATAGTTTTATGAGGAGATTTTCTTGGAGAAAAAAATCACATCTAGGATCAAACCAATGTCCCCATTTAGGAGACTTGTCATTCCTTGGAAGAGCACAATCCAATCAGATGTAGGCTCAGGAGAAAAAGGTTCAAGTTATACACTATCTGCATTTATATAGACACTACATGATAGGTAGAGAACTACATGTGGGAATAATAAGGCCTAGTTTAGATTAGTGCTAATGTAGGATACTAGCATGGAATGCAAGAAGACTAATTTGGATTATTAACCTTCATGTACAATCATACCACCGACTATGAGATGAATGTTTTAGAGTGGTTTAACCATAATTATAGATGATCTCGAGGTTCATAAAGAACCAACTGAGGGTTTAATAGTGGATGTGCCATATTTTGATGTGACATTCCAAAAGACTAAGTTCTTTATTGTCTTAACCCCATGTGAGGAACCATGTTGATAGACCATAGTCATTAGTGGCAAGATAAAATTGGGTACGTTATGCCTAGACCTATATAGTTGTACATTAGAACTCCTTTGAATGGATAGGAGTTTGACAGTGATGTATCTCAAGAAGCATAAAAAGAACTCAACTAGACATTCTCTAACCCATCTTCTTGGATTATGCTCATGTGATAACTTTATGAAAGCTAAGTCCCTCTCTCTGTAGACAAAAAAATTGGGTCACACTCCCCTTGACCCCTCGTTAAATAATTCAACTTGAACACACTCACCTAACCATGGCCCCTTGCACCCCACACTAATATTAATTTAATTAATTTAATTAAATTAATACATGTCCTCACAATATTTATTATTTAATTATCCTAATTAGGATAATTCCCACCCCACCACCTCACCTAGACACCTCACCTAGCCACCTCACCCTAAGTCTATTCTTAGTATGTTGTCATAACTAACTAAGACCTAACTAAACCCTAAAAATCAAAGCCTACATCCCCTCTAACACATTCATGCATAAGAAAAGGTAACTCCCACTCTTCTTGGATGAATAGAGAGATCTGGCAGAAATCATTGCTATGATCTCCTATTTTTAGTAAACCTAGGGAATCCCACCCTAACTGAAGCCAGTCACCCCTGAACCAATGCCGGTCAACCTAGAATTGTCTTCGGTTACCTTTTATTCCCTTTAGTAACCTTATTTAAAGGTTGGCACATTCTGAGAGTAAAAAGAAGGAGACCAGAGTTTCATGCAAGTGAAACAAGCATCCTTTTACGCATCCAAACATCTAAAGCCATCACTAGGATCAATCATAGAGAAATTGTATTCATGGGAGCACTTTAGGAAAGCACCACTATAGGACCATACATGTATTATTTGATCAACCTCCTATACCACTCAACCATCAGATCCTTAACACAGTAAGTATGGCCCTAACAAGTATGGTTTATTTCAGTTAGTAATCTTTATTACTCCTGTTATTAATCTATTCTTTGCATGCTTATTACTTCATCACCCACTTTCCTGTGAACTCAAAAATCCCTTCACCCATATCACCAAATCACCTATCCTCACCTGTTGTATACTTCTAAGCATACCTAAGATCTCTACAGACCTCCCCATTCACTCACCCAAACTTTATTTGACCTCAGATCACCCTTGCCATTTAATCTATTTTAAGTTTCTTTTACCCCTGACCATACCGATGCGGTTATCCACAACCGTCGTCGGTTCTACTAAACCGTCATCAATCACATTTAGCCAATGTCGGTCTCTATGTTTTACACCTTGACCAAGAACAAACCCAATAATCACCCTACCAGTTGACCTAAATAACCCAGAATCTGACCCTGACCAGTCCCAGTACCTTGACAGACACCTCACCTCTCAGATCCAACTATAGCCTAGCATGTTGTGATTGGATTTTCTTATTGTATTTGAATGAGATACCTAAATCATATCAACTACAGTAGGACTTTGTTTATTTCTCACATTAACTTATTTTAAACAGTGGATTGACAATCATCTAGGAAGTATCACACTTCCCAGAACTAGCATACGCTAGGCAATCCATTGTCATATATCATTTAACTATCTATTTTGTGGTCTTGTTTTCTATTACAGTTAGTTCCTCCTAGCCAAAAGGAAGCTCTCACATTGAGCTGTGGATCAAGAAGTCAGAATGCATGCAACAACCATCAACTGACCATCATTTAACAGGTATTCCTCCTTGGCCCTTACCCTTATCTGTTTCGTCATTTTGAAAAGGTAAAGAAAACGGTGAAACATTTTGGCATGCCTAGTGGGACCCATCAGGGGTTCTTTTGCATTTATTCATTCCTAGGTGAAAGTTGTGTGTTTTTTTCCCTTCAAAAAGTTTACACATTAATTTTTCTTCTTTGGAATCATTCTTCTTCTTTCTATTGTCTAAAAACAATCATGTTTTTGGTGCTTTAAAAAGAACACATCTTCCTTTCTTTTGCATTTCATTAGTGAAAGAGCATCCCTCTTCCTGTTCATCTCTTGCTACATCAAATATCACACTTTGATTTGGGTTTAAAACACTTGCATTGCATTCTGATTTGTTGCATTATTAGCTCACATTAAAATGAGGGCAACCTATATGCTGGAAGTCATGCCCAGCTGATGGTTGACACAAAGAATCGTAGAAAGCATTTCTCTCTCTTTCTCTCTCTCTTTGTGTCTTACCAAACTTGCAAAAAATCAAATATACACATCTTTCTTAAACAACATCTTACCTCGGAACATCTGTCAGTGATCACATGATCCAGTTGGTAGGTACTCCCCAGCTCGTTGCCTCTATGTGAAGTCATCATCTCAGAGGATGGCCCATCCCCACCATAACATACCTGAAACCTCTCCTTTTAGATATCCTTCTTTGTAGGACACCTTCCCAACCAAAAATTCTATTCTAAATACACACAGTCAGTCCTAAATAGCATAAGCTAAACAAACATAAGAAAATCACTGTTAGGATCGTGATTTTTCTTAGCATTCTTCTTGGCTTGTGTTTTGAGGTGTGAGACTACGAATATCCATTTTTCTTCTTCCTTGCACACTCCACCATCATAGTTGGAGTATTCTGACTTTGTCTGAGTGTGTCATAGGCCCCATCTCCTCATTCTCAGACTTCTAAGTTTGATTCTTCACTTAATTTAATTCACAAAACCAATTTTCTTCATTTTTTTCTAATTTCAGTCACCGACATGTCCTAGCGACCGTTGCCGGTTCACATCTGACCGTTATCAGTTAAACCCTAACTGGTGTCAGCTTCTGGATTTCTAGTTACTTTACCTAGAATAGCCTTCATCACTATTTCTGTTCTATTTCTGGCCCTCAAGGCATCATCATATTTCTCCCTTGTTGATACTTACTATCATACACAGTTTCACCAGTACAAATCCAACATTCCCACTTCATTTTTTAGAGACTGGTTTTTTCCGCAGTGACTGGTATCGGTTTTAGAAACCATCATCGGTGTTGTCCCAACTGTCACTAGTCATCTTGACCATCATCGGTTTCCCCATAATGATCACCGGTCAACCTGAATGTCATCAGTTGTCCTGTGTTTGATTTTTCAAAATCTAGACATTGACCAGATTCACCTCCTAGGACCCAATTATTCTTTGTTTCTACTATTTTTATGTGTCATCTATAGAATACAGTCTTACCAGGTCAGCACTTGTTCACATGGTGCTGACTCGCAGCTAGACTAATGCCCTCATATTCCACGCTAGTCATCAACCACTCCCACCTAGTCCCTCACCTCCTTCCATCCTATCACCCATGGATCCAACCTTACCTACCACCATTTCTTCCAATGACGAAAAGTTTGCATGAATCATTGATTAGAATCCCATGGCCTTATGGTTCTACCTTTCCCACTCTTCCACCCGAGACTCCTTGGTCTCAGTTGATATATGACATGCCTATATCAATCTCTCCTACCCTTATTCCTACTACTTCATCAGCCCCTAATAATATGGCATTACCCTCACCTACTTCACCTTGGTAGTTCCACATCTAGGACCCATACCCACCATGACCGCTACATCATGTAGTTCCCTCACGCCTGTCGTATCTGTTGTCCCCTCATCCACCACCCAGACCATAACACAATCTGCACCCATTTATCTCACAAATACCCATTGCAACACAACCACCCATGGTGTCAGTGACCCCTACTCCATTCCAAAATATCATCCTCTCCATCCCACAAACACTACCCCCAATCACTTCTAGAGTCATGACAACCATCCCACCTACATACACCTACTATCAATAACCCCCTATCTCATCTGTTGCCCATTCTAGATAAGTACCTTCTATGTCGGTTCCTTATTCTCAACCTCCCTATCAGGTCAGTATCCACCTCCTTATGCCATAGGAGGTGTCCCTCCATCATAACCTACCAATGACCTCATCAAGTTGATGATGGAAAATATGCAGACACTAGAAGCATCGGTTTTCAGATCGCGTAATTCCCTCACCTATGATGAAATTTGTAATGAACCTATTCACCCATCCATTCCTATTCAACCATGCCCCGTACATTGGGAAATGCCAAAATTCAACTACTTCAATAGAAAATAAGATCCGCAACAACATTTTCCGGTCCTTTAAACATGGGTGTTACCTGATTTCCCACGATGACACTTTACTTTTGAGGACTTTCCCAATGTCCCTGATAGGACCTGTATTGGACTAATATAGTGGACTACTAAGACACTCCATTTACTCATTAATCAAGTAGCCCAAGCATTCCTAGATCAATTTTCCATCAACATTGTTAAGAAGGTTACCATGACAGATCTTTATTCCACACGACAGTATGATGACGAGTCTATCACTGACTTCATCGATTGCTGGCGCAACCTCATTAACCAGCTCACATTCCAATTACCTCAAACTGAGCTTATAGAACTATTTACTCAGGCATGTGCTAGACACATCTCACCAACCCTACAGGTGAAAACTTTTCACACTTTTGATGAGGCATTCACCATGGCACGAAAATTGGAAATTTGTGTTATCGAAGAAAAGAAGATTCAACTTCATAGCAAGAACATCACATTCAAATAAAATGATGCTTCTTGGTCTTCGAAACCCCAAAACAACAATTCAAATCCCAAATGGTCTACTAATTCCATAGTTCTCAAAGCTGGCCCCCCTCATTAATCAAACCCAATGGCCAAACCCCCTTCTAATCTCTCTCCTATCCAAGCTTTCCAGTTCAGACGAGAACATCGAAAGTACACTTCCCTAGGAGAATCTTATTCTTCTATTTTGGAAAAGCTTGTTCAAAGATGGTGCCATTACCCTTCCACCTATAAAACCACATACTAGTTTCGACCCTGAGTGACCCATGCCCATGTGGTATAAGGAACATGACATTTGCAACTATCATCGTGTCAAAGGTCATAGCAAAAATAACTGCATCACCTTCAAGAATATCGTCCAAGAAATGATAGACAATGGAGATCTAGTCTTGGATATCCCGAATGCACCTGCTAACCAAAACCTGCACATCTTCAAGAAGCCATTCCCTAATCATGCCCCATCTTCCAACCAAGATAGTGATACCTCAAACAATGATAGCAATGTCTGCGAGGTCCACACTATTTTCAATGATATACCAGTTGCTTCCCAATTGCCTCATGTTCCTTCCATAGATGAAATCTTAGCCCGTGCTCCCCTACCTACACCAAAACCTATTTCATCTACTCCTCTACCCATAGAGGAACCCCCTTCATCTTCTCCTTCACCCATGAAAGATCCTATAATCAGCACACCACCTTTGACCCCTCAAAATTCCGAGTAGTTTTTAGTGGAACCTCTCCTACTCATAGAAGATGCAGGTCCACCACCTACACCAACACAAGGAGAGCCCACTTTGGCTGGCCCCTGTCCTCTCCTCTACCCATGGAGGATACTATAGAAGTACCATTTCCTGTAGATGACCATTCACCATTAGACCTTCAAGATCCCATTGATCTACTTTCGGCTCTCTTACCCACAGAGTCCGAGGCTAGCCATTTCCCTGTATCTCAAACATATTTTACGGGGATTTCCACTCAGTCCACGTTGGCTCCACTCATAACAGTACCATTCTCATGCTTGGTCGATTGCCTGGACTATGTCGATAGAGCCTTACTTTGGGGGCATCTTCTACTTCCTGTTTCAACACAAATGTAGTTATCACTTGCTGACACCTCTACTATCTATCCAAAAGTGTTTTGACTGACCAAACCGAACACAACCACAACTATTACAATACCTTCCACGACACCACTCATGGATCCAACTCACACCTCTTCCCATAACCCAACATACATCTACACCCAAACCCACGCCTATATCATCTCCCTTTCCTAAACCTATCACTACCTTAGGGGTCATACCAACAGCTAGCCTTACTCACCCACCCATCAAATTAGATTTAGCTACATCTTCCAAAACTAACACCAAACTTAACCCAGCCCCTAAAAAGAAGATCCAATCTCCTAGATCTCATACCCCAACCTCTCCAACCACACCCTTATCACCTTCACCCCTTCCTTCCATCCTAGGACCTCACCCCTTGACCCTAGCCACAGAAACCCATGTCCAATGAGTAAACCAAGAATGCAACAACCCACTTCCCCATCAAAAACCTATAATATACCCAAAGTGACCCATAAAACCTCCACCCTCACTCATAACCTTTTTATCACCCATACCTCCAATACCATCAAAAACTTCCTCACTATCCATCACACTGCTTTCTCTTTCACTCATTACTCTTATCCAACCCACACCACCTAGCTCCATATCACCTTGGTTACCCCCTTAGGTAACCTACCCTCTTTCACCATCCACTTTTCCCTCCACATTTTGTGTACAACCATTTCATTTTTACCTAAGAGGATGCAACCTAAAGCCAAAAATCCTGCTACCCTCCAATAAAGTAGTTAAAACAACCAAACCTTCCATCGCCAGTTCTTCTACCATGCCCCTACCTAATTAGATATGACCAACACCTAAAACCACACTACACACCAAAACTAGTAAACCAACACATACTCCCCCTCTTGTAAATCCTCTTCCTCCATAATCAACTATACCTGTACCCAAACCCACATTCACCTCGCATTTTGATCCACTAGCAAGATCCTACACCAAAATCCTAACCAACCTCCTCGAAACTTTTGTCATCACATTACCACCTCTTAGACCTTACGACCCACTCAAACCCAAACCAAAAGGGTTTGATGAAACCAAAATTTGCACCTACCATCGTGTGCGAAGACACGATGTAGAGAATTGTAAGGCTTTAAAAACTATTCTTGTCCAATTGTGTCCTCCTGAAGAAAAATTTGACAATGATGATCTTCTTGATGAGGACCCCATTTCACCTTCACCAATTTCCACAAATCTTCCCTCGTTGCCTACTCAATGACCAAAATCTCCACCCCCACAACTCTTAGATCCATCCCCAAGATTTGAAATTAACATGGTTCATATAAGAGAGTTGGCCAAACCACCACCCAAATGCCAATGCACCGTACTCATCTCAGAAGGCTCATATCCACCACTAGGGTTTTGTCCCTCTTGCCGCTATATCTTCCATGACACACCCTTTTCTTCTACCTCCCCTCATATTAACATGATCAACATTGCCACCCGTGCTCAGAAAGATAAGGTCAAGGAGAAAGCAAGTGGACCATCAACCAACCCGGTACCAAACATACCATCTGCACCCACACCCAAAGTCATCATTCGAGGTCATACATATCCCATTTCTAATGGGGTCACACATCACACAATACTAAAACAACTACACAAACCCCCCCTCAAAATGTCTTTATATGACTTCATCCAGACCTCAGAGTCATATTGTTAAGCCCTCATGGAGGTCCTTCAATATATCAAAGCCTTACCAAATGACCCCACACCCATAGCCTCCATCATTACCCCTCACCACATAGCCTCTCTCAATATGTCTTCACCTTCCTCTACACCTTCACTCACTCGCCAAGTGATCACCCTCAATTTTGTAGATGAAATGATCACTCCCTTCCAGTCTGATGACCCTGACCCCACTCTTTTCATCTCCATATTTATCGATAATATATGCATACGACACGTTATAATCAATGGTGGTGCTAACATTAACATCATCTCCTCTCATGTGTATGACCAAATGTAAATACTTGCCCATTACATGCATAGTAAACCCATTATGTTGCATTCCTTTAATGACGCCATGACCTCTACACTAGGTACCATTGTTCTCCATGTCTGTGTAGGTCCCCACATAGTCCCGGAACTTTAATATGTCCTAGAAGGGGAGTTCCAGTATAACTTGCTGCTTAGCCAACCTTGGATTCGTGCTATGGGTTGTGTCCCTTCGACGTTACATCGATGCATCAAATTTGAACATGAGGGACATAATTACACCATCCCTACCGACCCCTCACCTTTCAAGACCTGTAACATGCTATATCAACCCAATGATGTGCTTATACCAATCAAGGCATCCGCCACCAAAACCACTTCACCTCCACCCACGAGCCCATCCACAAAAATTACCACTACTTTTGTTGCATCTGACCTCACTATCCCTACTACAGCTATAACCTCTACTGCTATTGCTCATATCTCCCCTTCATCTAGCGAGTCATCTATACCCGCTACACACATACAAACTACTAATCCCTTAGAAGGTGTTTTTCAACACGTCACTCTGGGGGAATACCACCTATACAATATTGATACCTTCTTCACCCCAAAAGAGTACAAGAATCTACGTCAACACCCCAGCTACGACATTCATATTTGTGACATTTCCCTCATGGCCCTTCCTACCTTTGCACCAATCAAACATATGGGGGAATTGATATGGCCACCTATAAACACAAACTTCATCCCAAACCCAACCATTTTCCTCTGACCTACACTCCCTCACTAATCACCATTTCACTCACACTTTCCTCCACCGGTGCGCGTGGAAAGGATTTGGCTTCATTTTTTATGAACAAGGCCGCCACACTGTCATCTCTTGTACCTCTCGTAAACACAATGATCGTAGTGGCATTGGTTTTGATGCTCCATCTTCTAAGAAGGTTCGCATCGACCTTATTCAAGATGAGAAATCTTCCCCCTCTCATTCACCCACATTACCATCCTCACCCACGAAGTCCATAGATCCTGAATCTATACCTCATAACTTTTTTTTTCATAAACACCATTTCTTTGGGACCGCTGACCTATAAACGCGATGGTGAGGATTCCTCTTCTCTCCCATTCCTATATCATGACATGATAGATGACGATACACCTTCAATTAACTTCATTCAATGTTAGGACGATGAGTCCATCCTCACCTACATTGGCACAAAAGACTCTTATATTCACTGGTCATTACCCTCAGAGACATAAACCATGTTGAAAAAATCAACCATTGAAATCAACATTAATACTCATGAAAACCTGCATATTCTAAAGATTAGCCAATCCTTGGATGCTATTGAATAGGAAGCCTTCACCTCTTTCCTTCGAGACCATAGCAACACGTTTTCCTGGTCCTATGTCAATATGCCTGGTATCGATCCTAAAATCATGGTTCACAATATCATAACCATTCCTGATGTCAAAACTATCAAACAAAAGCTTCGGAAAATGCATCCTCGCATTGCTCTTCTGGTCAAAGAAGAGCTTCAACACCTTCTCTCGGTTTCCTTCATTCTACCCATTTATTATCCCCAATGGATTTCTAACATCATTCCTATCACAAAAGTGACAGGGGGACTCCACATTTGCATAGATTTCTGTGACCTCAACCTCACCTGTCCCAAAGATGATTTCCCACTACCAGGCATTGACCAACTAGTTGATCTCACTGCTGGCCATGAAATGTTATTTCTCATGGAAAATTTCTTGGGCTATAATCAAATATTACTAGCTCCCAAGGATCAACACAAGACTACCTTCATCACCCCTTGGGGGACTTTCTGCTATCGAGTCATGCCCTTTGGTCTCAAAAACGTTGGTGCTACATATCAGTGGGCCATGACTTACATATTCCATGACATCATGCATCACATATTGGAGGATTCCATAGATGATCTTCTTGTCAAATACAAGCATCGAGTCTAAACACCTACCCATTCTTAAAGTCATCTTTGACTACCTCATCAAATATTGTGTTCATCTTCAACCAAAAAAATGTGTCTTTGCGGTACTTTCAGGGAAACTCCTAGGTTTCATCGTTTCTTTACATGGCATAGAAGTTGATCCTTCTAAAGTCAAGGCTATCCTTAAAATGCTGCCACCCACTAATCTCCGTGAACTTTTCAGCCTACAAGGAAAATTGCAATCAATTCATCATTTTATCTCCCAGCTTTCTGACCACTGTCAACCATTCCATCATCTTCTCAAGAAAGATGTTTCATTCAAATGGGATGATTACTTCCATAAAGCCTTCAAAGCCTTGAAACAATACCTACTTCAACCACCAGTGCTCATTCCTCCTAAGGATGACTAGCCCTTCTACCTGTATATTTCCACCACTGACCATTCTCTAGGTTCCATGCTCGCTTATCGCGATGACCAACACTAAGAGCAAGTGGTTTACTACATAAGCCATACCCTTATTGACTACAAAATTAGATATACCCATGCCGAAAAACTTTTCCTAGCCTTAGTCTTCATTGCCACCAAACTCTGCCACTACGTACTCAACCACAAAACCTTCATAATTACTAATACTAACCCATTACACTAAATGTATGCCAAACCTTACCAAAATCAACATGCCACATGTTGGCTTATGCTTCTGGCTGACCTCAACCTCAAATTCATCCATCAAAAGTCCATCAAAGTCCAAATTATCTCTGACTGATTGGCCGATGCACCCATTTTTGGGGATCAACCCTCTAACTTCGACTTTGCAAATGAGTCTATTACTGCCCTCTCCCTGGATGAACCCGTTTACCAAATGGCACTCTTATTTGATGGCTCCAAGTGTCAGCGTGGGGATGGGGCTGGTGTTATCCTCATTCTACTTGATGGTGAACCTATGCCTTTGTCTTTCAAACCTGATTTTTATTGTTCAAACGATATTGTTGAATATGAAGCACTCGTATTAGGTCTCTAACCTGCTTATGCCTTAGATGTTACGTCAATCAACATCTTTGGTGATTCTCAGTTGGTCTTAAACCAAGTCAATGGTATATTCTAGTGTCGTAATGAAATAATTCAAAAGTATAAGGATCATGTGGACATAATTTTGACCACCTTCGACTATTACGCCCTTCAAACCACCCCACATTCTACCAAT
Organism: Taxus chinensis; assembly: GCA_019776745.2. Classification (NCBI taxonomy): domain Eukaryota; kingdom Viridiplantae; phylum Streptophyta; class Pinopsida; order Cupressales; family Taxaceae; genus Taxus; species Taxus chinensis. The sequence continues at coordinate 182,851,595 of CM034149.1, forward strand.
AAATTTGCAGATAATATGGCTTGCTTGGATTCTCAAATACCTTCTTCACCCGCTGACTCTAAAATATTTATCACCATATAAATACTCCAATCACCCTCTTATTTGCCTCGTGAAGTTTAATCTATCAGAACCACTATTCCTGACCCAAGTGACCTTTGGTATAAGCAATACACAGACTATCTTTCCCTCTCCATTTTACCCGCTGATCTCACTCATAATGGACAACGTGCCTTCCTTAAAAGTGTCTCACATCATGTCATCATGGGTGGTCTCCTGTACAAACACAGTTTTGACAACATTCTCTTGCAATGCCTTACTAGTTCTAAAATTCCTTACACCATTAAGGAAGTCCACGATGGGATTTGTGGAAGCCACTTTAGTGGTCTCACTGTCGCAAAACACATTCTTTGCCTAGGTTATTACTGGCCAACCCTGAACCGTGACTGTTGTGATTATGTTAAACACTACGTAAAATGCCAGCAATATGTTAATCTCCATCACACCCCTAGTCATGCCTTACAAGTCACGCGAGATCTTTGGCCTTTCTCTTTATGGGGTTTGGATCTTATTGGTGAGATCAACCCCCATTCTTCACAATGCCACTAATGGATCATAACCGCTACTAAATATTAAACTAAATGGGTATAATCCATTCCCCTCATTTCCACCAAAGGTGAGAAAATGTGAATTCATCAAACATCACATCATCTATCGCTTTGGCATTCCTCACTACATTATCACGGATAACGAAAAACAATTCAAAAACAAAACCCTACGCAAACTATATGATGCTTTTGGCATCCAACTCAGTTTCTCATCAGCTTATTACCCGTAAACCAACGGTCAAGCCGAATCAACCAATAAAACCTTGAACAAAATTCTTATGAAGGTGGTCAATGATATTGGGAAGGATTGGCATACACACATTCCTTTCACCTTGTGGGCTTACCGCACTAGTATTCACACTTCGATTGCTGCCACCCCCTTTTCTCTGGTCTACGGTACTAAAGTTGTCTTACCTCTCGAAGTCTAGATTCCATCCCTCTACATCTCACTACAAGACATGCTCAATGACCATGACTTTTACCAGGATCATTTGGCACAACTTGAATTATTAGATGAATGTCATCTCAACACCTTGGACCATCTCCAAATCTACCAAAAACGTATCAAACGTGCCTATGATAAACATTTCACGAATGAACCTTTCAAGTCAGTGACCTCATCATGAAGGAAAATCAACATGTAACTAAAGAGGAGAAAAGTAAATGGGGAAAATTTTCTCCTAATTGGCTTGGACCCTATATCGTCACCCATGCGTATGGATCAAGTGTTATCATTTGTCTTCACTCGAAGGTAAACCTGAACTTGAGCCCCTTGATGCCTTGCATCTTTGACAATTTTATTGTTGATATTAAGTCCTATGTCACTTTCTTTCAATTGGTCACTCATCCCTTGAGCGCTGTTCACCTTCCATTATTACCCATTTTGAGGATCCACGACTTACCAAGATTCATGTCATTACCTGTCACCTTTTAGCCTTGTCTTCAATATGAGTACCACGGATCTGCTCATAAGATGATTCTCATGGACACTTTTTGTCTTCTTCAAGATGGAATCCCATCATTGTTCATCACTCGAAACCACCTCTTTCATAGTTAATATTTGTGTACTATGCTCTTGTCTTCTAAAACCAGAACCTAATCATCCTCTATAATCTTGTTCCATGACTTAAATTTCTAAAAAACAAAAAGGGATACAACTCCTTGAGTCAAACTTCTAGCAAAAGGTGAATCCCTCAAAAGGGACATCTCTTCTCCATATTCTACCACTATCAATAGATTATTCCCTTGAAGGAAAACTATGTACGGTCATTACAAAAAATATAATAAATATTCAGAAGCTTCCTGTATCAATCAGCTTCACGAAGACCTTAAGGAGATAATATATTCATCCCATATAGACTTCCCGCATCGATCAGTCTATTAAAAACAAACAAATCAAGAAAAAGAAAAGATTAAATTTTTGTCATGGACTTGCCTATTTTGGATTCTGGGTTTCTTGTTCCGAAATACACTTCGTCGTACACTAAGTTACACTAAACCTCTCATTCTCACCTCCTTGTCTTCCTCATCTAAATTCCTTGTTACTCAAGGGACTTACCGCAAACATAAATTTTCATGATCATGTGACTTTTCTTCACAGTTAAAATAGTCCATTATGCAAGGCCTATAGGGTCTTACGCTCATAAGCCCATCTAGGGTATGGTAGACTCATCAGGGTTCTTATCAATTAAGCAACTCTTTTACCACCTCTTACCATTTTACTTCCTCATTACCTATTGATTATCCCATACAGGACCAGATCCTGGGCACGTGTATTTAAAAATCAATCAACCATACCTACAACCTAAACTCAATCATGCCTATGACCTACATCACCCATGCCTAGCACCTATAAGAATATTCCACTATTTCACCATAATCTTCCCTAGCTTATGGGATAACTACATCTGCCCGAGGTCCATTTTTGCCGGGACTATGTAGGCAACAATCTGAGGGTATGGGGCCCTTGGAGGTTAGCTCAACCACTCTCTACCCTAACCAATTCCCTCTCCCCCTTTCCTAGTCACATTCTACCCTAGTTAGTTTCCTTTTTATATCAATAATTGGAGATTAAACCATACAAACAATAACTGCTTCACATCTATACCATTATCACTCATACATTCATTATGTCTACCATTTTTTTACCATTATCATGCATTTTACTACAATATATCTTAGCTTGATCTAAATAATCATTAATTACACAAATTATTGAATTAAAAACTCAACCAACCTCAACTCAACCATACCTAAACTCAATCATACCTAAGTCAACTTGAATCAATCCATGCCTATACCCTGACTCAATCCATGCCTATGACCTAACTCAATACATGCCTATGACCTAACTCAATCCATGCCTATGACCTAACAATCCATGCCTATGACCTGACTCCACCATGCCTACAAGACCCTGACTCCATCATACTTAATTCACCTAGTTTCCATCACATACACAAATAATAATGGAAATTAAAACAAGTACACCATCCATAATATAAATATCATCATCTATAAATCACGATGTATGTGTATACATACATATGTACACTGATACAAATGAATACAAATGTACAAAAACCTCATGTACATCCTCACCATCTTCGGCACGTAGGCTGGTATATGATCAAAATCAATCAACTCTTATATACATCCTCACTCTCTTCAGCACACAGGCCGGTATACATAAAAAATAAATAACTATACAAAATAGGAGGTACATATAGCTATCAGATATCAACCTATTAGATATCCTCCATATCTATCTCACTTGTCTCCTACTCCTCCTTGGATCCTGTACAACATCCTGCTAACATCTCACCACCCATCATGGGTCATGGCTGGGTCCCTGCTGGTACCGCACATGGAACTGGCCTCTGTGAACTAGTGGCCTCGCCCTGACCCTATATCGAGGCTTGCTGGCCCCATGTGCTCTCCACATTGTGGATATTCGACCTGGTCCTCTCACTTGAGGCCTGTTGTGCCCTGTACTCTCCATAGGATAGAAAATCTATCCCTGCCACCATCAAAATATCCTGATAATACCTAGCCTCACCTAGGGCATCCTGCAATCTGGCTACGGGTATTGTCTGTGGTGGCCCCATTGGCCTCTGACCCTATCCTTGTGCCTATCCTGAGGGACCCTATCCCACTCCCACCTGTATTTAGGTCTAAAGAGTCATAACTTTTGCCTGTGTAGTGGCCAACTGGCCCTGCAAACCTGTAACATGCACCTATAGGGTGGCCACCTGTATCCAATCACCATCACCACCCTGTGTGGGTGCCTATCCCTGTGCTATCTGAGGCTGTAAACTGGCCACCTGTTCTTGTAAAGTGGCCACATGTGCCTCTGCACCTGTCAATTGCCCCTACACCATCCCCAGTTGTGTAATCAAGGTAGCCACCTGCCCCTGTAGGGCGTCCCTTTGAACAGTGGTGGTGGTTAAATCCGGTTGCCCTGGCCTTGGTGGTACTGCTCGTAGGTGTATAGCCCACCAATGTCTATATCTGTCAGTCACCCTGGCATCATCGATCCACCGGTCTCTCACATGCTCCTCTTGCCCTATAGGCACTGTCAGCTGAGACAGAGGCAACAACATCTCCACGTCATCCTTCCTGTACTGTGGGAAGGGTGGAGGTATATCCCATGATAGCCCAAACTATTGTCTAACCCTGTCTGTGGGTATCATCTTGTACTCTCCGGCGCGTACCCTCTCTATCCATCTGAGTAGTTGTAATCCATCTATCTCCACAACCGTCTGTCCATTTGATGGATAACCCAAATAGGGCCTCCAAATGATGTCTACGCCAGATAACCCCTCTAGTAAATGCTTAAAGTAGGTGAGATCATGCGTCACCCTACTCACTCGACACTCTCCAATAACAGGCACCCATCACCTGTATCCCACTCAAACAAAACCTGGCTTGAATACATCAGCCCACGGCATACCAACTCGGCGCACACACACAATGTGCTCATATGCCCAACAATGAAGTAGGAAAGTGCAACATAAGCTGAACCTTCGTTGTTGCCCATACACCCATAAATTCCTGTATAGCTACACTAGGAATGTTGGTGCCCATGTAAAATGGGTCCTCTCCACCACCATATCATACAAGACCCCCATCAAGGATTGTGGGAATCTCCCACCCTTTGCATCTGGCAGTGTAAAAGAACAGACTGCCTCCATCAACAACACTATTAGCCTAGTCTACTTTGGACGAGAAAAGTACATCTCTCCATAGCTCATGCTGGTGCTATGAAACCTCATCTTTTCCAAACCCTCACCAAATACTGTCAACATCAACTCCCCAGATGCCTCTGAGGAGATCAAATATAACTATGTCCCTAATATTGATAACCACAAGATCCTATACACATCCTCTAGGGTGACCGTGATCTCACCCATTGGTAGATGGAATGTGTTAGTCTCTGAATCCCATCTATTAATGAGGGAAACCATCAAATTAGGCTTTTGGAATACATGTCGACAACGTCTGACCCCAATTAGGCCAACCTCTACAACATACTACAATTCCTTAGCTGTTGCACCTCCTTGAACTGTCATGAGCAGGGGCGGCACCCTATCTCACATCTGCAGCTGGTCTCTTGCATGTATCCAACAAAACATCACATTAGTACACCTTGATCATACCCACAATTACTCTTAACACTTCACCTACACCTATTACCCTCCCTCTTTTTCCCCTCACAACTTACCTTCTTATCACATATTCTATCTACCCACCTCAACCCTAACCCACTATCAATCATACCATACCTCTTTCAACCTCTTACCCATACTGTTTTTTCATCAACAACATCTTCTTTGCCCACTATCTATCCCACCTAAACACCCTAGGGATGTTTTGGCCCCTTTTTCTCCACATGATGACCGGTACCGGTTACTTCTAACCGACTAAGGTCTATCCCAAATTGACATCAGTCACCTTATTTGTGACCAGTACTAGCTTGACACCACCGGTGTCGGCTACCCCTTGACCAATTCCGGTCACTGTCGTGTAGAAATCTGTGACACCCAAACCCCCTTGTTCCTAAAACACTCCTTTCTTCTCACCCATTCCTACCTAACTCTACCCTCATCTCCTCCCCACCCCTCATGCACCTAACCACACCTCTACCCATTCCTATTTTACCCAATTTTTCTTCCCAAATTCAAATCCTCTTTTCCCCCCAAAAGCCCGTATTCCCTCCCTAACATATATACCCAATCTACCTCCCAAACCAATGCAAGATATTGAATCTTACCTCATCACACTGCTGTCTCCCTGGTGGCATGTTGGGCCACTACACTGGTAATCCACCCGATCCCTCTCCTTCTTCTGTCATGTCCAACCACCAAATCCAATCCTCCTGACCTCCACTCAATCACAATCGACCCCCTTGTGCTTGTGAAACCATCTACCTCGCTCCTCCAACCAATCGAATCCCTCCACCTCAGCAAGATATCATCCCTTGTCTTTTTCTCCCAAAAAACACAACTCGTTCAACACTCTGTCATTTTCACAAAATCCAAAACGTATAAATGAATCCCTATTATACGGATTTTTCTTTTTATATACCCACGTCAACCTGACCAACGTTGGTTATACCTAAACCGACATCGATCATGTGCCCCAGCTCACCATGGTTAGTTATACTTGAGACCGACATCAGTCCTCTTCCCCCAATAAACCGTGATCGGCATACCTAGACCATCATCGGTTACGTATGACTGATATCAGTTACCTGTCCTATTCTTGCCCATACCCTTTCCCCATTGTAGACCCCTCTTAACTAACCCAACCACCGTTTGACCTTAACCACCCTTTTTGTAACCAACCTCCATGCTTACCTTACCTATACTTGTCCTTAATTATGTTTTGGGACTTGTTATTTTACCCATACCTCGGCCCTACCCGTGTTGTGATCTAGCTACTTAGACCCGAAACATTGTTAGTGACCTATAAAATCATGTGATCGCTATACCTTGTGACACTGTAACCCATGTTTTTTGACCTAATGAACTTACCTTGCCTCTTACTATAACCATTTATCCTGACCCAACCTTTGGTGTACCGGAACATACCTAAATGTTCTTACACCTGACCTATGAAGTGCTTCCACAACATATCCTATACCTTGGTTACTGGAATCACCTCAACCTTGTTTGGATAAACCTATCGACCTTAGATAATGTAGAGTTTGCATGCTCTTCAACCTGGTACTGTGCTGCAGTTTATACGTGTGCGTGTGTTTGACTATTACTACCTTTGACCTTGGCCTATTACCTAGATTACTCAATTAGACCTTTACCCCCTTACCCCCTTTGTCCACCATCCTCTTCATCACATTGACCTTTTATCAAACCACTCACTGATTCTGTCTTCTGCCGCATCAGTTCCTAGTTTGAGGGGGATCACCTTCATGCACACATGGGGCAACCACATCTTATTTTTGTTAGCGTCACTTACCAATACAAGATATACAACAAAAAGGGGCAAAACGTAGACACAAAAATTGGGTCACACTCTCCTAAACCCCTTGTTAAATAATCAACTTGAACACACTCACCTAACCACGGCCCCTTGTACCCTACACTAATATTAATTCAATTAAATTAATCTATGTCCTCACAATATTTATTATTTTACTATCCTAATTAGGATAATTCCCACCCCACCACCTCACCTAAACACCTCACCTTGTCACCTCACCCTAAGTCTATTCTTAGTATGTTGTCATAACTAACTAAGACCTAACTAAACCCTAAAAATCAAATCCTACATCCCCTCTAATCACATTCCCGCATAAGAAAAGGTAACTCCTGCTCTTGCCTAGATGAATAGAGATATCTGGTAGAAATCATTGCCATGTTTTCCTATTTTTTGTAAACCTACGGAATCCCACCCTAACTGACATTAGTCAACCTAAAACCATTTTCGGTAACCTTTTATTCCCTTTGGTAACCTTATTTGGAGGTTGGCATATTCTGAGAGCAAGGAAGGAGACCAGAGCTACATGCAAGAGAAACAAGCATCCTTTTACGCATCCATACATCCAAAGCCATCAACAGGATCAATCATAGAGTCATTTTATTCGTGGGAGCTCTCTGGGAAAGCACCACTATAGGACCATACAGGCATTCTCCGATCAACCACCTCCATCACTCAGCCATCATATCCTTAACACAGTAAGTATGGCCCTAACAAGTATGGTTTATTTCAGTTAGTAATCTTTATTACTCCTGTTATTAATATATTCTTTGCATGTTTATTGCTTCATCACCCACTTGCTTGTGAACTCAAAAATCCCTTCACCCATATCACCAAATCACCTATCCTCACCTGTTGTATACTTCTGAGCATACCTAAGATCTCTATAGACCTCCCCATTCACTCGCCCAAACTTTATTTGACCTCAGATCACCCCTGCCATTTAATCTATTTTGAGTTTCTTTTACCCCAACCATACCGACATTGGTTATCCAAAACCGTCATCGGTTCTACCTAAACCGGCATCAGTCACATTTAGCCGATGTTTGTCTCTATGTTTTACACCTTGACCAAGAACAGACCCAACAATCACCCTACCAATTGACCTAAATAACCTAGAAGCTGACCCTGACTAGTCCCAGTACCTTGACAGACACCTCACCTCTCAGATCCAACTATAGCCTAGCTTGTTGTGATTGGATTTGCTTATTATATTTGAATGAGATACCTAAATCATATCAACTATAGTAGGAATTTGTTTACTTCTCACATTAACTTGTTTTAAATAGTTGATTGACAACCGTCTAGGAAGTATCACACTTCCTAGAACTAGCATACGCTATGCAGTCCACTATCATATATCATTTAACTATATTTTTATGTTCTTGTTTTCTGTTACAGGTAGTTCCTCCTAGCCAAAAGGAAGCTCTCACATTTAGCTACGGATCAAGAAGTTAGAATGTGTGCAACAACCATCAATTAACCATCATTTAACAGGTATTCCTCCTTGGCCCTTACCCTTATCTGTTTCGTCATTTCGAAAAGGTAAAAAAAAATGGTGAAACACCCTCTCTTATGTATTTTAAGATTATACATGTATTGAAAGAACTAATACACTAATATAATTTTGTACAATTAAGGTTGGAAGTTACTTTATTAGAATAGTTCCTAGTTTCCTAACATTACATAGCTTTTATTGTTATGTATTACATAAGAAAATATAATAAAAATGTTATCCAAAATCACCCCCTCTTTAGGTCATTTTGATAGATTACATATTCATTTGAACTTGGACAAGGTATGAGCTAGCAAAAATGGGAAAACCCATTGTTTAGGACCTTCCTTTCTTCCTTGTAAAGCTCCTCATTTCCATACTTCATCAAAAATCAAGAAATTTGGGTCTTTTGAGTGTATTGCGGGTTTTATGAGCAGTGGAGGAACAGTTCCCTGGGGTCATGAGTTATTCACACAAGTCTTCTAGCTGTAGGATAAAAAAATAGTGTAGTGTGGATGTATCGGGTGTTTTAGGAACTGGTGGAATGGTTATGTCAGGATTTAAGTTCCCCACATCATCCTTCTTGCCGTAACAAAGGATTTTGAGCGAGTAAGAAGTGTGGTGCGAGAGAGAGAGGAAATACGGGAACTAACAGAATATAGAGAATGGTTCTACAGGGCCTTACATTACTTGCATGCCCATTTAAACTGACAAACAAAGGGAGTCACATGAGATAAAGTTTTAACTAGTGTGAAGTGAAGAATGAAGTGCGGGGGAAACAGAAACCAAGCGAGGAGGTGAGGTGAATATTTGGGAGAATTGGAGATTATGAGCACTAAGGTAATGGGTAGAATTGTTCCACAATTCCACCTCACATCTGATTCTCTTCTCAGAATGAAAAAACAACGACTCCTACAGAAAAAGAGAGCTTGAGTGGAAAAATGGTAACAGTTCTTCAGTTCCATGAGTTCCTTGATTATCCAATCCACTCAAATAGAAGTACACAATAATGATTATTACGGACTATGGAGTCATGTTGAGAACCACGTGTTCCTCCTTGATCCCCTGAAATCCACATGGCCATATCATTAACCTAGGTCCTCCAAATTTGACAAAATTGGTACCGTTGGAAAGATATCAACATGCAATACAACATATAAATTTGAAATATTGAATTAGGTGAGGGTAGGTGGGTGAAAAATAGAAAAATGTCTCCAACATTAAAAGATGTAGCCACAGGTAGCCAAACAACCAAATTTGATGAAGTATGGTGTGCATCCTTCTCCTGTAACTAAAGTATCATTGTGGAGTAGTATTGTAAGGGTGCAAATACCTGTTTTCAAAAAATTAATGCATGTTCCTGGCGGTTGAAAGGGAAATAAGAGTTTCTCTCTTTTCTTTCTCTCTCTCATCTTCTATATAATGTAAAACCTCTAATTTGTGAGGAGGGGATCTTTTAAAATGTAAAGAAACTCTATCAAAATTGTTCCTAAGAAGCTGTGAGTTGTAGACCTTCATTTGATCTTGGAAATGTGTTATTTCTTGTGCCTTATTCTTCACATGTAATGGTATGTGCATACTTTGAAAGCAATAATATATATATATATATATATATATATATATATATATATATATATATGGTATTTCTCAACCCTGACTTGTGTTTTGTTGCATTTCCTTGCCTCTCCATTCTTGGTGTTATATTTTGTTCATGTATTTTCTCACTTATAGGTTCATCTTGTTGTGTTTCATGGAGAGTAGATGGTAAGTAAAGTTTTGGGTTTGTGTCACCTCTATTTGTCATCTCCCTTCTCCATTTTCCTTCTCCCTTTCCCCTCATTAGAGTATACTCACCTCTTCTTGGTGTTATCACCTCCCCTTAGCTTGGAATTTTCCCTTTTTATACATCTCTCTCTCACTCTAGTCCCTTGGATTAATAGAATAGGGTTAGATAGTTGCATTCCCTTCCTTAGGAGTATTTTATCATTAGGATTAGGTAGAGGAACCAACCTTCTTTGGAGTTTTTTCTCAAGTAGCAAGTATCAAAACTTGGAGACAATCCCATGTTATCGAAAAACACTGATTGCTCATCCATACATTAATGCAAATAAGAGGGTACTAGTTTTTGGTGATAACAAAAACTTAACAAGGGTGTAAAAATTTGGAAATCGCTGTGGGGAACCAATGTGAAAATATTATTTCCTATAACCACATTCCTTTTTTTTAATCATTTGAAGGAGAAAGGGCGTGTGGTGTGCATATAATTGAGGAAACATATTTAAGATACATCTCAAAACAAAAGGAATGGTGAATCAATACTTTCAATGTCAATAGTTATTTTTAATTTCAGCCCTTATGTTTTCTTGTAGTTATAACAAATGTAAATTCAAGGGGAGTTTTCTTGTGCATATCATGGACAATTTAGAGACACAAATATGTGGAGTGGACTTACATCCCAATTTAGTGATTTCATGCACATTTGTAATTAGGTTTTTTTTCTCTAGCTATCAGGGTAACAATTAGGGGTTCCCTTATCAATAGTCCTGATGGCGTTGTTTGTCAATCAACAATGACATAAAATTGGATTTAATATTTTTTATATTTTATTTTTGTATGACATCAAACATTTTGATTGGACAAAATTTACTTTGTTAGATAAGATAAATACATGAATGGAAAAAGTGAAATAAAAAGGTGAGAATTAAATACCTACATATATCACACCTAATCCATGGATCAAATTTTTCATACTGAAATAATATTTTCTATCAGTGCTCAAAATTATCACCTTCATATCCGCTACATTATTTAGGTGAGTGCAATTTGTGCTAAAAGTGGCCAAAGTAAAAAAGGGGAAATCCAATAGGCTTAATGTTCAAAACCCAACCACACTTCTTGCTTCGTGTCTTCATACGTTTGGTATGAAGGAGGAATAAAACCACATGATAAATAGTTTCCAAAATGGATAAGATGCATTATCGTTAACATAATAAAATATAACACAGATTAGAATAATTATTTAAAATTAAAAATTACACATCTTCACCTGGGTGGACAGAGTAATGTGAGAAATTAGTAATGGGCAGTCTTTGCTCCATATTTTAACCATATAGTTGATTAAATTATAACCAAAAGGCCCTACACACATAATTAATGGTGTTATGGTGAGCCCAAATGGGCTTCGCACATGACTTCCTCAACACTTTGACATTATTTTTCAACAAACCTGAATATATCAGAAAATTTTCCCCATTCACAACCATGGAAGAAATTGTGCCCACATCCTTCATCCATGAGAGCTATCTATAGTTTTATTTCTAGTGAGGGAAACCATCCTTAACATTTAGTTTGGGATGTTTAGTGGTAGCAACAGAGTGACTATCATAAAATGGGATTTTTTATTTCTTTTGGCATCAAAGTTTTCGATTGGAGAATTTTTAATTTGTTACATCAAAATAATACATGAATAAAAAGTTGGAAATAAAAAGCTGTGAATTAAATACCTATATATCCTACACCCATTCCATGACTCACATTGTTCCTATCCAAATAATATCAGCTATATGTGATTCACTGTATTGTCTTAATCTCTCTTGCACTATTCATGTGAGTGTGATTTATGTTTAAAGGGATCAAAATTAAAAATGGGGAATATCTAATAGGTTTCAAGTTTGAAACCCAACCATAATTCTAGCTTCTTGTAGCACTTTATAGCCCACCTTTTTAGTTTGAAGATTGAATAATTTAGGAAAGTGGGATAAGTGCAAACAACCATATTGAGCCCCTCCAATAGTTGGACATATGAGTGATAGGTAGATTATTAATATATTAGATATTTATAAATTAGAAAGTTTTTTAATCTAATAATAAACAAAATTATCTTATCCAATGATGAATTAGATTTCCCTAGGGTTAAGATACCCAACTTTCTTTTAAAAAAATCAATGAATCATATATCACTCACATCATGTTCATTTTGTTTCATAATTTTTTTGAACAAAATCACACAATCACTAGCATCTGATGTGGATGAGATGTAGTCTCTTTAATGTAAAAAATCCAACACAAAACATAATAATTTTTTCTCATTAAAACTTATGAATCTTCACCATAGTGGATTGAAGAATGTAAGAACATGGTATTGGGTGGTCCTGAGCCTCCTCCATACTTTAACCATACATTTGACAAAATTGATTAAAAGAAAACTGCTAGGCACGATGGCTCCATAATCTAATGGACTCAACACATTTTAAATATAACATCCTATAAAATTTTATAGTCTTATCCTACAAACCTGAATACAATAAATGTTATTCCTTTATTGTACTCAGGGAAGAAATGACACCCATGTCCTTCATCCATAAATGTTTTCTATTATTTTATTGTCTATAAGGAAAACCATCCTTGGCATGTACTAGGGGTTGTGTAGTGGCGACAACACAGTGACTACCATAAAATGGGATTTATAATATTTTGGCATCAAAGTTATTGATTGGATAATGTTTAATTTATTGGATAAGATGGTGGCATAAATGTAAAGATGGAAATTAAAATTTGGGAATTAAAGACCTATATGTAACACACGTATTCTATGGTTGAGATTGTTCCTACCCAAATAATATATACTATTGATCCAATTTATTTTCTTAATCTCGTTTGCATTATTCATATGATTGAAATTTATGCTTAAAGGGACCAAAATAAATAAGGGAAAAATCCAATAGATTCAAGGTTCAAAATCTAACCACACTACTTTCTTCTTGTAGTAATTTGTAGCCCCACCTTTTAATTTGGAGCTCAAGTAATTGTGGGAAATAGGTGATAAATGAACAATCATCTATATTGAGCCCCTCTAATGGTTGGCCATATGAGTGAAAGGTATATTTTATTTACCAGTCAAACTTTTTAATTTTTAATTTTTATTTTTGTATGGCATCAAGGTCATTAATTGGATGAAATTTAATCTTGGAGATAAGATGAAGACATAAATGGAAAGTTGGAAATTTGAATTTTGGAATCAAATTCCTGTATGTATCAAATCTATTCCATGGATATAATTTTTCTTGCCAAAATAATATTTGATATACGTTCTTCACTTTACATTCTTGATCTTTCTCACAATATTCACATGAGTGCAATTTCACATAAAGGGGTCAAAATAAAAAAAATGGGTTAAATGAAATAAAATCCAAGTTTGAAACCCAATCATAATTCTTTCCAGGGTTCATTTTAAGGGCCCCCCTCCAAAAAAGCTTTAGAATATTTTGGAAAATATCTGAAATTGAATTTCGAAAAAAGGTGAATATCCATAATGACGTTTTATGGCAAAGGCGATTCAATATGCCATAGATTTATAGAGTTTTACAAGGTTGTTGCACGTGAGTTAGGATGATGTCCAACAAGATAATGCCAATATTAGACAGTTTTTGGGTAGACATCTATCAACTTAACCGTAGACGACACTTTATTAGATGACCAACTCCTGCCTAGCTATCTCTCCCTAGAATAGACAAGCATCTCTTTTGTAACTGTATCTTCCAATCCTCTCGTCTCACACATAGTTTCTCAAACAGACATCATTATCTTGGTTGTTTCTAAATGATTGGATAGATGGATACATGGATGGATGCTACAGGTCTTCAAGATACAAGGTTGGGTGATAAACAAGTGTATGTAAGGGGGTAGGATGGGTGACGTGCTAGAAGGAAACTACGTTGGAAGACTGTGGGGTAGGATGACAACTTTGTTGGATGACCATGGGGTAGAATGACAGCTATGTTGGATGGAATATTGTAGAACGGATGAAAGTGGGGCAACAGTGGTGTAGGAGGACATGATTGGAGGGTCGTCTATGTACCAAAAAAGGAAACACATTTCTTTTTGTTGATAACTTGGATGATCAATGTATATGTGCTAGGGAAATAAAGAAAAAACTACCCTAACCATCCTTGGCATGTACTAGGGGTTGTGATAGTGGCGACAACATAGTCAAATAGGACTGCTTCACTTAAAATGGGATTCTATAATATCTTTGGCATCAATAGGTTCACATTGATTGTGATAATGTTTCACATTTATTGGTCAAAATAAAGATGGTGGCATAAATGAAATAAAGATCCAAGTTTGAAACCCAATCGTAATTCTTTACAGGGTTCAATTAAAGACCACAAGTTTAAGGCCCCCCCTCCATGTAACACACAGATTCTATGGTTGAGATATGTTCCTGGACCCAAATATCTGATATACGAATTGATCGAAAAAAGGTGAATATTTCATAATGACGTTTGCATGGCATTCATATGATTGCAATTTATGCTTAATAGGGGCCAAAATAGATTTCTAGGGAAAAATACAAGGTATGCCAATAGATTCAAGGTTCAAAATCTAACCACGTGAGTTAGGATGATGTCCAACTTGATAATGCCAATATTAGTAGCCCCACCTTTTAATTGGGTGAGACATCAAGTCAACTTAACCGTCGACGAACACTTAGTGATAAATGACCAACTCTTGCATGGTTGTCTCTCCCTAAGGAGTGAGCCCCTCTAATAGGTTGGCAAGCATATCTTTTGTAACTGTATATTCCAATCCTAGACACTCGTCTCACACAGTCAAAGTTTTTCAGCCGGATGTTTTTATCTTGGTCATTTTTTTATGGCATCAAGGTCAGCAATTGGATGAAATGGCTACATCGGATGGATGATAAGAAAAGAAGGAGTGAGGTCTACAGGTCTTCAAGATGAAGACACAGGTTGGAAAGCTGATAAACAGGTGAATTATGGAATCAAATTCCCGCATGTATCAAATCTATTCCATGGCTATGATTGTGCTAGCCAAGGATAACTATGTTGGATGATACGTTCTGGGGTCACTTTATGACAAAGTGCTATGTTGGATGACCATGGGGTAGGATGACAACTATGTTGGATGTTCTTGATCTTTCTCACAATATTCACATGAGTGCAATTTCACATGAAAGTGGGGCAAAATAACAGATGGGTTAAATGAAATAAAATCCAAGTTTGAAGACCATGATTGGAGGGTCTTCTACAGGGGACGAGTGTGCCATTTTAAGGCCCCCCCTCCAAAACACATTTAGAATATTTTGTTGAAAATATAACTTGAAATCGAATTTCGAAAAAAGGTGAATATCCATAATGACGTTTCATGGGAAAGGCAATTCAATAAAACATAGATTTCTAGGGTTTATACCATTAGATTTGTTGACCTAACGTGAGTGAACATGTCCTAGATTTTAGGATGATGTCCAACAAGATACATGCCAAAA
This sequence comes from Taxus chinensis, assembly GCA_019776745.2. Taxonomy (NCBI): domain Eukaryota; kingdom Viridiplantae; phylum Streptophyta; class Pinopsida; order Cupressales; family Taxaceae; genus Taxus; species Taxus chinensis. Next base: position 182,867,481 of record CM034149.1, read on the forward strand.
TTAGATGGTTTATGAGTGTTAACCACATAAGATCAAGCTCCAAAACAACCAATCGACGTATTATACACTTCAGTGAATATGAGCATGATTTTGACTCTTGAAATGGTTGTCTCTGTGAGTTGGGACTAGAATAGACAAGCATACATGCATAAGTTTGTAACTAGTATCTTCCAATCCTAGGTGACACTCGTCTCACACATAAAGTTTTTCAGCCGGATGAAATTTTACGTGAACTTGGCAACAAACACCTTCTGAAATGATTGGATAGATTGGCAATTTACAAAACCGGATGGATTTTCTCGAAATATTTGCGAGTTTACGTAAATTCTACCAGGTCTTCAAAATTTCCCCTAGGTTGGGTGATGGAGACAACAACAAGGTTCGTAGGGTGCAACAAATCGTAATCCTTGTGATAAATACCATCTCATGTACGAAAGAATTACTATTGTCAGTAAGTGGCGGATGCACTCACAAGTCCACAAAAAAAGGAATAGAACAAAGCTCAAGAAAAAATTAGTTGAAAAGCAATATGTGGCACTTTATAAAATTAGTGATACAAAGATAGTGATCCCATCATCTAGAGTGTGAAAAAACATGGACTAAAGAAGTTCTCAAAACCGAGCAACGACAATCAGTTATAGCAAAAACCAATTCACGGAGGAAAAGCCAATAAGCCCCTACCGGATTAAAAAGTGGCATGCAAAAGGTGTCATATGAACAATGGCATGGAATTTATAGGGTTTGTTTGTATTACGAGGGGGGATTAGCCACCTTGACCACTCTTCGTCTTCGGCACTCGATAGAAGGTTAATAAAACAAGCCAAAAAACTTACAATGCCAATAAAATGTAATGTTTTTACCTTATACCTTTAAAAGTAATGAAACGACACATTTTTTAGAAGAGTGATAAGGTAAAAAGAATGCAAACATGTTTTTTAAGAAAAGTGAATTAAAAAACGTATTTTTAGAGACGATATTACCTGGTCAGCGGTGAGAAAGCCACGTGGGGATACTATGTGTAGGTAAAAATAGGAGTGACATTTCCACTTGCCAATTTGAAAAAATAACGCCAGCTTGATCTCCAGAACAATGCAAAAAAACTTGAAACCAGTCCAAAAATGATTGATGAAAGAATGTGCTGAGTCTGACCACGGAAAGCTGGGAAAAAGAAAGCTGGGAAAACGCAGGGAAGGAGAGAAAAACACCTAACCTATACCTGGACAGTGAGAAAACACTAGAACAACAAAAAAAGAAGCCTGGAACAGGTTTGAACAGGGGAACAGTGCAAAAACGTGAGTGTTTTGCAAAAAAACATAATGAGTGCAAAAAATGTCCTGAGAGATTTGAGTATTTTGAAAAAAAACATGAGAAACCAATGCAATAAATGTGACATATCACAAAAAAAACTAGGCAGAGGTAATCGAGATAGCAAGGAACCACAACGATGAGAAAAAAGCTCAGAATAGTCTGAGTTACACCCAATGATCCCAAAGTAATCATAGGTCCACGCCAAAAAACGAGCTACCCTGCAGGCGCTGAATCTGAACAACCAATTTGTGCCACAAATATTAGAAATATCCAAATACGAACCTGATCAGTACCTTAACTTTCAAATGCTAAAACCTCAATACGAGGTGAGCAATAATTCTAAAATGATAATCGAAAATAAAACTTGCACACGAGGAAATGAGAGGAAACCAGAAGTATTAAACAACTGAGAAACGAAGAGTGCACATTTATCGAAACCATCTCTGATACCATGAAAGAGGGATTCGCGAGAACCGATGTCGAAAAGTGATGCACCACAACGAAGTAATGGTAATGTCAAGCCAACGCAATAGGCAAGATTTGGAACAATGGAAAGAAGATTGTAAGAAGAATGGGTCTGCATAGATCGAAAAATAGGAAGTACAATAAATGACTCAATGACGCCACTGATGGTATGAAATGACGCATATTTAGAAGAGGAGTTACAATTCCAAATAAGGAATGTAACTCCTATGACGCATTGACGCAAATGACAATGTCAGATTCTATGGCAATTTGACACTTTTCATTTGACTTCCTGAGACCTATGACTCTCGCAACGAGATGACTCACCTAGGTGATGTGGCTGAAAAGTCATCCAAACTACATTAATTTCCTAAAAACTCATTTATGTAGTGATCAACAGTATGATCATCCTACAACACATGAAACAATTGTATGATGTTTAGGAATGCATGTTATGTAGAGATAAACACCACTGGAAAATGAATAGAGAAAAGTATCATGAATTAATACTTAATCATTCATTCATACAAGAAGAAGAGAACTATATGCATCTAAGGAATCTATTGTTAGTAAATAGTTCCTTACCAATAGAACTTAACATGCAGGAACACCTAACATGCATCCGTGAAATGAAACATGTGATATTTTCAGTTGTATTCTCACACTAATTACCAGAATCATTGATGTCAGCATTAATAATCATTGATAATTAAGCCACTACTGAATGGTTGGTCATATGAAGGGAAGTCCAATTTTGTCTTCCAATAGGTTTATTTTTGATCCTTTATTTTGCACGTTGTCAAAATTGGATGACGTTAGATTTGTTTGTATGACGAAAAATATTGGAAAGTTCCCAAATTGACAAGCCCTGGGAATTACAAACTTGTATGTTTCCAATAAAATTGTAATAATTTAAAATCCTAAATTTGTAGAGGAATTTTTGAAAACCATCGATTCAATTCCCAACGAATAACGAAGAGCTAAAAGTCAATATTTGTGAAATATTTGATAAAGAACCGATAGTCAAAATTCACGCGGGATGTTATTTATCTACATCAAATTGAATTAATTAAAAATTCCTTGCATTAAATACTTGTAGATCAAATCAACAAATATGCTAATGAGTGTGTACCATTTGAATCAAAAGATGCATAACCATGGAGTCAAAGTCCCAACTGAATAACGAAGTAGCTAAAAGTCAATATTTGATAAAAGAATGTTACTCAAAATGTCAATGGATCATCACTTTATCATACATGTAATAAATCCACCCTTATTTACAAAGAAGAATATACTTTGAGTTCTTACGCACAGGCTAGGAGATGCTTATCGCTCATGGTAATCCAATAATGCAATTCAGCTATGCACGAAGTGGTCAATATAAGGATAACTTCATGAGTTTAATTCATGATCTTCCTCATCGTGTTCAAGACCTTGATACTTTGAAAATCCATTATAAGAAATGGAAGGTACAATAACCCAACCACACTAGCTTGCTTATTTGGTATAGAGATCACGTGTATGTAGGCCCCCATGACAATCTGATAGCTTAAATAATCTAGTTATAGTTACCAATAAGTGATGAACGAATAATAATTGATAATTGAGCCCCTCTAATGGTCATTCATATGAGTGTTAGGTAGATTTTATCTGTCGATTAAACTTTGATATTTTTTGTTTTATATTTTTATGGTGTTAAGGTTGTCGATTTGAAAACCTCTGAATTGGTAGGTAAGATGAAGACTTAAACATGGAAAGTTGGAAATAAATGGTGGGAATTAAATAAATTCATCTCTCATACCTATTCTATGGCTCTGATTGTTCCTACACAAATAATATCTACGATGTGTACTCCACTTTATACTCTTGATCTTTCTCACACTATTTGTGTGAGTCAATTTTCACTTAAAGGGATCATAAAAAAGGGGAAAATCCAATAGGTTCTAGGTTCAAAACCCAACCATAATTATTTATTCTTGTAGCACTTTGTAGCCCCCTTTTTTAGTTGTAAGCTTGAGTAATTATAGGAAATAGTTAGTGTGCAAACAATAATTTATAATTGAGACCATCCAGTGGTTGGTTATATGCGTGACAGATAGATTTTGTCTATTGATTGAGCTTTGTTATTAGTTGTTTTATTATTTTACAATTTCATTTTTTTCAATTGGACCTTGTTTGATTTTTTAGATAATATGAACACATGAATGTAAAGTTGGAAATAATAAGGTGGGAATTACATACTTATGGCTTTGATGTAATAAAAAAATGAAAGAAAGATAAATAAATTTGAATCAAAATTTGAAACCCATCTATTCAATTCCTAATTCCTAAGAAAGAGCCAACGATCAATATTTGTGAAAGATTTGATGGTCAAGATTTAGTAAAGAGCCAATGGTTAAGATTCAAGGGAAGTTATTGATCTGTGTTGAATTTAATGAACCCATAAGGAAACATATTTATTCTCTTGTTAAATTTGGTGTTTTTATCTTTAAAGGTAAGGAGGAATTGCAAAGTGAGAAGGAAGGAATATGGGAATGAGGCTAGTCAGAGACATAGGAGGTAAATCAATATTGGAGGTTGAGAGGTGCACTATGCTATGAAGCTCGCCACGTAGATTCACATTTGTTTCTTCACTAGAGAAATTCTTACCACATTTATTCTCACCAGAGTATTATGTGTTTACTAATAAAACCATCTGAATTATTTCTTGTAATGGATAGGTATGAAAGAAATTTCTTGATTTATTAAATTAAAGACCTAATGTACTTTTTCTAAATGTTTTTTGACAAATAGGAAACAAAGAAGAAAAAAGGCTATGAAAATTATGTTAATGATTGAAAACACAATGGATAGAAAACTGAGGGACGAACATCAGTGTAATAAAACATCATGTCATTGATACAAAAATGTTGGGTGATGTCAAAGTTAGATAAGTTTGGTCTATTATAATTTGATTTGGAACATGCATTTGGTGTAAATATTAAAATATTTAGTTATTGAAATTAAGATTTCTCATACTTAATTTTTATGTTCGGGGTTTTATTTCTGATTTATATTGACGGTATCTCATTTTTCCATCTTTAAATATACCTTGTTTAAAAAATTAGTTATTCTAAGGTTTGTTTATGTTTTCCATCAATATATTGTGTTATCATAATCAAGATATGTTGTACATATGAGAACCATGTCTTCAATGAGATGAATATGTGAAATGCAAATAATATTTTTATAAGCACATTTTATCATGAAACATTTGTTACAATTGTGAAATATCGGAAATTATATGTCAATCACTTAGTATTAGTTGATTTTATACAAGTATTAGTGGCTAAGATTTATATTATCTGGGATTTTGGAGGTCAATTTCATCATCTTGGATGTGCTTGTCAAAAATATACAATAAATAGAGGTTGAGTAAGGCTTGGAAATACATTCCAGATGTTATTCATTTGTACAAAGGATTGTTTAATGAATAATAGAGCAATAATGTTTGTGACCCAAAATTTTAAAGCTAGGTGTAGACACCAAATTTGGGTCACACTCCCTTTGGTCCCCTTTTGAGTAGTTAAAATAACATGTTCACCAAACCATGACCCCTTTACCCCACATTCATATTAATTTAATTACTTACAATTGAATTAATACCCATCCTCACATTATTTATTAATTTAATTACTTTAATTAAATTAATTTACACCTCACCCAGCCACATCACCTAGACACCTCACCATGGACTTATTCTTAGCATATTAATTAACTAAGACTTAATCTCTACTTATCTTAACTAATTGATAATTAGTCTAACCCTAACATTAAATTCATATTCCTTCTCCAACAACATTCCCGCTTATCTAAGCCCTAACCATCACTTGAGACCCGGACTAACAAGCAGAGCATGCCAAAAATAGCCAAGATCTACTATTTTTGGTAAACCTAGGATTTCCCACCCTAACCGATGTTGGTTAACCCACAACCATCACCGGTCACCTTGACCATCATTGGTTACCATATATAAAATTATGTAACCTTTTTCCCAGGTTGGTCACTTTCATTTAGGATCTCATTCTTCTAGAGACTTGGAGCACTCAAATTTCTTTAGCACTCATGCAAAAGAAGACACACGGGAGCACTACCAACATCGGTCACCATTCATCGTCATCATCATGATCACATATTCAAAAAAGAGAGGCACAGAGGTCCGAACTTCCATGGCACGACTACAACGACTTTTCTCTCTAGATCTCTACTGTCACCATCTTCATCACCTACATCCTGCAATCTATTTTCTAGTAAGTATTTAACATCTCTACACTAAATCTCTAGTTTCCTTGTGTAGATTTTATTTATTCATCTCTGTAGTCTATTTATCTCCACACCCATATACTTCCTTCCTTCCATCAATCCATCACCTAATCATACTTGGAATTTTCACCCTCTATGAATCATCTCTGAGTCTTCAGAACCATTTTACAACCCCACCCTCACCATTTCTAACCTCCGTGCAATCACAGGGAGTTTGGAAAACCAATTCTAAGAACTTTATGCTAATTTCCTCTATTGATGTCAGTTATCCAACTGACGTCGATCACTCTTCCTAATTGGCATTAGTTAGTCAGTCGACACCGGTTATTGTGTCTGGCATTATAGCTCAAGCCAACGAGCTAATACCCATTTCCCAATAGCCCATAACCATTTCTAATCCTTACCAAACCTTACCTAGATCCTGTACCAGACATGCAACTCAACACCAGCCAATCAACCCTCCCATTTTGACCTTAAACAACCTTTTGTATGACCTTTCTTATTGTTTTGTATGAGATATCTAAATTGTTTCAATTCTAATAGGATTTTTAGTTCATGTATGATTTAACTAGCATTAATATTGTTATATAAAAGTGGATTGACATCCTGTTCAAGAAGTATCATGCTTCTTGGATCTAGCTTCCACTAGGCAGTCCACTCATTTTTTTTTAACTCTATTTGGTGGTATTATTTTGTATCTATAGGTAGTTCCTCCTAGCCAAAAGGGAGCTCTCATATCCAATCTGATTTGGAAGTCATCAACACGCACATTCGACCTTCAACCGATATTTAAAATAGGTATTCCTTCTTGGCCTTCTACCCTTATTTGTTTCATTAATTTGGTAAAAAATTTGATGAAAAATTTTGGCATGCCTGGTGGGATCCATCAGGGGTTCCTTTGCATTTTTTCATTCTTCAGAAAAAATTGTGTGTTTATTTCTCTTTGAAAAGTATTCACATTAATTTTCTTCTCTAGAATCTTCTCCTTCTTTCTATTGACTAAAATAAATTGTACTTTTGGTGCTTTAAAAAGAACACATCTTCTTTTCTATTGCATTGCATTAGTGAAAGAGCATTCCTCTTCCTCTTCTCCATTTGCTACATCCAATGTAATTTTGGATTTGGGCTTAAAAAAATTCATTTCATTTTGGTTTGTTGCATTATAGCTCACATTAATTTGAGGGCAACCTATATGCTGGAAGTCATGCCCAGTTGATGGTTGACTAATTTAATCGTAGTTCACTTGCACACACTCTCTCTATACCAAACCACTTAAATAATTTACACATCTTCTTAAACATCCTCCTACTTGGAAGAAGATGTCAACTATCACATGATCATAGGGTTGACAGTGGGAACCCAACTAGTTTCTCTGTCTAGTCATTAACTCAGAGAAAGGACTACCCCCACCAAAACTTTACCTGAAATCATCCTTAGATCTTGGATTTCATAGGACACCTATTGAACCAAAAAATCTGTTCTATTCACAAGTTAGTATAAAATAGCATAAGCTAAAACATAAAATTCACCCATAGGATTTTGTGTTTCTTAGTTTTTGCTTGAATTGTGTTTTGAGTTGTGAGGTCTAGTTCTTCATTTATCTTTCTTCCTTTCACACTCCATAATTATAGTTGGTGTATTCTGATTTTTTTTTTTCTGAGTGTGTTAGGGTCCATCACTATCATACTCAGGTTTCTGGGTTGATATTTTATCTGATCTAAGTCACTAAAATCAAATTTTTTTCCATCCCTTCAAAATTCACAGTGACTGACATCGGTTCAACAACTGTCATCAGTTCACTCATCTGACTGTCATCGGTTTACCTAACCATTTTAGGTTCCCTACTTCTTTTGGTTAGTTTACCAAAACAACACTCATTATTTTTTTGTTCTTTCTGGGACTTCTCAGATAGATTATCATACCTCTGGATCTTTTAAAATCACTATAAAATCCAGGTTTTACTTCATTTTTCATCATTTATTTCCTCATTTGCAAAGATTTTGATTTTCCATAGTAACTGATATCGGTCACCTTAACCTTCATCGGTCACCCTCTCACCATCATCGGTTAACCCAACTACTGTTGGTTCATGTGTTTTAATTTTTAATTAAAATAATGACCAAACTTACCTTCTGGAACTATTTTTCTTCATTTATTCTATTTTTCTAGGTCATTTATAGATAGCAGATTTTTAAACATACACTAACTCACATGGTTTTGACTAGTAGTCAAGTCAACACCCTTTTATTCCATACAAGCCTTCATCCACTCCTGCCTATCCCATCACCACCTTCCATCCTGTCACCTATGGATCCTACTTAGCCCATTATCATTAGTACTGGTGACAAGGAGTTTGCAAGACTCCTTGACCACAACCCCACTGCCTTACAACATTATCTCACCCATTCGTCCACTCGAGATTCATAAGAGCAACTAGTATATGACATGCCTATGTCCATTCCTCCTGCCCTTACGCCCACTTCTGCATTTCCTGGTACTAGTTGGGCCTTACCTTCTTCCACTTTACCACCCGTAGTATCCCAACTTGACTCCACATCATCAAAATCTATGGCACCTATGACATCAGTTCACACTTTTGACGTCAGTTTCTCCCATGGTGTCAACCATTCCTTCATCAGCCACCTTGAGCATAGCCCCGTCTGCACCCGCCACCTCATATATACCTATTACATCACAACCACCCATGGTGTCAGAAACCTATACTCCTTTCCAAAACATTGTCCTCTCCATCCCACAGTCCCTACCCCTAATCACTACAACAATTGTTACATCCACCCCACCTACTTACACATATCACCAACCCCCTATCTCGTATATTGCCTATTCAGGATATTTTCCACCTGCATCTATTCCCCCCTCATAGTTCTCATACTTGGCACCACCATATACTGGGATGTCATCCTCATCATACATTCACCATCTACCCCCTTATACTACAGGGGGTGCCCAATCATCACAACCTACCAATGACCTTATTAAAATGATGATGGAAAAGATACAAACATTGGAAGCATCAGTTTCTGGCTCTTGTAACTCTTTAACATACGATGAAATATGAAATGAGCCCATTCATCCATCTATTCCCATTCATCCATACCCTACGCATTGGGAAATGCCTAAATTCAACCAGTTTAATAGCAAAGAAGAACCACAACAACACTTGCGGTCTTTCAAACATGGGTGTTATCTAATCGTTCATGCCAACACTCTACTCTTGTGGACATTCCTAATGTTCTTAACATGACCTACGTTGGATTCATATAGTGGTTTACCTTGACATTCCATTTAATCATTTAACCAAGTGGTTCAAGCCTTCCTGGACCATTTTTCAATCAATATACTGAAGAATGTCACCATGACCGAATTGTACTCAACACGACAATATGACGACGATTCTATCACAGATTTTATCACTTGTTGACGGGGCCTCATCAACTAAATTACATTCCAACTACCTCAAACCGAGCTTATAGAGTTGTTCACTAGGGATTGTGCTAGGAACATCTCACCAACTCTCAAAGTCCAAACCTTTCATACCTTTGATGAAGCATTCACTATGGCATGAAAAATTGAAATTTGTGCCATTGAAGAGAAGAAAATCCAATTACGTAACAAAAACACCAAATTTAAATCAAATGGTTCCTCTTCCTCTTCAAAACCCCAAAAAAATTATTCCAAAGCCAAAGGATCTACCAACGTGGTAGTTTTAAAATATGGCCCATCTCACCCATCTCATCAATCAAAACCTTCCTCCAACCTTTCTCCCATTTAATCTTTTCAGTTCAAGCGGGAGCAATGGAAATACACTCCAATCAGGGAGCCTTACTCTTTAGTATTAGAATAAATTCTTAAAGCTAGAGCAATTTCTCTTTTACTCATCAAACCACATACTAGTTTTGAACCCACTCGTCTTATACCTACATGGTACAAGGAACATGACTATCACAACTATCATCGCGTTAAAGACCATAGTGATGGTAATTATATAACCTTCATAAACATTTTCTAGGAAATGTTAGGTAATGGAAATATTCTCTTGGACAACCCAAACACACTAGCTAATCAGAACTTGCATATCTTCAAGAATCCATTCCCTAACCATACCCCATCATCTAACCAAACTGGTGATCCTTTGACTAATAATAGTAATTTCTGTGAAGTCCATGTTATTTTTGATATCGTACCAACCCTTCCTCAATTTCCTCCTATCCCCTCCATCAAGGAGATTCTAGCACGAACACCTTTGCCCATAGAGGGATCTATTTCATCTAATCCTTCACCCACAGAGGAGTCCCCTTCATCTCCCTCTTCACCCATGGAGGAGTCCACAATATTTTCTGATGTCATTTCACCACTCACCTTGCAACCTAATGAACAACTAGTAGTGTTAACTCCCTTACCCATGGGAGAGTAATGTTCACCTCCCTTTCCACCGAAAAATGAACCTACCTCATCCCACCTATCATATCCCCTACCAGTAGAGGATCCTTTAGAAGAGCCACATATTATTGGTGATAATTCCCTATTAGCCTTATAAGATCCAGTTGATTTGCTCTCGGCTCGCTCACCCAAAGAGTCCAAAGCCAACTAGTTCCCTGTCTCACAAACATAATTTACATGGATTACTACTAAATCAACATTATCTCCTCTTACACCAGTGTCATTTTCATGCTTGGCAGACCACTTGGATTATGTTGATAATTCCATGCTTTGGGGACATCTTTGGCTACCCTTTTCAACCCAAATTTAAATGTCAGTTGTTGATACCTCTATGATTTATCCAAAGGCATTTCAGACAATCGAAGCAACCATGCCCACACTAGTATTAACAACCTCTTCTTCATCACCCTCACCTACACCTAAACCTTTACCAACAATACAACCTGATCCTATGCCTAGGAACCTACATGCACCTACATTTTCCCTTGTAGCCAGAACCATCATCACATTGGGAGTCATGCCAACATCAAGCCTAGTCTATCCTCTTGTCAAATTGGACTTAGCCACATCTTCCCAAGCTCACGCAAAAACTATTTCCCCATCTAAAATGAAGAACCAAACTTCTAGTCCGCATACACTGGTTTCACCCACTAATCCTCTGTCACCTTCACCACTGCCATCCATCTTAGGACCTCACCTGTCGACCTTGGCCAATTAACCTCGTATTCAAGGAAAACAAAAAACACAACAGCCTGCCTCTTCATCACAATCTTTTATTACACCCAATTTACTTAGACAACGTACACCTTCATCGTTACTTACATCTATCTTACCACCTATACCCCCAACCACCTGTAGTAACCTCATCACTACCTATGATATTTCCTTCTCTTTAACCCTTAACTTCCACCTTGCCTCTATCAGTAACCTTCACCATGCCTCCTTTATCACCTTGGCTAACATGCCCTCTTCCTCCATCTGCCTTACCTTCCACATCACATACTCCTTCCTCACATTTACCCAGGAAGGTGTAACCAAAATTAAAAAACCCACTACCCTTCAAAGAGGTAGTTAATCCAAAAATTGAAAAACCAACTACCCTTCAAAGAGGTAGTTAAGCCCAAACCTTTTATCGCTAGTTCATTTACTACACCTTTACCCAAGAAGGTACAACCCAAATCTAAAATAGTACCACCTACCAAACCAATGGTCAAACCCATTTCACCTCTGATTCCACCTCCTGTGATGCCTCTCCCACAAAAATCACCCACACTTCCATCTCGACCCACACTCACCTCACATTGTGATCCATTGGCAGGGTCTTACGCCAATATTCTTAGCTAACCTTTTCGAGACCGTTGTCATCACATTACCACCACTTAGACCTTATGACCCACTCAAACCTAAACAAAAAGGTTTGATGATACAAAATTTTATGCCTACCATCGTGTACTAGGGCATGATGTAGAAGATTGTAAGGCTCTTAAAGACTGTTTTCCTTCAATGTACGTCCTCCTGAAGAAAACTTTGATGATGATGATCTTTTAGATGAGGAACTTGTTCCCCCTTCACCTATTACCACACACCCCCATCCCTTACCTATCTAGCAACCTTCATCTCCACATCCACAACCCATTTATCCTCCTCTAAAATTTGAGATCAACTATGGTCTTCATAAGAGAGTTAGCTAAACCTCCGCCTGAATGCCAAGTATGCCCTATTTTCATTTCCATAAGGCATTAGTATATTCCCTCACTCAGGTTCTATTTCCCATCATGTCACTATACTTTTCATCACACCAGCTACTCCTCTCTTCCTCATATTAATATGGTATGCATTACCACTCACACCTAGAAAGAAAAAGGAAAGGAGAAAACAACTAGCCCATCAAACAATCTCGTGCCTAATATACCATCTGCACCTACACCAAAAATCACTTTTCGAGGACCCACATACCCTATTTCTGACAGGGTCACCCATCGTTCAATGATAAAACAATTGCACCAATCTCCTCTCAAAATGTCATTATACAACCTTGTCCAAACCTCTGAGTCTCACTGACAGGCCCTCATGGAGGTTTTGTAATCTATTGAGGTTTTATGTAATGACCCAACCCCTGTGGCATCCATGATCACTCCTCACCATGTGGCATCTCTCACCACTTCACCACCTTGCTTTGCACCCACTACCACTCATCAAGTAGCCGCTCTTAGTTTATCTGATGATAAGATTGCACCTCTCCAATCAGATGATCATGATCCCTCCTTATTCATCTCCTTCAACATTGATAATATACGCGTTCGACACGTTATGATCAATGGTGGTGCCAACATCATCAGTATTTCTTCCCATGCGTATAACCAAATGTGCATCCAAACAAATTACATGCATAATAACCCAGTTATGTTGCACTCATTTAATGATGCCATAAATTTCACCCTTAGCATCATCATTCTCCACATTCGCGTGGGCCCCCATACCATTCCATAATTATTCTACGTCTTAGAGGGGGAATTCAAGTACAACATGTTATTTATCTGACCTTGGATCTACGTCATGGGTTGTGTTCCTTCAACTTTACATCGCTGTGTAAAATTTTAACATGAAGGGCATAACTATACCATTCCAGCTGACCCTTCAACATTCAAAACCTGTAACATGTTGTATAGACCTATTGATGTCCTTATACTAGTTAAGGCATCCTCCACTGCCACCACCTCTCCTTCACCCCCAACATCTTCCACCAACATTGTTGCTACCTCTCCCAAACCTAACTCCTCTATTCCCACTACCGCCGTAGCTGCTGCAGCTAACCCATGCACTAACCCATTTACTTCTAAACCAACTAATGCTTCTTCTTCTAGTGATTAATCCATTTCCACTACCCATATACTAACTACCGATCCTTTAGAAGGTGTTTTTCAACATCTTACTCTGGGGGAGTACCACCTGTACAACATCGAAACATTCCTTTCTCCTCAAGAGTATGGTAACCTTTGCCAACATCATCGCTATGATCACTGCATAGGTAAGGTTTTACTTTATGGTCCTCCCCACCTTTGTACCAAATTAACATATGGGGGACTTGATACTTCTACCTACTTTCCCAAGCCACCTTCCTAAACCTGACCATTTTTATTTGACCTCCAATCTCTTACCAATTGCAGCTTCACCCACACCCACCTCCATCGTTGTGTGTGGAAGGGATTTTGCTTTGGTTTCTATGAATAGGGCTTCCATACTATCATCTGATGTATCACACCTAAAAATAAAGACCAAAGTGGTATTGAATTTACCAAACCATCTTCCAAGAAATCCCACGCTGAACTCATTGAGGATGATAACCCGAACCTTCACCCCATCTACCAACTTCACCACCTTCACCTATAGAGTCTATGGATTCAGAATCTAGTCCTCCTAACTTTTTTTTTCATGAACACCATTTCCCTAGGACCTCTGACTTATCAGCGAGATGGCGAGGCTCCATCTTCTCTTCCCTTAATGTATCCTGATATGATCAATGACGATACACCTTCTATTAATGTTGTTTAATGTCAGGAAAATGATTCTATTCTCACCTACCTTGGTGAGGAATATACTTATATTCACCAGTTGTTACCTTCTAAGACATAAACCATGTTAAGTGAATTGACCATCAAAATCAATAGCCACACTCAAGATGACCCTCACATTTTAAAGATAGGCCAATCTTTAGATACTGTTGAACATGAAGCTTTTAATTCTTTCCTATGGGATCATAACAATGATTTTTCTTGGCCCTACACTGATATGCCTGGTATTGACCCAAACATTGTGGTCCACAATATTTTAACTATTCCTGAAGCCAAACCCATAAAACAGAAGCCACGGAAAAATGCATCCTCACATTTCCCTTCTTGTCAAAAAAATTCAACGCCTCTTTCGGTTTCCTTCATATTACCCATTGATTATCCTCAATGGATCTCTAACATTGTACCTATCACAAAAGCGACAGGGGGACTCCACATTTACATGGATTTCCATGACCTTAAATTTTCTTACCCAAAATAAGACTTTCCACTATCTAGTATTGACCAACTAGTTTATCTTACCACCAGCCATGGGATTCTAACACTCATGGATGGTTTCTTGGGCTATAAACAAATATTACTCACCCCAGAAGATCAACACAAAACCAACTTCATCATTCCTTGGGGGACCTTTTGCTATTGAGTCATACCCTTTGGTCTTAAAAACGCTGGTGCTACATATCAACGGGCTATGACTTATATCTTTCATGACATCATGCATCACATCTTGGAAGATTATGTTTATATCCTTACCAAATATAAACATCAGGATGAACACCTTACAGTCCTTAAGGTCATCTTTTCCCATCTCATCAAGTACTATGTTCACCTTCAACCTATGAAGTGTGTCTTTGTTGTTCTCTCCAGAAAGCTCTTGGGTTTTATTATTTATTTGCGTGGCATAGAAGTTGACCCCACTAAAATCAAGGCTATTCTAGAAATGCCTCCACCTACTAACCTTCATTAACTTTGTATTTTTCAAGGAAAGTTACAATCTATTCATCACTTCATTTCTTAACTTTCCGACCACTACCTTCCATTTCATCATTTCCTCAAAAAGGTTGTCTCCTTTAAATGGGATGATGAATGCCTTACAACCTTTGACACCTTAAAAAAATACCTCCTTCAACCACCCGTGCTCATTCCCCCTAAGGATGACCAACACTTTTACCTTTACATTTTTGCTATTGATCATTCCTTGGGTGACATGCTTTCTCATCGTGACGAGAAAAATAGGGAGTAAGAGGTTTATTATAATAGTCGTACGATTTTGGACTATGAAACTAGATACGTACGATTTTGGATATTCTTAGCCTTAGTTTTTTTCACCACTAAACTATGCCATTACCTATTTAACCACAAAATATATGTTTTCACCAATACAAACCCCTTATGTTACATGTACACCAAGATTTATCAACATCAATGTGCTGCACGTTGGCTTATGCTTCTTGCAGACCCAGAACTCTAATTCATCTTCAAAAAATCAAAGGAAAAACCATCACTGACCAACTTGCAGATGCACCTCTATCTGGTAATCAATCCTCCAACTTCGTTTTCCTAGATGAATCGACTGCTACCCTCTCTTTGGATGATACCATTTACTAGATGACCTTATTCTTTGATGGTTCCAAATGTCAGCGTGAGGGTGGTGCCAGAGTTATCCTCATTGATCTTGATGGTGAGCCTATGCCATTATATTTCAAACTAGATTTTGATTTTACTGACAATATCGCCGAATATGAAGCACTCATATTATGACTTTCAAACCTCCATTGCCTTAGATGTTAGGTCAATTAATATATTTGGTGATTCTCAACTGGTTGCAAAACAAGTTAATAGTATATACCAGTGTCGTAACGAGATACTTTATAAGTATAAACATCATGCTGACACACATTTGACTACCTTTTACCATTATGAACTTCAAACCACCCCACGTTTTACTAATAAATTTGGGGATACCATGGCCTCCCTTTCTTCTTAGTTACTTGCTTCACCCTCCAACTCAAAAATCTTTTTCATAGTACAAAGGTTATAGTCACCTTCTTATCTATTTTGAGACATCAACCTCTTTGGAGCCGTTAAACCTGACCCACGTGACCTTTGGTATAATAAATTTATGGACTACCTTTCCCATTCAATTCTACCTCTAGACCTTAATTGCAATGGACAATGCACCTTTCTCAAAGGTGTCTCTCACTATGTCATCATGGGCAGTTATATTTATAAACATGGCTTTGATGGTATCCTCTAATGATGCCTAACAAGTTTTGAAATTCCATACACCATCAAGGAAGTTCACGACAGAATTTGTTGAGGTCACTTTAGTGGTTTAGCTATTGCTAAACACATTCTCCACCTAGGCTATTATTGTCCTACCTTAAACCATGATTGTTGTGTTTATGTCAAACATTGTGTGAAGTGCCATCAACATGCTAATCTTCATCACACCCCTAGTCACGCCTTCAAGGTCATACAAGACCTTTTGCCTTTCTCTTAATGGGGTTTGGATCTTGTTAGAGAGATCAATCCTCATTCTTCCCAAATTCATCAATGGATTATTACCACTATTGAATACTACACTAAATGGGTAGAATCCATACCTCTCATTAATAGCTGAGAAAATATCTGAATTCATCACCCATAACATCATTTTTCGCTTTGTTGTTCCTCATCGTCTCATCACTTATAACGAAAAACAGTTAAAAAATAAAACCCTACAGAAACTTTGTGATTCCTTCAACAATCAAATCAATTTTTCTTCAC
Source organism: Taxus chinensis (assembly GCA_019776745.2). Taxonomy (NCBI): domain Eukaryota; kingdom Viridiplantae; phylum Streptophyta; class Pinopsida; order Cupressales; family Taxaceae; genus Taxus; species Taxus chinensis. The sequence continues at coordinate 182,884,355 of CM034149.1, forward strand.
CTTACTACCCTAAAAAAATGGCCAAGTAGATTCAACCAACAAAACCCTTAACAAAATTCTTATGAAAGTTGTTGATGATACTAGAAAGGATTGGCATACACACATTCCTTTTGCCTTATGGGCTTATCGCACTAGTATTCGTACTTCAACTGATGCCATGCCTTTCTCTCTAGTCTACAGTATAGAGGTTGTTCTACCTCTTGAAGTCCAGATTCCATCTCTTTGTATCTCATTTAAAGATATTCTTAACGATGATGAATTTCACTAAGACCATTTGACAAAACTTGAGTTATTAGACAAACATTGCCTAAATGCTCTTGATCACCTCCAAATCTATCAAAAATGTATCAAATGTGCCTATGAAAAATGTTTCCATGAACTAACCTTTCAGGTCGGTAACCTCATCTTGAAGGAAAATCAACATGTAACAAAAGAGGATAAAAGTAAATGGGGAAAATTTGATCCTAATTGGCTTGGACCCTATATCATTACTCATACCTATGGATCAGGTGCTTATCATTTTTCTTAACTCAAAGGTAAACCTAAACCTGAGCCTCTCAATGCCTTGCATCTTCAACCCTTCTATTGTTAAATCAAGTCCTATATCACATTTTGTCTAGTTAAAATGCTCATCCCTTGAGCACTATTCACCTTCCATTTTAACTATTTTAAGTATCAATGAGTAAACATGAATCATGTGATTATCTGTCACCTTTTAGCCTTATATTTAATATTAGTACCATGGATCTACTCATGGCATGATCCTCATGGATAATTTTCATCTTTTTTTCAAGATGAAATCCCATGGTCATTCATCCCTTAAACCCTCTTTGTCATAGTTAACCTCTATGTGCTATGGTTTTGTCTTTAACACAAGAGCCTATCTTTCTCTATAGTCTTTTCCATGACCTAAAATTCCAAAGAAAGAAAAATTCAAAAGTAAAATGGGATTCAACTCCTTGATTCAAACTTACAACAAAAAATGACTCCCTCAAAAAGGACATCTACTATTTCTATCTCACTGCTATAAGTAGACTGCTCCCTCGAAGGACAACTATACAAAGATAGCCATACCATACATATTCTATCATCAAAAGAAGACTATTCTTGAAAATAAATAAAATAAAATATTTGATGGCGAATCATAACATCCAATTGTCTTCAATGGGTTGAGACTCTCAGTGTGACATAACATGGAGCTTTTCCCAAGTGTGGGACCTTGCCAAAACGAAAAAAGATCTCATGAAGACCTCAAGGAGATAATCTCTACTGGGTCATCCCATGCACCAAGGAATAGAACACCTATCTTTCATAAAAATGCAATGCATCATGCACAGATAACCAAATTTCTATATAAAAATGAGAGGGTTGAGAATCATCCACAACAAACTTGCTCCAAAGATTGATACAAAAAGATAACAAAGTTTTCAGTTTTTGAATGAGAGGTTATAATTCCACAAATTCACCTCATGGAACCTTTAGAAATAAGCCCCCTATTTTGATCTTGAGTCTCTTCCAGGGTTCTCCTCTACATTTGCATCAGGTTTGGAGGGTGCCTCAACATGTGTTTGATGCTTTTGTTTTCCCAAAACCCACTTCTGCCGCTATTTCCAAAATACTTGCATATGGTCATGTTGTCTCACACTAGGTTACGCTAAACCAACTTATTTTTCACCTCATTCTCCTTTTTCACCCTAATCTTCTACCTTCTCAAGGGACTTGCTATGCAAATGCTGACATTTCCATGATCATGTGAGTGTTTCAGGTTTTCTTCACCCTTAGAATAGTCCCGAAATTATGAAATCCTTTGTGTAGGTTTTTGAACTTCCGGCATATTTTCATAACCTCTCCGGCAATCCTTTCGGGTATGATAGACTCGGGTTTTTGAACCTTCCAACATATTATCCATTAGGTTTTTGAACTTCTCTGACATATTTTCTTTGTCATTGTCACCTTTACCATACAACACTTCCCTTCATCGATCAACTTTGAAGACCTCAAGGAGATAATCTAATAATCCCATATAGACTTACCACATTGACCAGTCTATTAAAGCAAAAGCAAAAAGAAAAACATAACTTTTTCGTCATGGAATTTCCTATTTTGATCTTCATTCTCTTGTCAAAAGGGAATGCCATCTCACCCCAGGGTACACTAAACTAAAATCTTTCACCTCGTTGCCTTTTTCACCTTAATCGTCTACCTTCTCAAGGGACTTTCCGTAAACGTGATATTTCGTGATCATGTGACTTTCTTCACCCTTAGAATAATCAATTATGAAATGGATTTCGGTTCTTATGTTCATAGAACAATCTTTGGTATGATATACTTATTATGGTTCTTATCAATTAAGTGAATCTTGTTGTCTCCTTTACCATTCACCTCTTTTATTCCTTATTGATCTTGCTATACAGGAGTAGACATTTGACACCTATATTCTAAGAATTCCTCTTTCACCAAATTAAATCATACCTAAAATGGCCTAAAATAAACCATGCCTAATTTACCTAGACTCAATCATGCCTAAAACCTACCAAACCATCCCTCTACCTCATCATATTCTTCCCTAGCTTATGGGAGAACTACATCAGCCTGAGGTTTGTTGGGGCTATGTAGGCAACTCTATGAGGGCATGAGGCCCTTTGAGGTTAGCTTGACCACTCTTTACCCTAACCCATTTCCCCCCTTTTCTTATTCACAAGTCACCTTAGTTTTCCATTTTACACAATATTGGGAAATTAAAAACTCAACAAACATACATACCTACCATTTTATCACATCATCCAAGCATCCAATCAATCATTTCATATTTCCATGACATCAAATATTTGGAAATTTACACCAAAACATACATATACATCATCATTTATTTCCCATACTACCAATAACTTGGAAATTAAATCAAACCCACAAAACATGACCAAACCATGCCTAAATGATCTAGAATCCACCATGCCTAACTCACCTAGAATCCACCATGCCTAACTCACCTAAAACTCCACCATGCTAAACTCACCTAAATTCCACCATGCCTAACTCAGCTAGACTCCACCATGCCTAACTAACCTTGAATTCTTCATGCTTGCATGACCTCACCTCAATCATGCCTAATTTACCTAGTTTCCATCAATAAACAATAAAAATGGAAATTAAAACATAAGTACACCATCCATGCAATAAATATCATCATCTATATAAATGGGAGAGTCTATGTATAAATACCCATATACACATATACAAATAAATACAATTATCTAAAGTCACTCAGATACAACCTCACTATCTTTGGCATGCAGGCTGGTATAAAACTCAAAATCACAAAACTCTCATATATAACCTCACTATCTTTAGCGCGTAGGCTGGTATATATATCAAAAATACAAATAATCTCAAGTGACTACACATCACCCCACCTGATATCTTTTGGGCCAGTCTCACATTTCTCCTCCTCCCAACCTATCTGCCACCCTACCAACATCTCTCCACTTGGCCCTCAGCTGGGCTTGGCCTCCGTGAACTAGTAGCCTCATCTTGACCATGTCTTTGGGCTCACCAGCCCCATGTTCTCTCTTAACTATGAGTGTAGGATCCCATCCTATCACTCACTACCTACTCAGCTCTATACTCAACATATAAAGGAACATCTATCCCGGAAGTCATCAAGTGATCTAGATAATAATGTGACTCATTTAAGGCATCCCTGAACCTCACCATAGTCATTGTCTGAGGTGGTGCCATAATCAATACAACTTTTTTGCCCTTTCTTGCTAATACTAGCCTCGGTCCTTGTACCTGTGATCCCTATCCTCCTCCCTATACTGTGGGACCTTGTCTCGATGCTGCTGCTTGTAGTATGGGAGTCTGTCTATGGGCTTATGGAGGTACTTGTATTGCAAGTTGGTCTTGTAAGGATACTATCATTTCCTATGCAGTGGCCAGTTGGCCCTGTAAACTTTTCACCTATGCCTGTAAGGCGGCCACCTATACTCCATCACCTTCACCACCTTGTGCGGGTGCTTGTCTTGGTGCTAATTGAGCCTATAAAGCCATCACCTGATCTTGTAGGGTGGCCACCTATGCATGAGCCCATGTCAACTGACCCTGTAAACCTATGATTTACATCTTTAGGGTGGCCACCTACCCCTATAATGCATATCTTTGAACCATGACTGTAGCAAGATCTAGCTACCTTAGACTTGGTGGTGCCACCCGTCACCGTGCCACCCACCATTGCCTATATCTAGCAGTGACTCCAATGTCATCTATCCACCTATCCACTACCTGCTCCTCCTACCCTGTCGACACACTCAAACATGGTGGAGACACAGGTCTCTCCACATAATCATGACGGTACTATGGGAAAGGTGGGGATACATCCTATGGCAACCCAAACTACCATCTAATCCTATCCATGGGTATCATCTCGTGCTTTCTAGCACGCCACCCCTGTATCCACCTCAACAACTATAGCTCCTCTAGCTCCTCCGCCATGCATCTATAAGATGGAATGGCAACATAAGGCCTCAAAACAATGTCAACTTATGAAATCCCCTTTAATAATCACCTGTAGTATATAACATCATATGTAGCTCTAGCCACCCTTAGCTACTCACCATCTGGTACCTGGTGTTTGTATCCAATTTAGAGAAAGCCACCTCCGAACCAATCATTTCTAAGAAAACCAACTAGGTGCACATGTACAATATGCTAGTCTGCCCAACAGTGTAGTAAAAAGGTACACCACATCCCAAACCTCCTCAATCTCCCATAAGCCCATAGATCCCTAAATAGCTGAACTAGGAACACTGGTGCCCAAGAAAAGTAGACACACTCCTCCATCATATCTTAAAGAACTCTCATCAATTCTCGTGGGAATCTACCACCCTCAAAATCTTGTAGTAAAAAACAACCTATTGCCTCCATCACCAATATAGCTAGCCTTGTCTTCTGTTAGTAGGTTGCATACATGTCTCCATAAGTGAGACTCATGCTCTGATGCCCCAACTCACCCATTGCCTCACTAAATAGCCACTATAAGCTCCACAGATGCCTCTAAAGTAATAGAATAAACTAGCTCCCCAACAATAGGAAGCCACAGGATCTGGTACATGTCCTCTAGGGTGACGGTTATCTCACTTTTCTGTAAGTAAAAGGTATTGGTAGTAGAATCCCATCTGTCAATGAGAGCGACCATCATACTTTGATCATGAACAATGCACCTATAGTGTCAAACCCTGATAAGTCCAGCCTCAGTCATATGCTCCCACTCCTCCATGGTCATGGTAGACCACATACATACCAACAAAGGTGGTACTTTGTCCCGCATCCTAAGGTGATCTCTCACCTACATCATCAAACACAACATTGTCAAGACTTAACTACCCAAAATTCACCTATTAACCACTAAACCATACCCAACCACATCAATCATGCCTAACCCCTTTACCCAATTTTTCTACAATCCTACTACCCTTTACCATCATTACCCATTATCACATATTGCCAAAATCACATTTCACCCTCTTCCCCCTACTATTCATCCCCACCCACCCATTCCTCACCTATTTTACATTCCTACCTAGCCCTTCTTACCCCTATTTTCTCTTAACCTTAACCGACACTGGTTGCCTTGACCATCACCTATTTTTTCTTGACCGTCATCGGTTCCATTTAACCGTTGTCAGTCACCCAAGATGTGACCGATGATGGATAAATCTAATCGATGCCAACCAATCCTTGACCAACATTAGTCTTTGTCACAACGTCAAAAACCAAAAACCTATTCCCCCATCATAAAAAATTTACCAAAGCTTACCTGACACCCTAATTTACCCATCCCACCTTATCTTAGCTTAGTTCCCACACCTATTTAACCTATGTGTCACCTCCTCACCCTTCATTTCCTTCAATTTTACCCATGATTTCAAATTTTGAAATCCCACCTATAATTTTTAACCAAAAACGGTTTTAACAATATGATTTTTCAATCAAAAGAGGGGTTTATATCACCTCCTACCTCATCTCAATGATGTCTACATGGTGGCACCTCTGGTCTCTATGCCGGTGGACCTCCCACACCTTCTCCTGCCTCTGCAATGACCAAATCAATGGCTCACCTCCAAACCAATGAAAACACTCGAATCCATCTATGGGACCCACCAATCAAACGCTAATCACCCCCTATGTGGCTCACCTACTTAGCTCAATCCCTCATACTATCATTTTCCAAGTCTCACTTTATCCTCTCTTGTTTTCTAAAAATGGAAAAAGTCAAAATGAATCCGTAAAATATGGATTTTTCTTTTTTAGACCCAAATTGACATGACCGATTTCGGTCATGTCGTGCCCTAGCTAACTGACATCGGTTATTTCCTAAATGGAATTTTTCACCTGCCATTACTGTTTCACCCATATTCAGATCATTTTTACCTAAAAACATTAGTGACTAAATACCTACTGACCCTCCCAACACCTATTACACCGTACCCACAAGCCTAAATTACCTGTACATGTCCTTACCTGCATTTAGGGATATGTTATTTACTAATACCTAGGCCTTACCCATGCCATGACCTATATACCCTGACTTGAACCACCTTTTGTGATATTGGAAATTGTGTACTCGCTATACCTTGCAATGTTGTTACCCGTGTTGTTTATCCTAATGACCTTACCTTATCTATTTCCATGTTGTTTATCCAGACCAAATATTTAGTGTACTAGATCATACCTAAACATTCCTGCACCTAACCTAAGTTATGTTTCTGGACCATATATTGTACCCTGGATACCTTAAACACGTCCACCTCATTTAGATAAACCTATCGACCTTGGATGATGCAGGGTTTGCAAGCTATTCCATCTGGTACCATGTCACAGTTTATACATGTACGTGCATTCAATTTCCATTACCCTTACTTAATATGACCCTTAAACCATTACCTAAAGTGGCCATACCATCCCCTATAACCCACCTACCCTCATTTTCAATACTTACCAATTTATCAAACCACTCACTGAATCCGTCTAACACCTCATCAGTTCCTGGTTTGAGGGGGCTCACCTCCACCCACACTTGTGGTAGCCTCACCTTTAGACATACTTGGGGAAACTCTAATCTCAGTTATATTTAGGGGAAACGACTTCCTATTTTTTTGAGCTTCGCTTATCAATACAATCTACGCCAAAAAAAGGGGTAAATGTAGACACAAGATTTGGGTCACACTCCTCTTGGCCCCCTTTCAAGAAGTTAAAATAACATGTTCACCAAACCATGACCCCTTTTCCCCACATTCATAATTAATTTAATCACTTACAATTGAATTAATACCCATCCTCACATTATTTATTAATTTAATTACTTTAATTAAATTAATTTACACCTCACCCAACCACATCACCGAGACACCTCACCATGGACTTATTCTTAGCCTATTAATTAACTAAGACTTAGTCTCTACTTATCTTAACTAGCTGAGACTTAGTATAACCTTAACATTAAATTCATATTCCTTCTCCAACAACATTCCCATTTGTTTAATCCCTAACCATCACTTGAGACTTGGAATAATGAGCAGAGCATGCTAAAACTAGCTAAGATTTATTATTTTCGGTAAACCTATGATTTCCTCGTCTTTCCGAAAATATAAAGCAGTCCTTCTAACTCTTCATATTTTTAAATTTTTTGGCCTTGGGATTTTTTTGCATCTTTGCAATTTTGGGTCTTGGGTGGTTTTTTTCATCTTTGCAATTTCGGGCCTTGGGAGGTTTTTTGTATCTTTGTAAATTTAGGCCTTGGGAGGTTTTTTGCATCTTTACAATTTCGGGCCTTGGGAGGTATTTTTGGTAGTTTTTCAATTTTCAGGCCTTGGGGGGATCTCTCGTCCAAATTAATACAAATTTTCAGGCCTTGAGAATAACTTTTGAGCATCTTTGCAATTTCGGGCCTTGAGGGATTTTTAGAAAACTTTATAATTTTAGGCGTTGGGAGGTTGTCTGCAACATTCTCTATGCCATAGTAAACTATGAAATATTGAATTTTTGGTGAGGTTAGGTGGGTCAAAAATAATACAAATGTACTCATCTCCAAACAGTGAATTGTCCAGGCATCACCATGCCACCAAAATTAATGAAGTACGGTTCATAAATTTCTGATCTCAGTGCAAGTAATACATCATGACAGGACTTTATGGCCTTAATAGGCTTGCCAATGCCCCTTTTCAAAAATTCAATGCATCTTGTGTGTGGTGTGGGAGCCAGAATTTTGAGTTTCCAATTTCTCTCTCTCTCTCTCACATTCTTTCTATAATATTGTAAACACTTCTCATTTTTAGAGGGAGATATATTATGGGATCTTGGGGAGACTCTAAAGAATTGTTTTCTCAACTTCATTGAGCTGTAAACCTTTATATAAAATTTGCAAGTGTAATCTATGCCTCTATTCTACAAATATAGTAGACTGTGCATTATTTGAAGCAATAAATCTGTGTATTGTGGTTCTCTTCTTTAACCCTTTCTAAATTTAATTATAATTTCATTGCCTCCTCCATTACTGTTGTTATATTTTTTACATGTTCTCTAACACTTGCAAGTTCATATTATTTGTGTTTATTAGAAATTCGGTAATGGGTAGCATGCTTGGGACTGTGTTAAATCTTCCCTAGCCTCTCTCAACTATATTTTATTCTATTTTCCTCCCTCAATAAAATGTTTCACACCCCTCTTTTGGTGTTATCACCTTTTTATTGTAGGATTTGTTCATTTTCATGCTCTCTCCCTCTCCCTGGTCCCTTGGAAATTATAGGTTAGGAGTAGATAATAAATTTTCCCTTCATTAGGAGTAGTTGTTGCATTAGATTAGGAAGAGGAACCAACCTTTTTAGAGAGTTATCTCAAATTTAAGGTCCCACACCTTGAGATAATTCCATGTTTCCCAATTACACTAGTAGATCATGCACACATACATGAAAAATCAAAGTGTGTTGTAATTTGGTGATAATAGTTCTGGCACACCTTGTGGAACCACAAGGAAGTCTTCATTTCATTACAGCAAGATTGATGTGCTCTTGTTGTAATTTCCAGCCTTATAAGGCTTTGTAACAAGCACATCTGATGACTCCAAAGGGAAAAATATGGTGGTTTTAGTAGTGATACTTTGTCAAGTTCATAAAAAGAATTCAAACAAGGTCTAGAGCAAGAGAAGGTATTTTCAAATATTTGTAGCTATCTCTAGGCAGAGGAAGAAGAGGAAGAAGAGTTTAGGGATCACCATCTCCACCAAATAAAACCTTGTCAACACCACCACCTGGTAGGCCTTTTACTTAAATCAACTAGAGTTCTTAAACCAATCAGAATGGCTCATCATCAACAAGCACCACCATAAAATCCTGTTTGTCAATTTTATGGGTTGCAGAAACTTGCTTACAATGCAAAAATTGTTCAATCCCAATGTGCAGCACTTAAGAGCATTTAGGTTACCAGGGTAGTAAAACTTCGATTGATCACATTGCTAAGACATTACATAATGAGTGTGTTAAACAGTTGTAATGCCCAACTCCCAGTTGAGATGATATGTGGGACATTGAAGTTAAAGATTAGCCTTGACTCCTTTCATAGGAAAGTTCATTGACAATGTTTCAAAATCACTCCAAGGGCAAGAACAATCCATAATTGGGATCAATTACAATAGCTCTTTGTGGCCAGTTTGGATTATTTTACTGTACAATAGACAACTTATCTCTATTTGATTAAATTCACTGGAGATTTAAAAGAGCAACCCAAATGCCCTTAACGCATAAATGGCTGAATAACTTCCAGTTGCAAATTGAAGACATCAAATAGGACTTCCAAATGGGTCATAAATCAACACTGAACTTTGATTGATCTCTACTTCTTAAAAGCTGCTTAATTCTGATATAGCTTGATGATACAATCTATGGGAGGTACAATGAGATACCCGTTTGGCATGTCACAACTATTAGAGCTAGAGAATTGTTTAATTCAAGGTAGTCAAACTTACACCTAGGTGCAGGATCAATTAATAATTGGAAATCAATTGTGTACTACTCTTTATAGCCAGTTTGTCCAGAAAAATAGAAGACTAATGAACTTATCTATTGTTGGAGCAATTAACCACAATCAAGAGAGCACTAAATGAAAAAATGGCTGATTTTAACTTAAAATTTAAAAGGAAACGGGATAGGATTCCAATTTCCATGGAAGTATGAAGGTGCTTTTTCTCTACTTCCTAAAACCTTCTTTAAATTATGATATAGCCATGATGATATAATCTATGGAACCAAGGTACAAATTTTCAATTTCAGCCTTATAACATTCTACTTTACCATAGAGCTAAAAATTGTTTTATCCAAGCTCAAATAAACTTGCACCTAGACCACCTATACCTCTTTATCTCACAATTAGGAAAATCCAAGTTCTAGTTAAACACCTACATTAGCTGATCATTTGGTGTGCCCCAGAAAAATCAGAATTCTAATCAACATCTTCTAATTATTCTTCTAGCACCTCAAGTGAAACTTCTCTTAAGAAGTCATGAATCAGTTTCAAAACTTAGGAAATGAATTGGTGACAATTAAGAGCCAAAAATCTCAAACTTTCAAATCATATCAGCCTCAAGCTCAAGCTCAACCTAATAGGCCCCCATATCATCCAAATAGACAACCTTCGCCAAGCTGTTAATCAGGAAACCAAGGACAACCTCCTGCTAATAGACAATTTCAGCCTTATAATCCTAACATTGCTACTTTTACATCTAGAGCCTTGGTTCTAACTTAAAATAACATGGCACAAGAATATGAATGATGCTTCCCATGTAGTCAATCTCATAATTAGGAAACATGTTTCAATGGTTCTCTGAATCAGGAGTTGATGGTGAAAATGGTTGGTGTGCCTCAAGATACAAATCAAGAAGAAAAGCAACAACAAGTAGTTGTTCAAGAAGCACCTCCAAGTGAAACTACACTTGTGAACCCACAAGTTGAGGATTTATGTGGCATAAATCAAGTCTCCTCTCAATGTGTGGTAGCTAACACAAGGTCTAAAAATGGGAATTTAGAGGAAGGAAAATCATCCAATCCAAGTTCTTCTTAACCTGTCTGTCACCCTACAAGGTGTTAGCAATCAAAGTGTAACTCCAAATGTGCATAAATAATCCCAAACCTACCTTCTAGACCAACTCATGTACCTATTTACAACAGCTCATGTGCAAGAGAAAGTTGTGTAAACAAAAGAGAAGACAAGAAATATATCTCATCTCCTTTCAATATCATAGAAAAAATGAAGAAGATGAATGTAAACGTCTCAATGTGGGAGTCATTAGCAATCCTAGGCCAAAGAGATCTATTGCAAGCAGCCATGGAAAATTGGTCCTCATCAAATAAACCATCCAAAGATTAAGAGAAGGTGTCACAAATACAACTCAGCAAGAAGGAAATCAAGGAGGTCAACAAGGTAAAAACATGAAGCCTCCTCCATTCTATATATCTCTAATTATTGGAAAGAATCTTGTACACAATTGCATGATTGATTCGGGAGCAAGTAGTTTTGTGATGCCCAAGAAAATAGTTGATCAATTGGGTATTAAGTATGAACCTATCTCAAAGGGAGTGGTGAAATTGGATGTGACAATATTGGGAATAAGGGCAATCATCAACGATTTAAATCTAACACTGCATGCATGCCCCAATTTCATGGTCCAACAAGATGTATCAGTAATTGAATTTCCACCACTCTTGTTGTCTGTGCCTGTCAAGATATTTCACCACTAAGATTGGAGGCTACTTGTCTAGTGATTGGTCACATATGCTCTTTAGAACAAGGTATGAAGCTAAGGATAAAATCAGGTCTGGACCTATTGCAAAATTTCATATTGAGCCATATATACCAAGTCCAATCTATGAAAATTGCTTAGCTTCTGATCAAGAAGACTGCCCAAGAACTCTAGAGGAAAATACCAAGGTTGGAGGCATTCTAGAATTGACTCTTGATGAATGGAAAAAAAGGCATGTTTTCGATCCATACAAGGAGATGGAAGAATTTGAGTTGGGAATCTATTGCTTTACACGAAGAAGATACACCTCTCCCTAACATCACCAAATCAGATGATAAAGATGACAACACAATATGGAAGTTGTTCTTTGATGGCTCGAGGAGTAGAGAAGGTGTTGGAGGAGGAGAAATGTATTATATCACACCAAAGGTACTAAAATACTACTTAAATTTCCATTTTCAATTTAGTTTTTTCGAAACAACACCAACTGAGTATGAAGCATTGATCCATGGATTACATTGGGAAAGGAAGAAAAGGTATTAAAACTTGCAAGTTTTTGGAGATAGTGAGCTGGTTGTAAAACAAGTTAGAGGGCTCAACGCTACCAAAGAATGATCTTCTAAAGAGATATAAGAACCGGGTATGGGATCTCATTGAAGACTTTGAGGATTTTAACATCAGTTCCATCCCAAGAAAGAACAATGATGTTGTAGAAAAACTTGCAGAAATTGGGGCAGAATTTGACATTGTTGACAGATATCAAGAAAGATAAAATCAGCCTCACATCAAAGTAGTTTGTAAGGTCAACTGGATTCCATATAACAACACAAGTTGGAAAGTGTTTGAAAATGATCAATAAATCATAAATTTATTATAGAGAATAAGCTGATTTCTCTTCATAGGAAATCAAGGCAAACTAGAGTATCATAGTATGGAGATCAAGTGGTTCAGTTGAAACAAAACAAAATTGCCAAAGGGTCTAGGTGACTTTGGAATCAATATTCAACCCCAATGATTAGTTCCAAAAAGAGAAAGTAAAACATTCAAGTCAAGGGTGAAGATTAAGAATCTATTTCAATTAGAGAAGGAAATGTTCTACAAATTGGCAAGGTGAGTACTCAGTAAGAGAAATATGATTTCATCCAACTTTGTCAAGAATTTATGGATGTATCTTTGCTAGAATTATAAGGATTTGAGAGGATTTAACCCAAAATTGGCATAAACATACTATTGAATTGGATCTAGAATCCAAGCCCATTAGGTAGAAGGAAAGATTAGTGAATCCTCACATTGAACCTCTCATGAGAAAATAATTGAATAAAATCATAGAGGAAAACATCATCTTTCCAATCAAGCACTCAAGTTGGGTTGCTAAACTTGGTATCAAGTGAGAAAGAGAAACAGAGAAATCAGATTGTGTGTCGATTTCCAAGATCTAAATAGGGTTTCTCTCAAATATCATTATCCGCTCCCTTACATGGAATAAATCTTGCAAGTAGTGGCTGGTTTGGAGAGGTTTTCATTGTTAGATGGACTACTTAGGTTATAATAAATAATGGTAAAAGAGGATGATCTAATTCAAGCATAGACTTCACCACTAAAGTGGGGCACATATGCTTATAGGAAAATGTCATTTGGGTTATCAAATGCCAGAGCTACATTCTAGAGAGAAACGGATATGACATTCAAAGGGATGATTAACAAGATGGTGATTGTTTATCTATATGATATCACTATGTTCTCCAAAAATGTAGAATTCCACCTATTTCACCTTAGGAAAGTCTTTCAAAGATGTAGGGGATTTGGAGTGTCTTTAAATCCTGAAAAAATGTATATTCTTGGCTACGTGAATGAAATCTATTGGGACAAATTGTCTCAAAAGAAGGATTAACCATTGATCTTGAGAAAGAGTTAAAGTAATCTATGCACTTCCTTTTCCTAGTCACGAGAAGGCTTTCCAAAGTTTTTTGGGGAGGATCATTTTTTTGTTCACATAGGTTCATGCCTAATTTTTTGACCCTTTTTAAACCATTGAATAAGGATGTTGAAGAAGAGTGTGGGATGTCATTTAGATGGACATTAGAGGGCAAAATATTTTTGAGGCCATAAAACATGTGATATCTCAAGCCCTCAACTCTCATTAATCCATATTTTTCAAAGGACTTCATCCCGTACACCTTTGGTGGGTAAGATACAATATCGGCTATCTTGGTACAACTAAATAAAGAAGGATCATAGTAGCCCGTAACATTCTTTAGCCATAGCTTGGAAGATTATGAAGTAAGATACTCTATTTCATTGAAAAGACATGTCCTTAGTTGTCATTAGGATCCTGAAGAAATTTAGACACTTGGTCTCAAATAATACAATTCATTTTTTAGTAGTCTCATGATCGGGGTAAAATATTTTCTCCTAAACAAGTATTTGAATGAGAAAAGAGTGAAATTTGGATCACTCATGTGATGGAATATGACATCAGAAATCAAGGTTACCAATCTGGTCCATGTGGTAAAGGTTTATGTGAGAAGATATCTTCCAAACCAAAATGCAGAGTTAAATGATGAAGGAGAAGTTGTCCTGATGCTACAAAATGACAAAGAATAACCAGCTGATGGTGTACCCACCCCATGGTGGACTCAAGATATGGTATATTATCTTCAAATGGGTCTATGCCCTTCTAAAATTGAGCAATACTAAAGAGAAGATATCTTAAGATTGTACAATCCATACCGTATGCTCTCATTAATGGCATCTTATTCAAGAAGGACACGAACGGAGTTCTTCCTAAGGTGTGTCCCAACAAATCAGATTGATAAATTACTATAGGAGTTCCATGATGCGAGAAGCGGGAGGCTAATTTTTCTCCATGAGTAAAAATCTCTTAAGATCATGAAAGTTTGATACTATTGGCCTACATTGTTCGAAGATACTGCTATACATGGATTAAAAAGTTTAAAAAGTGTGCATTATTCACTAGATAAGAAAATCTAGTAAGAGTTTTCATTACATTTAATCTTAGTAGATTAACCTTTTATGCAATGGGGATTGGAATTCATTGGGGTCTTCAATCTGAATTCAAGCCAAGGCCAAAAGTGGATTCTAACAACTATAAAATATTTCACCAAGTGGACCGAAGAAGTGACACTGAAAGAAGTAAATGAGTCTAGCATCTTGGACTTCTATGAGGGGATAGTAACCAAGTTTGGAGTCCCGAGATACTATTATATCAGATAATGATCTCATAATTTTTTGGCAAAAATATCACTAAGTGGGTTGTTAGGAATGTATTATATCTCAATCACTTCATTTAATTATTGCCCTTAAGGTAATGGGAAAGTGGAATTCATGAACAAGAAATTGTTAAGAATCATATGAAGGAATCTAGATGAGAACTAGAGGACCTCGCATACCAATCTCAAATCACCCTTGTGGGCCGATATAATCATACCAAAAAGTTCAACAAGAATCTCTCCATGACAAGATAGTCTATGAGAAAGGAGGCAAGGCTTCCCATATCACTCGAATTGTACAGCATTGCGAGCTACTTCAAGTGGATAGAAATATTAGAGTTTGAGCCCATGCAAGTTAGGTATGTGGAACTCATGGAATTTGAAGAAACAAGAGAGCATATAATGTAAACCATGGAAAAGGATCAGTTATTGATCAAGAGAAGTTTTGATAAAAAAATATAAAGCTAGAACCTTCTAGGAAGGAGATTTGGTGCTAAAATGGGATGCTTTTCGAGAAAAACTAGCGAAATCAGTCCTAATGGGGCATGCAATATTGAGTGTTGCATATATGATGATAGAGTGTTTAAGTAGCCTTACATGTTTCAACTAACTAAGTTGGATGGTGAAGAAATGCACATTTTAGTCATAGTGCCAATCTATCTCAAGCATTGTTAATGATTAAAATTTCACCCTTTGTACATATTAGTTTAGGATTTTCATTCCTCTAAGATGCCTGTGCACATTGTTTTGTTATTAGGATATGTTGCAATTTCCCTAAGTTCCTTGGTGCACATGCTTCTATGTTCTTCCAGTGTGAACTATCATATAGTTCAACATGTTGCTTGGGGAGAGTCTTGTAGCAAGAAGCTCAGAGTTTTTAGGAAAGAGCCTCGTAATTCCCAAGAATTTTTAAATGTAAAGCAACTAAAGTCTGATTTAGAGGCATTCTCAATGTTATCATTCTCTTGTCTCTCCATATCATTCATAGCTTGAGATTCTAATGTCTCTTTTTTAGAATTAGAGAATTAGATTTTGGGGGAAACTCCATTTTCTCATTTCAGTCTCATTGGATTAGAGTTACAGAATAACAAAGGAAAATCAAAATAGACAATTGGAGAAGTTTCAAGTGAGCTTCGGGTTCAGAAAGTGCTTCTAGCAAATTCAGGGGTGAGTTTCAAAGTTTTAAATTAGTAATCAACTAGGGATGATCAAAAGGACTCCATGCCCCATGGATGCTTCAAAGGAATTTGGTCATACTTCATCTATCAGGCAAGATGGCCCCCTATGAGTCTGCCAAATTGTTGTCCAAAATAAGTTCACACTTATTTTTTTGTCAACTATCACCATCTTTCCCCATTTAGTTCTTCAAAATATGATGCTTTTATATATTTTGAGTACTTGAGGATCCCTGTAATAATCTTCATCATATAGGAATTTTCTCCCTCTTTATGAAAAATATCAAGAAATCCTTCTAACTCTTTAGATTTTTAAAATTTCAGGCCTTGGGTGATTTTTTGCACTCTGTGCAATTGTCGGGTCTTGGGAGGATTTTTGAACTCTTTACACTGTCGGGTCTTGGGAGGATTTTCTATACATCTTTGCAACTATCGGGCCTTGGGAGATTTTTTGAACTCTTTGCACTGTCATGGGCCTTGGGAGATTTTTTACACTTTCGTACATTTTATCGATTCTTGGGAGATTCTTTGCACTTTTGCACTGTCAAGCCTTGAGGTATTTTTGTACAACTTTTGCATTTTTGCCATCTCTTGTGCGGATTAATGCAAATTTTTAAATAGACATAACTTTTGACCCAGTGCTCAAAATTTGACAAAACTATATATCAGTTGGAAAGGTATCAACATCCTTTATGCCTATGGAAACATGAAATATTTATTTGTGATGATGTTAGGTGGGTGAAAAATAAGATAAACATTCTCAGATCCTAAAAGTGCAGTTTCAGGCATCCTAACCACCATAATTAATAAAGTATGGCACTCATTTCTTCTCCAACAAGCAAGACATCATGAAGGAATGGATTTGGTGGGCTATCCATGCCCCTTTTCTAGAAATTTAATGCATCTCTGTTTGTGGGTGGGAGTAGTGATTTTGAGTTTCCCTTTTCTCTCTCTCTTCTCCAACATTATTCTATATATTGTAAAAACTTCTCATTTTGGAATGAGAGATATTATGGGGGCATAGGGGAAACTATACCGATTTGTTTTCTCAAAAATTATTGAGCAGAAAGATCTTCACATGGACTCTAAAATTTTTAAGTGTAATCGGTGCCTCTATTTTTACAAATGTAATAGACTGTGCAACTTCATTTGGAGCAATAAAATCTATACATTGTAGTGTTTTCTTCAACCCTTTCTCAATTTTGTCTATACATTCTCTTGCCTCTCCTTTGTTGTTGTTCTATTATGTGCATGTTGTCTAACACTTGCAAGTTCATGTTGTTGTATTTATTGGAAAATTTGGTAATGGGTGGATGCTTGGGACTTTATTAAATCTTTCCTAACCTCTCTTAACTATACTTCATTCCATTTTACTCCTTCAGCAGAATGTTTCACACCACTCTTTTCAGTGCTATCACCTATTTAGTGTAGGATTTTTACTTTTTCATGCTCTCTCCCTCTCCCTGGTCACATGGAAATTATAGGCTATGAGTAGATAGTAAAATTTCCCTTCATTAGGAGTAGTTTTTGCATTAGATTAGGAAGAGGAACCAACCTTCTCTGGAGAGTTATCTCAAATTGCAAGGTCCCACACCTTGAGATAATTCCATGTTTCCCAATTACACTGGTAGCTCATGCACACATACATGAAAAATCAGAGGGTGCTATAATTTCATGATAACACAAGCCTGATAAGAGTTTCAAAATATCTCCTCCTGAACATGTTCTTCTCCATTTGCCTTCATCTTTATTTGACATCACTTTCTAGGTTTGTTTTTCAGCCTTCAACCTTTACATTTTCACTTTTAGGACTAGAGTCTCTAAACAACATTCTCAGAGCAAAAATGAAAATATTCACTTTCCTCTGGAAACCCAAATTCATCATGACATTCCTCCTAGTATCTCCCCTTGGTTTCATACAACCCATTTGTAGTGAAAAGTATAAAAAATAGATTCTTACCTTGTAATATTACAAAAAATAGGTTGTTGTAGTTACTCAAGTCATTTTACATAGTCTCTAAAGCAATATTTCAGTGTAAACAACCTCTTTTCATGTTACTTTAATGACATGAGAATACAACTTACCTCACTCACATTATAGCCAACTTTCATGCTTGATGGAGACCAAAATGGACCCCCCGACCTAAGATACCTTCTAGAAATTGTAGCCATTAATTTTTATGCCTTTTGTAGTTTTGACTAACCTGTAGCAGGATTTAATCAACTTCAGTAACTCACATCATTGATAAAGGCAAACACTTCATAACTCTTGACTCATTATGCATCCTTGACATTTTATTGAACTATATGCAAAGATATTTTAGTCCTTTAAGGCTTGAGAATCAAACTTCATATCAAAACATCCCATTTTACACTTCAAAGGACAAATACAAAATATTCATAGTTCTTAGCTTGACTCAGAATACTCATACATATTCAAGAAACTTTTGAGACCGCAAGATACAATTATACTTGTATCAGTACCTTTTTTCCCTACAAATAAAATGATCTTACTTAGAAGCTTCTCATTAATAATTTAAGAGAAATGCTTAGCCTTTGAGCTTATGACAATGTATAATGTACTTGGGGAGAACATTTGTAGACCTTATTCTACCAAACTTACACTAGATAGTGCATACACATCCCGACCATGTTCAATCATAATTCTCTACTAGGAGAACTTTCTTGAAGTGAACACACAATTGTATAAGATCATATGAACCTTAGAAGACAAGTCATAACTGTTCACAATTTCCAACCATATCAACACAACCTTTCTAGACAGCACATTGATATGCTTATGATAGAAGACACAATTTCTCATGTTTTGAACTCAAAGTACAGTTAACCAACACTCAGAACATGCCATATGGACTATGAGAGTCATTCTTCTGACCTCCTAAATTAACAACATGACCTAACATAGATCATCAACCTATAATATCCAAATTCAACTTTTGGATCAAGATTTTGATAGCCCTCAAATGATCATGGAGTGACTTGAATCTTAACTCAACAACTCTGTTTTGAGAAAATTTAAAAAATATAATTAATCTTTCACCTAACTCAGAGTCATCAATGACTACACTTATCTTAGAAACTTCCTTACAAATGTATATCATCAATTTTCTTCATACAATCCTTTTGCTAGCATGTAGCTCATAGTTATAATATGTATTTTCTTTTATAAGCTTGAAAACCTTAATTCACACTTAGTTTTATGAGAAGGCATTGTATAATGTTAATAGAGACTTGAGTAGTCTTTAATAAACACATTTCATAATGATTTCAAAGTTTCAACTTATCCTTTCAAGTACAGATAACCCTAATTAGCTCTAAGCATGACTTCCATTCCTATGCAACTATATCATCCAACATTTCATCAAGAAAATGAAGCACCCCTGACAGAGGGGATCAAATCAGATCCATATTGGAAGTTAGTAAGAGTACCATAACAAATTGAAATCTTGACAAGACTTCTTAGATTCTTCATCTTCTTCAATATGGATCGAGAGCACTTGTATCTTTGAGACTAACTTCACACCTTTATAGATTTGGTCCTATTGTATTTCAATGATGAAGACACACATCTGTACCCTCATATGAAGTCATTCAACATAGTTTTAAAGCAAATCATACACACCAATGCCCTTCAATATAACCTATAGGATGCATTTACATACCTCTTATCCACCTATAGGTCTTTATATAATGTTTCTTCACTAGTTGAGCATGACCATTCCAAGGCCACTATACCAATATTGTAACTTCCAATTCAAATTTTCATGGAGAAAATTTCTAACTTAAATCTTTTGAGAATTTTACATACCTTTGGACTGAGTCAAACCTTCATTATCAAAGACCCCGAGTCTCCACCAACCTCTAGTAGTACATTTTTGGACCAAAATTCATCATTTACATCTGATTTCTAAGACATATTTCTTTCTTTTACTACCCGGGTACACTCTCAGTCATGTAGTATACAATTTCACATTCACCTTGAAATTTTAACAACACTTGAGACTTAATCACAGATTTCAAGGAATTTGGAGCTCATTTATACTTCTTAAAACACTGTAAATTAGAAGACACACAAAAGACACACCTATCAGGTTGATACTTGCAAGACAGACAAATACCCAGACTTCTTAATACTATTTTAGACATAATGACCAAACTTGAGATCTCACACCTTACTGAAATAATGCAAGATTCACTTCCATACATTTGACATGTACTTTCATGACTGTGATTACACTAGTCTCAGTCACAGTTGACTTCTTAGGTCTTAATAACTCTAAGAATCAATATGATGAACTTAACATATGACATGCTTGACTTAATAATTTCACAGTGAGCTTTGATACTTACCCACTTTTTATTTCTTTTAGAGATCTTCAAGAACAATTCCATTCAAGGATTCAAATTTGATGACTCAGAGAACTATATTTTAGACCTTTGACCACATTGACAGCTATGAAGAATCATGACTGTGCTACAAGAAATATCACAGACTTTTGACAAAGCCTAGTAATATTTGTAAGACATTAATTTATCATCATAGAACCAAACCAAAGACCTTTATAATGAACTTCTTTTCAAGAATTTTCTTAGCTTAAATGATCATGACATAAAGGAAAACCTATCATAACAATACACTCTTTGACAATAAGCTCAAACTCGTACAAAACTTATACTTGAAAGACCTTCACCCATATAATTTATTCAACACTTAACACATGATAACTTTGATGCATTGCTATTAGAATCATTCTTACATTCATGAGACACTAAAAACTATTAACTCAGGCCACATAGAATAACATGATGTTCATTAAGGACATAATATGCTTGCATTGAGATTTGACCTTGTGAGACATTTCAAAAACTTTGCAATGCAAGATCATGACATCTTATCACACCTTCAATAGACAATAACAAAATCATACTTTCATAACTCAGACCTTGACACTTTATATAGACAACAGACTTCTTTATTGTGATGGAAAATAGGACTTTGAAAGCTTATTACAGTGACACATATAAAAATTCCCTTTGAATAACAACATGATAAATTGACTCACAAACTCAAACACTTATTAATTAACAAAATACAAGAGAAGAGTCACTTTCTATACCTTATCACTCTAGAGGTATCCAAGAGTCCCAATTTATTCAACTTGTCTTGCATAGGGGCTCGAAAGGTATTTAGGCACATATTCTCTTCTTAAGTTCTGAGCCCTTCAACTAAAGCAAGCATGCTTCCTTGACCTAACTTGTACCCTTCCTTGATGCCACAAGAACCTTCTTTGACAAACTTTACATGTTTAGGATACGTTTCAAATTCAAAATCTAATACTTTGGATTTTATTTCTTGAACAACCACATTCTCTCCCTTAAGATATGTAAAAATATCCTCAGACTCATTTATTTCTTATTGAAAACACTTCCATTTTGAGCTTGAAATTTTCTAGAGTACCTTGATGATCCCATTTGGTGACAATATCTTGCAACATACCCTTTTTTGTGACACTTATGACATGTAAAAAATTTCTTGATTCTTCTAGGTTCAAACACTCTTAGATTCCATCCACAATACTTAGCTCTATGGCCATACTCACAACATGAATGAAATTCACCATTGAATAACCCAACACCATTCCTAGAAGACCATCTCTTACGATCTCTAGTTCTATGAGTAAAATCATGAAAAACAAAGAAATATCCATTGAAAGGATCACCATACCTCATAGCATTAGGTTGTCTAATAGTATTAGGCCAAGAAATATACCTTCTTGATATGAATAACATAATCTTCAATTCCTTTAGAACTAGGACAAGATGATGGATCTGCAAGAATAAGATTTACATTCTCTTTCATCTTTAGGGTTTGGATTTATTCTTTGAACCTATCACATTATTCTTCTTTGGCCTTAAGAGAAAATGTCATATCTTTTATTTCTAACTTTTATCTAATGTTCTCAATCCTATGAAATGATATATCTTCTTGTAAATCAAACACCACCTCTTTGAGATCATTTTGTCCATGTAGGCACACATCACATGGCTTATTTTCAATATTTCACATTTCTCTTCCTTTGTGCTCAAATATGAAATGGCCTTCTCCAACTGACTCTTGAGGATTTTGATGGTTTCTTCATCATTCTGGTCATGGATCTCAATTCCTAATCTCAACTCATGATCATTCTAGTCATGGTGCTTCAAGGATATTCTTCAAGTGATTAGAATTGCTTCTCAAGGACCTGTTCTAATAAAAAAATTTGGAAGAAAAATGGACTGATAGGGGGGTGAATTAGTCCTAAAAATTCCTTATTTCATTTACCATTAGTTTCAGCAATCAATAACATTCATGCATTCAACCATATCATATTACGTGTGCACAATGCATTCAAAGAACCATAACACATTTAAGAGAGCTCATAGACACATGATTTAAGTAGGAAACCCTCATGGGGAATAAAACCCACCAAAACAAAAACATTATATTTCCATGTTTGAAATTTAGTGAGGCACCAACCACACAACGAGCACCAACCCTATAAGGAGCACCAACACCTATTTTAGTTAAGAACCAACTCCACAAGGAGGATACAACCAAAAAATGATTACTAAGAAAAAATAAAACACCTAATAATTTTTTATCTCTGATTTTTCTTCTTCCACAACTGATGGAGATCACATATTCATCTCACAAACCCTAGCTCATAACCTAGGTCTTCAATATTGCATAATATTCTTCCTTCTCAACTTGTCTTTCCTCTAATATATTGCACACATTTTGTAAAAATATCCTCAACCTGAATTTTTTTTTATTAGACTTAAAATCATTCATTCGTACCTACAAATAACTCCCCTCTAGGTTGCACTTTCCCCCCTTGCAAGACTAGCCCACAAATGACCCAAAAACATGATTTCATAAGCTTATACTTGATTCATATTTAATTTTTTTTTTCCATCCTTTGGATCAACCAATTAATCGTAAAAAAATCCCAAATACATTTCATAACAGGTACAGGTGACCCAAGTAGGTCTACCTAGTAGAAAACAACTTCTTATGCACCAAAAATCATCAAAACCCTTGCATTGGAATGCCAAAAATATCCTAACACGAAAAATAATTTTATTCATTTTAAAAAATTCACCAAATTTAAAAAAATTAAAATTTAAACATCATCCATGGTATCAATTATCATTAAACAATCACATTATTTTGTTGAATGGACCCATTGGCTAATTTCCTTCACCAAACAACTGCTTCCAACATCTTGAATTTGACTTTGAGCCTCAAGACCCCTTAAGATGACCTCAAATATGGAATGTGAAAAATATATAGAAATTTAAATACCTATAAAAAATTATAAGCAAGTTAGAGCACATGAAACAATCACCTTCTCAAAACATAGCCACTTTTGTCTTTACCAAAACAAACTACCCAAAAACTGGTTTTCCAAACTCAACTAATAAACACTCTTTATGCCACTTCCAAGACCTCAAAATGGATTAAATAGGTTCCAAATTCACCCCTTTTCACATTATAGATGATAAAAATCATAACCCAATCCATCTCATTCTCCAACAGAATCAATCTTTTAGCATATACAATTATGTCTTGGATAGCCAAAAATATTCTTGTCAACAAAATGACCTAGAAACCATAGAAAAACTCATCATCACGAGACAAAAATTATATAAAATGGAAAAATATATTAATTATATTTAAAACACAACTTGAATAACCTCCTAACTCCTCCTGTAGCTTCTGCAATGTCCATTTTATTGAAGACAACTTCTAACTGCCCCAAAACTACCCTTTAACTAGTCAACACAAATAGGTCACACTTTGAAAATTTTCAGCTTCACCATGACCTTAAAACTTCATCAACATCTAGATAAACTCCTAGGATTTCATAAATGGAAATTTAGGCTATACCTCATTTGGAAAACTTTGACAGAAACTGGAACTCTTCATAAATGAGAAAATTCAGGTGGCGCCGACATATTGTCGTCTACTCTATCTTAAATTTTTGGAAATATGGAAGAGTACTTTACAATATACCATCATTATTTTTTAACTATAAATCAAAACTGGGCTGATATACTTATTTTTCCGCAAGCTACTTCTAGTCATGGTTTCAAAACATTTTACCTTCTTAACAATCGTTAATAAAAATGTGACAATCAAACCACCTCATTATTTTTTTGAAAGCTTAATAGCTAACCTAAGAAGGTATGCCAGAGAAATCAGGTCCCCATTCAAAGCATATAGTTCACAACGAGCATCAAAAGTTCCAAATTTGTCTTAAAAACACACCGAAACTTGCTCGGTTTCACATAAACTTACATAACTTGCAAATCCCATGTCAGAATGACCTAAAACTTGTTATGAAGTATCATTACAACATCTTCTACCTATCCATAATAATCACATAGAACATATATTCCTAAAGATCTCTAGACATAGTGACTTACCTATGCCAGACTACCTATTTCTCACCTTTCACTTCCCAAGGACCTCATAGAAGCACTAAACTGATGAATGTAGACCTAAAAATCACCATACGAGCCTTGTATACCATCACTATGATAAAACCATGCTCGTAAAAGACTAATTATTCCCAAATCTCATATCTCTACCTCATTCTACATAATCTAGGGCTAGAAACAAGCCTGGAATGACTTGAATCAACCATGAACTAACCATGCTAACCATATGCAGACCAATGTACACTCATGACACATCATAACATCCATGTTTGACTTCATGATAACATCCAATCACCTCAAAAAGACTCATACTATGACTTTACCCAATAAACCTTGCTTTAGGACACCATGATAACTCACCAAACATGACACTACTAATTAACCTTCATGCTTGAAATCTGATAGATACTTGATAGAGACTCAAACCATACCATGACACCCTTTTCCATCAATGGGGGTTGACATAAATGACAACACAACCACACAATGACCAAAAATCTCCCCCTTTGTCATTGAAGGAAACCATATTAAGAAACATTGATGGTAACCAACAAGATAAACAAACACATACCCAAAAATGTAAAATAATAGCCTAATATAATCCAAGTTTGTAGTAAATAAATGACTAATGAAATATTGAAATAATACCCAAACAACTTAGCAATGAAAATATGAAACCCTAATGTACAAAGAGGGTTAGAAGAGCCTTAGATGATTTGCAAAGTTTGCTGGACTATGTGGCAGTGGAGACCAGCTGATCAGAGATGGAGTATTTTCACACAGAATCCTAGAAAAATGCAGATTTGGTAGATTTTACTAGATTGGGCTGCTTAGAGAGGGACAGGGGCACCTGTGGGCATCCTAGTCTTGATTATGGGCACACTGGTCTATGTAGCTAATAAAATAACTTCCTCTGAGGTATCGCAAGATGTTCACACTTATTCACTCTTGATTGTCTCGATGTCGCTATAAGGTCACCAAACTACACGTGTAAATATGGAATGAATGAATCACCTCCTATGAAGTGTGATACAGATGAACCGGTCTTTATCCCTTGTGATTGAACTAGACGGATGAAAATAGAGCTATAGATGCCTTTGATGGATGTAGCCTTAGGTGGAGACAATATATGCTTAGTGATTGGTCCCTTATTATGATCACGTAACTTTATATTTATATGTTTTGTTCACTTGGTTTCCATAATTAACCCAAAAAAGGCCGACTACCAAAAGGTAAGATGTCCAAATGGGTAGAAAGGACCCAAAAAGTGTGACCAAAGTAAAAAGAGGACAAGGGCACTTGACAATGGTGTTTATAATGAAAAATGCTAAAATGTTAAAAGATAGACTAAGAAAGTAAGAGTGAAAGACTGAAAGTAGAAGTATAAAATAAAGAAAAGTGACCAAATACTTGGGTCAATCATTACTCTTCATACTTAGGAATCATTTGAATAGTAGTATGTAATTGAGACTATATAATTACCCCAGTGCATGATTTTGTGTCTACATTTTCTCACACTTTATGTTGGTGAGTAGAATGCTCAGTAACATAAATTAGATAGAGATGATACTAATATCCATGTAGATTGATGTAGAAAGCATGCCGAGGAATTGGAAAAAGGATGGAGTGATGAAAATATGGAGCATGGAGAGTAAAGATGCAAGTGTAAAAAGGTGATGAGAATGAACCTAGGGTAGAAATGCATATGTATATGCCAATGTGTGTGATGTACCTATTATTGGTGTTGATGTGTGTGATGTTGGTGATTGCTTGTTTCCCATACAAATGGAATTGATGCATGATGAGGAAAGAGTGTAGAAAGGATCCTTTAGATGATGTTGATGCATGCAAGTTTTTAGGGAGATCTCACGCCAATGTAATGGAATAAATGGAGGGAGAAACATTTTGATGTCATCCTACAACCTTTAACCTCCTCCTGAAAGTGTAGAGATCTCTGAACTATCTAGTTTTTTGGGTGATTCGACGTCATGGCAAAAGTAGTGTAGAGAGGAAGGTCTAGTGTTATCTTATAACCTTTAACTTCTCCCCACAATAAAACACCACTACAATTGGTGTGTACTGAAAAATGTGCTAAGGAAAATATATCCTGTAAAATCCTATTTGTAGAGTTATGTAGACTATGCTGAACCCAATCATTATGTAAATGTCCCCTAGTTATAAGCGCCCTAGGAAAGGCATTGTTGTACTAAGGACCCATGTCTGATTCTGAGCTCTAAACTGTGTTGTGTTTTGTACTATGTGAAAACCATTATATGGGGTGAATGATTCATCCAAATTATGTCCCCCCTCTTTGGGGGTGTATGTGACATCATGGAAGGAGAAGAGGGTCCAAAAGAGGACCAACCGCTGAAATTGTTCCTTGCAGGGGGGAGGATATGTGCTTGGTAAAATCCAAGGCAAATACAAACAAGTGGCTGATAGACAAGTGGTAGTACTAGAAATGAAATACATGCATGTGTAAGAAAAAGTGTAAGCTAAGAAGACAATGTATATGCTAGGATGCAAGTAAACACGCAAGATAATAATTTAGACCGTAAAAAGTGGTTTACAAACATGGGATATCATTCACGATGTCACAAGACAATCAAGGCTAACGAATCCAAGGCACATACACTTGTCTACCTTCCACTTATTTGTATGTTCCTTGGTAGAAACCAAGGCACATACAAAAAATTGGCTCAGAGACAACTGTTAGTACAAGAAATGACATACATGCATGTATAAGAAAAGGTGTAAGCCAATAAGACAATGCATATGCTAAGATGCAAGTAAACACAAAAGATAACAATGTAGACCACAAAAATTGGGTTGAAAACATGTGACATCACTCATGATATCAAAAGACAATCAATGCCAACAAAGCCAAAGACATAAACATGTGCACAAAAGACAAAGGGAAAAGCCCACATACAATGGAATATAATGACAAACAAGAAAAAGAAATGTAACAAATAACCATGGTGGAAAATTGTCATGAAAAAAAAATGTTTCACATGAAGCGTCCATTAGCATGTTAGAGAGATAAAAATTATGTCAAAGCGTGTATAATCTGATAAATTAGTGTGTTATGAAACGAAATGAAAGAATAACACCTATAGTGTATGAAAATGGATACCCCCAGGATCCATTGTGGTAATAGATACTAGGCCAAGCATTCATGCTACATGTAAGGGATTTGTTGAATCTGTGATCACAACTAGAAAGCAAGTGAACACACATGTGTGTATGATAAATATAATGACAGATAAGATATCTATCTCGCATGTGTAATAAAGTGAACATTTACAAGTACATGCAAGAAAGAGTAAATGAAACTAAGATATGTAGTATGTTGTGGATAGATGCAATGGAATGTAGAGTGAATGATAGGATCTGCATGCCCCCTGAGTGAATGTAATTGTATTTAGTGAGGTTCATTTTTTTATTCCCCCTCAATTGTGAAAAACCATTTGTAAATGAGAGTGTGTCATTGGGAAATGGTTTAAACGATGTGTTATGTGTAGCATGATGTGACGAATGTGTAGTGATGATATGCGAAATACAGATGAAGTGTGAGAATGCATAATGATTTAGCCTAAAGCATATACCACAAGATGAGTACAAGAAGTGATGATTTAGCCTAAATTTTTTATCACTAGAGGATGCTAGAGGAAGTGATGATGTATCCTATGGCGTATATCACTAAATGATGAAAACGGGAGTGATGATGTAGCCTATAGTGTATATCACCAATATAGGAATATCACATGAGAAAAATATTGATTGATTGATTGTGTGAGTGTGATTTGGTCCATTTGATTTTTATACCCTCAGCATTTGAGTATGGACCGAGGGACTAAAGTGTGTCATAGGGTAGTGAGTGTAGTGCGTAAAAGTAGATGTGTAAAATACAGAATTTGTGTAATAGATATGGGGATGAGAAACTGTTATGTGATGTGTAGTGTGTAGTGTATAATGTAGGATGTGTAGTACATAATGTAAGGTGCATAGAAGATATAATATGTGTAGATGAATAATGATTATAAGATGTAAGATGTAAGATGTAGGATGTAGGATGTAGGTTGTAAGTATGTAAGATGTGTGATGTGTAGTGTCTACTGTGCAGCCTATGAGGTTCATGTGTATAGGATGACCTCAAAAGTCAAATGTTAACCGAAGAACATGAGTGTGTCATTAGGTAGTGACGATGTTAAAGTGTGTGAAGATGTGTATGTGAAAATTTAGGTGCATAATAGGGTGAATGTTAGATGTTTGTCGATGCTAGGGGGAGATAAGTGTAATTCCCCCCAAGTGTGTAGTGGTGAATATGATAATGTGAAACTATCTAAAATATCATCACTGTCGTGGTTGAAACACACTGGAGTAGCATTAGATACATAATAAGAAATAGAATAAGGTGGATCGTAGAAAGAGCCATTGCAGTGTAGGGTGTAGATGCTCATTGCATACTCTTCATCAGTGAAAGGTAATGGTGGATAGTCATATGCATACCAACAAGAAATATTTTGAGAATAAGAAGGATACGAATCATTAACAATGGAAACATGGCCAAATGAGATAGGGTATGTGATAGAAGTGTGTTCGATGTATTAACTAGCACCGATATAGTCAAGCCAAGTTTTCCCAAGTGTCAGTGGAGAAGTGCGAGGGGTACATGTTATGAATATTTTCAAATGAAAAACATGAAGACTATAGGTGGCTATAATGTGAAAATACCCGTGGTAAAGGTGAGGTGATTTAATTAGTGGTAAAATGTCATTAGGAATCAAGACAAGCCTAGTTAAGCCCTCATGTTTGTAAATACTATCTGAACAATTATGATTCCAAAAATAGTTGTTTATCAATAACATGCATGTGAAAGGTGGTGGTGGAGATGCAGACCAGTCGGGAGAGGGGAAAAAATGTATAAGGTGTTGACAGACCCATGATAAAGTATCATAGCATTAGTAGAAGGAGAGGCCTTGAATTTTTATTCACCTAAGCCATCAGTCACAAAGGTGTCATTGAAATAGGATTCATCTACATCGATAGGAGTAAAATTAAATTGGCCTAATACTTCATCAGTAAGTTTGAAAACATCGACCTCATCATCAAAATCTTCATAATCTTCTGTATTAGCATTATCATGTTATATAGCTTTGTCAAGTATATTTCTAGGATTTGTTTGAGGTGGAGAAGTCTCAACAGGTGGAGAAGTAGTGTTTATCAGAGTAGATACAGTGGGTGAGATAATGGTCATAGTGTGAGTAGAAATAGCTGAAATACTTGGAGCGGTAGAAGAAGATTTTGAAACACTAGATTGACCAATGCTATATGTGTCAATGCTACTATATGGAATAGCAATAATAGAGTCTATGCGATAGAATTTGAATGGTTCGGGATCAACAATAATAGTATGTTCATAGCAATCGTTTAATAATTTGACACATTGGTGGACAATATAAGGGACCACTTGTATTTTGTGAATCCAAGGTCTACCGAGTAACAAATTGAATTGAAATGAAGCGTCAATAACATAGAAATTGGTGAAGGCGGTCTTAGGACCAACCTGAATATGTAGCAAAATATTCCCTAGACATGTGCGAGTAGTAGAGTCATAAACCCAAATGAGAGTATAATTCTTAGAAATTAGGTTATCATTAATACCCAATTATTTGAGAAGGGAGTAAGCACATAGCTGAAGGCTGACCCATTATCAAGAAGTACATGTTTGATGCAAGTGGTGCTAATAATGGTAGTAATAAGTAAGGGTGCACATGGATTTTTTTAACAAAAGGTGATATGTCCTCTTTAGTGAATGATTTAGCATGTGGCATATTTTTGAGAGACTGAATGAGGTATGTGAAGGCCAACAATAGACTTATCACTTTCTATAAATGGCATGAAGGGATGCTTTTATTTTTTGATGACATTCTGATGCATTACATAATATGTCATAGAGGGAAAAAAAAATTCGTGTGTTTTTAAGTTCTTCAATAATATCATATCCCCTAGGAGCAGTGGATGGAGTCGAGGAAGTGATAGGTGGAGGAAGAGAAGTGGGGGAGCTGTAGGAGGATGAACCAGGAAAGTAGTTACTATATTGATGGAAGGATAATCCCTAGGAATAACAAAGTGAGGAGGATTTTGAGTACCAACTTACATGAAATCAGTAGCAATGGTAACTATATTAGAAAATTTAGTAGGTGAAAAACAAGGATAAGATGATTGCATCATGAATTGATAAGGAGAAGAAATATTTAGAAGAAAGGGTTTGATCGGCTGGGTTCACCAAAATTATTATGCTAAAATGTAAAATAATAGCCTATACTAATGCAAGTTTGCAATAAATAAATGAATAATGAAATATGGAAATAATAACCAAACAACTAAGCAATGAAAATATGAAACTCTAATGTGCAAAGAGGGTTAGAAGAGCCTTACCTGATTCGAAGAGTTTGTTGGACTATGTCATAGTGGAGACTAGCTATTCAGAGATGGAGGACCATCACACAGAAGCTTGGAAAAATGTAGATCCAGTAGATTTGACTAGACTGGGATGCCTAGAGAGGAATAGGGGCACCTGTGGGCATCCTGGTCTTGATTATGGGCACCCTGGTTTGTGTAGATGGTCAGAAAACCTCCTCTAAAGTGTCACAATATGTTCACTCTTGATCTCCTAAAGGTTTTTATAAGGTCGCCAAAGTACTTGGAAATATGGAATGAATGAATAAAATCCTATGAAGTGTGATACAGATGAACTATCTTTTATCCCTTGTCATGGAGCTAGATGGATTTAAATGGAGCTATAGATTCCTTTGATGGATGCAACCTTAGGTGGAGATAGTAGATGCTTAGTGCTTGGTCCCTTATTATGATCACATAACTTTATATTTATATGATTCCTTTGCTTGAATTTCGTAATTAATGCCAAAAATCCTAACTAACAAAAATATAAGATGTCCAAACAACTAGAAAGGACCCAAAAAGTGTGACCAAATTACAAAAAGGACAAGGGCGCATGACATTGGTGTCTTGGCTAGGCGCTAGTGTCTAGAATGACAAATGCTGAAAGGTGAAAAGATAAATTGAGTAGGTAAGAGTGTAATACTTAAAAAAGAAGCATACAACAAAGAAAAAGTGGTCAAAGACATGGTTTAATAATTACTTTTCATACTTAGGAATCATATTAATAGTAATATCTAATCGAGACTAAATAATTACCCAAAGTATATGATTTTGTGTCTACACCTAGGTAATCATCAGGCCCCTTTTCCATTTTCTTTTTCACATCTTAAAATAATAAAGATAATCAAAAAATTGTTGTGTGACTTGTTTCCTTTAATCAAACATCATCATAGGTTTATTTTGTTTCATGTCAGTTATCACGAGATCTTAAGCAAAATAAATAGAACAAATTAGGACATCAAAAATAACCTCAATTCCCACTACCATTCATCCAACTTCCACACTTTCCATCCTCACATACACCCCTTTGGTCATTTCTAACGTGATTACTCAACCCATTATTACCATCCCACCTTTTAAAGAGGTTCAATTGGATCAATCTCACACTCAAGTTAAGACTAACCCTTTTATTTTCCACCATTCTATATCATCTAGACTAGCCCTGCTTCCTTTTGCCACCTCTATTAATGCTTCTTGACATCCTTTCATCCCTCACAGATCAGCGGAGTTTTAGGAGATCCTTGACACAAATCTGGTTTCCCTCCATGACTGCCTTCTTCGCAAAACCACCAATCTTCATATTGATGGACCTCCCTTGTAACATATTTATTCCTATCATTCTAATCTGCAGTCCACCCAAGTGCTTACCTCCTAACTCATCATTTTCTTTCCTAGATCCATGAGTCAAATTTCTATGGATCAATAAGATTTTGATCCTCACCAGCCATCTTCTTCCATTCCTCATAATCATCAAACCACCGAGTTATTTGTCCCCATCCATCCTAATATTCCTCGTGTCAACACTACCATTATTTATTCTATTCCCATCACCTCATCATCTACCATAATAATTTGTCTTCCTCTCCAATATTCTCAAGAATCACACTTGCTTTCCTCTCATATCCAAACAACATCACACAACCTCTACTCCTCATTGTCTTAACATCACATTTCCATACCAACGCAGTCATCTCTCAACCTCAACTATATGAATCCATGCAAACTTACTAACCTCCTCAGCAAGGTGTCTTATCAATACATACACCCCACTCAACCATGATCCAAATATCGCAACCTCACCTACCAATTACATCCCAACCAAGCGCCATAGAAAAATCAATTAAATATTCCTATCTCACAACGACCAACTCAGATAAAATCAATCTTAACATATTCCAATACCTAAACATCAAGCTTATATCTTAACCAATCTAATCATGAGCCTCATAATTACATTCCTCCTCCTCAACCTTTTCCACCTATTCACTAACACATTGCACAAAATTAACCAAATAAATCAACAACTTAACCCATCCACATCATATGCATAAAAATTCTCATCCCTTGACATCTCAACCATATAATGATCCCGTACAAACATTGTTAAGTTAGGATGGTTAACCTTAAAGTCACAACTCTAGGATCTAAGACCACATTATTTAATACAAACAAATTTCTTGTAGTGAACTCCATCAATCCATCCGTCCCCATGAAACCATATCCTCCTCATTGGGAACTTTCAAATTTATCCAAGTTCAACAGTAACAAGGAGGATCCACACCATAGCACCTAGGAGCCTTCAGAAATGCATGTTATCTTATCACTCATGATCAAGATCTTATGCGTCACACATTTCCTATGTCATTTGTCAGTTCCACATTAGATTGGTCCAACAGTATTCCACAAAACTCACTTTGTTCACCTTCAACACAACCTAGCGCAATTATTCCTTGATTTTTTTTTTATTAACATTGCACACAATGATTACCATCACCAATATTTATGCCATTCGGACAATATGAAGACGAATCTATCACATATTTTATCGCATGATGGCGTAGCATCATGTCAATAAATTATCATTTCCCCTTCCACAGACTGAACTGTATTGAGTTATTCTCATGGTCTTGTGTGAAGAACATCTCTTCAAAATATTCGACTTCCAATATTTCCAAACCTTTTGAAGGGGCATTCAATATGGCTCACAAACTTGAAGTCCGTAAACCCTTGAGCAAGGTCACCTTAAACTTTGCACCAAACATTACCCAAAATCCAAGTTCACAAAAACTTCTACACATAATGACAAATCCAAAAGTACCACCAACATCATCATGGTCAAATCATTATTCACTTCTACATCCACTTCACATGCAGAGCCTCCACAAAGAGCTCCTAGACAGATCCCTAATTACACCTGTCTCCAGGGAATCCTAGAATTCATTCTTCGACAAGTTGATGAAGGTCAACCTTATTAGAATTCCCACCAATCCAACCATATGATGAATCATGTCCTAAGACTAACATGGTACTGCATGAAGAAATTTATTACAAATATCACTAAATTCGCATGGCCATGACATTGAGAAGTGTCATAAATTCAAGGATCTTGTATAAAAAACTTATAGAATTTGGTGATCTTCAAGTAGAAAATCCTAACCTATGCCACCCAATCAACCTTTAGACGTTTTTAAACAACCATTCCTTAATCATTCACCCAAAAATCAAACTCAACATTCCACATCATAGGCGCCTAATGCCCATATCATCAACACTATAGATCAAAGTCCAACATCACCAACTATGACCATCATATCAAAACCTATTACACCTACATCCACTTTAGATTCTTCCCCCACAGTCAAAACTTCAATTATGACCACAATCACAACACCCCCATTATACTTAACCATAGATATTCCTCACTATCTACATCATCCTACACCCTCATGTATTATATCTCCCCCTTTACCTATAACTAATTCAAAACCCATTTCAACATCTACACCTACTCGCATCCATTAACAAAACTGCACCCACATCAACACATTTGAAATTATATCTATATCTAAACCCCACCCTTGAAACATCCACCATTCAAAATCCCATAATTAATACACCTTAAAAATAAAACTTCCCCCACATATATACAAATCCAATTTCACGTCAACATCGACAAAACCTAATCCATCATCCCAAAAATTTAGATCTTGTTAAACACATCATGAAAAATCCACTCCAAACTTTAATATTTACAAGCCTTACTACCAATTCCCATCATCACAGATTCTCTAGCTAAAGATTCCACCATTTCTACTAAGAACAAACCCTCACAAAAGAAAATTAGAAACCTTGGTATAACCATCCAAAATTTTCTTACACACCCATGGATAGAGATTTCTTCCCCTAATATCAATCCTCTTAAGAAACTTAGTGTCACATCACCATCTTTAAGAGAATATCATTCTAAATTTTAGGGACACCCCTTTCTTATAAGAACCCCATTATCAACAAGTCAACATAATCTAAACCTTTTTCTAATCCAAACACTCCCTTTAAAAACTCCACATCTCCCACTATCAAATCTGAATCCAAACTCTCAAAATCACCACCAATCAAAAATAAAATTAATACACAACAACCATCCTCATCTTCTTCCAAACCTATGAAAAAATTCAAAGGCTCCCATGAAATGACTTCACACCAAACCATCCTTACCTTCATCCACTATTAATGATACCAATTCATCCTCCATATTTCCCATATGGTATTACATATCAATGTTTCATCAATTACTCCAAGATTTCACAATAACACTTCCATGTATCAAACCATTTTATCCAAATGCACCAAGACCTTCATGGTTTGATTCCAACCTTATTTGTTCATACCATCATGCACTAGGACATGAAACAGAACATTGTAGAGATATTCAAACAATCATTCATAACCTTATTGATGATTTTGACCTTCTTGTTGAGGAGGAACCGACTCTTCCATCAAACACATCAACTTCTTCATCTCAACTTTCCTCCACTAAGAGATCTAAATATCCTCATTCATCTAAGACTTATGTTGCCATTCCACCTCTATTCTCAACTTCTTCCAAAGAATGTCCTCCACTCTATATTGATGTTGTTCAGGTTACAACTTATTCCCATCATCGTGAATTCCAATTACCCCCTCAATCCAAATCCTAAGGTCACCATTTCCTATCCTAGTGAGCCCACTCCACATGCTTCCTCATCAAAACCTAATGTCTCTATGGTAGCTCTCCCTCGACATGGATGTATCCAGTGGAATTTTTTGAAAACAAATTCCCTAATCCCCGGTTAGGATGTCACTTTACGAGCTCATTAAAAATTACCCATACCATAAATAAGCCCTCATTGAAGATATTAAGTGTATCCCCACTCCTAATGATGAGGCAGAACCCTTTTCATGTCTTGTTATGTCCTTGGCCACTTTTTCCTCCATATCCTTTAACGACACTGAAATTCTAGATATTACCACTACAGGAACATGACCTTCCCTTTTTCATCACGGTCCATATCAATGACATCTTCATTCATCAATCTATGATTGACAATGGAGCTAGCATCAAAATCATTTCATCTCACATTTTTGATCAATTGAATCTCCCTAAAACCATTTTCTCCCAATCACTCGTGGTCCTTTGCGCATTTAATAATGTTGTTTCCCCTTCCTTAGGAACAATTATTCTTCCCATCCACATTGGTGAGAAGATCCTCCACGTGATTCTCTACATCATAGAAGGGGAGTTCCAATATAATTTCCTTTTAGGAAAACCTTGTATCTTTTCCATGTGTTGTGTCCCTTTTATCCTCAATCGATGCATCAAATACGAACATGAGGGGAAGATTATAACTCTCCCCTCAGACAAATCGAACATCTCAATATAATGTAACATGACATATCAACCCAATTGATGTCCTCATTCCTAAGATAGGACCCTTCTGAAGCATTCACTAACTCATCCATTTTTACGTCTAAGCTTCCTTAATGATAACTCATTAGATAATGTGACGGATTGTACCTTTCATTGGGGGAGTATCACCTTCTCACACTTAACGCCCTTCCCACACCTCAAATACTTGGTTGACTTGATAAATCTACCCATGTATCAACCAAAATGTTAGGGAATTCATTTATTTTGGTCCACCTCATCTTCACATTAACTTCATCTATGGTGGTATTGACCACCCTTCCTCACACACCGACACTCAACCACACACGAAACTCTACACCAATGGCTTTGGTTGTATTTATAAGAAGTCTTTTTCCTACACCTATCTTCACCACTATGCCTAGAAGTGATTTGGAATGGGGAGTTATGAAAAAGGTATGCATGACCTTTTCATTGATCAAACTCACAAACCCCATGAAAAATTTGGACTAGGATTCAAAGAAAAATCCGCAGACCCTCTTCCACCATCTATGGTGATCATGGAAATTGATAATCCATCTTCTCCATCCCACATAGCTATGGATACAGATGATACCATATCCATCACTTTCAAATTAAGTTTTAGTCTCCACCATCACCTTGGGACCACTCATTTATCAGTGTGAATGATGAATCTTGGTCTCTCCCTCTTCAACATGTGAAAATAATAGATGAAGATTACCCTACCATTGAAATTCTCCATTGCACTAATGACGATGCCATCCTTTCCCATATGGGGGAATTTTGTTCTTATCTTCATAAGTCCTTACTGCCAGACACATCCATACTTCTCAATGAATCCACCCTTCTCAACGAATCCACCATCGACATCAACATAGGGACTCCTTAGGAGCCTCACATTCTCAAAGTGGGTAATTCTCTTGAGCCACATGAGATTGAATATTTCACCACCTTTCTTTCTTGCCATATCCAATCCTTTGCATGGTAATACTATGACATGTCGGGCCTCGATCCATCCATAGTTTTCCATAATATTTTCACTTTTCCTAATGCTAAGATGATTAAGTAGAAGCTTCCCCGCATGCACCCTCGAGTTTCCCTCCCTGTCAAAGAGGAGTTGCAATGCCTTCTTTATGCTAACTTGATCATATCCATTGAATATACACAATGGTTTTCCAACATTGTCCCCATTTCTAAGGCATTTGGAAATATCCATATTTGCATTGAATTTCAATATTTAAACCTCACTTACCCTAAAAATGATTTTCCCCTTCCCAACATTGATCAACTAGTAGAACTTACAATAGGCCATGAGATGTTGTCTCTTATGGATGGTTTCTATGGGTATAATTAGATCCTTCTCACTTTAGAATACCAACGTAAGATGTCTTTCATCACCTCTTGGGGGACCTTTTGAGACCATGTTATTCCCTTCTATTTGAAAAATGCTACAGTCACTTATCAGTGAGCCATGAGCTACATCTTTCACGATCTCATCCATAAGACTATCGAGGACTATTTTGATGACCTCTTAAGTAAATCCAAGCACTAAACACTGATCATATTTCCATGTCCTTGAGGTCCTTTTCTAGGTGCATCATCCATTCTTCTTCCTCCGTCTTAATCCGACAAAGTACATGTTTGGAGTGCTTACTGGTAAAATCCTTGGCTTCATCATTTCTATTAGGGGTATTGAAGTTGACCCCGCCAAAATCAAGGCTATCCTCAAGATGCCCCCTCCTTCTAACTTGAAGAAGCTTTATAGTCTTCAAGGTCATCTTCAATCTATTCATCATTTCATATATTATCTCTTTGATCGTTGCCAACCCTTTCAATATCTTCTTTGTAAAGATACCAACTTTAGATGGGACGAAAACTCCCAAAAAACCTTTGTTGACATTAAGAAGTATCTCTTATCTCTGCATGTGCTTACACCTCCATGCAAGGGGGAGCCCTTCTATCTCTATGTCTCTACCTTTGACCATGTTCTAGGTGCCATGTTGGCACATCATGGTGAGAAAGGTAGGGAACGATTCATTTATTAAATTAGTCGCACCCTTCACGAGTATAATACTTTTTACTCTGAAGCTGAAAAATTGTGTTTCTCTCTTTTCTTTACCTCTTCAAAACTTCATCACTATTTTCTCAATCATTAACCTTATATCGTCACTTGATTCCATCTTCTTAATACCATGAATTATAAGCTTTATCATAGTGATTGCATCACTTGATGGCTCATGATCATGAAGGATTTTTACCTAGAGTTCATCTCGTAAAAATAAATCAAGGGCCAACATATCACAGAACAACTAGCTAGTGCCCTTATTTCTGATAACCACATTCCTTATGAGAAATTTCTAAACAAATCCATCAACAATTTTCAACATGAATATTCCCCCCTCAAGATGACTCAACTCCTTGATAGCTTTAAGTGTTAGTAAGGGGGAGATGTTGGCATCATTATCATTCCTCCTTGGGAAACTCCTATTCCTATAACAAGCTTAATTTCGAATGCACTAATAATATGGCTGAGTATGAGGCTCTTATCTTAGGCCTTGAAATTGTTGTCCTATTTGACATTAACGTCCTTGATATCTATGAGATTATACACTTATCATTAATCAAGTCAAATTTGTTTATCAATGTAAAAAATCACATCCTTCAAAATTATAATAACATCATTGATTTCCTCCTTAAGGATTTTTATTTCTACACCATTCAAACTATTCCTCGCCCATCCAATCATTTCATAGATACTATGGCATATATCGCATCTCTCATCCCTTGGAAAACTAAAGAATACAAACTTTTTGTTGTTGTTCAACGTCAAGTTAAATTGTCTCATGTTCATGAGATCCTTGGTATTAACTATGTTAATACTAACCCTAGTGATATTTGGTATTCTCAAATATTTTACACTATGTCCTAATCCATCATTCCCTTCAACTTATCTAAAAATGGTAGGAGGTCCTTTCTTTAATGTGCTAACTTCTATATCATCCTTGGTGGCATACTTTATAAGTGTCACTTGCATGACATTTTGCTTCATTGCCTTAAATCCCACGAATCCATCCAAGTTATCTAAGAAGTTCACGAAGGTATTTTTGGTGGCCATGTTAGTTTCTTGGCTCTCACCAAGAACATTCTTCACATGGGTTATTATTGGCCCTCTCTTAATCAATATTTCTATGATTATGTTAAAAAATGAATCAAATTCTATCAACATTCCAATCTCATCCATATTCCTAATTAGGCCTTACAACTAGCTCAGGACCTTTGGCCTTTCTCATAATGGGGAATTGACCTCATTGGTTTCATCAATCCACATTCTTCTCAATCCCATCATTCCATCATCACTACTACCGAGTACTTCATCAAATGGGTGGAAGCAATTCAACTTGCATCAACCAAAGAATATCACATTGTTAATTTTTTCTATCAGCATATCATTTTCTGCTTCGATGTTCCTCATAAAATCATCATGGAAAATGGAAAGTCCTTAAAAAATAAATACCTCAAGAAGCTTTGTGAATAATTTAACATTAAACGTATCTTATCTTCTTCATATTATCCTCAAGCTAATGGTCAAGCCAAAGCCACTAACAAGACTCTTCACAAAATCCTTGTCAAGACTATTGATAAACCGAGGCGTGATTGGCATCTTCACATTTCCTTTAATCTTTGGGCTTATCTGACTAGCATCTGTACCTCTACAGGTACTAATCCTTTCTATCTCATCTATGACATCGAGTATGTTATTCCTATTGAAGTACAAATACCATATTTGTGTGTCTCTTCACAATTTCATCTCTAATGAAGACTACTGCCAAGAGTGTCTAGAACAACTTGAGTTGTTAAATGAACATCACCTTCTCGCTATTGAGAATCATCATGTATACCAAGAGCACATCAAACACGCTTGAAAAAAACATCTAAAGGCACATGATTTCAATATTGGTGACATTGCCCTTAAATAAAATCAAAATGTCACTACTCTAGAAAGGAGCCAATGTGGAAATTTTTCTCTCAACTGGATTGGAACTTATATTATTATGCATAATTATGGGTCTGAGGCCTATCATTTTGATTCCCTTGATGGTAAACCAGAAACATAACATCTTAATGCATTGTACTTGTGGCCATTCTACTATTAGCATACCTACCATTGTGTAATTATTCATCCTAGTAGTCATCCCTCCATCATTAGCCATTCCATTTTTCATTGTAATGATCTGTAATTATGTGAGCTACCATCACTTTCCTATATATGAACTTGAATATGGGCATCATTACTATTCTGATATCATATTCCTTATGGATAGGTTCTTCCTTCTTGGTGAGAACTCCATGATCATTACATCCATCACCCTCTAATTCACTAATTGGAACCATGTTAAGGGTTCATGGGAGTTACTTGTACATTCATTATCCCCCCATAAGTGGTGTACCTAGATATCCTCGACTCTTTCCCATCCAAATTCAGATTAAATAGATTGATTCCTCAAAATATGGTTGTTCATAAAATCATCAAAAAGTAAAAAACGTATAGATTGATTCCTCAAAGGATAGATATCATGCATATCATTATCTTTTTCACCTGTAAAAAAAATTAGACCACTCCCTTGAAGGATGGATACTCCCTTTATATCATACAAGTGAAGGCTTCCTACATTGATAAACCTTCTATCTTATAAATAAAAGCATTAAAATCAAAATAAAGTATCCTTAGAAAGCTTCCTGCATCGATCATGTTTCTATTTCATAGTAAAATTCTTGCATTGATCAGTTTGTGTCCCCTTACCCATATATGGTTCATAGACCTAGGAACGCCAACCTATGGAAACCTCTTTTACCCATATACAAGTCACACATTAATCCCTTATGTCATGTTGAAATTATGTTTATAAGTCCACTCTCTATGTTCTTCACTTGATCCTTAAGATAACTAACTATCGTTGGTTATGTCTTAACACTTGTTATTGCCTACAAGTGGATTGCATTAAGAGGCTTATTTTCTTGTTTACCTCCAATCCGGTTCAGAGAATCATTTCCACACACACTCCTTGATATGATTATGTGTTTATTATCTCATTTTGGTCACCTTTTATCAAGGTCACATCATTCCTAAGCCAACCATATGATCAATATCATAAGTATGTAACTACGTCATCAAAACTATAAATCATCACACTAACATAACCAAAACCCAAAATTGCCCAATATATCTCATGTTAAGCCCACTTTGTGGCCATATTTGTGTTCCATTTTTGGGTTCCCTATCCTATCCTTTTTTTTGTCCCATCCAAGTTTTGTTATTATTCATATATTTATTCTTCATCCTTTTTTCCTCCACCTGAGACATATTTTTTTATCCCACCCCTCTTTTCTTGTCGTGACCCTTGTCTCGACCATTTTTCACATTTTTTTTCCCATACTAGATGTCTTCCTTTGACCCATTGGTCTCACGGATTACATATATATTTGATTGGATTTCCCTTGGTTTCCCACAATTTTACAGTGGTTTTTTCTGACTCATAAGCCCGTAGGAAATTTTTATCATCTCCCTCAAGACCGACCTTTGTTCCCTACCTGAGTGATTCTTGAATTAGCACCATATTTTTTTACTTTTTACTTTTTGTTCAATCCTCATCTGGGATATCGTATCCCCTTATCTTATTTTCTCATCCTTTCCACCCTTCTTCATCTATCTCTTTCAAACTCGTGATCAACTACCTTTGTGTCGTCGACCTCTAGTTTGAGGGGGAACACCCAATCAATTATATTTTTCATCCTTCTAACTTTTGTCTCATGGGTTGCCCAACGCAAACCACTCATCAAAAAGGGGAACATGTAGACACCAAAAATTATCGTCATCTCCTTCCATGTTGCATTCACTCTTTTTTCTTTGGATCCACCCATTCAAATTTCATATTTCTTCCTAAATTTAATTTATTCCTTTTCAAACCTTTAATTATTTTATTCCATCCCATTTTTGCTAATTATCTCTAATCCTCATCTCATTTTTTATTCTCCATTATTTAATTCTAATCCTCACTCAATCTTTCTCTCATCCCTAATTTGTTATGCCTAGGCCTCAATTTAATGATTTTACCCATCTATAGCCTTTATTTAATCACCCTAACCACCCATCTACCCATTAACATTTCGTATGCAACCCTAGTTTGTCCTTATCACCCAAAAACCTAATCCCATCTCATTTGTGCCTCTTTGCCCCGAGTTGGACATTATTTGACCACCCAAATGGACATCTCTCCATAATCTCTAGTGACTTATCTAGGTCTCCGTTAACCCTATAAAGCTACTCTCACCCTACCTTGTTCAAGAATGCAACACTGAGATTTTGGAGCTATCTTGCGTTCTTGTCTTCATCGCAGAGTGCTTTTACAACTATCATACCCATCTTAGAGTCTTCTTAGAGATTATTTTGATAAACTTTGGTGATTTAGGGATATTTATTTCACATTGGCATATTATGTGTTTTCATTGCTATAGTGTTACATATATTTAAATTCTTGTGCATGTTTAACTACCATTAGGTGTTTTGTGTCGATCACTATTAGCTATATATTGTACTTGCAGGTATTCATTTCAATCCATCCAATTTTAGTCAAGCCCTAACTAGTTGAGGTCATCATCAATCGAGTATGATCATTTTTGACCCATATTGTATTCAGTTTGTTTCTATTGTTCAAGTCCTCAAACTCATATTTTCCTGCCTCCAGTCCTTCTGTCATCCATACTCTGTCATTTTCTTCAGTTGCTATCAATTTTCCTTGGTCTTCATTGACAAGATCTAGTTTTATACCATTTACCTTTCCATTTCCAAATTTTATTATATCCTTTCACTCATTTGTATACCCAGTCTATTCTATAGGTGTCTATCTCTGGTTTAGATCTGTTTATAGGTTTAGTTCATCTGAGATCTAGCTAAAAAAGAACTTGAAGTTCTATTTTGGTGCAGGATTTCTCCATCTAGCTCCAATTTTCGTCGATTGTCCCTCTACAACCTTGAGTCACCGTTGACCTTTATCAAGTTTGGTTTATGTTGTCATATTTATATCAGATCTATCTTTTGTTATCATAGATCCAAATTCTAGTTTCTATTTTGCTTTAGATCCTGCATATTTTTATCAGATCCATTATCATAGATTTCATTTTATCTTATCTACAAAAGAGTTGACATCCATCCAAGGAATTTCATGCTTCTTAGAACCGGCTTATTCAGGAAAATCTCCATCCTATCTACTAATCCATTTTCCTTCTAGTGTTCTTTGTTGTGCAGATCTCCAAGATTTTAGTAAGGACATATTCATCATTTACACCCATCCATATCAGTATCATCTAGAGGGACCATAAACCATCCATATTTTGTGTTACTCATATAATTTATTACTAGTTCATTAACTTAGATAGGAAAAAAGAAACTTGGTCAACACAACCAGAAAGTTGTTTTGTTCACATATAATAAAGGGAGCCTCCTCTTTTCTAAGCAGGAGGAAATTATTCCTAGATCATTGGTGAAAATCAACTAATTTTTCCCAATGCAAAACTATTTCATCGAAAACACTACATGCTCTTAATCATTTTATGTGATTTACTATAGTTAGGAGATTCTTAGCATGTAGACATCCGATCGGCATACAACCAAAATATCATAGAACCATGAATGTGTTTGTCCTTTAGATATCCAAATAGTTTCCAATGAGTTATACAAATATTGTAAATGGGATTCTCTTTGAGGTGGGGAGCATTGGGATTACTATAACCATGTGGGGATAAAGGTAGTTTTCTAATATAAAAAATATTGGAATTCATATTTTCCAATACCTTTGTAAAGGATCTTAAGCTTGGATGGAGAAGTGGATTTTTGGACCAATGCAAATTTCATCTTTGAAGGGAATAATGTAAGGAGATGAAGAGATATCAACATAAAGGTAATAATTTTTGAGCTAATATCTCCCCTCTAGGAGCTTACAATATTCAAATGGTTTTGTATCAGCAAGTAGGGTAAACTCTTTACCTTTGTAAGGGAACTCTATGCACTGATGGAATGTGGAAGGTATAACTTGCATTACTGAATTCATGGATTACTAAGGAGAATGTAATAGGATATTTCAACATCCACAACATGAAAAAACATGTGCAAAATTTGAGGCCCAAACTTTATGGATAATGTGATTGTACCTAAGGATTTTATTTCACTATTATCATAACCATGAATATCGATGATGGTAATTCATAGACTTTCCTAATTTTGAAAAAGACATCTTAACAATTTCATGGAGAAAATATTCAATGTGGATATATTATCTATAAGAACCCT
Organism: Taxus chinensis; assembly: GCA_019776745.2. Classification (NCBI taxonomy): domain Eukaryota; kingdom Viridiplantae; phylum Streptophyta; class Pinopsida; order Cupressales; family Taxaceae; genus Taxus; species Taxus chinensis. Next base: position 182,929,290 of record CM034149.1, read on the forward strand.
TTATATTTTATGATGGGTTATGTATGCTTTAATATATAATGAATTGTTATTTCAGATATTTTTGGGGGATGGGTTTATGTGGAAACATTTGTAATTATAGAATATCAAATCCAAAAAATACAAATACGGTTCTAACAAACCCCATAAAATCTATAGCAGTGGAAGTATAAATAAGAATAATCCAAATCACACAAAATTACACACACATAACACATCATGTACCATGGTTCACCCAATGTGGGCTACATCCACCAAAGATAGAGATCTCATATATATAGGGGTAAGTGCAGCAAGTTGGCGGACAATTAAGTCGACATCAAATCCTAAATTTTACATCAAAAACAACAAATCATCAAATTTAGTATTTTGTGGATTTGAACCATGCCAAAAAGTCAAAAATATGTCATAAAAATGGTACCATCATATAGAGGAGACTGTTAGCTTTGTAGAAATATTGATTTTAAAGTGAATAGAATAGGATAAATATCATTTTACAATTTTTAACTAATAGTAGGTCTTTAAGACACTTTTTCCCGTGAATGTTTATGTCTACGTTTAAGACTGCAAATTTTGTTTCAATTTTCAATATGTGATAAAACTTATATCTTTCCAACTATGGTGAAATTATATACATGTTCAAAAAAACAATTATTTTATTTCAATATTTTTTTATGAAGTTATGGCGGGCAAACTGAAAGTGCTCTGTTTTCTTTATGTTTTCAGACCACTTTCATGGAAAATATCATAAAAAATTAAATATTGCTCAAAATAATACAAAATAAAATCTATCCCAAGATAGATAGGGTCATCTACCTTCTCACCAAAGGAAATATATATATATATATATATATATATATATATATATATATATATATATATATATCAATTTTTTCTCATCCAAATCGCGGGCAAACAAACTACAATCTTATAGACGTTTTTAAAAAAATACCAAGTCATTGATTTTTGAGTGATTAATATAGCTAAACTTGTCCATTTTTAAAAAAAAATAGTAGTTTAGAAACTAGATTCTGGATGCTACGATTCATATTCATATAATTTTTTCTAATTTTGAGTGAATGCATTGCTAATAATCCCTACAAGTTGATATTATGTTGTTATTTGCAATATGACATCCACTTATGACCCCTTTTTTGTCCCCCAACTAGCTGCACTTACCCATAATATAACAAGAGATTACAAACCAACTCTTCTGCACAACAGTACATTTATCTCTACAAGAATATCCCTTCCTCCTAGATCTCTAACCAGATCTTCCTGAGTACACGAAACCATGCCTCCATACCACCACATGTGTCTCCTCCAGATATTTAACTGGATATACCTGAGTGCACTACAACCATGCATTTAAAACACCACCATATCTCACATACCTGAAGCTACCTTGCATCTGCCACTATGCACTCAAGCTCTCACTGTAATGTGAATCTGTAAACAAGACCTCTAGAAGGGTTTACCAATGTGCAACTGTAATCGTGCACCAAGATATAAGTCTCTCCATCATCACTACATCAACTTGTTCAAACATGAAGGCAACTTCCTCTATAATACCAGATTCCTATGGATCAACAATACATCATGTTCTCATGAATCTATAATACAAGATGTCACAACATGTGGATCTACAAGAATGAGTAATAACAAGATCTCACAACAACCTATGGATTTAAAAAGAAGAAACACTAAATGCTTTGCATACTATGCATGCCATTACATGAGATTAAATAACACAAAGAAAATAGAGTAGAATATAATACCATCTTCTCACCAACAATGTACCTGCACTTTCCTTCTATTAACATCTCTCTATGAAAGCTCATGTCTTCATGTAATTTTTTTTTCTTTTTTTCTTTTTTTCTTCACATCTTATACATCTAACCCTAGTTTTATAACTTATATAATCCTAGAAAAACTTAGGAAACAATAGCCATGCAATTACATCTTATAGATTTTCTTTAAAACAAAATCTATATTAAATCTCATGACTTACAAATAAAACACTCCCGCATAGGTAACCAATGTCGGTTACTGCCTAACCGATGTCGACTATTGCCTGAATGATGTCAGCCACTTTATGACTGATGTCGGTTGATAATTGACTGATGCTGACCACTGTATAACCTAGTCACTTTGTAATGCATGCTCCAGTGAAGCTATTTTGCTCCACAACCTAACAATATTTGGATTCAATAGGTCATGAGGATCAAATGAAAGGATTAGACTACTTGGTGATATATTTGTAATCAAGGCTTGGAACTGTTGAGTATTGATATCCTTAGGAAGACATGGATCATGAAGTGTACAAGGATGTGTTGAAGCACATGTAATGAATTAAGAAACTCCGTGAGGGATATTTTTACAAGAATCTTCTCTAATTGTTTGATAATATTATAATAATTGAAAGAAGATTTAACATTGGATATTTTTGGATTAGCTATAGGTTGGGGATTAGGCATTTGAGGTAAAGTTTATGCGGAGGGCTGTTTGGCCATATGTACCTACACCTTTTTTTTCCCATTATCTCCACATACTTATGAGTATTAATTTTTATTGTGACCATAAAGTTAGGTGTTTGTTCTATGAGTGAAATGATGGAATTTAATTCAACATTGTTGGAGGATTGACCTTTGTCTTTGGATTTTTTCATTCATACTGTGTTTTGGAAAGGGGTATTTGAACACCTTTGGTTTCTCATTTGGTTTTTTCATATTATATGTGTTTTAAATTTCATTATCCCTGTGGTCGATTAAATCTTGGATGTAATCGTGGAGTTTCTTACAATGATCCATATGGTGATTGTTGATACGATGATACTCACATTATTATTTTTCTTTCTACCATGTTGGTTTTGGTTGGCCTTCTTCAAATAGTCTTGTGATTGGATAAGTTACCATATTAGAAATTTTTAATTTACCAAGGAAACTGGAAATACTTTCTCCGAGAGGTGTTAATCGTCTTCTTTTTACTTCATGTGGAGTATTTTCTTTACTAGAGATTATGATTGGTTGATTGTTTTATTTTTTTGGTTTTGATTGAAGATTTTACATGTTTTGAACATGGTGAGTATCAATGACCTTGTCATTTACAACATTTTAGTTTCGATTCATATTTTTTGGTTTATCATGATTGTGAGGATTGTCCTTATTGGATTGATCTTTTGAAGGAGTTTTGATTAAGCCCTTAACAATTATAAACCTTTCAATTTATGCTTCTTTTTTAATTACTTCATAAAATTTTGTGAAGAAAATAATTTACATTTGGAATGATAATTCCATATTGATATTTGGTATGAAAATTCTTACCAATTATTTTTCGGATATGGAACAAGGAAATCATCTTGTGATCCCTCTCCATCATTGAAGTAACGATGTGAATATTTCATTATTCCTTTTTATTGTGCTACAAAGGTACATCATAGTGAATTTGGAATCTAGGTTGACAGAGAAGTGTTTAACAAATTTTTCCAATAAGTCAGTGAAAGTAGTGATTGATCCATTTAGAAGGTGTAAAAACCAATCTAAACTTTTTGGAAAAGAGGAAAGAGATAGATGTCGTTGTAGGATACTTCTTGGCATGCCATGAAGAATTATTTAACATGTTCTATAAGGTCATGTTTTCCTTTATGCTTGTCAAATTTAGGGGTTTAGAATGATTAAGGAAATGTTATGTGCAACATTTATTTATAAAATATATATTGACAAATTTATTTAAAGTGAAATTGTTTTGTTTTTTCTTGTATTGCTATTATCGTTTCTAATGCAGGAGCATCATTTCTTCGTAAATAATTTTTTTTGGTTTCTATAGAAATTTTGGTATGAGATATATTTTAAGGACATGTTTCTAGTGTGTTTGTATGTTTCCCAACTTGATTGGCATTTCATGTTTGTAATAAGGCCATTTGTGGTTTTCCCTCCAAAAATGGTCCATTCAAATATTTGAATATTGTTAAGTGATGTTTAGAGATCTAGGTGTGAGATAAAGGAGTATAAATGATGCAATGGCTTTAAAAAAGCCTCACATGATGTAGCTACATGTCTTCCATCATTCTTGTAATGTTGCATAACCATGGTCACTTCTTGTCATGGTTAGGTTAGCCTAACTAGTGTTGTAACTACCTCTTTTAGGGAATTCTAAAGGAGGTATTCAAATGGATGAGGATTATTAAGGTTTTAGAGAGGAAGAAATAGATATTAGGAAGGAAGAATAGCCTTAAAAAATCATAAAACAAGATGTACGTAATTACGATAATGATTTGAAGTATTTCCTAAGGTGAAGCATTTTAAATATGATAATGTGTACATATTTCATGATGAGAGTATTTAATCATAGTGTTTTAATGCGTTGTGATGATTGAAAGTTAGGGAATAATGTGATAGAGATTTTTTCATAACAATAAATATTTTAAAACCCCAGAACAAGGAAAATAATATAAAATGGTATACATTTAAAGGTAAGAGCATGACATGTTGTTTCTTGTATGGTGAATGATTAGTAAGGCTGATATGATTTCATGATGGTTGTGTGAATGAATTATTTGAAAGAGTATGTAAATTAATGTTAGAAAGCAATTATTATAATCTACTGAAAAAGTTTTAGAAGGAAACTAAAGGTTTTAAGAGAAAATATTGGGAAAACACAGTCTTAAACCCCTTGTTTTGGTTAAGAAGGTAGTCATAAATATTGTGGATAAAGTTGATGAAGACATAATACTTAAAAAATTACTAAAGGGGGAATTTTCTTCTCATAAAAACAATTATTCTGCAAGTATAATAGGGTTTGAAAATTTTATAAAACTAGAGATATGAATTTATGTAGCTTGCTACTAAGTGACACTCCCTATCTAGGAAACATTTCTAAAAACATCATAATTTTTTATTTATCAACTAGGTTCTTGTTGTAGACACAAAATATATGCACTCGGGTAAATTTATAGTCCCTAGAGCATGCTAATATATACATGATTCATAAGCATGAAAACTAGTAATTGACAATGTCTTTTGGGACTTTTTCTTTGTTTGTTATCATTTTATTGACCTTACACACCCTATAGATTTGTTGGTATGATTGTCTATCTTTTATGGCCTCAGATAATTGCGTGCGGGATATCCTATCCCTTCTGATTTTTCTCGACCCTTTCCCCCATTTTCTCACTCTTTTGGGTATCTTTTACTTCTTAGGCATCTTTTATACTTTTGGGGAGGCCTTTCAATTGTTAATTACAAAATTCAAAGAAGGGAATCATATATATGTGTAGTTATAGCTCTCATGTAATATTCCCATTTTAAGACTTTAGAAACAAGGGAATATTTTATATATTTTTTATAATGTTCTCTGTTCTAAATAATCATAATTTATAACACACATTATAAAGCCAATCAATCTCATAACAGAAACCATATGCAATTGTAAATGACTGGATGAGATATTGATCTCTCATTTCATGGCTTGGTAACATACCGATCTCTTATGTTAACTTAGTAATTTGTATACTTGGTTCCTTTACTCTTTTTGGGGTATTAAGTGTTATGTTTAAGAGGCCTATCTGAATATCTGTTACTTATATTCATATGAAGTCTCACTTCTTAAACTAGATGATATAAGACAACGCAACTAGCAACTTGCAATACTTTGGCTAAATATTTTAAACATATTATTCATGTTTATATTCCTAGATGACATACTCGTCAATGGAATACGTCCTTCACCCCACTTCCTCTGTTATCTAGAATGGTCTTTACAAAATCTTGTCAGTCCTCTTGTTCAAGGTTTAACCCTAGCCAAGGTTAGCAACATAGTCTAGTGTGGAGGAATTCTCACAGTGACTAAGGGTACATAGTCATACTCAATCGACCTAAGTCGATTGCGTGTGTCTACTTATCCTAAGTCATTGTGAGTTGAACCTGACACTAGAACATGCCCCTAACTCTACCTAAGGCAAAAATGTGAACAAGTTTGAATTTCTGTATATCTAGCTGATTAAACTCTGAAGGGTGTTGCAACATGTCAACTGCAATACAATATCCACACAAAGACCCAATTCCTCACGAAGGTACTATATTGTAGTTGGCATGTGCCAACATTCGACTGAGTTCTCCTCATCTGGATGAACATAATTTAGAAAGAAGTTAATGACTTAATAAATTTTTCTTATTAAGGGTTAATTACAATAGTCCTACTAAACAGCTAGGTTCATTTACCACTAAGGTTACAAGTTAAAACTGTAATTAGAGTGGGTATGCAAATACATCTACTTCCAACAATTTCATAAGTTATGTTTTTATTCCATTAACATTCTAATTTATGTTTCACGTAACAGATTCATCAAATAAGACATTTTTTTTGCTTATTTCCCTACTCAAGCCCCAAATTATATAAGTTCAAAGAAAATTCCTCTTATATTAGACTTTAATGGAATTATGTATAATCCCATTTAATTTCCTTTCTCTACATTCCTAATCCAGTTAATGAAATTTTCATGAGATAACACACCATCAACTAATCAAGATAACTTTCTAATTTATTTCCAAGAGATCTTAAGACAGTCTATTAATCATTTCATGGAAGTTTCCTTCCCCTTATTCTTATACAGGGTTAATGATTATTTAATGTGAATTATTTGAGTACCCATACAAGAATGTCAACTTACTAAGTTTTATTTTCTCTAGACACAGTAGTACATATAGTATCCCTAATCTCTATCCATTCTATTCCAATCCAAAGAGTAAGCTACTGACTGAAAAGTAGAGAATTACCTAACATTTCCACTCATTAATTTCCAAAGGAAATACATCAAATAAAACAAATTTCACATATATTTTACTCATCAAAATATTCATACATTTAATAAATCCAAACACTTCAGACACTACTAATAAGTACATTTCAGTAATGAACCATATTTCATCATAAAAAGGTCCAGTCTCTTTGATAAAAAAAATGTAATTTCCTAAAGATCTTTTCTCATTTCATCACTTATGAAGTCCATCTGTAAAATTTCTAGCACAGATCAGTTCATTGAACTGAGCATGATAACCACTAAACATTAAAAATATGTGCTTTTAGCTAACTGCTTCATAAAGAGAACTATGTTGTTATGAAATAGTTTAAGCATTACACAGAGACATACCAAAGGGAGTTACTAGTCACAATTGAGAGAGAGAGGTAAGGTGATAAACCATATCATAATTAAGAATAGACCATGATATAATCAACTTCAACTTTCATATTATTGTTTGGACAAAAATAATTAAAACATTAATCCAGGTAAATACTATTCCATCAAAATCACACTTTGCTTTTCATATATCATTATACATTATTCATGTCTCAGTTAATCCTATCTAACATGAGAATATAACTATCTGTACTATCTCTTGGGAATATGTCAGCATTAGATAGAACAATAGTACTTTCATCTCAACATTTATTTCACCTAATTCCATCCTAGAATATGAGATGCCAAGATCAAATCAAACATACGAATAGGTTTAGGATGAACTAAACAACATATTTAGTAAAGAGTTTCTAATATAGGAATCCTATAACTCAAATTCAAAATTAGAGACCAATCTAAGTTCAAGTTCAGCACTAAACTATTTTCAATAAAGGATGAGATCAACTTGGCATGCAATTATAACCAAGCACACAATCCCTTAGAGATACATCAATTTTTGTGCTAAGGAAAACTTAGTAGAATGGACGGATCTAACAATCAGCTTCAACTCCTTCAATCATTCAAATATTTTTCACCAAATAAAAGACTTACATAGAATATTTTCAACCAACACAACAATCCTCCAAAGTAACCTCTGCTTCAGATAAACTTTGCTACCACAACAAGAATTAATTCTTCAAGCTAGTCCCAGTGAAGGTATTACGAAATAGACCAACTGGCTAGGTCCCTCATCAAGATTGAAATAGAAGATAAATCATAGGAGAGAGATTTTATATTCAATTTTCTAAGCATGATTAGGAAAAGAGGACACTATAAATAAGAACATTAACAGTTAAGTCTATTCTTTACTACCCTTTACCGAAATTACCCAAATAGAGAACAATCATAGATTGAATTGAATGACTACAGACCCGAAGAAGGGAAGAAACGATGAACCAAAAAAATCATTACCTTTCATCACTCAAGAGAACAGTAAGGATAACATCAAAAACCCGTAATACAATAACCATTTTCCATGGACATGGTGGATAAAGGAAGAGAATTAACAGAAGAGTAAGTGTTCAAAGTCTTTCTACACCCAGATGAAGAAAAGAAAATATGATTGAATAACGATAAAGATAAGCCCCCAAACAAGCATTCCTTATAAAGAGATACCTTTGTCTTCGTTAGTAAAAGAATTAAAAACAAGTTTGATGGCCCAAGGCCAAGAAAACAAACTAACCCAGTACAACCATTAATGTCCAAAGAACTATTTAGACTCACAAATTGATAAGAACTATACACAATGAGCTAAATCCCAAGATAATTTCCCCTTCTAAACATCAATTACATCAATTTTAGAGGTTACCCAAGTTCTCAAAAGAATAGAAGACAGAATAACACTTCTTTTAATTTACCCTTTCCCAAGAAATAATTCCTTTCATTGAGCTAACATGAATAATCTTTCCAAATCCTCTATTGGTGAATGAAAAAGATATAACAAGTCTTTAACAGACAAAATTTTCTTTCGAATCCAAAATAAGAACAATGCATGTTCCTCAATAATCACTGGAACAGATTACTGAAACAGGAAGGTTAGAACAAAAATCAAGAATCACAACCACATAGTGATAAAAGAAACATTGGGCATGATCTCAATTTTTGAACATTCCATCAAACTCAGAAGAATATGCTAAACCCAGAGACGCATAAGTTTATTTCCAAAAAATATTCATTCAAGTTCAACATTAATCATGTTACTCAATAGTTTATACTCTGAATTGTTCTCATAGAGGTGATACAAGATCTCATCAAACAAGTTCCATGAATTTAAGAAATCAAGTTAATCACAAGTTTAACACAACTCAACAAGAGTACAAATAGTTACAACTTCATCTCAGGCTCAAACAAAAGTTAAGCATAACTCAGTAATTCAAAACAAGGGAATTGAAAACTATAATGGATCTTCCATCATAATAGTGAAGTCAAATAGTAATCACAGTAAATAATACAAGCATCGAAGGCAGAGATCATAACATCTAACACAAAAACCAATTTATCCCCAAGAGAAGAGTTCTTTTAATGAATAATTTAAGTAAAAGAAAAACAATTTAATAGGTAGATCGTATCATGCCTGGTAGCGCTTCTCCTTTACTTATTCACAGGAGATCTCTAAGAAAAACTTCAATAGCTTCTTCCTTACGAATGAAACACCAACCAAACCATAAAAAATTCCCCTTTGTTTATATATTTTTTGCTAGTTTCCAATAAAAAATTTAAATCCATGTAAAAATTATAGTCATGCAAGAGTTACAATTATGCAAGTGTCAAATTCAAGAGTAGGAAGAATATCATGTAGAGCTTGGTTCACAAATGAACCAAAAGATCAAAAACAACCAAAACCCCTCATGCACCTTCCTAGAAGGTTTTCTGCAAATTCAAAAACATTAAATTCCAAGGAGTTTTAGTTCCCTCCATCTTCCATGCCACCGCCATCTCCACTTTTGGCGAAGACTAATTTCAAATTTGCAAGTAACTAAATTTAGTGGAGTTGGAAACTTAGCTTTCCCCAACTTCTCCAATGCCCATGTCAAATTTGGAAGTAGGATTAGATAAGAATGAATTAAATCTCATTTAATTTCCTTAAAACTGATGCCACCGACCACCCAATGTCAATGTGTTCCATAGGCCCCCTCTAGGTTAGCCAAATTTTAAGTTAGGTTAATATTAGTATAGGAAATCAACATAGGTCCATAGGTAGATCTCTAGTTTAAGTCACAACATCTTAATTTCAAAATATCAAAGATACATAGGTTAGACTTAGCTCTAGGACATAGTCACTTAGTATTAAACATAGATTTAAAATAGGTTACCGTTCAAAGAAAGCATTGCAATCAATTAAATGAAGAACCATCCATGACATTAGTATTCAATATATTGTAGGGTCTGAAGACTTTATTAATTCTCTAGCACAATTTGAATCTAGTAATCAACTAATCTAGTAGACTTGGTCATTATGATCACAAAATTATGAATTAAAAGCATACCTTGGATCAATCGAATTGATCCAAGGTAATTTTTTTTTTAAGGAAGAGTCTTTTATAAAACTGAAACCAAATTTCTCAATTCAAGCAGCGAACTAATTCTGCATAAGGAGGCGTGTTTCTCTTATTAAATATAGTAAAACATGACATAATGTACCTGCACTATGGTTTCCAAAGTCACGAGAGTACACCGTCTTAAGACCAAATAACCTATCAATGTTTGTATCTTCTAAATTAGAATTCATCTTAGGTACATGTCATACTAGAGGCGTTACATCTCAAATAAGGGGACAAACACTAGCATTATTTTCTGTCACCTAAGATTTCATCCAAAGGTTATTTGTATCACTCTCCTCCTACTCCATTTCTTGGTTCTTATTTTTTAGCTTGAGAATTGATATATATTCACCTATTATGGTCAGACCCTACACATTGAGGCTACCGTCAATCCTAGTGAGGTATGAATTGAAATATCCCTTCAAAAATATGTAATGTATCTAAAACTATACCGACCATGCACCATCCTACATTTTTTACTATGCATAATAGTAGTGTTTCATTTATACAAATAGAATAACCTCTTTAGATGGTTAAAAATTATCTAGGGATACCCCATTCATTCCCAAAGGCCTTGATCCATGAATCAAAATAGTAATATGTTAGGTTTATGTTGTCCTTATTGTAATCTAGTGGGAATGTATACTTTTTTAGGAACTCAAATGAAGATTACTTACACCATACTCACATTGAATATGATTATTATCAATATTGTTAAAACCTAAATGCTTCCCATTTCTCATGCATCACCCTTGCATCGTTAATGATCCCATTGATAATAAAATGTGTCAATTTTTACCAAACCTTGAGGGTGTCTATGCGGTGTGTCAGGTAAAGGAATATTTGTTGACATTATCCCAAATGAACGAATGAAAAAACTTTGAGATCAATAGGTGGAAGATGATCCTTTTTTTCATATCAAGAAATTATGGAATAGACTTATCATATTTACCCCTCTCATAGTTCATTATTTGGTTAAGGACTTCCACTTCCAGGTTTTCATTAAGAACCTTCAACATGATTTTTACCTCCTTGTTAATATGTGTTAGCTTATGGATCAATATAACATATATATTCTTGTATAACCCAAAAAAAAGGAGCTGAGTGATGTGAACAAATGATAAGATGATTTTCATAAACTTTGTAGGATGCCAAAGTAAGGGAACTCATCCAGTTGAAATGTTCCAAGATCCTCCAACTTTATGCACCACTTGATCTCAATTTCTATTTTTCTATCATCCCCTACCACACCTTTGATGAGATAATCATCCTTAAGGTGTTTGAATCTCTCTATGTGGTTGATTTCCTTCATCTCCACATTGTGTACTTTTCTATCCTAATGCTCATCAACCTTATAATCCCATGGAAATTTTATCATAACGATGCCCATATCCTCCATCTTATTGTTTTGGGTAACCTATTATTCCTACTTTAGGATGTATGTTTCTCATCTAAATAGTAGGTTATTTGGTGTGCTTGGCCTAGTTATCATGTCTACCCTAATTGTTACCATATTGGGAAGGAATGTTGTAACGATTACTATATGATACTTTCTCTACTTGTCTTTGAGGTTCCTTTTCCATTAACGATGTGTTCCTACTTAATGAATGTAAAAACCACATTTTCCCAAACCTTATCCACTTTGAATTATTCACAATTAAATTTATTATAATCCTATTTCCCTAATATATCTTTTTATATCAACTCATGAGGTGATTTACACAATGTTTCTCTCTCTATTTTTAATTCCCTTACATTGGCCGTAACACTTTCTCTCCTTAATTGTTATATCTTAGTGTATAAATCAATAGTATATACCCAATGGGAGATATATTTATTATTTTTATTGGGCCTCTTTCACTGTGACATCAGGATTCCACATCCAAAAAAGATGACTTACAAAACATTCTTGACCCTTTAATGATAGAGGAAATTTTCAATTTTACCACCTCTCTCTCTCTATAAATGATGTTTGCATCCAAACACAAATTTATCATTTCCAAAATTACTAGATCATGCACACCCTTCCTTACACGCACCCTTATTTTAGACCTTTCCTTGCATCTAGATAGTTTATTTTTATGTCATCTCTATTTTATTTCTTCTCTTCTCCCATTATTTTTCATGTGTGGTCCTCAACTACATGAAAACCTTTTATTTGGGGTTATTATCACTTTTAACATATGGAATATGTTCTTATTTTTCACCTTATTTAATTGTGTCACCTCTATCTTGATCCATATATACACATGGATTTTCATGTAGTCTTTGATGATTGTTTATTTGTTTATATCTATGTGAGTTATGGACATCAAGTCACATTTTTTACTATTATATGTGATTTTAGATTGCACTCTAGAATTTTTTTAAAAAGAATGAATGAATAAAAAACTATGCTTTTGGTATTCACACCTTGTGTGTGTACACAACATGACTTATAAAATAATAGCTCCAAAGTTTCATAAAGAGAAATCAGTAAGGAAATATTGTTCGAATGGATCATGGAGCCTTATTAAATTTGAGATTTTCTAGGATATCATCATGAATGGTAAGAATTCAATTGGATACCATTGAAATTACCTAGAAGCATATCTGTATTAAGCATTCGTGGATTTCATGCACCATTTTCCAATAAGTTTTGAATGATATATGGGCCCATCCACCTAATGTTTAGCTTACCTAGGTGATTGCTATATCTAGATTCATATAAGAGAACGTGTTTACCTTCCATTAATTTTTTTATTGATGTGTTTATCATGTCATCTGTTTTATCTATCCTTTTCCAACCATGAATCCATCTCATCAGTAATCTCTTATTTTCCAATTTTATTAGTTCCTTTTTCCTTTGTGTTGGTACCCAAATTGGTTCTCCCTTTGAAGTCAGGAAACATTAACAGGATGACTGGGATGCTTAGAGAAAGATAGATCAAAATTTGAATCGTTTTGTAGTCGGGGAGGGATGTAACTGTCTCTTTTTTAATTGAGATTGGGAAAATTTAGATAACATCATGCTAAGGGTTTGACCTACCCTACTACTTTAGGTTCTACCTTCACCCAAGGTGAGAGGACTCATTTTGTAACTTGTATTTGTAAGGGAAAAGAATGGACCAAAAAAATTTGACTCTCCTTTTTAGGAAATTGAGAAATAACCTTGAGAAGACATGGTCAATGCAACATAATCTAACCCTCACGAGTTATCACCCTAGAAAATGCAGATGTCTCCTAGAAAAGGTTCAGGTTACTAAACACAACAATAAAACCATCTCGCTCCTGCATATTTTGGGTAAAGGATGGGTAAATTCAACAAATATCCTTAGCATTTATGGGTAAGAAGTGCAAGTAGGGGTGGTTCTTGTAGGATTTATCAGTTATGGATGTATTTTGTTTGGGAATTAAGTAGGATAGAGTTGATTATACAAAATATTTGAGAACTTTAAGCAAATATTGGAAGATCTTCCAAATGAGAAGATAAGAACACATCAAACAATTAACACTAAACCTTCAACCAGAATATGTGCATCCATCGAAGCCCAATAAATACACGGTTTCACTCAATATTTGAGAATTTAAACATAAAATATCATGCTAAAAACTTAATAAAACATCAAGGATCCATGATCTATCACGCCTAAGATACACTTATAGACTTACAAACAACCTTTATCAATAGAATGCAAGCAAAGTGAATTTAAAAATGTTTATTGTACAATGAAATGAAACCTCTCCTCACAACGTAATTGAAATTACCATGATGTTACCACAAGGAAAAGATATTTTGTGATTCAGAGGGATTCCTAACATAAGATTGAAATAGGAACATGAATTTATATTTTTAAATATGTCAACTTAAAAGCAGACAAAAAAATGCTCATGATCAAACACAATTAACTCAGAACTCATCAAATTCATTAGTAATGGAAAGTTTCATTTGTAGTCTCAATGGTTTTCAATGGTTATACACTTGCAACCATATTCACATGATTCGATTTGAAATTTAAAGAAATAAATTGGCTTCTCAAACAAGTTCTTAGAAAAAGGTTTCTCTCAGTTTACACATTTCTTTTATAAAATTTCAGAAAATTTTTACCCCCTATGCGAAAGTATTCTCATCACATTTATACAATTTCACTTGCTCACTTTTCAGGTTCCATGCCCCCCAAAAACAACATGAGTCTCTAAGAGAATATTCCTCTTTACAACATACAACTTAATTTATTGTTATCCTCTTGAAAATATCTCATCTTGGGTTATCAGGTGAAAAAATTGTGAGCTAATCATGTTTTTAACTCTCTTAAGTATGACTTGGGTGCCATGCCATCCCTTTTGACAGTTTTCTAATCATTTATTTCATTTTGGCATGCATGAAACTCCCTTTGATAATTCTCAGGTGCTTCCATATGGTTTTATGTGACATGAAATCCTTTTTACCTTTTGAGAATCAACCTTGAACAATACATACTTATGTTCGTGTCTTTCAAAACTGTGTATCCTCACGTTGATTATATCACATCAATCAAATGTCTTTTGTTGCATAGTACCAATCTCTCTCAAATTTATTTCCTTCATGTGAGCTGAGTGAAAAATATTCTTTTATCTGATGGCAGTTATTCTACTCGACTCAACTTGTCTGTGTCATCCTCATTATAAATTCGACTTTATTTCATTATCAATATGCATTCTGTTTTCAGTCCTAAACGTTATAAATTATTGTTGAGATATTTATCCGCACAACGACAAGTGTGGTTGTAGAGAATAATTTGAAGGATATTTCCTATGAAGATTTAAACCAAATATTTGATCTGACTTGTCCATATGAAGCCTTTATTAGGGATTTTATTGATATTGCTGACCCAAGGGATGGTAAGGGAGCCCTGACATATTAGAAAGTTTGGCTCTCACTCCTTTTGAGATTGATCAAGATCAATCCTATCTTCTCATCCTTCCAATCTATGTACTATCATATTTTTTAGTGGGAACACCAGAAATTCCCAGAAGAGTTGAAGAAATTATGGATTGAAAGGATTCCTATTATGATAGGGGTGACCAACCATCAATCTCCTTTCCTGTGTGATTAAAAATTTGTAGTAATGGAGATTCCTAAGGAGTCCTCCATTGATATTGTGCCTTCTATTTTGCATAAATTTGATGAAATGGAATAGAGAATCATCTCTCTGTAAAAAGGTCAAGCGGGACCTACATCATCAAATTCATCCTATATAGCACCACCATCCTGTAGAAGGAAGAGGGGGGAATAAATCTCCCAAACCCCAATTGTCATTTTAGATGAGGAGGAAGTGGAGCCTTCATCTCCTCAATGTTCCAAATCATCATTATCTGCCACTAGGGAAGGCAAGAATAGGTCCATTTTTCAACCCTTCATTCATTCAGTGCGATGGGCTTCTTTGATGGAGAAAACATTATCAGGACCTCGACATGTTCCTCTACCAAGAGAGAATCCACATTTTACAAGAAGGTCCAAGGGACACAATGCTTTCTCTTCCAGCTACTTCACAGGCTCCTCCTTAGTTTAATCCCAGTCAAACCACCCCCTATAAGGAAAAAGGAAAAATAGTGTTTCCTACATGCAGTTCAGAACTTTTGGACTAGGTATATTCTTATGAGAAGAAGATCAATCTAGGGAATATCATGGGTGGTCCTAGAATGACCATTGAATCATTGATGGATATGGGTATGTCTTGAAATCTGGTAGGGTCAGTTTTATTTGTTGAGAGATCTCAGGGATCAAATGAATTCATATCAAGGAATAACAAGCATTTGAACAAGCTTCCTCCACTTGGAGAATATTTTAAAGTAAGAGTAGGGAATAACTGAGTGTTGTTTCTCTTCTTACGTCCTTTCTTCCAAATATGTATACAAATTTCTTCATCATGGACTAGGGCCCCTATAGAACCCCAATTTTGATTTATGTCTAAAACTGCTTTAAAATGACATTCAATTTTCATGAAAAAAAGATAATAGTTATAATAAGATAAAATAATGATTCAGGAAAACAAACCTAAGATTTCTCTTTAGTATTCGTATCTACATCTTTATCTTTTTTTTCATGCAATTCTCCTCTTTTTTTTATATTCAGGACTTATTGGGCTTGACATCAACATTATTTGTAAAACAAAATTGCCATTGCGTATCCAATGGTGTGCCACCATGTTTTCACTTCATCCTTTTGTGTATCACATATTTTCGAAAACCTTCTATAGTTCAACTGGATGAGATGACTTGTTTGATTATGATTCACAACCCACCTCACACTATTACCTTAGTTTTTGTAGTACCACTTAGAGTGGTGTGGCTCTGAATATCGATCTGTAGTGCCTCTTCTTTGTTTTGTAGAAATTTCCTTTCTTCTGTGGAATTTTTGCCTCTTGAAGTTGCACCTGGGTGACATGTGGAGGCATGTGTGCTCTTTCCCTTTACTTTAACTTTTCAACCCACTGGGACTGCTCTTCCGTGCGTATGCCACATGTTTGACTCTTGTAATTTTAAGGCTCCCAATTTTCTTGCACTTTCTCAAAGGTGTGCTAAAGGGACACATGGAAAATCTTCTTTCCTTCCACGGTGATGGTCCTTGATTTCATGTTTTCCCAATTTTTTTTCGTTGAATACCCACCAAGTCATAGAAGCTTTTGCAGTCTGCAATTTACACCAAGGACAATTGAGGCAACATTTGAAAGGCATAAATTACAGGGATTCTTCAGTAATGACACACTCTCACAATCCTCGACCAAAAAAGAGGATCAGTGCCCTAAACACAAAGTATTTATTCACATTCGAAATGACTATATACTTCAAGCACATATGTTTTTCACATGAGAAAATTAGTCAAAGAATTTTTTTCAAAGGCATATATTGGGTAAAAAGGGGGAGATAAAATTGAGCACCAACACTATTACCAATAGTTTTTTTATAATCTAAGTTACATGCATGCGTTATGTAAAGAGAATGAACAAAAAATTCCATTACCTCATTTCTAAAAACAATTTGAAATGGCGTGAACTTTGTGAGGTGCTTTTAGGTGGTTCTATATGCCCATAACATGAAAAAAATCAATCATCCCAGTATTTGTGGCATACATCATAAGTATGTATTAGGATGGTGTATATGATATTATGAAAGACTACCACAATTCTATTTTCCTGTGGATGAAATGGGGTTATTATATGATTTTCTACCATAAACTCTTTTAGTAATATTCACATTGTTTTAACAAGGAATTGGCTTCCTTGGTCACTAGTTAGGCATAGTGGGAAGTAGTAACTACTAATAATATTCTCCCATAAGAACTCCACCACCATTTCTAGCATGTAATTATTTTATAGAATTTTCCTCTACCCAATTTTAGGTAATATATTACGGTAATAATATATCCTGATTCAATTTTACATGCAACATATATGATTGGTCCTATAAATTCAATAGCTTGCTTCTTAAAGGGATCACCTGTGTGTATGAGTATTAAAGGAATTTCATCACTTTTATTTATATTTTTTAACCCTTTGAAACATATCACACTTAATGGTTTACTCCTTGGAGTCCTTGAAGAGAGTAGACCACTAAATCCTAGAGAAAAAAATCTTCCATAAATTGGCCTCTCAAACGTAGTGCCCTTTACTATACCTTCATGTTTTTTATGTAAAATATCTATAAACTCGTGTTTTAATATGTAGTTACTAAGGAATTTGTATTTTCCTAACTTGTATAATCTACCATTGATGATATTGTAGGGGATGTGCATACTTCCCATTTCTTGTTATCAAATGTTTTCTACCCCTCTAGCACTATCCCTAATATATGGAATGTCACAATGTTACCCAAATCCTCTAAAACCATTTGGAACTTGTATAGTTGTGAATTTGGCACATCATCCTCAATTATGTGTGTAGATTTTCCATTGTTGATTTTAGATAGGTGTTCAAGACCATAATTAATATTTCTTAGATTTACTACTATTGAGGAGTTAAACTCCTAAAATAATATTATCCACCTACATATGTGCCCATGACATATTATAGTATTTACCAAATACTTATATACATCACGATCCATGTTAAACACGTTATTTGTGGCCATATATTATTATTGAATAATTTTTGAGTGCATGGACCACTTCTAAGTCCTCATGCTTAGTTGTTATGTAGTTTTTCTTTATGGATGACTATTTCCTTCTTTTGTAGTAGATCAGGTGATTCACCTTCCATTATTTTGGTTGATCCAAAATATCCCCTATCACCATCCCTAAATAATTCAATGAATATGGAATAATTGTTTCTATTTTGGGAAGTGTAACATAGGTATGCTATCCAACTTCTATTTTAGGGTCTACAATAGTTATTTCTAGCACGTCATCCACACGAATGGGCCATCTTTGATCACTAGTTCCTCTAAACGGCTATCCAAATTTGTGTAACCCCTTCTAAAATTTCTATAATAACCCTAATGAATTATAAATACACACACTTTTTTATGCATGTTAGGTTCTTATAGGTTTAAAATCATTAAAAATATTTTTTGGATCAAGTAACATACCTTATTTGTAAATCGTCTGTCCAAACAAGACCTTAGATAGTGTGAAAATATGCATTTATTGAGGTTAAATAATATTTGAGGATGACTACATCTCTCAAACATGAGCCTCATGTTGGCATGATGGTCTCTCACTAAAATGTAAATGTTCGAATAATATACGTACACCTATAGGAACTTGTGATTGTGTTGTCATGAGTTTATACAAGGGAAAAATTCACACTTGAAAGCATGAAAACCATACCCTACCTTGAAATTGTTTTTCTTGAAGGACATCCTGAGCACTCCTCCAGATCACCATAACCCATGTGTCAGTTCTATCCCATCCTTCTGTGTAGTCCAATGTGTTGTTTCATCATGCCCATAGATGATTTAGGGATATCTAATCCATTTAAACATTTCCAAGACAAGGTATTTCAAGACATGCTCTTTAAAGAGCTTAAGAAAAGGTTATTTTATAGTCTTCCTGAAGCTGGTACACCCTTAAATGGAGTGGAACAAAAGACTAAAACTCACCACAAAGGTGTATCAGAGAGATAATAATGTTTTGCAGTTGGTTTTGGAAGAATCTGGGAAGTTTATGAGGTTTTGGAGTAGATCCAAAAAAAGTGGGTCTTGAAGGGCAAAGCAATGCTGAAAGGAACAATAAGAATATTGTTCCAAGTTGTGATCTTAGATGATAATAGCACACCATATTAGATTTGCAAAGCAGAAGAGCTAAAATACCATATATGGAAATCCATCATAATCCATAATGCTCAATACATTACAATAGAATGATTTTAATTATTCAATAAGAAAGATGTACATATAGGAGGAGGGAAGTGCAACTACTACCTAAATCAGTGGTGAAGAACTCCCACTAACTAATACTGGTAGTTAAGTTAACTTCAAAAGACTAGTAAGCTAACTTCACATAACTGAGTAAGCTAATTCCACACAAATAGTACACCTAAGCAAGCTAACCCAACAAGTGTAGGGCTAACACAAGTGTAAGAATTATCCTAATAAATAAATAAAAGGATAAATAATAACCTACACTAACACCCTCCCGTAAGCATAACTTAGGTGGGTGGAAAAGAAGGTGGGTCCTGGCAACAAGGCCTGATGAGGTACCCACATACAATAACTGGGAAAATTAGACACCGCAAGGTACCCAAAACCAGTAATAACAAAGTAGAGAGAAAAATCCTGCTGCAAGATATCCTTAGAAGCTCGACTCCAAAAACTTGTACAATGTTGAAGAAGTGTGGTGTACATTCTGGTCTGAATCCACTGCTTGATCATATAACTCAAAAACAACTGACATTGGGCTTCACTAGAATAGCTCCATGCAAGGAGACTGTCAATGGAGTGATGTCGAAAAGTGAAAAACAAACACTAAACATAATTTGATCAACTACTACAAATAGGTGTGCCACGATCCAAGAAAAACCAAGGCAATAAGGCAGGGACACGAGATCTAAATAAATAGGAGTGCCACAATCCAAGAAAAAGCCAAGGTACCAAGGTAAGGGCACGAAACCTGAAGAAGCAGTATCAACACCACACCCTCCCATACTGGAGAATGGGTAGAGTGACACCACATATCTGTATGAATTATCAAAATCAACTACTCGAACACTGACAAACTAACACTGGGCTCCACCAGAATAGCTCCCCCACAAGAGAGACTGTCAACATGCCAAAAAAAGTGTCAAAAATATAGATCCAAAATATCTCAACAAACAAGAGAGATATAAATGTATACACCCATAGATACAAGAATGCAATACCCCAAATTTTAGGACGTCGGGCTCAACCGAAAATGCATCCACAAGTGATCACAACACCCTCCCGAATTTGACACTTTATAATTGAGTGCATGTAAATAATACAATGATTAACAATACCTTTTTTATTTGAAATATGTGTATAAAAATGTCACCAATGCGTAGATCTCGAAAAAATACACAATTTCAAAAAAAAGATCACCTTAATCCGAGCTACGGATCAAAAGTTATGAGCTCTACAAGGTTTTGCTATTAAAATAATATTTCAATGCTGATCTTTTTAAAAGGTACACGTGACACCCAAATGTCTAAAGGGTAAAAGAGTACATCCACACAATACATGCTTGCGACCAAAGGATAAAATCCTATGCCCAAAACCTAAAATGTCCAGAGGGTAAATCATTGCATCCAGAGGGTACACGCTTATATCCAATGGATAAAAGAATGCACCCAGAGGGTACATATCTGTGTCCAGTGGATAAAAGACTGCATCCAAAACCAAAATACCCAGAGGGTAAAAGAATGCATCCAGAAGGTACACGCTTATATCCAATGGATAAAAGAATGCACCCATAGGGTACAGATCTGCATCCAGTGGATAAAAGACTGCATCCAAAACCGAAATACCCAGAGGGTAAAAGAATGCATCCGGAAGGTACACACTTATATCCAATGGATAAAATAATGCACCCAGAGGTACAGATCTGCGTCCAGTGGGTAAAAGACTGCATCCAAAACTGAAATATCCAAAGGGTAAAAGAATGCATCCGGAAGGTACACGCTTATATCCAATGATAAAAGGATGCACCCAGAGGGTACAGATCTGGATGGATAAAAGACTGCATCCAAAACTGAAATATCCAGAGGGTAAAAGAAAGCATCTTGAAGGTACACGCTTTTATCCAATGGATAAAAGAATACACCCAAAAAGTACAATTGTGAATACACACTTTGACTGCAAATATCTTTTTTTTCATGCACCTGCATAAAAAACAGAGAGATACCCAGAAAGGAAAAACCTAGAAATAAAATATAATTTTTGAGCCAAAAAATATGTCTGTACATAATTGTACGAATTTTTTGAGAAATGTGCCAAAAAACCTTTAAAATGTCTAGATTTGACTGTCTCAAAACATGGCCAAGTTTACAGTCGATTCTAGGGTTTTGGCACCTTCCAAATCCAATTCCACACTCTGTTTTGCATAGAAATGTTTGTTACAAAAAAATTTCTAACAAATTCCAAATACATGAAAATAATAAACCCTTGTTTGCAAAGAAAAACTTACAGATGGATGTCTACATCATCTATTGCTTTGATACCATGAAAGGAATGACAAGAAGATTGTTCCAAGCCACGATCTCAGATGATAATAGCACACCACATTAGATTTGCAAAGCAGAAGAGCTAAAATACCATTTATGGAAATCCATCATAATCCATAATGCTTAATACATTACAATAGAATGACTTGAATTATTCAATAAGAAATATGTACATATAAGAGGATGGAAGTGCAACTACTACCTAAATCAGTGGTGAAAAACTCCCACTACCTAATACCGGTAGTTAAGTTAACTCCAGAAGACTAGTAAGCTAACTCCACATAACTGAGAAGCTAACTCAACACAACTAGTAAGATAACTCCACACAACTAGTACACCTAAGCAAGCTAACCCAACAAGTGTAGGGCTAACACAAGTGTAAGAATTATCCTAATAAATAAATAAAAGCATAACATTACAAAAACAACTCATGAGCTTCGGGAAGCGATTCTTAGAGATTTGTAAAGAGTTGAAGGCCAAAAACACATTTTTGGAAATGTATTTCATAGTTATACAGGATGGTGGTTTCATATCTTTCCCAAGACATAATAAACTCTTCCCATAGTTTTATTTCAACATGCATAATCTATGATCTCGGAAGAAAAGCCTATTTTCTAGGAGGTTACATGAAGAATCAAGGTATAAGACCCCTCCTAGTATTTTCAAAAGGCCATTTTTATTGATTTCATATAAATAAGTGCATGAAAAGGTCTCCTGACACTCAAGTTATGCCTCCATAAAATTTGGTAGATTGAAATGACCTTGATGAAAGGACTATAGAAATTAGGTATTTTAAGGTTTTGGGGAACTTCTAATTGTTTTGATGCATTCCTCTCCTCCGTTCTATTTTTCAAAAATCCAAACAACTAGAAAAATTTGGAGAAGATTGAAAATGTTGGATTCTGTAGTGTGTTACGGATCTTGGGGGTGCGGATGGAATTGGTTTCTTAGAGTTAAAGGTTCTCTGCATTGGTATTAGAGTTGCACAAAAAATACCTTAGCCATTTTCAATGTATTGTGTGTTAGTGGTGTGTTGGAAGAACCTAGGGGTTGGATGGAACTTGGTCTCTAGGAACAAAGGTTCCCCACAAATTTGTTTGACCTGAAAATCTAAGTATGTAGTGTTATGTGGAAATGTAGATAGATGAGGAAACTGTGGAGCAAGTTCTATGAGGTAAAAGGCTCTCTGTAGTGTATTTCAGACCGCAGGGTGATGGGGACTCAGTGTATTGTGGATCAGAGTGAGTATTGTGGGTGAAGGAGGAGTCAGGAGAATAGGGTACACATGGGAAAAGTTCCATGGGAACTAAAGTTCCCCATGGGAGTGTACAAGCTGTAAAACAAAGTGAATGAAATGTTATGTGGGTGAAGTTTAGAAAATCAAAACACGAGGAACTAGTTACTCGCGGGAACGAGTTCCCCGTAAAATCCTTTCGGTAAAAGAAAAAAGGAACCGAAGGGATGAATTAGTGTAGTGCGGAGAGCCAGAGAGATGCAGACACTAATGTCTCAGGTGGAACATGATGAGGGTCATCAATCCTCACCATTAATAATGTCAATCCATGTTGGTGTCTGAAGGTTGTATGCATTAAGAGAAGAATATCTTGGAAAGAAGCTCCCTTAAACACAATCCAAACTTACATAAATTGAAAGCACACATGCGGAAATTTAAATGCACACTTGCAGAAATGTAAACACACTTGCATAAAGGAAATCAAACTTGCAGGAATAAAACACACTTGTATAAATTGAAATCACTGAATTGGAAATAAGTTAAAATTACATGAAACACCTGTAACAGGTTTACAACAGACTGAATGGTACAATTACAAAGAGAAGAACAACACAACAAGATGATAATTACAGAAAAATAAAATAAACACAAATTATTACGAAATAAAAACACAAATATATAGATCCATCTTTCTTAGAATGAGTGGTCAGCTCATTCCATGGAAGATAATTTAAACCATGCTTTGATATCTTAACCCAAAAATACAAAATATGAGAGAGAAAAGAGATAGATTCATTTACTTGGTGGTAAAACATTACATATCTGAGTGTGGAAGGGTGCATTTACCTTAATTTATGCGTCCAACCAACTCCTTATTTTGGGATATGCAATATGATTTTATCTTTATTCTAATCCTGACAACTAGGAGATCTCCATCTTCACAAAATATGTTAGACATAGTTCTTATCCTTTATCTAAAGTATTATCTCACTTATTTGATGTCTAAATTCTCTCCTAAATCTTCTCTTTACTAGTTCTTCGATGACTAGTTATTTCCTTGATTTATGGCTTGATCTACGACCTACATTAGTTCTTAGGATTGTTTTCCTTGCCTATTTTAAGCAAGGCCCTTTCTCTAGATTTTCTATTTGATTTCCATAATTTGTTTTTTATTGCTGAAACTCATTTGTTTGCTGATACACTTTTTTCTCAGACTACAATTCACTGGCGAATTGCTTTCATCTTCAATTGATAAATGGTGTTTCATTAGCATCTGTGAGGTC
The DNA here is from genome assembly GCA_019776745.2 of Taxus chinensis. Classification (NCBI taxonomy): domain Eukaryota; kingdom Viridiplantae; phylum Streptophyta; class Pinopsida; order Cupressales; family Taxaceae; genus Taxus; species Taxus chinensis. Next base: position 182,953,715 of record CM034149.1, read on the forward strand.
TTGGCTTGGTACGATCATGGTTATCGTTAGTGAAAGCTACAAATCTGTCATGAGTTTTCCATTTAATTGTTATGTTTCTGTTTACTCAAACACTAGTGCTCAAAAGATACACTTTTTCTGTTAGAGTAGGTATTTACCTTAGCTCATGATCACCTAGGTACTTTATTTACCTTTATTGTATTTATCCTCACCCACTTATGTGTGTGGATATTATTTTATATTATTTAGATATTAGGATATATTATCTAGTTATTAGGTATAGTTCTTTCCTTAATCTATGGTTGCAAACAAATAGCAATATCATATATTATTATGGAACTCAATGCAATACATTGAGTATGGCCTTGCTTAAATAGGCAAGGAATAACAATCTAAGAACTAATCAAGGTGTAGATCAAGCCATAAATCTAGGTATAACTAGTCATCAAAGAACTAGTCAAGACCATAGATTTAGGAGAGAACTAGACATCAAATATATAGTCAATACCATAGATCAAGGAAAGAACTATACCTAACAACTAGATAATATCTCCTAATATATAAATAAGATAAAATAAATATCCACACACATAAGTGGGTGAGGATAAATACAATAAAGGTAAATAAAGTACCTAGGTGTATACACACCCATTAAAATCCTTAGCCCTTGGTCATATGGTATGGTCATATGAGGGCTTAAAACTTGTGATTCCTACTAGTAGGTGCTTAACTTGAGCCCCCTTTAATTTTATTTGTGTGGTGAAGGCAACAATAATTTATTTTGTTTTAGTGGCAACTAAAATAGGTTGCTATAACAGAACAAAATAGTATTTTTTAAAAAGCTTGTAACTTTTGCAAGTAACTCAGTTTTGAGTGCTTTTTTTTACAAAAGTATTTTTTTTTCATGCTCTTTCCATTGGAGTTATTTATTTTGAGACTTGCACTATAATTATAAAGTGTCAAATATGGAGGAGTGTTGTAATCAATTGTGGATGCAATTTCGGTTGAGCCCGACGTCCTAAATTTTTGGGAGTTGCAGTTTTTACCTATCATGGATTCTGAGAATGATATGCTTTTCTCTGAAGTATGTGGACTTCAAGAGGATATTGTAAAATTTGTGGAAGAAAATAGATCGCTCAAGAAGTGAAATTCTCTTCTACAATCACTCATTCACGATAAGGATACAATAATACACTCCCTGCAGAACAAACTTGCTAGCCTACAACATCACCATCATATTGTGGACAACCATATCCATGCTCCTAGTCCACTTGCAGTTGTTGCTCTTGTACCCACTGACATTGATCTACCAGTCTTTGAGCCTGAACCTACTTTTGATGCTTCTAAACCTGTGAGGCTTGTTACTGCATGCTCTTCCACATCTGTGCCTATTACAGTACCACATGTTGTGTATCCTACTTCTGCTCAGTTGCATGGCTTTTTTAAGAAGCATACCACTGCATTCAGTTCTCGCATGCTCCGTTCTATGGGTTTCACTAGCGGAGTCATTGACAGACATTCACAGGGTATTGTTTCCTCTATTCCACATGTTAAGTGGAATTCTTGTCATGACATTGGTTTTCGAGCAGATACTTCATTAGGATCACACATTGACAGAGCTCCTTTTTTGTTCGCTCGACTCTTTCTAAGGATCATGAGCAACACATGAGTTCTACACCTTCACTCAGGCTTGAGAAACCTGAGATTTCAGTTGTCAGACATGATCAACCTGACACACATTCTTATGTTCTTTTGCATGCACCCATTGTGTATTTTGCACCAAGTCATATGCAGGCATCTTCTTCATCCATCCGTGTTGATTTGGGGTGGATATCTGATCACTCATGGAGGTGACATAAGCATTCATTGAGAGGACTCTACAGGTGTGGATCCTCCACCATTTGGCCTCTTGCTCCACTTTCTATACCTTCTGCATTGTGATGCTTCTTGTTTTGAGCATTTTTCTTTAGCAAGTGTAGTGTATCTCTCTTGTTTGTTGAGAGATTTTGTATCTGTATTTTCGACACTTTTGGCATGTTGATAGTATCTCTTGTGGGGGATCTATTCTAGTGAAGTCCAGTGTTATTTTGTCAGTGTTTGAGTAGTTGATTTTGGTCAACTCATACAGATTTGTAGCATCACTCCACCCATTCAGCAGTATGGGAGGGTGTGGTGTTGATCCTGCTTCTTTAGGTTTCATGTCATTGCCTTGTTACCTTGGATTTTCTTGGATCGTGACACTCTGGATTTTGTGTCCTTTCCTTATTGCTTTGGTTATTGTTCTTGGATCGTGGCACACCTATTTGCAGTAGTTGATCGAATTATGTTTGGTGTTTTTTTTACACTTTCGACATTACTTCGTTGACAGTCTCCTTGTATGGAGCTATTCTGGTGAAACCCAGTGTCAGTTGTTTTTGAGTTTTGTGATCAAGCAGTGGATTTAGACCACAGTGCACACCAAACTTCTTCAGCATTGTACGATTTTTTTGAGCTGAGCTTCTTGGGATGCCTTGGAGCGGGTCTTTACTCTCTTTACTTTGTTGTTACTAGTTTTGGGTACCTTGCGGTGTCCCTTTTTTTCTCAGTTATTGTACATGAGTACTTCATCAGGCCTAGTTGCCGAGACTCATACTGTGGACATGCCACTTCTATTTTGGCCCCTAGCTTCACTTGAAAGGGGGTGTTAGAGTAGGTATTTACCTTAGCTCATGTTCACCTAGGTACTTTATTTACCTTTATTATATTTATCCTCACCCACTTATGTGTGTGGATATTTCTTTTTTCTTATTTAGATATTAGGAGATATTATCTAGTTATTAGGTATAGTTATTTCCTTGATATATGGTATTGACTAGATCCTTGATGTCTAGTTCTCTCCTAAATCTATGGTCTTGAATAGTTCTTTGATGACTAGTTATTTCCTTGATTTATGGCTTGATCTACGACCTTGAGTGGTTCTTAGATTGTTATTCCTTGCCTATTTAAGCAAGGCCCATTCTTAATGTATTACATTGAGTTCCATTATTATATATGATATTTTTACTCATTTGTTTGCAAAGGTTTTATGTAAAGCTATTATGGCAAATTGCTTTCATCTTAGTGATCGTGGTGTTTGATTACATCTGTGTTCTTGGCTTGGTACGATCTGGTTATTGTTCCTTTCAAACTCGTGCAATCTAAGAACCTTGATCTAGTTAACCATGAAAGGAATGATAACCAGATTATACTAAGTCAAGAATACAGATGCTAATCAAACACCACGATTAAGAAGATGAAAGCAATTCGCCTTAATAGATTTACATAAAACCTTTGCAAACAAATGAGCAACAATATCATATATTATAATGGAACTCAATGCAGTACATTGAGAATGGGCCTTGCTTAAATATGCAAGGAATAACAATCTAAGAACCAGTCAAGGTCGTAGATCAAGCCATAAATCAAGGAAATAACTATTCATCAAAGAACTAGTCAAGACCATAGATTTAGGAGAGAACTAGACATCAAGGATCTAGTCAATACCATAGATCAAGGAAAGAACTATACCTAATAACTAGATAATATCTCCTAATATCTAAATAAGATAAAAGAAATATCCACACACATAAGTTGATATATCTAAATAAGATAAAAGAAATATCCACACACATAACTATATGTTTTTTTTCTCATATTGCAATTCACTAAAAGTTAGATTTATCTTCAATTGTAAAACCTCTTTCAAATCTGAATGAGGTTTTTGTTAAACATGTTGCTATGAAAGAAAATATCTCTCATATTTTCCATTTAACTTTTATGTTTCTATTTATGGAACTTTTAGTGCTCATTTGATACACTTTTTCCTCAGAGTGCAGCTAATTAAAAGTTAGATTTCTCTTCATTGGTAAAACCTGTAGCAAATATGAATGGGGTTTATGTTAAAAACATTTATATGAACAAAAACCTCTCTCATCTTTTCCATTTGACTCTCTAATTATTAACAGTCCCCATTTGATGCAAGTTTCAGAACTAAATCTACGAGTTCCGGAGCTAACTTAAAACAACTATAACTTTTGCATACGATCTTGGATTGAGATGATTATTTTTTTGAACTTGCATAATTTTTCGAGAGAAATCTGAATATGAAATAAGTTTTTATTGTAGATATATCATCCATGATCAATTCCACTTTTCCCAATACTAGCATTATCTTTCCTTTATGTCCTGCATACATAAGACTTTGTATTTTTTCCCAAATAATCAATAAGATTAATCAAAAAAATAGATAAAAAAATATTTATAAAGGAATGAACAAGATATATATCCTATATTTTATCTTAAGAAAACTATAAGTTCCTAGATTACATTTAAATCCACTTTCAAGGGTAACTTAGAAGGACAAAATAATGGTAATTTATGGCCAATTTATGGCCTCATCAGAACAATTCCTAAGTTCCACCCAAGACCAGAATCATGCGCAAAACAAGATTATTACTGAGAAAGTGGAGAATATGGGTACAAATGGAACCATTCCCTCCTGCCACAGGTTCTTTGTACCCCTATTTCACCCACAATATAGAGGAGAATAGTGATTAATTGTGGAAAGTGGAAGTGCACAAGGAGCTCATGTTCCTCCTCAACCCCTCCATATCTGCATGGGCATAACTTTCACCCAGGTTGTCCAAATTAGACAAAATTAGAATTTTTGGAAATTTCTCTTCACCCTATTCATAATGGAATATAAAAATTCAAAAGAGGTGTAAGGAATATGAAAAGTAACGTAAGAGTAGATGAAGAGTCTCCTTTGATTCTATATATTGTAATGACTCCCTCATTCTAGAGGGTTGTCAATTTTATATGCTTGAATTGTGATCAAATTTTGTAAAATGAGATTATTTCTTGGAGATATATGAAAGAGATAACATTCTTCTATTTTCTAAATTAATTTTTCCTCTCTCTCCTTTCATTATACAACTTGTTGAAGATGTCAATTAAGAATCTTATTACCAAAATCAATATTTTCTTTTGGGAAGTAGTTAAAAGTAAGATTATAAGTTTCGAAAGTACTAGAAGAAGAGGAATGATCATAATCAATAAATGTAACATCTGAAAATTCAATGAAGAATCTATTTAGCACCTCTTCCTTGAATGTCCCTTCTCCTCTTAGGTTTTATCTTTTGTCCTTGACATTTTTAAGGTGCACATGGCCCTTTTGCCTAATCAATGGAGTTTCAGTTTTTAGAACATTCTAGTTCAAGAAATTTGGAAACTTTATTTCCCTCACATGTTATGGGGGTTATGGATGGAATAAAATAACAATATTTTCAGGAACAAGTCATCTAACTTGGAGAAGATGATTGAAAAGGTGAGATAATGCCATAAAGACAATTCTCAGATTTTAAAGTTCAAATAGGAAAAAATTTACTTGGATTGGGAAAAAGACATTCTAAGGAGCATGGGTATCATCCCTAATAGTTCGGAGAAGAAGATGGTTAGCCAAAATGTTAAATGGTTGAATCCCCCCGATGGTAGCTTCAAGCTCAATTTTGATGGCTCAACTAATCTACATAATGGTGTTGTTAGAGGAGGGGGTGTGATCCATGATCATAGAGGAAGTTGCATGGGTGCTTATGCATTGGTAATCATACTAATAATGTTTCTAAATCTAAAGTAATGCTTTGGGGAGTCATGATGTGCAAGGATTTGGGATTAAAATCTATCATCATAGAAGGGGACTCCCTGTGTGTGATTAATGCTCTCAAAGATCAGAGTAAGTGTGGGTGGAAGCTTAGGAACATGATCAAGGAAGCTCACAACATCTTAACATCATTTGGTGAAGTGTTCATTCAACACATTTTTAGAGTTATCAATAAACTCGTGGACACCTTGACAAACCAAGGTAATGACATGAAAAACTTGATGATGTGGACAAGGACACATATCCCTTGGGAACCCATTAATAAGTTGATTAATGATGACATGAACTAGGAGGCGGCTTAATGATGATTACCAAAATTCTCACACTTGGTATTTTGAAAAGACTTTTCTCTTTTTTATTATAGTTATGATTCATTTTATCCATAATTTACTTAGGTTTTTTGAGATTGGCGACTGCTTCTGAATCCTCAAAATCAATAAGGTTGAAATAGCCATGGGAGGTCACATGGTCTGCACCGAACCCACTACCTTACTTCACCTGAAAAATGACAATGTTTTGTTGAAACTATTACACAAAGGGGGATTCACCAGGTACATTCGTCATCTAAAAGGTAATGACCCTACTCTTTCAGTGGATTTTGGAAACACTTGGATTGGTGATGGTTTTAATTTTATAGGGGTTAAAATTAGTGTCTCTAAGGGAGCATTTGCTGAGATAAAGGGTTTGAAAATGGAGGGGATTAAAATTTTCATGGATAAAACCATTAAAAAACATGAAATTTCCACTTTTTTGAAGCTAGTGAGAACATTATGGCTCATGATGATGGTATTTCTCGTACATGCCTTCCTAAACTATGGGTTGATGTCTATCTTGTGGTCATGAAATAATTGACATTAGAGGGGAAATTAAAGAATATTATTTCCCATCATCTATCTATTCTTAACTTCTTTCGCAGAAACCAGACCATGAGCTTAGCCTTCTTACTTTATAGGTCTCTTCTTTCCACCATTGAGGACTTTGAAAACAAGATAATTTTTATCCCTCTCCATCAAGGCCTAATTCTTCTCTTAGTCCAAATAAGTCTGCCCATTATTCCTACCCATCTTGTGATTAATAATGAACCCGAGTTGGATCATGAAACCCTATCTTCGGCCCTCCACCATTTGAGGAAAAGGAAAGGTATTGACCCTACTATGGGGGTTGTGGATGCCCTTTACAATTTAAAAAATGGAGTTTAGCATGTGGGGGAGACTTATAGTAAAAGGGATAAGGATTTTGTGGATTGGGAAACTAGACTGCTACAGGAAGAATCAACTGTTGATACTATCCTTACTGTTAACAAGAACCTCATTTAAGAATTGAAGGAATGCCAACAGAAGATCGAGGTACAACATAAGAGGATTGGGGGTATTCAGACAGATATTTTTATGCAAGAATAATGGATCTCTATTTTAGAAGATCAAGTGGCCAAGACAAAGATTAATCCCAACATGAGACTCATGCTTAGTAGCTTAGAAAATGAGGATTCTAAGACAGATGAGGGCTCTAACATGGATGTGGTGAACACCCAGGTTAAAGAAAAGGATGTGGATGGCATAAAGGAGCTCGTGATCACCTAGATTGAGGAAAAAAAAGGGAAAAATAGCAAATTGTGTTACCATAAAATTGGTTTGTAGGAAGGATAATGGGCCGAGTACTAGGGCTCGCAGCACAACCATGTAGAACTAATTAATGACCTTTGGGTATTGTTTCTCTTTTTTTTCCTGATGGTTTCTCTTTATTGGTTATTTTTCAAACAATTGTAATGGTTAATATGCAGACCCTGTTGGTGTCTAGATTTTTTTTGGTGGAATGCTGTCATGTCTTTTTGACTTAGCTTTCATGGCTCGTTATTGGTTTTTTGTTTAAAATTGGCTTATTTTTTGGTCCCATTTTAAAACCAAACTCTTTTTATCTTATCTAAAAAAAATTACTTTACAATGTTTTATCACCCTCATTTAGTTTTCTAACACAACAAATTGTGATCTCTAGATCAGCTCTTTCTCTTCACTCCTCACCTCTATTTATCACCTAGATTCGCCTCTTTTCTCATATTTTTAATATGTTCCAAACTAATGTCATAGAATGATTCTTCCACACACATTATTTTCATGTGTCTCTCGTTGAATCACCCACTCTCTCACTCATACATAGTGCTGTAAAAATTACACTCATGAAGGCATTTCTTACTCGCTATTATTGACCTTATTTTTCATATTCTAATTAACTTCAATAACATGGTCATCAACATCAACCTATCATATAATATAAGGCCTTTATGTATTCAAGAGAGACATACTCTTACACCTCTTGCACTTCCAATTCCTAATCCTTTCGTCTACTTTGTCTTCAACTTGTACAAGGAGGTTTGATTACATTAGCTAAAATTGTCCACATATATTATATCCTTTACAGATGTGTCAGTTGTTGATGCAGACCTTTTATAGCTTGTCAGGACACCACATGATCTTATAAGATACTCAAATTCCTTCCTATACTTGTTACCAACCTGAAAATACTGATAATCTTCCAAAAAGTAACCTCTAACATCAGATTTGTAACTGTCATGTCAGTTCGTCCTTTTCCTTGGTGAGTTATCTTTGTCTTATAGATATTATATTCCATGTAACCTATGTCATGATGAGTTTTTAATGTTACAAGGGTCTTATTTATTTCCTTATACATTCATGAAAAGCTTCACACTTTTCCATTCTACCTTAGGACTCCATTATAGCTCATATTCCTAACTAGGTGCAAGAGCCTCAAAACCAATCTCAAACTTTGATGGATGGAAAAAAACCTAGGCTCATATCATGCAACAAAAATCAGATGGAAGAATATTCAATAGGTCTACAATAACACCATGTAATTGGATAAACACTAACAAGTTCATGTTATCCATGCCATGAAGATTAGATCAAGGTTTCTCAAGGGATTGCATGCTCATAAAAATAGTCTTGAAAAAGTGAGTTTGTACATGCAGTAAACACTTGTTCATCACTCTAAAGTCACCTTTCTATAAATCTAATATCCTTAATCAACTCATCACATCAAAATATTGCATCATTTCAAAGATTATGGCTTTAATAGCCTTTCTTTTCTGAGACAGGTTAGATTGAGTTTTAGGACACCAAAAACTAGCCTTGTACAATAGGGTTCCAACACATAAATTTTCACTTTCATGATAAACCATGGATTAAATTTCAATTACTCATTTGCATAGGTTATAAGGATAAATGTATGTTTGCATGGTCATTTCTTAGAGCTACTTGACTATCCTAATGAGGCAATTTTAGTCCTGATTTGATAATTTGAAATAGGAACTATCATAATGAGGAAATTTTAGTGCTTCAACAGGTGACATTGGACCTTTACCAACCTTCCATGTTCATTTTTGGCCTCCATAGCAAGCATTTGCGTCAGGTCTTTCTCAAACGTCGTGACTAGTTTTTGCATCTGTTCTCCTTTAGCGGTAGGTCACCTAGATTGACCTTGTTAATAAATATTTTGCATTATACCTTCCTATTTATTTTCATGAGCAATTAGGGGACATCCCAAGCTTTCTCCCACACCAAAATTTCAAACATGAAACTTTTTATACAATACCATACAAGAAAATTATTGAAAAATAGGGCTATTGGAGCACCTTACCAACTGACGTGAAGAGTGAAACCACCACCAAAATTAAGTATAGAGAGTCCTCTTTATGTCCAAATCATCAGTTCATCTCATCAGGTTAATTTCATGACCAAAAACTTGATTATTCTCCATCACTCTAGAGGTAGGGTTTTGGGAGGGTTTGGAGCAATTTCACTTCTTAAGCTTCATTCATAAAGCAAAAACCTTCATTTTTCCTCATTCCACTTGAAAAATTCTCTGGATTCAATTCCCTAACATTGATGAAAATATTAGGTCACCATGCACAAGTTTCACGCTCCAATGATTAATTTAAAAATTACCCATGAGCTAGAAATGGCCATTTGTAAACTCGGTAAAGCCAAAAATCACATAACTTGAAAATTATTCTTCTTTTTTACATGAAATTTTGTCTAAATAGCTAGAAAAACCTCTAGTACCTTACCAAATTCACATTTAATCTTAAATATTTGTGTACCTTCTAGACCACGATGGTTTGTGCATGCTTATTTGTCTTGTTCTCAAGAATATGCATATAAATAACCTTGATCATGTCACAAACAGATGAAAATTAACCTGTGGCACCATCCACATACTCTTTACCATGCCACAACACTCTCCCCATGTTTGAACTCATATTCCTTACCTTAATTTTCATCATTCTATATCATTCTACTGATTAGACTTAAGGATTAGACCTACTGGACTGATCTAGTCATGTAGACACCGATAGTTTGGTCAAAGAAATCTTATTCTTAATATTACACCAACTATTCTACTTCCCACAAATTGATGATATCTCATCAATTAAACCTATCTATCTCTCCTTTTATGAAATTCTCTTGGTCATATTCCTCTTATAAACAACTAATCAGGATAATATACCCTTTTATTAGCTAAACCTCCTTAATATCTTCTTCTAAACCACTTTTACAAGCTTCCTAGAATATCAATCCGTCACATTGGATAAAGTAGACCCCTCACAACTTTCTCAAGTTATTAATCCCTTTCTAAACATGATTAATTTTCCTAAACAAAGATTAACTAGCCTAGGACATGTTTGATACAGCCTAGAATTTACCAGTAGTAACCCAGGCGAGTTGGCACATCACTCAGCCTAGACTAAGCGCTCACCCAAAGTGCACAAAGGTATCAGGCCCCTCTTTAGGGTTGTTTATGTAGGATGTTATCATGTTTAAGAATTAATGCATTCCGATCCATAATTAATATAATATTATAAAAAGCATGTCCAGATATAGATCTAAAGAGTAATAGATTCAAATAATACCCATAATGAATTCAATCATATAAGAATCAATTATAATCATGATTAATACCTTTATTAAGCCAATACACTCCATTATATTAAACACAATATTATTACAATAAGATCACTATATATTTATAAGGGTTGGGACTTGCCCTTCACCACTTGCATAATTCCCAAAATAGGTCGCATGTTGAAAATAACCATGCACCTTTACAATAATATCCACACATGAAAGCATGCTAAAAATTAATCTCTTCTAGTTAATTGGCAGTAGAAATTATATTATTAGCTCAAACCCATGCAAAGTGCTTAGTAACCACTCTTCCTAATAACAACCCATGTGTGTTGCACAAGTGTTTATCCTGGTTTGTGTTCTCTACACACAATCTTCAAAAATTGCTCATGTTCATGTGAAAACGGCTAAGTCATGAATCTGCCCCTATATCTTTGTGTGCATGTGCCCTTCCCTATCCTTTCATGTTACTTTAATCTGTGCTTTACTCCTACACATGTGAATGTTATGTGCGCCCTCTCCTTTATATCATACTCTTGTCTGCTAAAAATTATCCCACAATAAACTGACATTGCCACCTTGACAATGGCTTCTCTTTGAACAATAAATAATAAAGAATGGAAAGAAATCAAATAATATCTACATAAAGAATGAACTCTCACTGTGTAACATCCTTTGTCTCAACCAGAAGAGTTAATTCTGGGTACTCTTATTTTATCTCTAATTCCAAGGTCTACCATTTAGTTAGGACGGACTTTTGTTTTCTCTGGAATATCCACTGCGAATAGAATCCACCTCATCTTGGGAAATTTCTCCCTTCTCATTTTGTAACACCAGAAGAATGTTAGAAATAACATACATTCTTCCTTCTAACATAGATCCATCTTCTGTACTATACATTTTCCCAATCTCATTTAATTTTTCCTTATGTGGGTGTCCTGTGCTGCCGCAAGGGTCTTCCTGCTTTTTCTTGAATAATGCAAAAATCATTCCTACATGTACCAAGGTATCATCCTCCATTGCATTCAGGACTTCATTTGTCTTCTAATATTGTCCTGATCTTTATTACTACCTTTGGAGTTGCGCATATGTTCAATACCTGATCCACCTTCTTCACCTCCTCCTGTAAGGTTTGAAGCAATTCATCGTATGATGAAATCTTTCGCACTGCTGAAGCCTTTGTCCCTCTTTACTTCCTACTCAGGGTTCTTTGGTGCTAGCATCCAAACTAGTCCACTCCTCAAGCACCAAATCAACTAAGGTGTGTACATAGTGCATAGTCAAAGGGAACCTTTCAAGTTACCTTAGGACTCCAAGTGCATGGTCTTGCTTGTCAGGACATGATCCCCGTACCCTCCTATTTCCATACTTATAAGAAGCCCATTATTCTTTTTCTATAGGTCCTTCTCTCCTTTCAGATGTGCACGATCTCTGCATCTTTGTCTTTGTTGTCTTCCCTTAAGTGCTTTAATATATTCTCTTAGTGTTTTAATGGTGGAATATTTATCCACATTCATGCGTACACGACACTCTATGTAGACACCTTCACTAGGGCATTACTCCCCTGTTCATTAGACATAACTATGGTTTTTTATGGATTTATTGTCTGTTATGTGGTGCCTTTCTCATTCACCTTGATACACAATGACTCTTCACACACATCCAAATTAAGATCACCCATGTGAGTTTGCATGCACCATGAAAAATTGTTTCCTCACACGCGTGGTTTCCATGTTAGGGTCCATCAAATCCCATCCATATAATTCCTTAAAGCCCACTGTATTATGGAATCATGCATGGACAATTTTACTTGTGACCTCTTCATAACCCATGACTAGTGCATATTGTACTCTCTACTTTCTCTCCTTGATCTTGGCCCCTTGGGAACTTGAGAGCAAAGGTTTGGAGTCAGATCCTCTATGTCCTAAGTAGTATCTTGCTCTGTTTCTCCTAGATTTTTTACCCCTTCTTCCTCAACCTTCATTTCTTCATCCTTGGGCTCTTCCACATCCTCTGGTTGTATAGGTGATCCAAACAGGCTCTCTTTAGACTCTTTCACCTCCTCATTTAGATTCAAATTTCTCCTTCTCTTCTCAGCTATCTCCTTCTATAGAGAGATTCATGGTGATCTCCGTACTAATTGTGGAGTAGCATATTTAGTTCTTATGTGTCTAAATACCCTCTTAAAATGGTGTTCTTCAGGGTCTTCTCCTACTTCCAATTCTTCATCTCCTTCTTGTTCTTGGGGTGGAGTACTTGCATGTTCATCGTCTACCTTGTCCATGGGTTTCCTCTATCCTCTATGTACCAAGCCACCATTGTCTTCATGCTCTTCATCCTCATCATCTACCTCTATAGGTTCAGCGGGCTTCTGAGCTGGTACATTATCCACTATATGCTTACCCTTAGGCACCCCTGGGAGTGCGAAATCATTCTCCACATATTTTTTACCCCCCAACTTAGGCTTAAGCTGAAGGTATATAAGTGCAGCTCCACTGTCTCCAATTGCCAAACTCACAGGCTTCATGTTTATCATGTCTGAAATTAGGCTCTCAATGTAGGCAGTCTGACCTAGATATATATACGTCTTTCGCAGCATGTGGTAGTCACAGTCAACCTTGTCTGCAAAAAAATTTAGGCATTGTGCATTAGTAAAATGATGGACTAATGCTTGGAAGTAGCGTGCCATGAAGGCATATGATAGTTTACACTAGGGGCTCCAAGTCCCATCCTTCATTGTAAATCACACGATGAATAAGTGTTGATACACTGTGAACTACATTGCCTTGCCCACCACCGAATAACTATTTGGGGATGTGCCACTCCTATTCAAATGTCACGAGGAGCCAATCACCACATCTCCTCCCTCTGCTTGAATGACCCACTCATTGACCCTTCACACGATTACTTGTCAAATATTTCCGCAAAGGGACTTATTTTGTATGGGGTACTCCCAGATCTTGTTCTTTGGCCCATCAGGCACTCTGATCTTCATAAACACAAGGGATAATAGGATATCACCAAAACTGATTTTCTCACATGTGCACGCTTCCTCAAAGATATTTTCTGCAATGTAGCTTGATATGTTATAAATTATTCCCTAGGATATTCTCTTTGCAATGTGTAGCCTCATTATATTCCCTTGTGACTATCTCTCTTGGTTATTCAATTTGGTCACTAGATGTGTAGCTGCCTATACCACTGGGTACTTCTTCAATTTTTCGATATCCATTCCACGTGGACCCTTGGTATACCCTAACTCCTTCCATGTCTCTAGGATTGTTTCTTTATCTATCAAGTCACTATTCAAATCCACTCATGTGCCCTTTAATCCTATTATAGTTGAAATCAAAATGAGTGTAATCCTTACCCTACATCCGGTGAAATAGAAAAAGTCTTCATGTACCCTGCTCATCAACCACTGGTACAAATGTTCATATTTTCCAAAATATGGGATCTCGTACAACTGGTAGACTCCAATCTTCTTTAGCAACTTCTCTCTAGTGCCATCATACAATGGTATGTTGTCTATTGTGTGCTTGTTTTTCTTCGTACTCAATAGCGCATCCAATTCCTTTTTATTATTTGATGTGTGGTGGTTGTAATCACTTATCTTGCACTTCTAGATGTGCTAATCCAATTCTTGTCCCGCTATCACACCTTCTGGGTATTGCATCTCCAAGAAATTACTCTCAGGGGAAATTTCAACCTCTACTTCCACTTTCTTATTTCCCTTGGCTCCTACGACAGGTGCTTTCTTTGGTTTAATCTATAAATCACAACTTTCTATCCTCTATAGTGTGAAAATTCTTTCCTACTATCCTCTGTAACGAGTAAGTCCAAAACCTATGTCAAATTTGCATGCCCTAGTTGAAATCATGTGCCCTAACTCTTTCGCAATACTTTGCTTCACTCAAACCCTTCACCAATGGGGATGTAAGATTCTCCAGCACACAAATCTACTCTCCATGTCTGGTTTCACACTCTTAGCACCTCAACATGATTTGATCAACTCATTTAACACTTAGCTTGTTCAAATTTTTACGATTTACAATGGTAAAAATGAACTCGTATCCCTTCTTTATATCGATTTTGAAAAAGTTAGTGCATTTATTACTCCTTCACCTACCAAGAATTCTCATTAATTGTCCCTTTTCTCATTTTTTCATGTGGTACATCTTTGTGCCTCAGTTATAACCTTTTAGCATGCCTTCCTACCTTCTATCTAGAAACTTCTCTTAAGCATGCTTTCATGCACCTAATTACCTCGTCATTACACCTTCTCCTGGTAGTATCCATGGCCATTACTTACCTTGTGCTATATTTTTCCTTCATTTATCTCCATCTATGGTCCTTATTTGGAAGTAATATTTTGTCCACCAACTCTTCCAACTTGAATAACACATATAGTAGTTTGTTCCTTTATGTGTACCCATTTTTCACTAACCACCCCACACAAATGGTATGTGCAGTCCTATGTGCACAAAAATACTACAAATGATAATTAGCTTCAGGCACGTAAACACGCTTATTTCACAAAACACCAACTAAATTGAAAAATCATAGTGACGAATAAGGAAACACATTAAGGGAATACATAATTGCAAACCTAATCTAAATGGAAATATTACCTTATTACAAACACCAAGAAGACTTATTTATAGTAGGGCTTCAGTCTACTCCCATTGAAGTAATCGGGTAACCATATTCCATCAAGCATTTCTAACTAATAAGCTCCTGTTTCAAGTATGTAAGTGATAACATATGGTCCTAACCAATGTACTTTGAGTTTTCCTAGATGGCGCAAAAAATTAGAATCATAAAGAAGTACCATCTTCCCTATCTCAAGCTTTTTGTCCCTGATGTGCCTTTCATGTCATGCTTTCTACCTGGATTTTTCTTGTTTCTAACTCCAGCATGTTATTTCTCATCATTCATCCAGCTTAATCGACTATTCAATATGTTCTTCTAATGCTTGTTCATCAGCTAAACCTCCAGCGCGCACAATACACAAAGAAGGTAACATGAATTCCATAGGAAGGACTGCTTCTATGCCAAACACCAATTGAAAGGGTGTGGCCTTGTTTAACTGCTTGTATGTTATTCTATATGTCCAAAGCATGACAGGAACTTTATCATCCCACTCTTTTCTTCCAACATCACAAATTTTTGTCAATTTCTGGCTCAAGATCTTGTTGAAAGCTTCAATAGTCCCATTTTATTGATGATGATATGGTGTAGTCTTATGGGTGTGCAATCATGAATTCATCTAATAGAATTCTGATTGTCTCATTCAAGAAATGTGTGCCCTTATGACTGGTCAAACTCAATGGGAATCCATACATTGTAATAATATTTTCCCATAGGAATTTGGTTGTTGTAACCGTTGTACAATCCTTTGTAGGTGTTTCTTCTGCCCACCTTGTCAGATAATCTGTACAAGTGATGATATAGCATGATCCAGTCCTACGCATGGCTGGTGAAATAGGACCTACAAAATCTATGGCCCATTTCTCAAATGGTTCTACACTAGTAATAAGTCTTAACGACATTTCATCTATTTGACCTGGTTTTCTAAGGCATTAACAGTGATCACAAGCCTTTTAATATGCCTTACAATCTTTATACAGTGTCTCCCACCATAATCCAACATGTAGAGTCTTGTGCGCAGTGTCATCACCTATGAATTTCCCACCTACAATACCACCATGAGCCTCCTCCATGATATCTATGTGATCATGTTCCAGTACATAGCAGTGCAATACTTCATCCTGACCTAACTTGTACAGGTCACCGCTAATCAACATAAACAGTGTCGCTCGAATGGTAAGTTATTTCTTCTCTAAGGATTTCATTCCTTCCGATGTCATACATGTATGTAGAAATACAACAATGTCCTTTAATTCCGATGGTGTGTGTTGTAACTGGTATAACTATGCATCGGTCATGATATTTTCAATTTCCTACGCATCTTCTCCTGATTGTATTTTGGATATATGGTTCAATCTAGAATTATTCTTCCCTAGTTTGACCACAACTGTAAAATCAAATTCTTGGAATAAGAGTACCCATCGGCATATGTGCCACTGTAAAATGGACTTATTTACCAAATACTTCAATGCCATGTGATTGGTATAGAATATAAATGGTGTTGCTCCCAGGTACTGTCTGAATTTATGTAGTGCATAGATCATTCACAAAGCTTTGTGCTTTGTACTTGTATAATTCTAATTTGTAGAAGTCAACTTTCTACTAGCAAAATAGATAGGATGATCCAACACCATGCAAATGGCCATGCTAGAGGCGTCCACATGTACATAAAATTGTTTTTCCCACGAAGGAAAGCATAGAATAGGCATTTCTGTAAGTTTCTCCTTCAATGTATCAAATGTGCACTACTGAGGTTCTCCTCAGTAGAACACCCCTTTTCCTTTTAGTAACTCATCAAAGGGTGCGACAACCTTAGCATACCCCTTTATAAATTTTCTATAATACCCAGTGTGACCTAAGAATCCCATGTACCTCACTTTGATTGGTAGGCTCTTCCAGAATGATAATGACTGCAACATTAGCTGGATCAACCAACAAACTTTCCTTGTAGATGATGTGCCCTAATAATGTATAGAGCAAGATTCAGTCTATCACAGCAAAATAACACAATAATAATTCTCTCTGTATTGATATTCAATATATTCCGGGTCTCTTAATTCAATACGGCACATTACAATTATAAAGAATAAGTTGCTCCTATACTCAAGGAGGTTGCTCTAACAACTCTCCCTATAATAGCTCCCTCCACAAACAACTTAAATAATATAATACGTGAGTTGTTTCAACAACTCACCCAATATAATAATCACCCAAAATTATAAACATAAATGTGGAGCACTAACTAATTATATTTCCTAACAATAATGTGGCAAATGGTGTAGCAAAGAAGCATTTCTTGATGTTCAAAGAGATGCTTAACTGGTGATATATTTTAAACATTAATAAGAAATTGTCACAATGATCCTTAACAAGTCCATACACCGTTCATTCATCTAAATAAACCTGTAAGAAGTTGTGAATAAAATATTTGAACACTTGAACAAATATGCACGAAAATAAAACAGGTGAATTTTTCATACCAAAAGGCATCACAGTATAGGCAAAGTTACCTCATTCATTAGTAAAAGTAGTCTTTTCTTGATCCTCCTATACAATCCTAACATGATGATACCCATAGAATCCATTTGTAAATGAATAGATTTCACGCCCTTCAACACCTTCTAGTATTTCCTCAATGAATGGCGTAGGAAAGGTATCAGTCACACATACAACATTCAACTCCCTGTAGTCCACACAGATCCTAATCAGACCATCCTTCTTGATATTGATCACGATTTGGCTAACCCATTCTAAATTGTCTAGGGACTTGATGATTCCAGACTTCAACATTTTTCCAATTTCTTCTTTGACCTTTGTACACAAGTTGGGGTTCATCCTGTAGAGTCTCTTCCTAACCGGGTGTGCACCTTAAGCTTTATCTTCATTTTCTCCTAATGATTTCATGAACATCTTTGAGTTCATGGTATCCCATAGGAATAAGTCATGATAATCTCGTAGTAACTCGATGATTTTTTCCACTTTAGAGTCAGACTAATACTCCCCAATTATGGTCTTGTTGTTGTGCAAATGTACAACAAGGAAATTGACAATTTCAAAGCATGACAACGATACCCCAGTGTTAATTTTTTCAAGTCCCATCATTCCAAGACACCTCAGGTCTATCCAATTAGTCCAAATGACCTCCTAAATAATGTAATCCGATCCCCCTAGGTGATTTAGGTAAGTCTATTCATCACCCCAAGGTGATTTTAGGGAGTTCTGAAAAGATATTATCTTCTGGCAGTATTGGGAAGGGCTATCGCTAGCCTTCCCAGGATTGGATTCAACTCCTTGGATCGGAACGGAAGGTAAAAATTCAACACAGAGATGAAATGAAGACCTTAAAACATAATAGAAATTATTTTTTAAGGCTTGGGGAAGTTTTGCAATACTTGGAGCAGTCTGAGTAAAAAACAGGGTTCACAAGCCTAGGCGGTACACAGGCCTAAAATAGTTACTGGGCTTCAGAAGAAGATTACAGGAGCTCCAGATGGAGTTAGGAGAAAAACAAAATATCTCCAGAAAGAATTCCAAGGCCTACATTATGGTGAAATAATATTTTTCACAACACTTTGGAGCATCAAGTCTACAGGCATGTTTTTCTCAGGCACAAGTGGAGTACAAAATAAAAATATCCAATTTTTCAGGAATAAAATGGAATAATAAATACATTAAACCCCCACCATTGGATTTATAAGGACATTTCCAATCAGTATCATATAATTTTTTTCCAAAAGAGTCCACCAAGAGCTTAAGTTATCATTGTTACAAGTTTAGGACTTAGCCAAATATTTGGGAGGACACTTGTCAACACCAGGAGCCTGGCCGGATTTTTGTGTCCCTCACATCCCCCAAGGTCAGGGACACCAAGGTTGGAAAAATTTTCCCAGCCCCCTGGAATCCCTCTCAACCCTCATATGACCTCTTGGGACCCTCATGTGACCTCCACACTTGACAGTTCAGCCCCCAAGTGCTTTTTTGAAGCATTCATCCCCTGTCGTTGGATCAGAGCGCCATGTGTCAGCTCCAAGACCACTTTGGAATTTGATGTCCCTTATGCCTAAGGTGGGGGACATCATACCTTTAAAAATTCCACCCAAAACCCATATGGGGAGTCTTTTGGACACCCACGTGACTGCAATTTATCCCCCAGGTGCTTATTTAGAGTGTGCATTCCTTGTCGTCAGATCGGGGGCCACATGTCATGCTCTTGACCATCGTGGAATTTGATGTCCCTTATGCACGTCTGAGATGGGGGACATCAGACCTTGAAAAATGCACCTATACTCCATAGGGGGGTCATTTGGATACCCATGTGACCTCCTTTCAGCTCCCAGTGCTTTAAATCAGCTTTTTCCTCCTTCATTCCCTGCCGTTAGATCTAGTGCCACGTGTCGTTGTCTTGCTCATTGTGGAAATTGATGTCCCTCACATCCATAAGGTGAGGGACATAAAGCATGGAAAAATTTTCCCAAGCCCTACCTATGCATATCCTTTTGAAATTTTTCCAAGTGTCGCTTTTTTCGCTTCTAACTTCTAATAATTGTATGTGCACTTCATTCCTCCATACTTCCTCTGCAAATTTCTTCCATCACTCCACCATTGCAAGAAATCAAACCATACCTGCTAAAAATTCACTCCCCTCCCACTCCATGAAAGCATGAAGATCTCAGAATAAATCCTCATCAAACAAAGAAGGAGAAGCATGGAGCACAGAAGGAGAAAACAAAGAAAACTCCATAGCCATGAAATGAGAAGTTGAAGAAATATCCCAAACGGATGCATGAAACAATGAATGATATATTTTCTGCTCATTCCTCTACCAAAGACCATCAAAAATACACCTTCAAACTCCCCCCATGTGTAACAGAGCATCCACAAGGAAGAAATCTCCTTTCTAGCTCAACGAAGAAAGAAGTGGGATTTCCCGTCAAACGGTTGCCGAATGGAAGTAAGATTGCATGCGAAGCACCAGAATAAAAAACCCACATCAAAAATACAATTTTATTCACATATGGAGGAGAAAACCAAACCTGCAATTTTGTGGTCCATTAATGGTTACCGTACCTAGAAGCACTTCCAGGTCTGAAAATTAAAACTTTAAAATATCCTGGATTATTAAGTGGGCGGGGCCCGAAATTTCAGAGGGAGGGATATTGGGCAAAAAAACCCATATCAAAAAATTTCATTCCACTTCAATCCAACTTCCTAGAGGAAAAATTTCTAAAAATAGCAGGTCTACTACATAGGAACTGCTATTTTGGGAAAGTCATCGAGAGAAGAACATTGGAGGTTCACTACAACTGAGAATCCACCAAAACGGACATTTTTGGAACTTACTAAAAATAGTAAGTGGGCCCTCGAGAACCTGTTAAAAATAAAAATTTGATCCAGAAGGAATGAGGAACACATGGAGAAAGAGGAAAACTGAGCCACAACATCTAATTGAAGATCGGGGACTTGGATTTCTCATACTTACTAAAAATAGTAAGTTGATTTTTATAAGGGAGATATGAAGCCAAAGTGGATGGGTCAGAAGCCTTCTCAGGATTACGAAGTGGAGAACAGTCAGAGAATGGAGCCAAGTCCATTGTAGCAACTCATCCTTCGGCATAATTCTTCTTCTTCTTCTTCCTCTTCTATCTCTCTCTCTCTCGCTTCTCTCCTCATACGACACTCTCTCTTCAATGTTATATTTTTTTGTTGAGGGTTACACTTTTTAATATGACTTAAATGACTTTAGAAATATAATGTAAATTAAGTCGCCTTGCTATTATAAAAGGGACTTAAATATTTAAAGTGGAATATGAAGAATCTTAAGTCATATTAAGGTATTTGAAAGGTCATGAGGAAGACGATAAGTCACCTCTCATTCTATAAATTGTAACGCCATTCCCATTTCAAAGGGTTGGTGATTGATCTTGTAAACTCAAGAGTATATTGTACCTTGAGAGAACAAAGGAGATAGCCATTTTCTTCTACTTACCCCATTCCCCCCATTCTCAAATTTCTTCCATTTCTCCATTATGTACAACTTTGGTTTGAGAAATCAATACAAGAAGAAGGAGTTTCTAGCTTTCTTTGACTAAGGGGTTTCTTGATACTTTGTGATCAGATCAAATTCTATTTGGTCTTGTTGTTATTTGTAGAGTTATTTCTTCTCATGAATGCATGTGTTGAAGTTTCTAACTAGTGTGTGTGCAAGAATCTGATTTTCTACCTACAACATTAGTTCTCCTACCTCTTTTCTCACTCCCCTTTCCCGCTCTATCAGACGAAGACTTCCCTAGCAAGGTATTGCTAGCTTTGCCACAGGTCAGTGGAGTGTCCCCTGTTGGATCCCCGGTCGAAAGGCCACCACAGAAATCTACCTTTTCATGCACATGCATATACGGCAACTGCACCGGTTAAGTAGAGGGACTTAGATTCCCAGAGCATTGGCAAGAAATCCACAAGTTTTTCCACCCGACAAATTTTCTCGCCAACACAATCTCCTTAGGCTCAACATCTGATCCAATATTGACTTTCTTTGTCTTCATTGGTTCATGATAGGAGCACGTGTGGTCTTAGCTGCACATTATCAAAACCTCACGCCCTACCTATTGAATGGTATACATGTCCAAGTTTTCTACTTCTTCATCATCCACTAATGTAGACCATCTTTCCTTTTTCTTTCTCAAGGCAAGTATGCTGAAGTAGTGTGGCATCGGTCTCTAGATTTCTTCAGGAAAATGTGCGCTTGAGTCTTCTTTCATCGAATAACTCTTGTATGAGTTCTTCTTCCTTGGGATATATCAGGAGTCATAGTTAACACCCAATTTATAACTTTAATGCCAAATCTTCTACCAGAGGTTTAGTAGATAACCTCCCTCAAACGTTGAACATCATTCTCTGAGTAATCAAATACTGACCAATTTCCAATCTCTCTATGGAGTTCCACTTATACATACCCAAGCACGCTCGTGAAGCCTTGTAAAGTGGAATAAAATTTGGTGCACCCAGAGCGAAGGTGGTAAAGCTTCTTGCCCCTCTGTCCAGAGTCTCTCACACTGCTCTGAACGTGGTGTTGAATCAAAGGTTGATTACCATGATAAGTGCATAGATTTGCAGTAGGTGCATTCACCAGATTTGGAAAAAACAAGTAAAAGAGCAATCCTTATTTCATTCCATCCTACAAGATTATCCTTGTGAACCATCCACCGGTGCCACTACTATCCTGCACCAGGGTATATGCTAGCATATTCCATCTCTCCAACTGGTCTATCCACTATGTTCCTCCATGGCACATAGGAATACCATAGGGTCTCCTTCCTTAGTGTACCAAGGGTCAGAGTTGTTACCTATTCTTCTAATGCAAAGAGGTTTATTGTTCCACACAAATATGCTCTTTACTTCATGCCCTACCAACTCATAAGTACTATGAGCCCAATTATCACAAGCAACACTTGTAGTATCGCTAATAGATTGTGCATCTTCCCACTGAAGGATTCCTTCTTTAGATGGCTCAAACACCTCTGGGTCCCAAATGGTGTGTACATAAATCCTATTCAGATCTTCCTCACTCAAAGGATCAACATAGGGCACAAATTTTCCATCTGTTAAAGGGATAATAACTCTTTCCTCCTTGTTTTCAAAATTGATATAACCCTTGTTGAACCAAAGATCAACATTATTTGCATAGCACCAAGGGCACCCAAGTAGAGCTGGGAAGCTATCTGCCTCTGTAAGCAGTGCTAAAACCTCAAAATCCCTAGTGAACTTGGCTCCTTATATGGTAATGGATGCATCTTTTAAAACTCCGATGGGAGTGGCCTTAGTCTAATTAGCCATGAACAATACATTCGAAGATGGTTGCAATGGGGGTCTCCCCATCTATACCCATACATCTAAAGTAAGAAAATTGACTTCCACACCTGTATCAATCAATATATTGCTCAAAAACTATCCATCCACAACAGCATTTAGATTTATTTCCTTGTCATAAGTCTAAGTTATGAGGGGGAAGATTTGCATGTAGGATTTGTCACCCATTCTCAATACTTTATGCATGGAGTGTTTCCCTTTAGCCAAATCCCTAATAGATGGAATGATATTCTCCTGACACAACATCTTGCACACCTCTTTCAATCATCCATATCAGATTGGACCATCTCTGTCTGCTTTCTTTTGTTCCATCTTCCCTGATTGCTCCTTTAAACACTTATATTTCACCCTGAAGATTTATGAGGACCTCCATGGTCTCCTGGATAAACCTCCTTTTGATGGGCAGGATCTAGGTACTATGCATGTAGAACCTCCTCCTTAGTGATGGTAGGATTCTATTGTAATGCTTCTTTGGCGCGCACTAGCTTCAGTACATGGGGTAGTGATCTTTACAAGCAATGCCTCGAATTCTGGTTCCAACTTGGGCATCCACTGATTTTCCACAGCGCGATGTATCCTAACCATCCATGCGCCTTTTTTTTCTTGTTTATGTTGTCTTATTAAGATGCTCATATAAGTTCGGGCATTCCTCATAACTATGATTCTTTCCACATAAATAACATGTAATATTCTAAGGACATTCGTGCACTTGTAGTGGTCAGGAGATTTGCATGTATAACATGTTCCACGAGGAAACTCACCTAATCCACCACCATGGCCTCATCCTCTAAATCCACCAAGGTATCCTCGACCTTTGCCATGACCTCCTTCAAAATTCCCTTCATTCTAATCATATCACGCTTGATTGTGATCCTAATCTTGATGCTAATTATTTCCTTTAGAGTTATCTAATACTCTTGTCTGTCGTCACACCAATATCTATAACATCATCAATCTGACCAATCAGCCGGTAGTCTTTCGTATCATGAGTCGTTAGACCTACAAATTTTATAGTAGCAAGAGACATTCTTCCTTATTACATGTTGTAATAATGGGTAGTGGCTACCATCATGGTTCAAATTCCATATCTCACAGTCTAGTAATAATGAACACACTAATCTGCAGGGAAAACTATCCTTAGTGTGGCCTTCCACTTCACAATCTGTACACCAAATCCCCATGCGCGTCTCATGTGCTGAGTTTGCTTATAGTTTCTCCAGTTATTTTTTCATAGGTGTGATTTGTTCTTCTAAAAATGGGCTCACCCTAGTATCTATGCTTCTAACTGCCTCGACACGTAATGCTGCTTTAAGTTCTTCACATGGATCAGTGTATGTCTTATGTGATAGTGCCCTTCTAAAAGGTGTAATCAAACCTCTAATGAACCATTGTGCATGTTGTCTTGCATGAATATAATAAGAAAGCTTAGATAAAAGAGTTTTGAAAAGGGTGTTATACTCTTTAACACTCTCAATAGTGCCTTGCTTAATATCCTTGAGTGTGCTTGTACTCTTCTGCTCAAACTCAGGGATGTGAAACTCTTTAAGGAAAGCATCTTTTAATTTTGCATAATCTACGTAAGTCTGATTGGGGTCAAAAAATGGTACCAATTGTGTGTGCACCCTTGTAACGTAGTTTCAAATTGACTTGCCCTATGCTCAGAAGCCATGATTCCTTTTGCACGCCACATTATTTCACACATGTGCATGTGTTCACCAGCATCTTCTATGCCCCTATACTCTGGAAGACGAAGAGACATCTCCATGTAAATATTTCTGGGGTTGGTGTGGACCTTGCCCACCTAATCCAAAACCTCATGTGTTTCCTCTGCCTCTAGAACCACCAGATCCACTGGAACTAGAACCACCTATACCTCCTAATCCTCCACCTATATCCTGAGACGGACCAGAAATGTACTTATCCCGTGTAATACTTCCAGTCTATGAAGTGTTACCACTCCCAGAAGTGAGTCCAAAATCTATGCACGCTTGAATTTTGTGCAGATGATGCACCTGAAAAGGTACCTCCAAATAACAATGAAGATGTTTTCCCTGTCATCGATGTACTTTTTATGTGACTTACTCCTGCTCTCCCACTGCCTAAATTATCTTGCCGACTATTATTCATACTAGATACTGGAAAACCAAGTGCAAGGGCTAGGTTTCCAGGTAGATTCAAATGTACTCCCGTGGCCTAGGTCGTCTCTACTGGCGTGCTTCCATGTGAGGCCAAGGGGGTTTCCATGTCATGCTTTACCAAATTTGGGAGTTCCTGATGCTCTGGCTCTATGCCTTCTACATGAGCTCCAAATCCTTTGTAAGCCATCTCTCTCCTCAATGCCATTCCCTCTATAACATCCCATTGCTTCTCTATCTCCCTCTCACGCATGCCTCATTATACGTAAGACACATTTCTTCTCTCTGTCTTTCACCGCTAGGTCTATCATCTATCACCAAAATTTCTCCTTCCCCTGCGCATGGTGGGGTTTAGTTAGCCATTGGTTTGCTTTCCAAGTTCAGGGTTACCATCAAGATCTTTTGATCACTAGTGGAATGCCTTGTAGGTAAGTTCCCCTGGGATATCGTAAAAAATGGAATTCCAGCTACCTATGGGCAAGAATAAGTGGAAATTGAGTACTCCACAGAATATATTTGTTCAGAACACCATGAAACCAAGTATCCATAATGTCGAGTCCAAATCAAATCAGCATCATAAAGGGCCTTAAAATTCTTCTTGCGTCTAAGACAAGTGTTTGATACCTCCAATTCCTTTTAGAAGTATAAGCAACCAGCCACTCGTACATTTCTACCGTGAAAAATAGCAAATAAGCTCTCATACAAACTGTCATACAAATTATACTCCACCCATACGTGCGTGCGTCAAACTCAGATTTTAGTGTTGAACCTCTATGCATATTCTTCTTCTAGGTCATGTATCCACTCCCCAACACTTGCTAGGGTCAACCAGATATGTCTTCATCATGAACCATCCTAAAAAAAACTAAAAAAGAGGTCCCGGACAACAAAACTAATGATGTAGCCTAGAATTTATCAGAAAAAATCCCAGGCGTGCATTGACACATCACTCATCCTGAATTGAGCTCCCACCCGAAGTGCGCAAAGGTAACAAACCCCTCTTTAGGGTTTTTTTTGCAGGATGTTAGCAATGATGAAGACTTTTTACATTCAAATCCATAAGTAATACACCATTCTACAGTGCATGTACAGATCTCATATCTAGAGAACAACAAACTCAAATGATAACCATGATGAAATCAAACATGCAAGAACCAATTATACTTAGGATTAATACTCTTGATTTAGCCAATACACTCCATTATATTAAACACAATAGGAATACATAAAAGCTTCTTACAATAAGTAACATCATATGCTCATGTGGGCATCATAGATATGACAACATAAACTCATAGTAAGTCACATCCAGTTCTTACATAGCCACTCTTATACTACATGTAGTTAATTACATATTAATAAGGGTGGGGACTTTCCCTTCACCGCTTATCGTAATTCCCAAAATAGGTTGAATTTTGAAAATAGTCATACGACTTTATAATAATAGGCTTACATGCAAGTATGCTAACAATAGACCTCTTCATAGTTTAACTGGTAGTATTAACTCTATCTATTAGCCTGCATCTATGCAAAACATTTTGGTAGCTGCTCTTCCAAAAATAGCCCATGCGTGTCACACAAGTCTTCATCCTGTTTATGTGCTTCCGCACGATCATCTTCCAAAAATAGATCTGTATATCGTGAAAACGACTATGTCCCGAATCTACCATTGTATCTATCCTTGCGTGCGATGTCCTTCCCAATCCTCCCACGCCTTTGACTATGCACTTTGCTCTTACCACACAAATATTTTGTGCGCCTTCTCCTTCATATCATACTCTTGTTCGCTCAACAATGTTTAACCTCTCCTTAACCAAAAAGTGATTTTTGGACTTACCTTTTGTTTGACATGCACCCAAATCATTCCATTCTTAGAATTGGAAACCTATAAATATCCCACTACCCCAAGTCATTTTCTAAGAATGTTTTCCCTCTCTAGGCTAAACTATAGCATTTTTGCTAGGATTAAGAGCTTTCTTCATTGTTATTGAGCTATTTTATTTTCTATTGCATCTTTCACTCAAGCTTTGGGTAAATGAGAGGAACCATATGGTCTTGTAGCCATTAATGGTGAACTCTCACTCTTAAAAAAATTGAGAATCAAATGATCATAGCTGATTGCTAGAATCTTCAATAGGTTCATGTTTTCATATCTTTCAAAGAGTATAGAATTTTTTAGATATGATAGGTTTGATTGTTTATTTCAATTCAGATATGTATGCAAAGAAATATTTCCTGTTTATCTCTTATCTTGATAGTTCATCATCTTGTTGGCAAAACTTTGGGGCTTTTTAAGTGTTCTTGCCTTATTCTATAGCTTTTCTAAATTTTCCTTGTTCACATTTGGCATGCCCGGTGGGACTCTTAGTCCATAGTCCATTAATGGATGTCTTTCAAGCTTTTTATTTCAGTTTCTAACCATTTTCATACATTTTTTAGGGTTAACTAGTTTGGCTTCAAGAATTTTACTAACTTAGAAGTAGTAAATCTTCCTTTTACATGCATATTTATTAGGTATATGTTAGAAATTACATTAAAGGATAAATTCTAACCTGTTTGTAATTTTATAGTTATTTTTTCTGTGATCTTTTGTGGTTTTTTAGGCCCATGTACAGGTGTTTTGGAACAACACGCACACGTCAAAACTTATGCACACCTGTCTAATATCACACACACATGTCTATAGGGACAAAAACATGTCTATAGGGACACACACATGTCTCCTTAGCCGCGCACCTGTTGCATTGCATTTTTTACCCACTATCAAGAATTTTTCACAGACCCGCACATATGTCTACAGTCACATGCACATGCTTAAATCCATGCGCAATTGTCTCTTGGGATGCACAAGTGTCTATTAGCTCTTTGTTAAACCTTACTTTTCACCTTGCACATGCATATGATTTCTGAGGTGTGGACATGCTTTAAATAGTGCGCAAGTGTCATTCTGGATGCGCAGGTGTAATTGCTCGCTAAATGTCTTTTCCACATCTACGGCAGTTGTCATTTAAGGCGTGCACATGTTGTTAGGAGTGTGTACATGTCATAAAGGGCATGCACGTGTTGTTGTTTGAAGTCATAATTTGTTCTAAATGTTTACAAGGGTTAGTTTTTTAATTTCTAACCCTTCTCGGGATTCTTGTTGATGTTAATCAATGTTTTGCGAGTTACTTTGATAAATATTGTGGTTTTAAGATAAATTTACTTAGTTTGTGTTAATGAAGTATTGATAGTTGTAAATGTTTGAAACATGTATGCTCTTCCCTTGCACCTTCTAGGTGATCTTGGGAATAAAAAATGGTTCAAATACTCCTTTATAGGCTTTCAAAATACTTCACTAAGTTTTTTTAAAGATTAACTTCAAAGTTGGTTGAAAAATGAACTTACTTATCTTGTAATTTGATTAAGTATTTTTTATTGCAAGACTAGTGAGGTATTTTGTTGAGTATGCTCTTTCCTTACATCTTAAGACGATCTAGGAAATAAAAACCAACATTCTATCTCCTTTATATGGTGTATTGATCATTTTGGAGAATTACTAATCATTGTGTGTAGGTCCGTATCACATGTCAAATAAATCAGGATCTAAACCAAATCTAATGTGTTTGTAGGTTTCCAATGGCATTCAAAACCTCATTAAGATCATAAGATAAAACAAACACCATATTTAACACACTCCATTTGCAAATTTGGATAACGGTATGCCTCATCCACTTTAAAATAGGAAATAACCCCTCTGGCATAAGCCTTAAGCTACAAGGATGGGGGTGGTCCTAGGAACCCTAAAGTAGTCCATTGCTGAGTAACCTCATGGATGAAATAGGAAGTGCTCCACTTACTCATTAGACTATATTTTCCATTGTGAGTTTAGCAAAAAAACATTCTCCATTGCAACCCCATTGAAGGATATGTGTGAACACATTCATTTCTCATCGTATTTAAAGGGGGTAAAGTAAATCCGAGATACTCCAAGACTAGTCAATGTGAATTTCTTAGTAATTTGAGTTCGCAGAGGGTGTTTTTGGTACCTAGTTGAGTGAACCACCTAGGAAAGCCATATTGTATTGGAGCCCACTTTTCCATATCAAACCATCATGTTTTATAGAGCTCTCATGAAGTGACGACTTTCTTGGAGTCAAAACCTTGTTTCTCAAACAAGGTGAGAGTCCACTTAAGTTGAAGCTAAGTGTTATTCATCACGGACTTATGATGTTTCACTTTAACATAGTTCTTCACTTACCCTAAGGGAAGGTGAAAATATGTCAAAGTTATACTTAGTTTGTTTCATACTCACTTGGTCCACACCTTTTTTTATCTTATTTCCCATTTGGTACAAAAGAGAAACAACATGCATAGATACCATTGGGAATAATCATGTCCACCACTTTTGTATTCTGCTTGCATGACTAGGCTGCTCTGTCAAAATGCAAGTGTTGAAAGTGTGAATGGTACGTCATCATGTCCTAGTAGGCCTTATGTCTCAAACTCATATTGAGACACACTATCAATGTAATTAGGATTGATTCACCTTTTGATCTCCCTTAGACATGTTACTTTGTTTGTATTGCATCGACATAATTATGATACTTACAACTTGTTCCTCATGAACGGGATCTAAGTGTCTGCATTGTGGCATTACACTGCCTACATTTTAACAAGTCTTTAATATACTTACACTTAGTTTTGTTTCAAACATTACCTCAAGTCTTAAAGCATGGTGGTTACGTTGTTTGTGTATTGTATCCATACTATTTCAGTGCTAACAACTTTCTTTCTCTTGAAACTTGGTTAATATGCTTTAGTAATATTTTTATGTTCCTTACGTACGTAATTTATATCCTTTAGGACTTAGGTCTTTCTTGTCTCTAAACTGGTCATAGTATCCTTTGAGTGGGAGTCAAATCTACCCTTTGTTAATACTTATGCCATGTTCATCTTGAACTTGACATGATAATTGAAATTGAGTTGATCATTTATACGTCAAACTACCATTGGGAAACATAATGTGTAAATAGTTGGTTGATTGAATAGTTTACTTGTAGGCTTGCATGATTGTCCCTTGTGTGATAATAGTTACATAAAATTATATCTAGGACAATTCATTTGGATTATTTGATTCTTTGACCCATCATTCATTAGAACATTGATTATTGAAACATTAAGACTTTGGGAAACTTATATCACGTTCCACTTAAGATTGTTGCATCTTGATTGCATTTAAACAAAACCTAGTATAGAAGAGACTAGTGACGTCGCCTATCACGAGAATGGCATCTAAGAAAATTGAACAAGAAGCAGATTTAAATAATTTTTCCAACTATCCCTTTAGTGGCTACAACTTGGGTCCCCTCTTTTCAGAGGTTAAAGATGCAAAACCATTAATTGACCATAGTGGTGATGATTTTGATTCCTCTGAAGAGCAACACACTCTTGATCTCGCTTGTTTTGATGAACTCCTATACTATAATAGAGATCAAGTACTTGCACAATTCCTAGAACTAGGAGCTAAATTACCACTAGAATGTGAAGCAACTATAAAAAACATTAGCCTAGAGGAGGAGAAGAAGCCACAACGACCTCCCCTTATTGACATGGATAATCCTTTTGATGGAGGATACACTTCAACTTTTAGTGTTCATAATAAAATAATTGAGAGTGAAGGGACAAAACCAATAGATGGTTCTCAAAGACCATACTTTAAAGCCTCATGTAAAGTTAAGATCAAATGTGAACACAAAGAGTTACCTCCACCTCAATCAATGAAGAAGATGACGAAGAAGAGGTTATACAAAGACAGATATTGAAGATAAATAAAAAATTAGAAAACTTAGGATCTTCAAGAAAGGGTACACATAAGAAAATACTTAAAACCAAATTGGTTGAATTTCACTTCGAAACTTATGAAAATGAAGCGTTAAAGGTAACTCAAGAAATTAGATCATCATCCCCTACAAACGAGCAACTCATTCAACAAGAGTTTCAATCCATGAAAAACATGATCACAATCCTCTAGGAGAGAGTAATGTAAGGCATAGTAGAAATTATAAATACAAAGAACTATGTCCTTATCCCTTTGATAGAGACATGTTACGAATACCATTCCCTAAAAATTTTGATTGTCCTAAATTCGACAAGTATAAAGGTAAAGGTGATCCTCGTGATCACTTTCCAGGAAGTATCTTTTAAATAATTATCTGTATATGTTTGTTCCCTCTTAGCCTAGGAGGACAAGTGATAGAATGGTTCCTACATATACCCAATGGAACGATCGTGACATGGTTTGCATTAGCTAAAAAATTTGTGTGTCACTTCTCCTTTAACATGGAGAGTGACATTACCATGGTCGATCTTTGTAACGTAAAACAAAAACCAAATGAGACCTTTGTTGGTTTCTTATAGAGATGGCGGGGGTTAGCAAGTCATTTCCCTTGTCCCATTCCAGAAAAAAAAATGGGCAGTATCTTTGTTTCAAAGCTAAATCAAGACATATCATTTCATCTACAGATGCATTATGTCAAAAAATTTGAAGAAGTTATTGAGAAAAGTAGCCAAATTGAGAAGGATCTCATAGTAAATGGAATGATCGATCCCTTAGAAAAGATAAACATGAGTCAAAATCTACAAAAAACCCCAAGTTCTTCAATAAAAAACAAGAATGTGTTCGGAGACAACATCACATACTCCAAATGAGTCCAAGCTATAACAAATGGTCCACTCTTAAAACTCACACAAGGACCTCTCCCAAAAGCGGTCTTGAAACGAACGTTTACACCTTTAACTAAGTCTTTATCAACCATCCTTAAATAGTTGGATGTTGTAAACATGGTACGATATCCAACCGCAATAGTACCTTATTCAGACAATGCACCTAAACTAGTATGGTTCAAAGAACATGACTATTGTGACTTTCACAATGTCAAAGGGAAACAAAATTGACAGATGTTTGAAGTTACGAGATTTCATTCAAGACCTTGTTAAAGAAGGCAGGACTGAGGTGGATTCACCTGAATCAGGAAAAGGTCCCAATGAAAAGATCACAATATTCAAACAACCTTTTCCAAATCATGATAAAAAAAAGGAAACAAGAAGCTAGAGCAAGATCAGTATTTTAATGACAATAGAACTACCAATTATGTGTATCCATCAAATGATAATCCCTTTGATTCCCTCATAGGTTGTATATGTTCATCTAATGAACAAGTCAACACTATTAGGATCTTAGGTAACAGTTGTGTTGTGGGCACGCGGCTTTCTCTCTTAGTGATCCTCGAACCACCTCACCCTATCCCCCAGGAAGGTTAGTATGACTTATTGGAATAATTGGAGAAAACCACGACTAAAATATTGATCTTAGACTTTCTCAAGATCTCAAATTATCATAAGGACATACTGTATAAATTGCTTCAGGGACCAGGAGTATCCATAAATGTAGAACATGCACACCTTCAAGCGATGATTACAAATCTAAATCCTAATGATTATATCTCTTTCGATCAAAAGGAAATCCCACGTAACGATCCTAAAAACAACCTACCTTGATACATGTAGGTCTTCATTACTCATCGTAAGATAACGAGAGTTCTTGTGGATGACAGATCCGGTTTGAATATTTGTACATTAACATCTTGTCAGGAAGCTAGGCCATACAGAAGAAGATTTGGATGCTAAGACCATTATGATCACAACTTATGATAATGAAGAACGTGAGCTAGTGGGAACCATAATGCTCCTAAGAGAATTAGGGCCCACATATCTTGATACAAATTTCTATATCCTTGACTTGGACCTTCCCTATAACATGATCCTGGTACGCCCATGGATCCATGACTTACATACCATTCCTTTGACCTTACAACAATGTCTCAAAATATGTCATGGAGGATAAACGATCACCATTCTAGGTGATCCTAAACCATTTACACATTGTAGAGCATCACACAATTTTTCTTGTGTAACATATGAATGTCCTTTAGCAGATATTTTTTTCCCATTACTAACTGAGGTCATGAAGGATCGTATAGATCTAGATAAATTAACTTCTTGCAATCATAATTCTCCCTTATTGGTTAATCCCTTTACCTCATGGGAAGAAACATTTGGAAAGTATGGCCTAGATTATGAATTCAACCTTCAACAAGCTCTTATGATATATGATCTTTCAG
Organism: Taxus chinensis; assembly: GCA_019776745.2. Taxonomy (NCBI): domain Eukaryota; kingdom Viridiplantae; phylum Streptophyta; class Pinopsida; order Cupressales; family Taxaceae; genus Taxus; species Taxus chinensis. The sequence continues at coordinate 182,987,100 of CM034149.1, forward strand.
TGTCACCTAAGACACGTGGCAGACCATATTTTCAGTTTAAAAGAAGATGGGATAGTTTCCCTAAACCCTTTGAGAGGTTTTTCCCTAGCAGTCTCTTGTCAGATGAGAAAACACTAAATGCACCTACCAGCTAGGTACCTAAAGGAATGGAAGATTCATGTAATCAAGCCCTATAATACATCAAAGTGCCAAGAATTATGATCGTTCTGGGCTATAAGGGACTTGGATGTGGCATAAATGGATAAGGCTGACTATAACCCCTCCCAATCCTCCCTCAAAAAGTAAACAAACATGCCCTTAGTCTTAGACCTCACAACGATCCACTCTTGGAGATAGATGCAACTTATTTTGAACGTGAGGATAGCTCGTCTCATTTAGAAAATGACACAAATTCCAATTGTAGCCTATACGAGGACCTTTCCTCTACCAATTTTTTCATCAATTCATCTATCTTCACCCTTTCTAAATATAATGCCAAAGAAATTTACCAGGTCACCCTTGTAAACCCTGACCTCATTTATTGGGACCAATAACTTCATGTGTCGGTCGATTTCTTTGAGAACGATGAGGAAATTACAAAGTTCATGGGACTTAGAGATACCATCCCAAGAAGTGATCATAAGAAGGGATTTTCCATCAAATTGGACACATGCACATACTTTGGGGAAGAGGAATAACTATGTGGTTGCTTAAGTAAGAAAATAGAAAACAAGGTAAAAATTACTACAAAGAATCCTAGTAGCAAGAATAAGCACAAGTCTCATAATGATAGGCTCTTCGACACACTTGTGGATGAACAAACAAAATAATAAACGGAAAAGGTAGTTCCACCATGGGAAGATAAAAATCTTTTATATCCACCTGTAGAAGTGGCTCTTACTCTCCCTCCTGATCTTACATGGATGGAGGACACGCCAAAAATGCGGGTTGAAGAGACAATCAATGTCAACATCCGTCAAAAGAGGATCCTATGATGATAAAATTTGGAGCTTCGCTCTTGATGCAAGAACATAAAACTTTCGTAACACTATTATGAGAGTTTTCAGAAATATTTGTGTTGTTATACCTAGATATTCCAGGTTTTTACCCAATATTGGTGCTCAACCTTGTTATACAACCATATGCCAAACCTATCAAGTAGAAACTAAGAAAGATGCACCCAAAAATTACATTTCTTTTCAAAGAAGAACTAAAGAAACTATTAGTAACAAGTTTTATGAAACCTATTAACTATTCATACTGGATATCTAACATAGTCCTAGTTCAGAAAAATCCAGTCGGCATTAGAATATGCACTGAATTTAGAGTCATCAACAAAGTATGTCCCAAAGATGACTTCCCCTTGCCTAATATCGGCATGATTATTGATTCGACGACTGGCTATGAGATGTTTTCCTTAATGGATTGATTTTCAAGTTATAATTAGATCAAGATTGTAGAGGAAGACCAACACAAGATTACTTTCATCACCCCTTGGGGGACATTTTGCTATCAGGTCATGCCTTTTAGACTCAAGAATTCCAAGGCTACATATCAGTGCACAATGACTGTCATTTTCCATGACATGATGAGTCATATCATGGAGGATTACATAGATGATATTTAAAAAAATATAAAACCAGAGAAGAGCAACCAAAAGTGTTGAGGTGGATCTTTCAATGCCTCTGAGATTATAAGGTTCTCTTGAATCCCGGGAAGTGCATCTTTGGCATACAATCAAGAAAATTATTGGGTTTCATTATTTCACAAAGAGGGATAGAGGTAGATCCCACCAAGGTTGCAGCTATTACAGAGATGCCTCCACCAACAAACCTTAAACAACTACAAAGTTTACAAGGAAAGATTCAAGAAATCCATTGATTTATATCACAACTTGTAGATAAGTGTCATCCCTTTACACATATTTTGAAGAAATATGTCACCTTTAACTGGGGACTTGATTGTCGAAAATCCTTTAAATTTCTTAAGCAATATCTAGTCAACCCACCTGTTCTCATTCCTCCCACCCCAAGTGAACCCTTATTGTTATATATTTAAGTCACCCAATTCACTATTTGTGCACTAATTGCCCAATATGACCTTGGCCGAAAAGAGAGGGTGGTGTATTACCTTAGCCACACCCTGATTGCCTATGAGCTAAACTATCCTCAAATTGAAAAGGTCTGCCTAGTTGTGGTCTTTACATTCCAAAAATTTTGCCATTATCTCCTTAATAATAAGACCAAGCTGATATCTAAAGTCGACCCTCTCAAATACCTCCTATCTAAACCTACCCTTACAAGATGGATGGATAATTGGATTATCCTCCTTAGTGATTTTGACATTGAGTTCGTTATCCAAAAATCTCTAAATGGACAGGTACTTGCAGATCAACTGGTTGAAGCTCCCCTACCAAGGATGGAACCATTATGTCTAGATCTGTCAGATGTATCTATGATTTTTATTGAGGAATCTGTCATGTGGAAATTCCACATTGACGGGTCATTCACCTTCCATGGTTCAATAGTTGGAATGGTACTTATCACTCCCACATGAGAAGTTATTCCACAGGCATTTCTTTTAGGTTTCCCTTACACGAATAATATTGTAGAGTATGAGGCACTCATCGCCGGCTTAAAACTAGATATCATATAGAACATCAGACAACGATGAGCCATTGGTATTCCCAATTGATCATTAAACAAGTTAATGATGAATACAAATTCAAAGATAAAAATCTTGTTCCATACAAGAAACTAGTTGAAACTCTTAAAGAATACTTTGTACTGGTTCTCTTCAAATAAAGGCTAAGATCACACAACCACTTAGTAGACTTCATGGCTACAATTGGGTCTTTAATTCACATTCCACCATAGGAAAACAAAATTCCTTTCTTTGTTGAACACTTGTGAGTGTTTACATATGACATGCAATAATCTTGTCTAGTATGTGAAGTTGTTGGTCCTCTATCTATTTGATACGACTCCATTTTTAATTACTTACAAGATGAAACTTTTCCCCCAGATATATCCCATACTGAGAAAAGATCCCTTATCCATTGTATAGCCCATTATACCCTCCTAAGAGGCACCCTCTATTGTCATGGCTAAGACAGGAATCTGCTACGTTATCTTGATGTAACCGAGTCAATCCAAACAATTAAAGAAGTACACATAGGCATTTTTGGAGTGCACACTAATGGAATGGTTATTACAAAGAAACTATTAATAGTAGGTTACCACTGGCCTATAATGGAAGCAGACTGTTACAACTTTGTCAAGTGATGTGAACTTTTACAAAAGTAGGGAAACTTGATACATGCACCACCATGGGATTTACATCCAATCATGACACCCTGGCCATTTTCTAGATGGGGACTTGATCTCATAGGGAATCTCAGTCAAATTTCCTCAGATGGCCACACCCATAGTATCACCACCACCAAGTACTTCACCAAATGGGTAGAGGCTATGCCTCTCACTTATGTAACCGGTGCGCAGATCTCTAAATTCATAATGAACCATCTAATTTTCCATTATGACATCCCCTCTGCCATTGTGGCTAACAATGGTAAATATTTTAAGAAAAATACGTTCAAAGCGTTATGCTAACACTTCCAAATCCGACTCAAGTGGATAACCCCATATTATCCTCAAGGTAATGGATAAGCTTAAGCCACCAATAAAACCCTTGTTCACATCATGGAAAAGATGGTTAGTAAAACTGGTCGTAATTGGCACCTTCAGATCCATCTTGCCCTCTGGGCCTATCAAACCTCCATCCACACCCCTACTAGTGCTACTTCCTATTCATTAGTCTTTGGAACTGAATCCATTATACCCTTGGAAGTTGATCTTACCTCCCTAATAATATCTCTCCGGGACTATCTAGATAAAGATGAAGACTACAGTGTAGCTTGGCTTGTAAAGTTGGAGCTACTAGATGAGAAGCGTATGAGAGCACTCAATCATTTGAAGTTTTATCATAACTGAGTGTCACGAGGATAAAGAAAAAGGATCATACCTCATCAACTTGATGTAAGAGATCTCATTTTAAAACAAAACCAGTTTAACACAGTTAAGGATCTAGAAAAGAAAGGAAATTTTGAGCCAAATGGTTAGGACCATATGTCGTGGTCACTATGTACAGTTCAGGAGCATATAAACTAGCTCACTCATATGGTGAGGAATTAAAGAAACTGATGAAATTAATGCACCTTAATCATTTCTATGCTTGAGTATGAAGTTCCTTAGAAAAGAAAGAAAAAAACAAGCAAAAAAATGAAGAAAACAGGTTGTCCAACTATGAAAACCACACAATTGTGGCACATTGGGCAAGTCCTTGGGTGAAAACCAGTTTCTGGCACTTAAGTAGGATTCATTTTTCACAAGAAAATTTCACATCTGGACAGGTAACTATCACTTTTATCTAAGATTAGTTTTCCTAGGGTTTAGGGATTCTCTTGAGCCTATCTGTTAGGGCTTTGATCTGGCTGATCTACTCTTGTACATCTATGTGAAGGAATCATCTTTGCATATTCCTATCTAACATTGGGGAAATCTTCATATCTTCACAATCTTGCACATATGTGTGGCATTATGCCTTTGTATATTCCCATCTAACGCTGGGGGCATCCACGCTTCTTCCTTTTCTATACATAGCTTCGGAAAACCCTTTGGAAAATAAAAAACATTCAAAATGTTAGAAAACACTAAACATCAGAAAAAACCCATTTAGGGATGATGCTATAAAAAAAGTAACATTTTCTTGGAAAAATACCGAAAACAATGTGAACAGTAGCCTTGAAAATGTCTTACAAAAATAAGTCGTTTGTTTACCTAGTTGTTTTGATTGTGTTTTAGGCTTTGCAGGTGTATATTGTTAGGTGTTTTAGATTCATTTCAAAAATGATCCATTGGAAACTAAAACAAATAGAAATTTATCTCACGATAATATCCAAAAACAATAGAAAATATATCAATGTTGTCCCGCAAAAACACAGTAATGGTTTTCTTACTTTGATTTATTGGTTTATATAGTTTTGATTGCGTTATATTTTTCATGTTGTGCACTTTTAAATTGAATTCATTTTCTTAGTTTAAAGTGTTATTTAATCTATTTTATATAGGCATCGAGGTCATTACATCTTGCATACTTGTATGTAATTGTGTTGTGTTATATTAGATCTGATTAAGTTGTGTTTTTTGTTTGTGTTGTACAGTTTTTTGTCATCATAACATCATATCATATATGATCACATCTATACATCATATCTCAATAACAGCTAGGCTACATCATCATAAACATGAAAATTAAACATGTATGTTAAGCTACCGACCTATAATATCGCCAAGAGGGGCAAGAGGGACCTCCTTTTGTCCCCCCTCAAACATAAATCATAATAAAAACATGGATCAATATAAGTGTCACATAAAAAACATGTGATATCATCTACTACCATCTCATACACGAAATGTGATAAGTAGAAAATGAAACATCTCATCAAAACATGTGATATCATCTATATGCTATCTCATAAATCAAATTACAAGAGATAAAAAATCACAAAAACAACATCATGAATAGATTCATAATCATCATAATCATATAAAAATTTAAAATCAGTTGTCCATATACAATGTGTCTCAATACATACATATGGATACAAAATATGCCATCATGGGGATGAGTCAAAAATGGGCCTTCATAAGAGGCACAATCAAAATAGTATATGTACATCAATCAAAACTGAGCCATCATAAGATGCGTACATCAAGAAGTACATACATCTAAGTATACATCATAAGTAAAAATGATTCATATCTGACTCAATCCCTCATGGGGACTAGGTTCCCTATGACCCGAAGGAGGGCCCATAACCTGTGGACCCTATGGACTTGTTTGTTGCCCTGGCTGCTACTCCACTGTACTAACCAATGTCAATGGTCTATGTGACCTCGTAGACATTGACGCCTGACTGTAACTAGGTGCTCTCTGCCCCTTTAGGATAGCCTCATAATATAAAAACCTATAATAAGAAGCCCTGTCAGTGGTTGTCGCCAAGTCTAAAAGCATATGCAGTGTCACTATGACCCCATCAATACGCCTGAATAAGGCCACCACCACTAAAAATTGGGAAATCTAGGCTTGTCCCACTATCCTCTCGGTCGTCAGCTGGTCCCTCTCGGTAGTAATAGTTTGAACCTGGACCTAGGCATGGTCTCTCTATATAGTCAATTGTTAAACTTGGGTTGTAGACTGTTGTAATAGCCATGTACTCTGTGCCATATGAGCCACCAACTATTAGATTTTCTAGAACCATGTGGCACCATATCCTCTGTGTGGTGGGCTATGTTGTAGGCTCATAATATGACCCTATTGAGGAGCTTGTTTCCTGGGCATCTGCTATCCCAGAACTTGATATGGAGGTTGTTGTAACATACCTACTCTAGCTGGAGTACCCTATGGTGTTCTCTGAGGATATACATGTCGTAATGGAGCTTGTATCCCAATTGATATACCTACTGGAAGCATCTATATCTAAACATCAATAGGGATCTGCCTTTTTCTCTTTCCCTTTCTAGGTGCCTATCCACCATCACCACCACCATCATGTTGTTCCCCATCAAACCCATCATCATCATCATCAGTATCACTAAGTACCATCGGAGGTGGTCTCACCCCCGCATCCCATACAGCATGTGGAATAGTGAGGCGGTATGGAAAAAATGTGAAGTACCATGGAGTGTACACCACCATCATTCTAGGGTCTCTAATCTATCTCAACTAGACCCATACCTATGGTACCATCTTGTCAAAACTGGCTCGAGCCCTAGCTTCCTAAATCTGTGGCCCAATGTCAAAAGTCTCATGGAATTGTCGAGCATACCACATCTTTGGACACGGTACATCCTAAATGGAACCAAACTTCTGCTAACATTGGTCTACTCTATAGTACTCTATCATGTAACCATGACTGCCAAACATAAAGTGCTCCACCATACATATGCTCAGCTCTTTTCCATCCTCTGGCCATTGATATTATCTGTATGTCCACCATATAATCATGTTTTGTTCAATATGATCAAATACCCATCGATAATGGTAATAATCCCTCATGTGTCCTTAAATATTGTCCTCATTCGGCACCCATCCCATCACCAAGGGCTCATCAGGAGCCCAAAGTCGTAAAGCACCTACAGGATGACCAACAGTTATGTGGTCCAATTCCCAAATCTACAACAAAGTGGTTGGGCCCACAGTCTTCTTCATGTGATACATAATTAGGTGAAGATCCCAATATAAGTGTGCCAATATGCACTGGCCCCAAAAATATTTCTCACCTCAGTTCAATCCATGTATAACTATAATAAGGCTAAGAGGGAAGGAGGCTTACATCTTTTTAGTGTTCAAGAAACCACTGACAAAGGCCATGAGGTAAACTACCACTCGGAATAGCGTAGGATATACTATGCAGTGGTGCATCTGCATTGTCATCCCACCGCACGGTATCTCATCGCATCCAAACAACTCAATCAGGAAATCTGTAATCTTGGCTCTGTCACTAGTATACTCAATAAGTTTGCCCTGAATCAGCAAACATACGATCTGCCAAACATCCTCCAAAGTGATATTCATCTGCCTAATTGGGAGATGGAAAAATTGACTCTCACTATGCCATCACTCCACCAAAGTTTTGAGGAAATCATGATCAAGGGTAATCTGGGGCATCCTCTCTATATGAGTTAGTCCTGTAACCTCTAAAAGGATATCTAGGAACTACCTATCTCGGCAATGGAAGCCTGCCACTATGTTGGCCAATCAGTTATGACACTCTCTTCCTAATTTTTACATTCCTGCAATGATGGAAATCATATGCAAACTGCAAAGCAAGACCTTTCTTCTCATATTTCAAAAGCACTAACTTATTCTTCTAAAAATACTAATTTTTACATTCTTCTATGAAACTAACTCATATTTTTCTCTTATAAATTTTCCTATTTCCTTCTAAGTGTTATCTAAAAAAAACTTCCTAGCACATGTGCCACCTTTTTGGCATCTATGTGCCCAATACATGTGCTCCCCTCTTCCTGACACATGCACTCGTAACTTTAACTACCCCCCTCGACATGCGCATGTGCGTCCTTTCTGGACGCAGTGCGCACTCCTTTTGAAGTTTGAGTGAGCATGCATATCTTTTTCACCCCATGACACCTGCACATCCATTCTTGCACTTATGCAAGCATGCACACATATGTTAACGTATGCACATGCACACACGTTTTGTTGACACATGTATGCACCTGGTGATGCCTGTGCGCCCATAGCGCGCACAACATGTTTAAACTAGCCTAAAAAATAGTAATAAATTTTATTAAATGCTAAATTTGACGAGAAAGGATAAAAACACTCATAGAGGGTCCCATCACCATCCTCCCGTAGGTACTCTTGGATCTGGTATGCATGTCTTGTACATCTCTGAACTCTCACCATCTTTCTCATTGCTCAAATCACCTCACCGTAAAAAACAACAAAGCTCTAGTATCAAATGTAATAGTCGCGGTGATTTACCCCCCCGACCCCCTGGGAGGGTATATAAGGTCATTTTGGCCTCGTTACGCTACATTTTCACCCACACTGTTGGCTAATGGCATGTGTTTCCCACGATGATCATTCTACTTCCTTTATTATCCGTCGTGATAATTATTTTTGACTCATTTTCAACCCATCGGGGCATATTTTTGCTACCTAGTGTCTGTTTCTTCTCCCTGGGTCATCTTTCATGATTTTAGGTGATATTCTTATTCATTAATTCTTTTGACTAGTCAAAAATCTATAAAAATTCCAAAAATCATCATCTTCCAAAATATTCAAAAAATCAATCAAAATCCAAAAAAAATCGTAAAAAATCAAAAATTTACAACAATTATTAAAAAGCTCATACGCAGCTGAAATTTGTGTCACGCGCATGGTATTTATTTATTTCATATCTTTCTTACATTTTCACGTGTTTTTGAAACGACTCATAGATCACCTAGAACTACCCTCATTAACAAAGCTAATATGTATGCTTTGTCTATACTTTGGAGCACAACAAGCTATCTAGTATTGTTTCGTAGCGCACAATGCTTTTTCATAGGACCCAAGTGTCCTCCATCAATTTCCCTTACTTGTATCCTTGCTTGGGGCATCACTTATAACCCTTTTCATTTATCACAAACATTTGGGAACTGAAGCCAGATAACAAAATATTTGTGCAACTATCTTGAATGTTATTGGTTTGAGTATGTGTGTTTGCACTTGTTTCCCTATTAGGTTGTCTTGTTTACTTTCTCGTATTGCATTGCATTTTGTATGTTGCATGGAGTTGTAATTTTAGCAATGCACAATTGTTTGTACTATGGATTTTCATGTCATTCTACACTTATGTTGTATGCTTATATTTTTAATAAGGACCGATGATGAATATTTATAGCAATATGATGAAAAAGTTTTATCATTTTACACGGTACTGGATCGTTGATAGCTCAATATCCATTCCTTGATATTTTTCTTCTATATCCCCTTTCTTCCATATTCTACTAATTCACTTCTCATTCATCTATTTTCTTTCTTTTTCTTTTCGATCATTGATCGACCTCTTCCATCATCCCATCGACACTCGAGGGGGCATCCTTCACTCTACTAATTATTCTTCTAATCCCAAAAAAGATTAGTTGTTTGTACTTGTCTACTTTCTTTGAAGTGGCATAGCTTACACCACCCCAAAGAGGGGCAAATGTAGACACCTATAGTTTGGTCAAAGTAATCTTATTCTTAATATTGCACTAACTATTCTACTCCTCGTGAATTGACGATACCTCGTCAATTAGACCTATTTATCCCTCATTTTATGACATTCTCTTGGTTGTATTCCTCTTATAAATAACTAATCGAATACCCTCTTATTAGCTAAACCTCCTTCCTATCTTCTTCTAAACCACTTTTACAAGCTTCCTAGGTTATCAATCCATCACATTGGATTAAGTAGACCCCTCACAACTCTCTCATGCTACAAGTCCCTTGTTAAACAAGATTAATTAGCCTAAACCAAGATTAACTAGCCTAAGACATGTTTAACCTCTCCTTAACCAAAAAGTTCTTGTTGGACTTACCTTTTGTTCCACATGCACCCAAATCATTCCATTCTTGGAATTGGAAACCTATAAATATCCCACAACCCCAAGCCATTTTCTAAGAACACTTTCCCTCTCTAGGCTAAACTATAGTATTTTTGCTAGGATTAAGAGATTTCTTCATTATTCTTGAGCTATTTTCTTTGTTGTTGCATCTTTCACTCAAGCTTTGGGTAAATGAGAGGAACCATATGGTCTTGTAGCCATTAATGGTGAGCTCTCACTTTAAAAAACCTTGAGAATCAAATGATCATAACTAATTACTAGAATCTTGAATAGGTTCATGTTTTCATAGCTTTCAAAGAGTAGAGAATTTTTTAGATATGTCAGGTTTGATTGTTTATTTCGAGTCATATATGTATGCAAAGAAATAGTTCTTGTTTATCTCTTATCTTGATGGTTCATCATCTTGTTTGCAAAGCTTTGGGGCTTCTTAAGTGTTCTTACCTCATTCCATAGCTTTTCTAACTTTTCCTTGTTCATAAGTCACACCAATTCCATTCACGGACCCTTGTATTAATCATTCATACCTTATTTCCTCATCCTATACCTAGTCAACCTTCTATGAAAGCATCTTGACATGCTCTCACATCATCATCCTACTTATACACGCCACTATATCCTCAAGAGGTCAAGTATCAATTAGGTGTTCTCATATTATGCCTTGTCACACTCATTCCAAGCTTCCTCTATCTCTCCTTCATCATGATTTTTCATTGATGTTAATTTTACATCATTAAAAACTCAACATCCACATGTCAAAATAAATCATAGTACCCAAAAATTGATCATGTGGTACCTAGAAATATAACTCTAGTATTTATTTTGATATTATATCCATTCACCTATTCACTTACTAAACTTAAATATTCTTGACCTACTCTAAACAATATTTCCACAAGGTCATATCTTATTCTTCATCTTGGCACTTGAATCAATTCACATTGTACACAACAAATTTGTTCTACGAATCATCTCTTGGCTCATATCTAGTTTCATCTTAATCTTGGATGGGTTCATGGACCTGGTAAAATTTCAACTAGTTAATAACTCTTTAGACTAATGAAAATTTCCCTTGTAATTACAACAATCATCTTTTCAAAATGCACAATTTATCTTAGTCTTCTTAGGGTTGCTTGAGTGAGAAATCATTCCAATCAATCAGCTATGTAAACATGTGCATCCTTACCCATTTGGGCATTTAGGTATCCTATATCAAAGGAAAACTCTAAGAAGGTCATTTGGAACATTCATTAAAGCATCTCTCCCTTAGAGCACACCACAACAAATCTACTCAAATGTGAATACATCTATATTTTTTTTCCTAGATAACATATCTATGCACTATAATCTAGTTAAGCAACAATTGTGAAGTTTTGAAAGCTAAATAAAATCTACATCTTTTATTTTTATCTAACTTCCACATCATCATAATTTTTGTAAAAATATGTGTAGTTTGATCCCTCTAGAGTATTATTACGTAGTGTATTACTCATCACATCAAGGTAGGTGTGGTGAGGTTAGTCTAGTTCAAATAGTATAACCCCTTTATGTGAAAATAATAATACATATACAATTATATAATCATCATCCTTAATATTTAGATACAGGAAACAAGTCCAAAGACACAAGAAAAGTAGGCACCAATGTCAAATTACAAATTTAGAGCCTACAAGGCACATTTGTCAATCCCTAAATAGATTTTCCTGATGAGCTTGTATCCTGCCATTAGAACCTATCTTATACTTAGTTTCATATCCCATTATTTTCCAAATATCTTTATGGAATTCTTCACAACATTCACAATTACTTTGTATCCACTATGTGCAGCTTGATTCTGAAATGGGATCAATATTTTTTAAAATCCTATCCCTATTTTTTAATTTCACTATCTTATTTTATAAGTTGTGTTTAGCGATCTGATTATCCTTAAATATAATTTAGGATTGTGATTTATGTATTTTTGTTTTAAATTATCTTAATACAAACAAGTAATATATTGATTAGATTAATCTTAGAATTAATATTATACACATTAGTGTTGGTCACTTTTCATGCAATTCATATCAGAGTTCACAGAGTTTGAGTGTTCGTATCTCATACTAATAGTTGATACTTAGCTTCTTTAGTAGCTTAAGACTAATATTTAACATCTTTATTAGCCCAAGATTGATATATGGTTCCCCGGCACACTAAGAATTAAATTTACCTCAATATCCCAAAAAGTTCAATGAAATGTCAAACTACCGACAATGATAAATTATGGTACATATAAGGCTATTAAGCTAGTAAGAGTTTCAATGTACAAGTAAGGAAATTAATCTAGTAAGAGTTTAAAAATACAAAATGTTTTCTATCTCCCCATATTGATGCATAAAAACTCTGTCCTCCATTTGGTTTCCATGATCAGTCCCTTCCTTGGTCGAGGATCACTTAAAAGTCTAGAATTTGTTTTTCGTTCCTCTGTCCATGTGAAAGAGTCTGTAACTTGGGTGTAAAACTTGGGTTTTTCCTTTCCTTCCATTTTCCACAGTCACGTTTTGTTGTCCCTATCATTTTTGTCCCAAATATCTATGGAAATGTGATTGGATGTGGCTTGGAGGATCACATTTGGGCCTTATAACATTTCCAATTTCTCTGTCCTTGAAGAAAGATTCATTTCCAGGCTCAAATGGTGATTTTCCTGCATTTTACGGTTTGACGGGTGTATTTTTCCTGGTCAAATTTACATCTCAGCATCAGTGGAAATGTGGCCCTTTTTGGTTGGATGCGGCTCGGTGGGGCACTTTGAAAACTCTAAGGCTCGCTTCAGACTCAAAGCTTGTCCACGTGGAGGGTCGACGCTCATTTGAAAATTCACCTTTTGGTTTGGCCTTGGAGTTGCGCCGGGGAGACACGTGGAGATTTCCACTGCCTTGCCCAGACTTAGACAAATTTTTCATGCAGCTGGTACAGTTTTGGTGGACCATGGACACGTGGAGGGCTGGCACTCATTTGAGGATCCACCTCAAGGTCCCACCTTAACAATTGCGACAGGGAGACATGTGGAGGCTTCCACTGGCTCCACTTTGTACTTAAACTTTTCAAAGCAATTTTGAAAGGCCTGGGACATGTGGAGGGACCGCGCCTGTTTGGGGACTGGCCCCTAAGTTTTATTTTGAAGAAGCACCAGGAGGACACTTGGAGGCTTCCACTCACTCTGCCCTTTGCTTGGACTTTTCAACGGCCAAAGGAAAAATGTCTCGGACCCTAGACACATGGCGCCTTCCACTGAACCTTCAATTTTTTTAACAAACTCTGTCAGACTGAGACACGTGTTGAGCCCACACTTGTTTGGGGTCTCTGCTTTTGGGGACCATCTCAAAATGCACCATTGAGACACGTGGAGGCTTCGCTGGCTCCTTTTTACACTGAGACTTTTCAAAGGCCAAAAGGCATTTTTCTTGGGCCCAGGGCACGTGGAAGGCCTGCGCTTGTTTGGAAACTTTCCCCTGTACTTCTCCTTTGCAGTTGCCAAGGAAACATGTGGATGACTATGATATAAAGTAGAAAAGGGGTAGAATCAATGGTTGTTGTGTATTGCGTCTATTTTTCTGCCATTTTTTCTCCAAGACTCCTGGAGATGTGAATACGCACTATTTTTCATCATTCTTTGATGAAATTCCTTGTCATCTCTGTCTGTAAAGTGCCATTGAATGGATTCGGAACTTAATTTGTGAGTCCAAGGATTGTTAAGGTTGATATTTTGAAGTTGGAATTGCTCAGGCACTTGCAAAAATGGGAATTACCAGAGGAGATGGATGTGGGATAGAGTTGCAGAGGAAAGAAAGGGAAAAGGATGAAATGATGAAAGTTGCAGGTGCAAAAGATGAAAAAGGTGTTGCCTCGAGAGCAAAAAGGATTACCTGTCATATCCAGCTGTGCAGAGCCTCCAGAAAATGATTAAAAAGGGGATTTCTCGCATGACAGAATCAGAATGATTAGAAGGATTGCCAAAAAGTTGTGGCATGGCATCCTAGTCATTAGTCGAGGGCCCAAGAAATGTGATCAGTTCACAATTGGTCCACCTGGCAGCTTTCGGATCTGAATTTGTTAAATGTCACTTTCTGAAACAAATTGGTAACAAGAAAAGGTCCCTCGAATATTCTTCTCTTTTTGGGGGAAAATTGAGTGAGTAAAATGTATAAATGCAATGAGAATACTCTTGCAAAAAGTCAGGGGTTGAATTCTTAAGAGAAAATTTGAGAAAGTTGTCTTCCTGAGAGACCAAGCTGAGATAACCTGTTATTTTCTTTTGTGTTAGATTTTCTATCATGTCAAGTTGGTTGCAGATGTATAGCCATTGACGAGCACTGAGATTTCTCTGGAAGCTTTCCCCTGCTGATGAATCTAAGCAATTTTGAAATTAATTTGTGTCAATCTCTAGCAATTTGTGTCTGCTTTGTTTCAGAATGTCTGCAAATAGTTTTTTCATTCCTATTGCAATCTTACATTGAATTCTTTGTGAAATCACACAAGATCTCATCCTAATGACAGTTTAGTGGTATTTGCAATTTCATTTCAAGAAGAGCCTTCATCTTGTGATGAGATAAACAAATTTAAAATCAATTCACTGTCATTTGTTGATAAAGATTGTCTGTAAGTCTTTGGGTGTACCTTAGGCGTGATTGATCAGAGATTTTGGTGTTTAATTGAGTCTTTTAATTCGATCCTTCGTGTTAGAGTCTCAAAGATTGTGTGAAAACGTGCTGATCTGGGCCTCCATTGAAGCACACCTTCTGGTTGAAGGAACGTCTTAACTATTCTGAAGCTTTCTGTTGTTGAGTTGTCCATTGTTGTGAAGTTTCTCAAAGATCTGGTATAATCAACTTTATCCTGCTTCATCTCCCACCAAAATCATTCAAAAACCATGAATCCATCCTAAACTACCCCTGTTTTCCCTGTATATCAACAAAGGAACAAAATCTACTTACTAAAATATGTAGAACAATCAGGATTTCTTAATGTCTTCAGTAACCTTAGCCTTGTGTTGAAAGTATCTCCATCTTTTAGAAGTGACAACTCTTAAGAGTTAAATTATGGAGTATTGACTGTATTTTCCCAAGGTTTTCTTCATAAAATTTGTGCAAAAGAAGGATATCTCCATCTCCTTCATCAAACAGAGGTTACACTAAGGGTCCTCTCACCCTGGTCGAAGAGGCATGACCTAAAGTAGTGAGGACAGGTCAAATCCTCTTAAAGGTGTTATCCATCTCTCCACAAATCTGAGTGACAAAGGGCCAGTTAGATCTCATCCCTGGCTACAAAATGACACACACTATGATCTATCTGTCTCTAAGCTCCATGTCCAAATTTTTGTAGTGCTCGGCTTGAAAAGGAGAACAAATTTGGATACCAACACTCGTGGCACCATTTCCAGGGACTCTTTGAAGTATTTGAACAAAGGTGTACATGTACAGACCCTGGTAATGCTTTTTACAGATTTTAAAGTGCAAATACATTGCTGAAACATCATTATCTGTTCAGATCTGTAAGAATTGTTCAAAGTTGTGAGTTCTGAGTGCAATATTTTCAGCTTATACAGTTATTACGCTAAATTTGTATCATCATTGATAAATTTGGGTAAAAGAAGAGCAGATCTTGTAAGCTTTGCATGAATCTGGTATTGACAGACATTTGATAGGTCTTTCATAGTGCATTTGCACAAACTAAGGTGAAAATCCTTAGTGGTGACTCTGTGTTGTTTAAATTCTTTATAAATACCAGTGTCTTAACATATATCAAGTAAGATTTGTCATTAATATCTAAAGCTGGAAGGAAGAAGATCTTTCTTCACCAAGGACCCTAGTAGAAGGTTGTTTCAAGAGCTGGGAAAGTCTAATTCAGAAGGAAGAAGAATTTGGAAGGTTGTTGGAGATCAAGCATCAAGAAAAGAGATCTCCATTGGTGAAACTGATCAGCCTGTGATTGAAGATTGCAGTACTTCCTCAAGTGCTTCTGAATCAGGTAGTCTCTTTGTTGAATTGAATTCTCCATCTGGAGAGGGTCCTTCTTTTGTATTTGAAACATTTTCTTCTCAATCTACCCTAGTATTTTCCAAATCTAATAGAGTTTTCCAAGAAACAGAGCCTTTAGAGGGAAGTCATTCTGAAAATTGCATCCCTGTACCACACAGACCCCTCACTCCTCATCATTTTGTTTCTCCTGTAAGATCACCTCCTCAGAATAATATGGCTCAGCCTCCACCCAGACCTCCATTTGTTGTTAATACTTTTGGTCCCATCAGTTTTAGAGGTATGGCTGGCTATCCAAATGTTGTGCCACAAGATGTAAGAAATAGATTGCCTAAGTTTCAAGGAAATAATGCAATCACTGGTGATCAACACTTGAAACTCTTTGTCAATATGATGGAGGACTTCGAAATAGAATTTGAGGATGTATACATTAAATTATTTATCCATACTCTAGAAGAAGATGCAAGGGACTGGTATAAATCTCTGCCAGATAATTCCATTGACTCCTGGACAGAGATGAAGAATGCTTTTAGAATGTAGTATGGTGATAAAACAGACCCTAGGTTTCTTTTATCAGAGTTTGAAAATATAAAAAAGAATCCTAATGAATCAGTGCATGATTTCAATACTAGATTTAACAAAACATTGAGAAGACTCCTGTTAATTTGAGGCCATGTGATGAATCATGTCTGATAAAGTATTCAGATGCATTTGATAAGAAAGTTGCTTACTATTTGAGGGATAAGAACCCTGGGACTTTGAGGCAGGCCTTTACCATGGCTCTGCAAATTAAGAACAACATTAAAGCAGTTGGAAAACCTCCTAAGAGGGAGGGTGTTAAACTGATCAACCCTGAGAAGCCTCAATCAAGTAAGGTTGTGGATCTTGAGGAAGTTGTAAAGACTTTGGTCGGGGCTGTCAAAGAAATCTCTTACAAGCTAGCCAGGGAAGAGAAAGGAATTGGACAAGGTTCTCAAGGTCAACATAGGCAACAAGGACAAGACAGATTTACAAATCATCCTAGAAATGATCAGAGGTCTGATGACAGAGGTAAAGGACCCATGGGAGCTAGACAACCCCAAGCTAGGGAAAATAGAGTAGTGCCTGATCCTCTAAATGCCAGAGTTGTTGTTGTTGAAGAGACAAATCAAATGGATTGGTGTGACAAATGCTTCTTACCCCACCCGCCATGTGAAATAGATCAGCAAGTTGAAGAAGCTGATGATGATGATAACACTGATGATGATGCATGCATGGTGGACTTCTCTACAAGCTCACAACAAGGAGCAACTTCAACTGAGGTAATAAGTGCAAGAACTGCTGCAAGTTTTTGGGACTGCATTCACCGGGTACCTCTTCTTCCTCCCTCTCATGCTTTAGAAATAGATATGGTACAAGCATTTGAACTTCCTAATAATGATTTTGAGTACCTAAGAGCTCTAATGATTAAGAAGTACGATGGAGGAATCCCATCAGAAGAGGATAGACAACTATTAATGAATGTTGTTGTTGCCCAAGAAAAGGAGTATAACACAAGAAGTAAAGTTGTCAAAGGGGCAGGGCCTCAAGCCAAACCAAAGACCCCAGTTCTCACCAATGTCCCAAAAGAGGCTCCAAAGAAAGATGCATCTGGAAAAGGCCTTGTTGTCTCAAGTAGAACTGGTGTTCCCACCCATGCCCAAAATGTGAAAAATCTTGTGCCATCTGATGAGTTTGTCAATCTTTCTCCAAATGTTGCTTTGCCCAAATACATTCCCTATGACATTGCCCAAGTCTTGAGTCAGATCAAGATTTTTGTCCCAATTGTTGAACTGCTTAGGATTCCTGAGCACAAGAAGAGGGCTTTTGAGTATTTGGGATTGGAGGAAGATAGGAGTGCCCAAGGTAGAAATATAAATAATGTAAACACTCCTCCTCTAACCATTGCAGACCTAGAAAAACCACCAGCATTAGAGGAGATAGGTGAACCACCTGAAGTTTACTTGGGAACATCTTTGGTTGAGTCTCAATTAAATGTTGATCCATTTTTTACAACACTGATTATTAAAGACAGACTACTGCACAATTGTATGTTTGATTCTAGAGCATCATGCAATGTTATGCCTCTAGAAGTCATGAATGAATTGAACATTAAAGTGACAACAACTTATGGCAAGTGTACTGCAATGGATTCTAGAGAGGTTCCTGTTGTAGGATGTGTAAAAGGTTTGGTGGTACAACTTGCAGCTTATCTGGGTAAGAACTTGAAACTTGATGTTGTTATTGTTGATTGCCCTACCAAATGGGGCATGTTGTTATCAAGAAAGTGGGCTGCAAGTGTTGGTGGAAGTGTTCAGATGGATATGTCTTTTTCCACCATTCCAATTGAAGGCAGCCTTGTAAAGTTGTATGGAGAGAAGAAGATGTTGCACCTCATTGAAGATCCCAATAATGCTTCTTATGAAGTGTTGTATGCTGATGTAGATGCTGATAACTTTGTGGGGTTTGTTGATGGCAAAGAGCATAAGATTGATCAATGTAAATGTCTTGAACAAGTAGGTTTACCTTGGACCTTGTTATTTGATGGAGCTTGTTCCAAGTTTGGAAATGGTGCTGGCATTGTTCTGATTTCTCCAGGCCAAGAAGAGTTTTGTCTTTTCTTTCAAACTTAACTTTGAATGCACTAACAACATTTTTGAATATGAAGCATTGTTATTAGGCTTGAGAATTGCATGGAAATATGGTATAAAGGATATCATTGTCAAAGGGGATTCAGAATTGATTGTCAAGCAAATTAGAAAACTGTATGCTACTAAAAATCAGAGAATGAAACAATACAAGCATGCAGTCTGGGATTTGATTGAAATGTTTGACTCTTTTAATATTGTGCACCATGATAGAAAGTTTAATGTTGTTGCAGACAAGTTAGCAGTGCTAGGATCCAGATTTGGGAATTGTACACTGTCTCCATTTTGTGAGTATGATGTTGAAATACTAACAAGGCCATCTGTCCCTGATAACGTTAAAAATTGGCAAATGTTTGATCATGATGCCCAGGTGAAATGGTTTCTGCAAAACCAAAGTGAGCTTGCTGACCAAAATATAGATTGGGAACCAATGGTGTGTGTTGCTGAAGGAAAGGAAACTTTATTTGGCAAAGACATCATCCAACTGAAGACAAACATGATTCCCAGAGGTTTGGTGGCACTTGAATCAAACTTTGATAATGTTGATTGCATTATTAACAGAATTATGTCAGTTTCAAGAGATGTGGAAGAGCATGACCTGGGCACAAAGGAAAAACCACGTAAAATCTGGTTAGGAAGCAATCTCAGCAAGGAAGAGAAGCAGTCCTATGTTCAATTGCTGAAGAAATATCAAGACTACCTAGCTTGGTCTTACTCTGAGTTGAAGGCATACAGGGAAGATTTGTTCCAACATGAAATTCCTCTTGAATCTAATGCCAAGCCTTTCAGGAAAAAATAGAGGCCCATCAATCCACTCCTTTCTTTGAAGATGCAAGAAGAACTGAAGAAGTTGAGGGATGGAGGGATCATTCAGCCCACAAGGTACTCATCTTGGGTTGCAAACCTAGTGCCTGTCAGGAAAAATAATGGTGATATAAGGCTATGTGTAGACTTCAGGAACCTGAATAAAGCATCATTGAAAGATAATTACCCTCTGCCAAACATGGAGAATATGCTACAATTGGTAACTAGTTCTGAATTGTTATCCACTCTGGATGGTTTCTCTAGCTATAATCAAGTTGTTGTGAAGGAGTCAGAAAGAATAAAGACTTCCTTTACCACTCCTTGGGGAACTTATGTCTATGTCAGGATGCCTTTTGGCTTAATGAATGCTGGAGCAACTTTCCAAAGAGCAATGGATGTAGCATTTGCTGGTTATATTAATGACTTCATTGTTGTTTATCAAGATGATGTAACTGTGTTTTCCAGAAAAAGAAATGATCACTTGCAACACTTGGAGAGAATGTTGATAAGGTGTAGAGAGTATGGCATATCATTGAATCCCAAGAAGTGCCACTTTGGAGTGCAAAAGGAAAAGCTTCTTGGTCACATTGTATCAAAGGAAGGGGTCATGATTGATCCAGAGAGAGTGGAAGCCATCAGCAAGGTTCCAATTCCAAGAACTAAGAAGGGAATTCAATCCTTCTTTGGACAAATAAACTTTATCAGAAGATTTGTGTCTAACTTTGCTGAGCTGACCATCCCCATTACTAGTATGCTGAAGAAGGACCAAGTTATCAAATGGGAAGAAGCTTCCATTCAAGATTTCAATGGGATCAAAGAAGCACTAAAGCATGCCCCTGTTTTGGCAGCTCCAAATTACAAGAAGCCTTTTCAAGTGTTTTCTTTTGCTTCAGAAAACACCATTGCATCTGTTTTGTTACAGAAGGATGATGAAGGGGCTGAGAGACCAATTGCCTTTTTCAGTAAGGCATTGCAAGGAGCTGAGTTGAAGTACACCATCATGGAGAAGCAAGCATTTTCCTTGGTGAAAGAAACAAAGGTTTTCAGACCCTACATCTTGAGCTCTAAAGTTGTTGCTTATGTTCCCCACACCATGGTGAAAGACATCTTATCAGAGATGGAGGTCTCAAGAAAAAGATGCAGATGGGTGAACAAGTTGCAGGAATATGACATGGATATCCAAACCATGAAATTGGTAAGAGGTTTGGGCCTAGCTAAGCTTATGGCTGAGAGAAACTTGCAAACTATTGAGGTGAATGAAGTAGAAGGAGAAAGGGTGGATGTCCTTGAAAATTTGGTAAGCTCTGAATGGTACAAGGATATAATATTTTATCTCAGACATCTATGCTGCCCTGAATATTTGAGTAAAAATCAGAAAAGAGCTCTTAAGTTAGCCTCTCAAAAATATGTCATTACTGATTTTGGGTTAGCTTGGAAGAACCCAGAGGGAGTGCTCTTAAGATGCATTACTGAGGATGAAGCCCCAAAGGTAATTGCTGATCTCCATGGAGGAGTTTGTGGGGGACATTTTGCTGGAAGAGTTACAACACATAAAATCTTGAGGGCTGGTTATTGGTGGCCAACTCTCTTCAAGGATACAACTCTATTGGTTAGGAAATGTGAAAGTTGCCAGCATTTTTCTGGAAGAATGAAAGCTTCAGGCTCCCTTCCTTTGCAGCCTGTGTCAGTTGAAGCCCCATTTAAGCAATGGGGAATGGATTTCATTGGGGAAATTTCTGATCCTTCCAGTGCTGGTCATAAATGGATTCTTGTAGCCACTGATTATTTCACTAAGTGGGTGGAAGCAATCCCCACCAAGAAGGCAACACACCAAGTTATCATGGACTTCATGCTGAATCAAATCATATGCAGATTTGGAGTGCCAGTTAAAATTGTTGTTGATAATGCCATGAGTTTCAGAGCCAAACCTTTGGTGGCAATGTGCAAAGAGTATGGAATCCATTTGAAATATGCTTCTAACTACAATCCCCAAGGAAATGGACAAGCTGAGTCCAACAATAAAAACTTGTTGAAGATCATTAGAAGAACCTTGGAGCTGAACAAAAAGAAGTGGGGTGAGAAACTGAAGTTTGTTGTTTGGGCTGACAGAATCACTGTCAAAAGAGCTACTGGTAAGAGCCCATTTGAGTTGGTATATGGAACTCAAGCTTTGTTGCCCCTTCATTTGCAATTGTCTTCATTTCAGTTTGTTCAAAAAATTGAAGATCAAGAAGTTAGTCCATATGATGCTCGAATCAATCAGATTATTGAGTTAGATGAAGAAAGAAGGGCATCCCATCAGTGGCATGTGAAGTTCAAAGAAAAGTTGAAGAAGTTATTTGACAAGAAGGTGACTCCAAGAGCTTTCAGCATTGGGGATCTTGTGCTATTATGGGATAGCAGGCATGAAGATAAGGGAAAGCATGGTAAATTTGATGCATTGTGGATGGGCCCTTATTCAATTGATATTTGAATTGGTGAAAATACCTTCTTCCTAAAAGACTTAGATGGGGAACTGCTTGAATTTCCTGTTAATGGCAGGCATTTGAAACATTTCCTTGATTGATTTCTCAGAATCAAGGTATACTCCATTGTATAGTGTATAGTTCTTTGTTTTCATTCTGCTTTTGTGTTTTTGTTCATTCTGGTCCTTGGTGACCTGGTTTTGCTGGTTTCTCGGTTCATTTTTTGGAGGATGGTTATGGTTTCTCTACTCTGCAAGCTTATTCTTTGACTTCATTGCCCAATGGTCTATTTTTGGCACTTGGTCTACTATTTGTTCTTGTGGCACTCACAGGAGTGCCCATCACTGAGTCAGAGCTGATGTTGGTGCTCAAATTAGTCTCACCCCATTTGTCATTGAAATTCTTCAGTTTGCGGGCTCTGTCATGTTTTCTATCTCCCCGTATTGATGCATGAAAACTCTGTCCTCCATTTGGTTGCCATGATCAGTCCCTTCCTTGGTTGAGGATCACTTAAAAGTCCAGAATTTGTTTTTCATTCCTCTGTCCATGTGAAAGAGTCTGTAACTTGGGCGTAAAACTCAGGTTTTTCCTTTCCTTCCATTTTCCACAGTCACGTTTTGTTGTCCCTGTCATTTTTGTCCCAAATATCTGTGGAAACATGATTGGATGTAGCTTGGAGGATCATATTTGGGCCTTATAACATTTCCAAATTCTCTGTCCTTGAAGAAAGATTCATTTCCAGGCTCAAATGGTGATTTTCCTGCATTTTACGGTTTGATGGGTGTATTTTTCCTGGTCAAATTTACATCTCAGCATCAGTGGAAACGTGGCCCTTTTTGGTTGGATGCGGCTTGGTGGGGCACTTTAAAAACTCTAAGGCTCACTTCAACTCAAAGCTTGTCCACGTGGAGGGCCGACACTCATTTGAAA
This sequence comes from Taxus chinensis, assembly GCA_019776745.2. Taxonomy (NCBI): domain Eukaryota; kingdom Viridiplantae; phylum Streptophyta; class Pinopsida; order Cupressales; family Taxaceae; genus Taxus; species Taxus chinensis. The sequence continues at coordinate 183,010,133 of CM034149.1, forward strand.
ATTCACCTTTTGGTTTGGCCTTGGAGTTGCGTCGGGGAGACACGTGGAGGTTTCCGCTGCCTTGCCCAGACTTAGACAAATTTTTCATGCTGACTGGTATAGTTTTGGCGGACCATGGACACATGGAGGGCTGGCGCTCATTTGAGGATCCACCTCAGGGTCCCACCTTAACAATTGCGACAGGGAGACATGTGGAGGCTTCCGCCGGCTCCGCTTTGTACTTAAAATTTTCAAAGCAATTTTGAAAGGCCTGGGACACGTGGAGGGACCGCGCCTGTTTGGGGACTAGCCCCTAAGTTTTATTTTGAAGAAGCACCAGGAGGACACTTGGAGGCTTCCGCTCACTCTGCCCTTGCTTGGACTTTTCAATGGCCAAGGAAAAATGTCTCGGACCCTAGACACATGGCGCCTTCCACTGATCCTTCAAATTTTTTTAAAACAACTCTGCCGGACTGAGACACGTGTTGAGCCTGTGCTTGTTTGGGGTCTCTACTTTTGGGGACCATCTCAAAATGTGCCATTGAGACACGTGGAGGCTTCCACTGGCTCCTTTTTACACTGAGACTTTTCAAAGGCCAAAATGCATTTTTCTTGGGCCCAGGGCACGTGGAAGGCCCGCGCTTGTTTGGAAACTTTCCCCTGTACTTCTCCTTTGCAGTTGTGCCAAGGAAACACGTGGACGACTATGATATAAAGTAGAAAAGGGGCAGAATCAATGGTTGTTGTGTATTGCATCTATTTTTCCACCATTTTTTCTCCAAGACTCCTGGAGACATGAATACACACTATTTTTCATCATTCTTTGATGAAATTCCTTGTCGTCTCTATCTGTAAAGTGCCATTTGATGGATTCAGAACTTAATTTGTGAGTCCAAGGATTGTTAAGGTCGATATTTTGAAGTTGGAATTGCTTAGGCACTTGCAAAAATGGGAATTACTAGAGGAGATGGATGCGGGATAGAGTTGCAGAGGAAAGAAAGGGAAAAGGATGAAATGATGAAAGTTGCAAGCGCAAAATATGAAAAAGGTGTTGCCTCGAGAGCAAAAAGGATTACCTGTCAGATCCAGCTGTGCAGAGCCTCCAGAAAATGATTAAAAAGGGGATTTCTCGCATGACAGAATCAGAATGATTAGAAGGATTCCCAAAAATTTGTGGCATGGCATCCTAGTCATTAGTCGAGGGCCCAAGAAACGTGATCAGTTCACAATTGGTCCACCTGGTAGCTTTCGGATCTGAATTTGTTAAATGTCACTTTCTGAAACAAATTGGTAACAAGCAAAGGTCCCTTGAATATTCTTCTCTTTTGGGGGGAAAATTGAGTGAGTAAAATGTATAAATGCAATGAGAATACTCTTGCAAAAGGTCAGGGGTTGAATTCTTAAGAGAAAATTTGAGAAAGTCGTCTTCCTGAGAGACCAAGCCGAGATAACCTGTTATTTTCTTCTGTGTTAGATTTTCTATCATGTCAAGTTGGTTGCAGATGTATAGCCATTGACGAGCACTGAGATTTCTCTGGAAGCTTTCCCCTGCTGATGAATCTAAGCAATTTTGAAATTAATTTGTGTCTAATCTCTAGCAATTTTTGTCTTCTTTGTTTCAGAATGTCTGCAAATAGTTTTCTTTCATTCCTATTGCAATCTTACATTGAAATCTTTGTGAAATCACACAGGATCTCGTCCCTGTGACAATTTAGTGGTATTTGCAATTTCATTTCAAGAAGAGCCTTCATCTTGTGATGAGATAAACAAATTTAAAATCAATTCACTGTCATTTGTTGATAAAGATTGTTTGTAAGTCTTTGGGTGTACCTTAGGTGTGATTGATCAGAGATTTTGGTGTTTAATTGAGTCTTTCAATTTGAGCCTTCATGTTAGAGTCTCAAAGATTGTGTGAAAACGTGTTGATCTGGGCCTCCATTGAAGCACACCTTCTGGTTGAAGGAATGTCTTAACTGTTCTGAAGCTTTCTGTTGTTGAGTTGTCCATTGTTGTGAAGTTTGTCAGAGATCTGGTATAATCAACTTTATCCTGCTTCATCTCCCACCAAAATTATTCAAAAACCATGAATCCATCCTGAACTACCCCTGTTTGCCCTGTATATCAACAAAGGAACAAAATCTACTTACTAAAATATGTAGAACAATCAGGATTTCTTAATGTCTTCAGTAACCTTAGCCTTGTGTTGAAAGTATCTCCATCTTTTAGAAGTGACAACTCTTAAGAGTTAAATTATGGAGTATTGACCGTATTTTCCCAAGGTTTTCTTCATAAAATTTGTGCAAAAGAAGGATATCTCCATCTCCTTCATCAAACAGAGGTTACACTAAGGGTCCTCTCACCCTGGTCGAAGAGGCACGACCTAAAGTAGTGAGGACAGGTCAAATCCTCTTGAAGGTGTTATCCATCTCTCCACAAATCTGAGTGACAAAGGGCCAGTTAGATCTCATCCCCGGCTACAAAACGACACACACTATGATCTATCTGTCTCTAAGCTCCATGTCCAATATGTGTTGTTGCTCGGCTTGAAAAGGAGAACAAATTCACCATCATATGATCAAGACATGAGAGATTTATTTTATTATAATCAAACATTTATCAATACTAGATTAAAAAGGGGGTCAATTTTAGTACTTCAAATCTAGTCCAAGCAATTGGAAGTATGACATTTAGAATTTATTTTAAAATTTATCCTATTTATATATAAATTACCAAACTAAGGAACCCCATGCTTTATCATGCTTCATAATCCCTTTAGATGATAATCATTCTCCAACTCATATCCTCGGGAATCATTGAACCTACTACAAAACACATATACAAACTTTTACTTACCTCAAAGTAGATTCCTTTCACACACTAGATAGATTTGTAGGTCTAGGATAGGTTTGACCACAAACCTTTTCCTTAGACTTCTAATGTTCAATTTTTCAAAAGGGTAGCTTATCTTAGTCATCCGAGGTGGTACTTTTGGTTCAGTTGAGTATTAAATCATACGAATCATCACATATATAAACACATGTACCCTAAGCTATTAAGGGCATCTAGAGATCCTCTATTTCATTCACTTTAAGAAGGTCAAAATTAGCATTGGGGCATCTAATTCCTTAGAGAATTCTCACAACATGCTATTGAAATTATGAAGACATCTATATTTCTTCCTTAGATCAACCATGAGCCAAAAATGAAATATAAAGTGTGTTGTCGAGTGTGGGGATTGAATCAAGTACTTCATCTTCTATTGTTTTATTCTATATAACACCTATCATCATAAGGATGCGAGAAATACATGTGTCTTGATGAGGCATGAAGTTGGAAATGGTGTGAAGAGCGGTGTGTTACACATAGTTCTCGAAAGAAAGAGCTAGGGTTTCAAGAAATGAGAATTCTTAGTGCAATATGACACAATGATCCCATGGAAATAGACCCATAAATTAAACCTTCGAATATAGGAAAACTAAATCCCAAGATCTAGATCCAATGTGTAGGTACAAAGGTTAGGTTCGTAGCTCTACAAATAGTTTCAACCACAAAGGTGTCTATGCACCCACAAACCTATCCAATACTAAATTCTAGATATTGACATTTTAAAGACAACTCAATAACACTTTGGTATGCATTTTGAGCACTTTGTCACATAGAAGTCTAATTTCTTTCTCTAACCCTAAAACCGTAATTGTACTTTCATTAGTTATCATTGAAAAATACATTAGTAAATACAAATATACTATAATTTAAGCTTATTTAGATTGTTTATTTTTATTTTGAATTATTAATTGTGTACTATATTAAAATATGAGCAAAACCCTGATTTTGTAATATATAGTCTTACTTTGACAACCCTTGAAAGCCTAAAAAAAAATGAAAGGTGCATCCTCTCTCTTATTCCAAATGAACCCCTTTTCCTATATTGATCAACCTTGTGCCTTCATGGCTTGTTCTCATCAAGCAATTTACCTATTTTGTGTTTGCAACATATTCCTTTGTACCATAACCCACGATATATTGTCCAACACCACACAATATTAGAAAGTATCATCCTCCTTCTCAAAGCCAAATCATAAGTCGTGGATGCTCCCAAACCTTTTCTTTGCCTTTTTTTTTTGTTAAGACATGTTCTTTCCATCCTTACATTTTCTTCTCCTCCATCTTTTTGCAACCTATCTTCATCTCACATAACACCTGTTCCTTCACTTCGGGGGCCATGAACAACTAAATTATCCCAGCCCATCCATTTGCATTGATGCTTGAGTTGTGTATGCTACCATTCTCTCTTTCCCGTCATAGAAAGAGAAATTTTTCCTTCCTCGCACTCCTCTCTATTCCCTGTCCAATTTCCCCTTTGTTCTCTTACCACCTTCCATTTCTTCTCAACCTGCGATACTCTAACCAAGTCATGGAACACTATGGTAAGCTGCAGGATATTGTTTCTTCTGCGACAGTCTTATTGAGTCACTCATGGAGTACAATAACTTAGTAATTGCCTTGGAACTTGATGTCAAAGCTTGGGTAGTTGCAGAAACTAATGTTTCTTGACCAATGCCAAGAAATGGACAGCAACAAAGGTACGAGCACTACCAAGAGAACTAACGACTACCAATCAAAAGTTATGTTTGATCCAAGATCCTGAATTTTCAGCTTTCAGGGGGATGATTCGTCATTTCTATTGTGTTGATCTTGACTTGTTTCACAAGTCTCTTTCCCACTTCTTTCCCCTCTCTCTCTTCATGTTCTTCTATAAATAAGAGGACATGTTTTGTTATCTAGACTCTTTCAGTTTGGAAAAAATTTAGCCACTTTGGGCCCTCTCCTAAAGTCATTGGTCATTTATCCTTCCTTTTATTGCCTTAGCCTCTATACTAGCAAATGTAATGCATTCAATGCCTCTTTTACAAATTAATACAATTGTGTATTTTCTATAATTGGCTGAGTTGATGTGCTTATGTTTACATTTTTCTTTCTTATGTTGTCTTTTCTTTTATTTTATTTTTGATAAATATGTGTGGATTATACTTATATTTATCTAGTTTATTGTGTTATATTCGTGATTAGGTGGAAAAAGATCTTTATTTTTCTTCTGGTGCATCACCATTTTCCCTTTCATAATATTTTCTTCTCCTTTTACCTTCTAAAAGTTAGATTAGGTACTATAGTGAAAACATTACGAATAGAGATAAATCATAACTAACTATCTCTAGAGATTTACTTTACTCATACAAGTCCCATAGTTTTGAAGTATTCCCATGTATTGATTGTGAGCTCAAGTCACAATATGGATGCTTTCAACCTCCAACAAAAACCTCTTAGATTTATTATTTATTGTTTTAGGAGTTCCATATTGGAGTTTCCTAAGTAAATGGTTGAGATTGGAAGGATCCATAGGATTAAGATTGAATTCCTAATACTTTTCGAAGGGTTCAAGTGTGCTTTGACTCATTATTACTTATTCTGTTTGTACCTGTATTGAATGGGGCCATCTTTTGTTTGTCCCTGTATTGGATGGGGCCATCTTTGTTACGGAATTTCTTATAAAATTTAATTTTATAACTCAACGTATCCCTTCCACTTTATTAAAACATGTTAATGAAGCAAATATGAAATCATAAAGCACTCGAGTTGATTTGTTAAATATTGTTAACTTATGTATTTGTGAGTTGTGTTAAATCTTTGTTACTATTTAAAACGAAAGAGCTTGACATTAGATTATTACATTTGTTGGTCTACTTTGTATCCTTCTTGATACATAATATGTGTATCATGATTTAGGAATAATATATTATTGTAATTATTATTAATTGATTTTATGTGTTTAATTATGCAGTTTGAGGTGTTTCATAATAATATTTTGGGGTGGTGGTGGTTGTAACTGATGCGCCAAAATTAATATGAACTTGACAAGGTCATAACTTGAGCTCCGGGTGTCCATTTGAGTCCATTTTTTTAAAAACCACATGTTTCGATGAGACGAACATAGGGGCAACCAGTCCTACCAGTTGGGGCAAGGTTTGGCACATTTTCGGGCCCTAAATCCACCATCTTGAGGCCAAAAATTAGGATTTAAGTTGTAGTTCGGTTTTTTCCTATTTTTGGGCATTAATTAATTTTAGTCTATTAGTTGCATTATGAGTTAGAAAGTTAGCAATTTAGGTATGTAGAAGATGCGTGGCAATTTCTGTGCCCATACGAATAAGCATGCAAACTTACTAAGAATAGCAGGTTCTAATAAACTGCTAAAAATAGTAATTTCCGCCACCTAGAGTAGATTTAGTCAAGTTAGTTAGAGTTTGCTTGGCAACTCGAGTTGGGAGTTGTTTTCCTATTTAGGAAACATTGTAATTCATTATTCAATAACAAAGAAGGAGATCTATTTTCTTTTGGAGTTCATATTATTTGCAGTATATCAAGTTTGTTCATAATTTGACTACATTAGTAATGTTACAAGTGTGTTCACTTTTAATTCTAATCATCAATAAAAAAACTATATTATCATATCTAAATGACAAATTTTGGAGCCTTTTTTTACTACAAAATTTTTCAATACTTACACATTAATGTATCTGAATTGACACCATTTATTACTAGTCATGAAAACTATGCCATGTAAGAAATAAAATTATTAAGAATTATAATATGTAAAAAAAATTAAAAGAAATACTTTTTGATCGCTTGACTTTATCTCTATCACACACATATATACATATTAATTTGTAAAAATTATAAACAAATTATAAATGAAAGTTTCCACTAAAAAAGTTACCTTTTGTGATAGTCGTTGTAAAGTAAAACATTATTAAAAAAATAGATAGTGGGTACTTTTAAAATTAAAATAACAATAAAAAGTAGTCTATATTACTTTTGAAATTACAATTAAAATAAAAAAATAAATATCATAACAAATCATATCAAACAATAAAAAATCAATTAATAACACATAGATATGCACCAAGGACATTATTTAATGTATGTAGTATTTCAAAATTTCTTTTCCTTTGTATTTAAATCTTAATATATATACCTTAAAAACCATTTTTAACATAATTTAAATGCCTAAAACAATATATCTAATTTGAACACATTATTATATCTCTTCTTTTGCCTCTTCAAAGATTCTCTTGACTCTCTCAAGATTTCAATGGATTATGAATATCATAGATGTTTATCTCTCTTCCTTCGAGAGATGTTTGACCTTTACGAATGGCTTCTCAAGCATAAATATTCAAGGGGGCTTACACCAAGTTAATTACATCCAACTTCTAGTAATATCATCAGTAAGAAGAGACCCCAACACCATCCTCCAAATTTACATGTTAAATTTACGAGACATCCCACACTCAATGACTCACATGGCTTTTCACCTATCATACATTTCTCAATAATTGTTTGTGTAAAACACAATTTCCTTTATCTACACCGGTGGGGTGTCGCGCCGTTTCCTAAATGTGCAATCGCCTCATGACCATCACACATTTCTCCAAATTGGCAGCGTATATTTAAGCCATTTGTACTCGACGCTTTTTGCAAGATACAATTTTATTATAAACATGTGAGTTTTGTGTGGTACGAAATCTTTTAATGTAAGTCACTCTAAACACTTACGTTTTCTGGTTTAAGTGAAGGGCCTAAGGCCTGTGTAGATACAACCAAATACGCACATTTTTGTAATGATAGTATTGGAGGGCTGATTGTATGCACTCTCCAAATGCACATATATGTCAGATTTTTTGCCTGGATTAACCTTCAAATAACTATCACTTCATTTTCAATTTAATTTGTTATCATATCACATATTATTATATAATCATTACATGTGTGCAAACCATGGCAAAATGTTCATTGACGTCACTCCTTCCTTAGCTTCAAGCGCACGCTTGGCATTCTTGTAAATATAAATCTACATAAAAACACCAAATTAGGGTGCTTTGGAAGGTGCTTGTAGAGGTTCAACGGTATCAATGGCCATGGTACTTAGGTGAGATCAGAGAGCAGTGATCAAGCTGAGGGAATACAAGTACCTCACCTACTTGAGATGCAGTCTACAAAGATGGCGAGTTGTTGTGAGCTCCTTGCAGGAATCTTTGGTGTTGGGACTTGGTTGGCGAATCGGTGTCGATGAGTCATTATGAGTTGGAGACTCACATGCTAAATGAACTCGTGAGGAGGACTTCTCCATGAATGATTAGTGTCACATTATATTAACTTTTATTTGATTGTTGTTTAGAAGTTCTTTTTTGACAAGTCTACTGAAAAAACATAATATCTTAACCATTCAATAAAAAACTATAATTTTTTTCTCTCATAAATATTTTCCAAATCTTACATATTTATATAGCTAAAGTAATATCATCTATCAATAATTTATATTAAATACGGAAATAGAGTTATTAATCAACATATGATAATAAAATTTAAAATAATTGAGATTAATATTTACAATTTACAATACCACCAACAAATTTATGAAGATTTCTACCAAATAATATATAATGAGTGTCTTTTTTTTAAATTGTGTGGTATTTATTGTCAACATTTGGTGATAGGATTAGAGAGGAAGCCCCTATCTTGCCTGGATGTTCCATTTTAGGTAAATTTCAATGTGAGATTCATATTTAACAATTGTGCATACAATAGAACAGAAATTTCAATTGTCAAGACTATACATTTGAAATTGAGAGTTTCAGAATTCAATTCTTGTACACTTACCAAAACAAAACGTACCAGGATTAAAGAAGCTGAGCATAAAAACCTTGTCGCCAATCAGTGACTCACTCACTCACTCTCTTTGATGTGCTTGTAATCCTCAACGTTGATTTTTAAATCTACTACATAGTTTTACCCGAATAAGTCGATTCTGTTTGATGAACTATATATTTAAGGAAAGGAAATGCTTCATTTGAACCTGCCATTTCATAATATGGTGAGCCATACTTCATTCTAATTGATTTTTTCAAAAGATTGGAAGTGTTATTTCCAATTTATTTAATGGAGGGATGAAGATGGTCCTGGCAAAAACAAAATCCTAACTGATAAAACTTGCCCTTCTAGAAGCATTTTTTCCTGTACATTTAGACATCAAGCCTGGATATTTCTCAGCCTAGTTCATAATTTCAGAATATATACCTATAATGGAAATGTTAGGTTAAATCCTTTAAAAACAAGGCTCTCTCTTCAATGTCACATTTGGAAATGACTTTTTGTAGATAATTATTTTTCTATAATTCTCAGTTTGCATTAAAAGGTAATTGTAGGTTATTACACTAAATAGACATGTCCAGGAAGTCTGAAAAACAAGCATAATTTATTGTGTACAGTGGGAAAAACAGGCTATATGGTATTTTGCAGTGTGTACGTGGTGAAAATTGTTCCGCCATAATAAGTTCAGCCTTCACAGAATAATTTTCTTTCCATAATATGAGATGGGTTCAAAGACACAGTTGGAGATTGATCTGATATATAATGTTCATATCGATGGAATAATTCGATCTACTGAAAAATAGTTGTAATCTCCCATCCAAATTTTTTGGGCCTATCTGTTAAAAATTATCATAGAGCGGTTTATGAATGTCTCCGTGGTAGACTTGATTTCACCAAGATGATGAAAACATGAAACAAACACAATCTATTTATCAGTAGAGCTGAACTGAATGAAGGTATTCTTTTCAAAAGATTTCAACCTAGAGCTCGGGGACGTGGTTATCCAATACAGAAACTCACTTGTCATATATATATATAGCATTTGTGCCAAAAGGTGTAATCTTACTTCTATAGTAAAATATGAAGTTTTGTAGAGTTTTTGGAGCGATTCTAAGATGTATTGAAAATGCATATTTAATTTGAGCAGCTAGGCAGTAAATTTACGTATCTTGCAACTAATTGACCATTATAAATTATTGAGAGGGCCACCTCCAATGCGATGTTGCCACTATTGGTATAAGGATCATACTATATTACGGCAGACAAGACCAACCAACTTAAGTGAAATTGATTTTTTATTAAATACGAATTGTTAGAATTGTAGAGACAATTCGAAGATACATGTAGCCCACAACACAAACTATGTCCAAATCGGGCATGAATAATAATTATACCGGTAATTGAAAGATAGACAATGACTAGAGCTAGGTAGACTTAACGAGTGGATAATAATTTATTTACTCCATGTATTGCGGTGTGAGAGAGTTTCCCATATGAAGGTTGTTTATCTAGCATGACAGCTTTTTTTGAGGGAGAGTTTCTTCCGATTATATAGCTTATTCCCTAAATGTATAAAGTGGTTGGTAGTTTAAAGATGAAGATGAAGGTGCGGCTTAATTATTGATTAGGGTATAAATTTAAAAAAAATATTAAGATCAGGATGAAGCCAGAATAGTACCCTACAAGAATTTAAGAGAATAGATACTCTCAATCTTTGGTATCAACAATAACAACAAATCTTTAAATTTATTCATCTATAAAATAATGGTGTAACAGAAATTGGTGTCTCATTCTTATGATGAAAAATCTCATCCTACTGAGTTAATCGATTCCCTGTTAATGGAACCCACTAAAATGAAACTTCAGTATAGATCCATGGCCGGCATGAGCTGGTGATTCCATGTAATCAGTTAAAAATTATTTGAAAAATTAAAAAAAGCCTTGCACATTGGTGAATCCAGAAGAATATTATTGAGTGAGAAAAACTGTATCTGAAATTTAACAATACATTAAAGAAATGGTTTTTATCAGAGTCTATGGAACCTCTGCTCTAAGCAGATAAATAATTAATTAAAATACTCAACTCTAATTTAATTGTACACTTACTTGTAATGGTAAATCCGCTATCAGATGCTGATAATTTATGTAATCTAGTGCCTGAATGAGTGCACTACTCATTAAAAAATAATACACAACTCTGTGTTTAGTTCATTCGCTTGAACACCGGAGCAGGCCACGCAATAAACTTGGGCATCTCATCTCCGGGCATCAGGACGGGCAGGCTTCGGCTCTGGTTCTGTCGTTTCACAGAGTTTCATTTTCAATTTACAAGTGACGGGCGCAAAAAAGGCGTCACAGGTTCGAATACAGTGAAAACACAATCAAAAACCCCCACAAAAAAGAGCGAATGTATTACCTGTTCAATGTCGGGATTCTTGGAAGATGACGGCGAAACGGCATCGACCTGTAACTGCAAGTTATCTTGCATGGGTATCTCAGGAAAACTGGAACTGGAATTTGTTCTGCTGGGGAAGCTCCTAATCCTTTCCCAATGGTAGCAACACGAAAACAGAGCACTGATACCCAGAACTATCAAGATCACTAACGCAGTCCCCAAGGGAAATCCCAAGCTGGACTTCCTCTCACCCAGGCTCGTCCGTCCTTCGCCATCGACATCGTCCATTAACGACCTGTGAAGCTGCCAAATTTCTCCCTCCATCGCAGCTCTGTAAGGCTCCGCCCTTCAACATTCACAGGAATTAGAAGGGCTACAATAGCCAGTCCTCTGAAACAAAGGAATTTTTCGAAACCGTGGGGCAAAAATAAAGATGGCCTTTGCCCATGGGTCCGTTCTGTAAATGTAAATTTTGGGGACCGTGCATCGTGTTGGATTTATGCGATTAGTTTCTTTATTTTGCGCCGTACTGTGTGTGTTGCCGTGATCGACTGTGTACGGAGTTACGAACGTTTTCCACGGCAAACAGATAAGGGCGTCCTGTGTGACAGTGAAAGGTGCGCCATGATCATGACCTTACAATTGAAAAAACCACGTCCACTTACTTACTAATACTTACCCGGAGACGAGGAGGAGCTTGGAGGTGAGTAACAGAATAATTTTTTGTTTTTTCCCCTTCCTTCGCAAAGTTTTTTTTATGTGTGTCCCATACGTTATCTTTGGTAGATTTGTGGAAGTTAAAATATCTTCTTCTTCTTTTATGGCCACGGCTTTAGCATTCAAAACGTAATATCGTCCATTTATTATTGTTCCTTTCATTTATTGCTACTCTGTAAATATAAGATGTAGACAAGTGCCACGTAAGTTGTGCTTGTTTATTTGTGTGCAAAGATATTGTAGTTGAAAATGAAGGTGTTTAATAGTATTATGTGGATATTGGGCAAGGACTATACTGGGTTAGAATGTATTGCCGTACATATTAGGTATTGTATAAAATATATCATCTCTTCACACCATGCATGTATTATTTGAATAGAGTGGCCCCTCTTTGTTGAGTTGGCGAATTCATGTGTGAGAGACAATTTTGTCGCATTGTTCACGAGGCTCCATCATGGTAGTCCATCGCACTTTGTAGCAGATGACAAACAAGAAGAAAATTAATGCAAGCACATTTCAATGGAGATTTAGGTGGCGGATAATTTGCGGGAAACTGTTTTTGCCTTATAAAACACGTTTTGTGGATATAGGAGCAGAGAGAACACAGATTTGCAATTACAAAAAGCGCCTTTATAGAGATGGCAAAGGTAGTTTCTAAAAACGTGTGACACTAAAAGTATCAAAATGATAGAAGGCGCTTGGTTACAGGTAGTTACAATAGCTCCATCAAATTCAAATTTAATGCATTTTTATTACATACCAGTATGCATATTCATCCAAAAGGGACTTAACCATCCACCAAAAGCTCGAAAATTTCATTAGATGAAACAAATGTAAATTCATGAAGGGATTCAACTGTTTGATGAAGGGATTCTACTTGTAGTGTTTTACAAATAAGAAAGAAGAGAGGGTTTATTGTCAATGAAAACTCCTAAAAACATTAACTACTGCAAGCAAAGTTAGATTTCTCTCTCTCTATTTCTCACCCTCTTGGTAAAACTAATTTTTTAAAATTGGAAATGGGTCAAACTATGACAAAGTGTCATTAGGAATATGTAAGTTATCATAATTGTTATGTTTTTACATTATATAGAAATATAAAACCTTGGTCAACTAGATTAAGGTGGAGTGTCTCGTAATAAACATCACCGGTAAACACGAGGCTTCCAACACAAAGTGTGTACCACATTATATGGCTTGCGACAAATAATTAAATACCTCTCAAACTTCATGTTGGGCCACACACACCCCATGCCCAAATATCCACAATTTGATCACAAAATTGACATGTTTGAAGATCAACCAAGTAATTGTTAATCTCCTCAAAATACAACATGATGTTGGCCCCCAATACAAAACAAAATACAAACAAACATTTTTCCATGTGATTCATTTGGTCACAATAATTGGCATTGAGCTTTAGTTTCCCACATTAGACATATTGTCTATCTATTTGGTTTATTTATGTCAAGAAATAATCATGCATCTATAACCTCTCCTCAAAACTAAATGGAATGCTTCATACGGGGACACTAATATATATTAGCATTACCATTATGTTACACTATTTATTGGTTGCCTTTCTTGTCCTTTATGCCAATCAAAAGGTCCACATTGACAAACAACCATGTTGTCATTAACCCAACAATGATTAACACATAGTGTTAACCATAGTTTCTCTCAATAATAGACCAATTATTGTCCATGAATACACAATGTTAACCATAGGCTCTTTCAATAATAGACCAATTATTGTCCATGAAAACTCATCAAAATTTTATAAAGTCTCTCTCTCTCTCTCTCAAAAAAAGAGAAAAACCAAAGCAAAGTATTAGATTAGGGGAAACTAATATATTTTGGTGTTTACATTATGTTTTATGGTTTATTGGCATCATTTTTTTTTATCTTTATGCCAATTCGATGGTCCACATTGACAAGCAACCATGTTGTGATTAACGCATCAGTGGTTAATGTTGACACCTTAGTTAGATTATGTGAAATATAAGGTTTCTAAAATGAATACACTAAAAGATGCAAGGGTTAGCTATAAGAGGTTATTCTAATCAATTAAGTTCTAAAATTAATTACTGATATCAAAATAATGCATTAATACTTGTAACTAATGTATTGAACAAGATATGAACTTGAAAACACAAATAGATGAGTGCACTTAATTGATTACAGATGGTTCAGGTGAGTTTTAGGTGTGTAGATTGTTGGAATAGGGAGATCTGGGACTAATGATGCTTCATTTTTGGAACTATGATTGGAGATTGACCTAGTGTGGAATCATAGACTTTTGTCAGGGCCATATCGTATGGTATTGACCCTTTTGTACAGTCTGGGACCTGCTTGGATTTTGGTTTTGTAACTTTTTGAGATGGTCACCTACTTGGAACTATTTGTTGCTAACAAACCCTAATTTGTGATCAAGCAGTGAAGCTCTCTTAACATCATGAATGAGATCTCAAACTCTAACCCTGGGTGAGAGACACTACAAAACAAACATTAGTTAGGTTGTAGGTACACTCTTGCACTATTGACATTGCCAATACTCCGAAGAGGCTTCAAATTGCATGTCGTTCTCCACCTAACATGTGATATCTAAATGAATACAAGTAATTTTGGTAACCTTATTTAATAATGTTTGAGTTGAGTTTGGCTCTCACTAAAATACTTAGGAAAGGGATGTTTGAGTTCTTTTAGATGAGATGGGTTGAATCCTTGACCCAATAAGAAGCTTCATACTTGTAGTGATTATTGCCCTGATGACCGTAGATGTGATATTATAATATTTAGGGATCCCTAGGTGCCTTTTGTAAGTGTAGGAAGTGAGTGTATCAATGTAGTTTCATATGATTTTTAGGTTAGTAAATGAGGTAGTGTAAACTTATTTATATAGGGTTCTATAGACAATTTATCAAAGAAAGGCTGACATAGAGGGATCAAATGACCCAATAAAGAATATTAATTTGAAACAACGTTGGAGAAAATTTTGGTTCAAGACCAAACAATTCGATCAAAACTAGATATAATATCCTTACCAAATTGTATGGACTTTCCTAAGGATGAAAAACATGTAATCCAAAAGTTGCAACTTGTCAATTGACGCTTTTATATGGATTTTATGCATTTTACTCTCATAATTAGACATGTCATGTGTAAGGATAAATAAGCTAGATAAGAGACCTCAAAATGTGCTAAGAGGGAACCATAATGTCAAAACTAGCAATATCAAAGAGTAAATTGCCAAATTTGAGTGTTTACATTTTCCTCCTCTTTAAGCATGAAATGAAATTAGATGCTTACAAGAAAATATACCTAAGTGTGTAGATGCACTTTGTCTTCCATCAATTATTTTTTGCATAGTCTTGTTGTGTGTGTGCTAGCATGCTCCATGATGAAACATGCAACACAGAGTGTAGACAATGTCCATGATAAAGAATTGAATCTAACTCAAATGTAAAATGTAGTATGCAACATTTGCATTTGCACAACGTAAAATGGAAATAGATGAAAAAAATGGAAGGAATACACCTATTTTTTATGGAGGGAGAACTTCCCTTTCTTTTCTTGTACTTGAAGATTTGCATTTGTTGAAATTTTCCTAAGGATTGGGGGTGATTAGTTCCCAATCGTGTCGAGGAGAAACCAAAGTGTTATATGCATGCAACCCAACATAGAATGTGAAAGTGAGATAAAGAAGAATGAAGTGTCAAATCACCCTACATAAGGAAGAAGAAAGAGAATCAAAGTCATTCAAAAAATTCTAATAGATTCCCCTTTTGATGTAAGAGGAAAGGAAGGACTTCCTACAAAGAACTTAGCTTATTCAATACCTTCTATGACCCCATAGACCACACCACAGTAGATTTATATAAGCCATATTTTGTAAATAAGGACAAATTAGAAAATAGAATGAGTGCCCCCATGTCGTTCCCTTGTGTCACATGACTGAATTTAAAACATGTAATGTACTAAATATTAAATGAAGGAAGGAAACCCATGCCCTCAAAATTCCCAAAAATGTAGCAAAAATTGAATATCGTGGTGAAGGAGTGAAGTAATTCATGCCACTTGAAACTAGTCTAGATTGAGTGGAGTGGATGAAATTATGTTAGAAACCTATAATAGTAGCTAAAATTATTAGATTATTGAGAAAGTTGGTGTAACTACCCCTCAGAAAAACCATGTGAAAGGGGCAAGATTGTACCATAAGGTCCTAACCAAATTATACATTTTTAACATGTTCTTATTTTTCTAGAATTTTATGCATAGCTATATATTATGATTACATGTACCCTATTTTTACATGTATGTTGCACCCCAAATTTTTTTTGTCTATTGTAGTTATAGAACATACCTAGATGAATGCCCCCTTTTTTGAGACATGTGCTAAAAACATGTTGAGCATTTTATCAAAAGAAAATATGTGTACCTATGCAACAAATATCTAATAAGATGTAAGAGAGCGTAGAATGATGAGGAGGTGCCCACCATGAAGAACTTATACCTATAAAAGGAAGGTTTTGCACATAGTGACAACCATGGTGCATAACAAAAGTAAGATAAAGACAACAAAAATAGTATTCCTTATATGTAGAAGAAAAAATTACAACAATAAGGAAGTTAGATGTGAGAAGTATGCAAACAATGTCACACGAAAGGCGTAAAGCCACAAACATGGGGCACCCATGGTGTCACAAGACAAGCAATGCCTGCAAACATACAAATAAGAGAAATCAAGAGAAACCAAGATAGGCATAAACCCACAAACATTTAACACCCAAGGTGTCACAAGACAATCAAGGCCATGGAAAATATTAGTGGCTAATATTCATAATTTGGCTACGAGTAGGAATTTTGAAATATGAATTTGGCTATTTTTACGACCATAACAATGTTTATGTTTCACCCAAAATTTCCACAAACATTAATTTGTCCTATGCGAATAGCCAACCGATATCCAATCCCAACTTATATTTTATTATTGAATCGCCATATGATCAACGGGATGGGATTTTAAAATATTCTTGGATCACCAAGAAATCTATGGAACCTTCCTTGTCATTTGGTCTCATTTGCTGCTATTTTTGGGAATGTTTTTTGAAATTTTATTAAATTTTCCACACACACACACACATTATATATTGTAGAAACTAATCACTAAGTGAATTGGAAAACCTAATCACTTTGAATATGTTCAAAATGATGACACATGTCCCTATTGATGCTCTTGATTTTCACCATGTGTCTCCTTCCTTGGCCATTGCATGTCCTCTATTGATCATTGGCCCAATACCTAACCCTAGTTCTGAACCTGAAAGTTATATTAATTATGGATTATTCTAGGAGCTTCAAGTCCTCCAGAAGCCTTTGGTTGGGAGATCGTTGGAGTGGTGAGACGTGTCATGTCTTTGATGAGATTTTGGATGCTTGGTGAAATTTCTATAACTAGTGGGTCTTTTAAATTTGGTGGTCTTTCAAATGTAAAGTGGTCCTCTACTTGCAAAGAATGGCTAAGTCCATAATATGATAAGATATCCTTCATTCGTCACTCAATCCAAAATTTCCCTACATAGGCCACAAGTAGTGAAACAAGCAAGTAGTAACACACACACACACACACACACACACACACACACACACACACACACACACACACACACACACACACACACACACACAAAAGTAAGTATACATATAAAAATATGATGATATGATATAATGGTCAATATAGGTGAAGATACATTAATGCTACACAAGACATATGTGATAGTCTTGTTAGCTCAAAAGACAATATAAGTAATCACGTGTAATGAGGAAGTAAAAAGGAGCTATAATAAAGCAATAACACTTGGATGCAATATAAAATAGATGCCCCCAAATGTATACGAAGTTTGAGTAAAGGGCCACCCACCACATATCATCGTGTACCACTCTGTTTATGTCCTACATCAAGCTCAATATACCATGTGAACAAGTGTGTAAAGAGTAAATAATCATGTTATTTATCAAAATAAATTGACAAATAACATGTATAATGTAAAGTACTAACAACTCAAGTGAAGCGTACATTTCCTAATTTTTTAATTTTTGTAAATATATGATTTTTTTTACATTTTGAAACTATATTAATGTTTTTGATTTTTTGAAATGCGTAGCTATGTACAAGAAATATGGGTAGCATTGAGCTACCAAACGAGAACCTCTAGAAGGGGTGGACCAATTAGATAAGGGGATGTAGCCTCAAACCTTGATTTTGATGAATAATATGACTCACTTGCACATGGTACCATAGTGGTGATGTGTGCTAAATAAGACCTGATAAAACAATTAAGTGAATTGGTTGTAGGGCTATTATGTGAATTATAAGACTTTGAATTGAGATTTTTGATTAGGATAGCTCATTTTGAAGAGATTATAATTGGTTGATATCGATTATGGTTTATGTGTGAAACACATTGTGATAGAAGAGATATGACATAACATGATTAGTAAACATATTGGAAATGTGACCCTTACAAAAGAACATAGTGGCATATATAGTGTAAGGAGACCAATTCTTGGAAAATATGGGAGATCTGCATATCCCCCCAGGTTATTAAGAAGAGATGACAGATTGGTGTATCCCAAGTGTGAATATTGAGGTGAAAATTGATATGCCCACTAGTAATAGTATGTTATGAGCAAGAATGTAATGTTAGATGAATGAATAGTTGTTGTGTTGAATTTGTAGAATAGTGACACATGGGTTTTACCATAAGAAATTGTTAAGAGGATGAGGAGTTGGATTCATTGGGGTGCTATATTTTTCGATCTATAAGAATTTATGTTTAGTAGGTAGACATTAAGAAATATATAATACTTCTAGTGAAATAGTTTCCTCTTCTTCATCAATAGGATCAAGACTCTGAAAAATTCTCATCAGGGTTTTTTTAATCGTAAAGTAAGTAGAATCAAAGTCATATATATCATCAGAATTGAGTAGAAGTGATAAATCAATGCTATCCATGAGATTATTTTTTATGTTTCTTGTATGGAACCCATTTTTCACAGTGCTAAAGTAAAAATACCCAATGATGATTATGAGGATCTCCAAAAACATGACGTAATGTTTTAAAATGCTTAAAACCATTACCTAGCCCCCTCTTGACCCTTTAGACCCTATTATGCGTCTTTTTGGCCCTTTCAAGCTCTACCAAAACTATTATTTCTTTCTTCTTCATCTCTGAGCACCCTTTTCAGATATCTAGGACACAACTGCCAT